>OY723403.1:68038019-69261797 GCA_963210345.1 Inga oerstediana
AGTGACTTTCCTGGCCTTGGCACATTATCTGGTTGGAATGTGCATATTGGGTTGGCGTGTCTAACTTGCAATTTTGACTCTGACGCAGTGCGCCTTTCCCAGAGCTGAAAGTGGTGCTTTATGGGACATCGGAGGTTTCTCGATAGAAGGCATAAGTTTAGATTGCAACGGAATCACTTCAATGGGAAACCAGAAAAAAGAGGACCACCTCAGACTTTGTCCGGTACAGATATCTTACAACAGCTTGAGCATGCTGACTTCGAGTTTGGAAAAAGCGACGATTCAGCACAAACTCGCCAAAAGATGCGTAGGACTTCGGCGCCTCAGCAGTGGAAGAAGATAAGTATTTTATTCACTCTTCCATATTGGAGATCTAATTTACTTCGCCACAGTCTTGATGTAATGCACATTGAAAAGAATGTTTGCGACAATGTGCTGTATAAGCTACTTAACGAACCGGCAAGACAAAAGATCACATTCAAGCAAGGAAAGATTTACGCGACATGGGAGTTGGTGAAGATGCTTGGCCAAATGAGCATGACAAAATTCAACCGGCAAAGTTTACCCTCACAAAACCGAACAAGGAAGTCTTCCTCACGACGTTGAAGAAATTAAAAGTTCCTGATGGGTATTCAAGCAACATTTCTCGATGTGTTGACTTGCAAGCTCGAAAGGTTGCTGGCTTGAAGAGTCATGACTCACATGTTCTTATGCAGCAGTTACTCCCTCTGGCAATAAAGAATACACTTCCTCCCAATGTTTCCATCATTTTGGTGGAACTTTGTTCTTTCTTTTGGAAGTTGTGTTCTAAGGTTTTGATCGTTGAGGAGCTCGATCAGTTGTAGTCCAAAATTATTCTTACGCTTTGTCATTTGGAGATGATCTTTCCTCCGTCCTTTTTTACTGTGATGGTTCACCTTACAGTCTACCTCGTTCATGAAACAAAGCTCGCTGGACCAGTACAATATCGTTAGATGTATCCGATTGAGAGGTATTCATTTTAAATATGTGCTTTATTCTCCGTATTTAATGTTTGCTAGTCGTCCTTTTTAGCATTTTATATCAATTTTCTCATATGTACTTCATAGGTTCCTTGGAAAATTAAAATCTTACGTAAGGAATAAAGCGTGGCCAGAAGGTTCTATAGCTGAAGGCTATATAGGGGATGAGGTGCTATATTTTTACTCAAGGTACTTTGATGATCTTGAGACGGCTTTCAACCGCCCACCTCGTGTTGACGATTGTCCTAAACCTGTGCTGACATTAGGAGAATTTATCCCTCGTGTTGGTAAACCAGTTGGAGCAACTGAGAACTTCAAACTAACGGCAACTGAGAAGTTGCAAGCACATAGACATGTCTTGATTAATTGCACTCAAGTTGAACCTTTCATACGGTAAGAATTGTACACTCATATGTTATTCGATCTATATCTTTCGTAACATTTCTCACTTTCATTTCACTATCGCCTTTCCATTATTAATTGCAGGGAATTCAGAAGTCATGTTAAGCGTCAACTCAGGATCCGTACACAGACATCCTCGGAAGTTGATACGAGGGTCTACAGAGAATTCTCGAGCTGGTTTGCGCGCAGAATACTAAATGACCACAACCCACACTCACCAGATTTCAGAGCTCTCGCAATCGGCCCTCTTGATCATGCAAAAAGGTTTACAGCTTACAATGTCAATGGTTTTAAGTTTTGCACGGTTTCACGGGATCAAGGATTGCAAACTCATAATTCGAGTGTTTATGGCACATTTGGGACAAGGAGTTATGCGAGCAGCAGTGACGCCAACATGCAATTCGGAGGCGTTCCTTACTATGACAAGCTTCTTGATGTGGTCAAACTTAATTATCAAGGTCGTTTCACCGTGACGCTGTTCAAGTGTTTATGGGCAAATACCACTACTTCTCGGGGACTGACAACTGACGACTTAGGGATCACACCAGTCAATTTCTCACGGCCGATTCATACTGATATTTCTCAAGATGATGAGCCGTATATTCTAGCTTCAGAGGCACATCAGGTTTCTTATGTCGAGAATGAGAGGCACAGGGATTGGCACATGGTCGTTCATCTAAAGCCACGAGACCTTTACGACATGGGTGAAGGCGATTACATCGCCTACGAGAGTGAGTCATTTCAGCCAGCCGATTTTGAAAACTACTTCCCTGAAGGCGATGACAATTTACCTCTACTGCGGTGAGTTTTTTTAAGTCCACGTCATTTAAATTAAATTTTTTAAAGTTAATAAAACATCCCTAACAATAATTTTTCTACATAATTTCTCTAGGGATGGTGACGATGAGTGATCAAATTCAAATTATGCTTTTCTCTTTAAAAAAAACTGGAAAAAAATTGTAAAATAAAATTTAAAAAACAAAATTTTAAAAAAAATAAAATAATATTTGTAGCGGTTATTAAACCGCTACAAAAGTAAAAATAACCGCTACTAAATAAAAACGCCTACAAAATTGATACATTAACCGCTACAAATAGTACGTGGATCCCTATAAATATCCTTACCACAACTCATTTCAAACACTCTCCAATTTCTTTTCACCTTACCTTTCTTTCATTTTCTCTCATTTACAACTTCTTTTGTATGAGTAGAGGAGCTGAATAATACGATCACATATGGTAACAAGTTTTTTTATTTTTTTTTACAATACTTCTTTTCTTTATATAAAATTTATTCTCACCATTTTTTTCAGATATTTTACAGCTGTATCTCATTTTTATCTATTTTTCATACACAATTACATTATATTAGACAACATAATAATTCCTTATTACCTACGTATCCTTAATAATATTATTAATATAATTTTTATACTAATCCAATTAAATTAAATTTATCCTTTTAATTTATTAATAAGCTAACTAAATTAGATAAACTAATAAAAAAAAGAAACTAATTAATTTAATATTAAAAGAACAGAAACAAATGATCGTATTTTTTTTTAAAAAAAATTTAAATATTTGTAGCGGTTATTAAACCGCTACTAACAAACACGCCTTTTTAAACTCAAATTAAATTTGTTGGCACTAAATTTGAATTTCATGAAATTAGTAGCGGTTTTATAACCGCTACAAATTTCATAAAAATTCAAAATTAGTAGCGGTTTATTAACCGCTACAAAATTGAAAAAAAATGTCAATTTTCTTTTCCCGCCTTCAAAATTTCAATTTTTTATATTTGTAGCGGTTATAGAACCGCTACAAATATCTCTGAAAAAAAATTTCGTTCATGGGGATGTTGTAGCGGTTATTTTCCTTGAGTAGTGGTTTTATATAACCGCTACAAAACCGCTTGCAATATACGATTTAGTAGCGATTTTGCTAACCGCTACTAATGTTGTTTGTAGCGGTTAAAACTGCTACTAATACCCATTTTTAACCGCTACTAAATCACATTTTTTTTATAGTGTTCAACAACATAAAACCTCTTCTAACCCCATAAGCATCAACAGAAGAACATCAAACCCCAAATACTCTCCTTGACCGAAAATCAAGGCTCCAAAAGTACTCAACCAAATGACACAAATCATAGCTCAAAATGAAGCTTATGCTTACCTCTTACTTCCTCTAGGCTTTGTTCTTTGATTCTACAACTTTGGGTCTTTCAAGATGGCTCAAACACACCTTTTTCCAAGAAACAAAAACCATAGGATTTTTCCTTAGGATGAGGAGAACAATGTTTATGAAAAGCATTTGGGCTAGAAAGAAGCAAAAGCATGAGAAAATCAAGCACCAAGTTCATACCTTACTCTAGTTCTCCACCTTCTCTCCTCTATCAATTTCGCCTTGATTTTGTGTCTATTTTTCACTCTCTTTCTCCTTAGATTCTAAAATCATAAGAGGATTGGAGGGTTGGGATTGCATCTAATTTTGGCTAGGTGTCACGGTTAAGAAGCCTTAGTCCTTTGGTTAATTCTTGAGATGAGAAGTGGCTTGCTTATTCACCTACTTAGTTACACTAAGGGAGTTTAGTTAAGACAACAAGTCATTTTCTCTTCCCCCTTTGGGCAACCCTTAGCCGAAATGTGAGGGAGAGAAAAAGGGGAAATTGGTTTGTCCAATGGTCCACTGGTTCTTGTACAAAAGGAAGCTTATTGTTCATTAGTTACTTGATGGAATCTTCTTGTTTTTATCTTCTTCTTATTTGGCCAAAATTCTGAATTAATTTGGGAAAGCTAATTCAAGTTTTGAGTTTCTTAATTACTTCACTTTTTAAGAATAAATCCTAGCCTTTAATCTTGGGTTCCAATTTTACCCTGGAGATTTGTAACACCGACTTCCTAATACACCACATATTTCTAAGAATCCAAAAATAACTCATATTTATTTACAAATGCCAGTATTTATGTAATTCCACTATTTTCATGTTTACAAGTTCTTACAATTATGAAATTCGTTATATTACATTAAGAATAGTATGGTCCTAACATTGGCTTTACTATTGCAAGTGAAAGTTTAGCCAAATAAGAGGTTAAGGAAGTATATGAAGTTATAATGAATGTTGCCGAGAATCAAGAGATGGCTAAACCAAAAGAAATCTCCATGCAATATGAAAGTATGAGTCTTGATTTAAATCAAGATTTTGCGTTGGTGGGCAAAGATCATGAGTCACAAACCATAGAAATTTATCATGTTGAAAATCTTGTCAAGATAGGTGTTCCAATTCATGCAATTTCTACTAAAGTATTTTTCTGAATCACTTATGAATACTTTAAGGTGTTAAATACACTAAAAATTACATTAAGATACTAGACGTGCTGTAAAAAAATAGTCGAGTGCTAGATATTTGGTGCCACTAAAAACTTATTTTAGGGAGGTGAATGTATTAAAAAATATTTGAAGGTGTTGGATTCTCTCTTATTTTCAAAAACAATTGCTCCCCTTGCTTTTTGTTTATTTCAAAACAGTGTAGTTTTGGGTAGGGTGCTCACGGGATTGGACAAGAGAATGTTTTCTAAGTCCCATCCCGATGAAGGGGGACGGAACGGCATTTTCTGTACAGTGCCCCGTCCTGTCCTAGAACTATCCGGTCCCGTATGGGATAAGATTTCCCGTAAATTTTTTTTTTTGTTTTTCTAGAATTTGTTTCATCAACATCACGTCTTTAAGCCTCATCACTGCCACCATCGTTCCCTCCTCCAGCATCGCCTTGTACGAAAGTTTCCTTCGCCAGGACTTCCGCAGAAGCTCTTGGCAAATCTTTGCAAGAGAAGGAACAATAATAATAAGAAAGCAAGAAAACAGCCAATTAAAATTCTCATAATGGCTCATTTTTTATAACCCATTTTTTCAATTTTTTAAAAATCCAACACACAAGAATTTTTCCTCCCCTCCCAACGCCCGGCCTTCAAATCTCTTATATCAAACAGCCTCTCATGATCAATGTTAGGATGGTTTATGGCCTCTAATATACTTCTCTCTATTACTCTCTAATTCCCTTTACAATGTCCCAACTTCTCATTGTTTTATTTTCCTTTGATTATTATATTATAGATAAAATGAATAAAATTTTAATATTTTATTGATAATACATAGTTGTGATTATTTTTATACTTTCTCAAAGAAAATAAAAAATACCTAATTTTAGAGTTTTTTTAATTTGTTAAATATTTAAAACTGCACCATTTTATCGTCTTTTTAAGATATCAAAATCTATATTACTGATTTTATATATAATTTAATAATAAAAAAAGAGAAATAAAAAACCATTTGGAAGGTTGAGTCATTTCAAATCCGTACTAGCACGAGTCCATTATTATTATTATTATTATTTGGCCAAACCACGAGTCCATTATTTATTTTCAAGAAAAAACGCTCAGTGATGGGGACCATATACAACTATTGTCGGAACTGGGGCCAAAAAACTCAAATAATCACAGGAAAAATGCAAAACTGAGCTCTATGGTTCTGATCTTCACAGCTTCAAGAAGATAATGCTGGACTATGCTTTTGGAGAAGAAATATGATGTGTCTGCAGTGGCTTACAACACCGTTGATGGTTGTTGAGGGCTCTGGTGCAGAGGTGACAGTGGTGTCGGATATTGTGCCCTGAAACTAATAGAAACAGAGTAGTGCAACTGTGGTCACTGAGTGGTAACCATGTACTAGGAAGGAGAGGTCAACAGTGGTAGTAACAGAAAGACGATGAGTGGTGCTCTTACTCTCCCCGAAATCAAGCTTGCGGAAGTACAACGTCTGAGCTTTGTGTCCGATGGAGATGAAGGTCTTGCTGGAGACAGAGGGACGGTGATGTTGGGATAACAAAGAGAAGATGGTGAAGCTGAGAATAGAGAAACCCGATGATGTTGTAAGAAGGAGGCTGACGATGATGTTGTAAGAAGGAGGCTGACGATGATGTTGGTGGAGATTTTAACTGTGAAGGTAGTTGGTAAGGAAGAAGAAGGGATGACGGTGGTGATAAAAGTCATCAATATAATTTTTTTCAATTATTTCGGTCAGCGGCCTAGTCACCTGTGTAAAGTTAGTCAGCAATCTTGTTTTTAACAGTCAACTAACAACTACTATAATTTTTACATCTATTTTATAATCACATAGTTATTTTTACACTAAAAAAATATTTATTGTTGGCCGCACTTTCAAAAAAATCACATGTGCATTTTTACACCTTAACCATTTAATGTAATTAGTATTGAAATTGACTTAATAATTTATATTGACGAAGAAGAACCACCTTCGCAGGTTCTCTCAAGTGAGTCATGGCTTTCAGCCCCACAGCATCTTCCTCAGTCTTGTTTTGCAGAAGCAACCTTCTTACAGTAACTTTAACTCACTCAAACAGAATCAAGCAATCTCCCCCTGCAACCAAAGAACAAGAAATAAATTAAAGCTATTCCATAATGTAATTATATAAATAGCCTCCTTCTTAACTATCTGTCTTCTTTCTCTATATACACCCTTCATTTACAGATGCTTCTTCTTCTTCTTCTACTGTGACAGGTGTGTCTGTATAATTTCTCAGTTAATGTTTTCATTTCATTCTATAATTTTCCTTCTTCCAGGTTTACCTTTATTTTATTTCATTAAACATGGCGCCAGCAACTCCTTCTCATATATGCTTCAAATCATTTAAATCTAATTTTCTATGCACATAATTAATCCAAAGATTTGTTATTATTCTATTATCTTTTTCCTCAGAAAACTTACCGCTTGATTCTAGAAGCTGGTTCATAGCAGCAAGTGCCATAAGAGGAAAATTTCCTCTTTCAATCAATTACCAGGTAAGTTCGTTGATGTTTTTGTCACATATATAAAGAATAATTGTGTTATAGCTTAATAATTTATAGTTAAGTTTTAAAAATTGTTCAGTTTATTATATAATACATATATTGATTGAATAAATTTGATAATGAATATTTGAAGATGAAAATTTTGGATGAGAGCTATTTCCATTTTCCACCATAAAGATAGAAAAATGCTCCACCTCAAAAACAAAACTATTGGTTTGGTGAATTCATCAGTGGGACCCCATACAGCTGCCTGCTTTCCTAGAAATTTGCTTAATTTCAACGTCGACACTCAATTATTTGTCATCATCAATAATTTAATCATTCATCCAACATCATTGTACTGTCTGTGAACTGTGAATGCAATTGGATCCTTTTTGTCAGGAGGGTAAAGGTGATAAAATAATTTTTAATTTTTATTAAAAATATAATAGTTATTATAAATCATTTTTTAAGTAAAAATAACCGTAATATTTTAAAATTAGAACAAAACCATTCAACCTAACTAACTTCCATCTATTATAATGGGAAAAATTAATCTTTTGGTTCTTAAAGTTTTGACTCATTTATAAATTAGTCCCTAGAGTTTGATTTAATACAACTCAATCCCTGAATTTTTGACCTGTTTGCACCTCAGTCCCTGATATTTTTTTAGTCATCTTATGTGGCAAAAAATGTTAAAAATATCATTAAAACTTGCTTAGGTGGATTTTACATAAATTAAAAAAAAAACCATCGTTCCAGTCCCCACCAACTCAAATCATCCTCCACCTCTGTTTTCAATAAATCTCTTTATGCATACGTCCATGACAAATCCTTTATAAGCTCATTTCAAACATAAGGTGAAATCGATTTTCTTATACTAAAGGGCTTTCAAAATTTTGAACATCATGTAAAGAATATGTAGTCCATTTGCGAAGTGGGTGTACTTTGATTTTTTTTTTTTTTAATCTCGTCCTCTTCCAAGCGCTATTTACCATTAATCATTCAAAAGTTAAGAAATTTCTTTTTTTACAATGGCTTTTTATTGCATACTTGAGTGCTTTATTAGAGTTAAAAGCATCATAAGTGGCTTCAACCTTTTTTCCAATATGAGTAGTTTGCTATCCTCTAATGCTTCAAAAGGATCTGTCATAGACACCGTAAACGCCCAATGAGGTTTATGGAAAACATAGGCTGAAGGGGATGCGAGTTGGTGGTGATGGGGAAGCTATTTTTTAATTTTTTTAATTTATGTGAAATCTACCTAAACAATTTTTAACAGTATTTTAATATTTGTTTGCCACATAAAATGACTCAGAAACATCAGAGACTGAATTGCAAAATAGATAAAATAATTGTAATTACTCTTAATCATTGATTTTTGAGAGGATTTGATATTTTGATTTAATTGTTTTTAATTGAAAGTACTTGAGAATTTGGATTAATCTGAAAATGGTAATTTTGGGTTTGAAATTTAGAAATTACAGTTTGGTACCATGAAATTTCGTAATGCCAATTTAATCTAGCCAAAACTCAGCGTTTTAGCCACCCTTAGATTAGATCCATTGAACAAAAAACCAGACCGGACAGGTCAGTTCGATCGGTTGAACCAGTAACCGGTCAGTGGTATGGTCCGATCTGACCATCAAACCGTGAAATCGGTCGAACCGGTCAAAACAGGTCTGAAACCGGTTGGATCATTTTTCATTTTTTAAATTTTTTAATTATTATTTTGTGCTATTGTTTTGGGGAAGATGGAAAATTGAAGACCAAAATGAAGAGAAAAATAGGTAAAAAAATAACAAATCTAAAAAAATGAAGAAGATAATGAAAAAAATTATTAAAAAGGATATAATAATTATAGGAAATGAGATATCATTACATAAGTATAAGTATTATAACTAATACTAATACATTGTAAGCATTTTTTCCCAAAAATCTTCATTTTTATCTATAGAAGTTTAAATATATATATATATATATATATATTACTACTAATAAATTATAATATTTTAATATTGCTGGTACAACTACCGATTAGATCCCGGTTGACCTATTAACCCTTAAACATGTACCGTGACCGGTTCATTACCAGTGCGGTTTTTCGTTCCTTGATCAAATCTTCAATCAGGTCTAGTTTTGAATCGCAAAGACGGACTAGAACCAAAGAGCTGGGGGTTGCGAGGAGCGGCCGCAAGACATTGCCGTCATACATCTCACCTTCACCTTCCTTCTCCATTCCGTCCACCACCACCTCATTACCGCCTGTCCACCGCCGCCTCATCACCGTCATCCATCGGATAATGTCTCAAGGAAAAAGACTCAGCAGCGCCAGAGACTTGAGAAGGGAGCTGCCACAAGGGAGCTGATGATCGAAAGTTGTGGAGAAGATCAAGGAGAGGTTCATCAAACCCGGACCACCACCGGTTCATCATTATTGCCGTCACACTACCTCCATCTTTCACCGTCATCTTACTCTGGCAAACCTTGACTTCCACCTTCATCATCTACCTTTATCCTTCTCTCTCATCACTAGACTCAACAGCTCCATTTCAGCCCTGTACCAACGATGAACCTGGAAATTAGAATCAATGGCCAAACTCAGAGATCATGGCTCCCCTGTTCTGTTTTGGTCCATTTGCAATTACTGATTTATTTGTATCTATTGTTATTCTACCAAGTTTAACTAGTCGATTTCCATGGATGAGTGCTTAATTCAGATGGTGATTGAGTTGGTTTTTAAGGCTGGTTCCATGGGTATTAGGGGCTGAATTCTTAATCCCTTCATCCCTTATAGTAAGAGGCAACAATATGAACTTAGAGCTTTAGTAAGGGAGTTTTTGCTCTTCCATTACTTTAATTCTACATTGTAATTGTGATTCATAGGTTTTTAGTTAAATTTTATAATGTTGAATTGATTTAATTTGATATATTTGGAGATTAGATGTGGCTTGAACCTTTGTTAGACATTTGATATTCTGTTTAATTAACCTAATTATCATTTCATTTTGCTGGTTAGTCATTGAATTGATGATTTTGTGCTAATTTCAAGGCGGTTTGATTAGTGGATTAAAGATGTCTTGTGTTTATATTGGTTAATTAAATGTGAATTTATTAATTGTATTTAGCATGGGTTTTAGCATCATTAATCTTGATTTTCATATGAGTGACTATTGTTAAATTAAGATTAATAAAAAAAATCAAGTGGTAATGCGAAGTGGTTTGGTTATTGGATCAAAAGTTAAATATGATTTTTAAGTTCATTTAATTTAGAAATTCTTAATCAACCTAATTTAGATATATTAATATGCAAGGTGACTTGGTATTAATCAATCTAAGTTAAGCCTAGTCTCTCTCTCTCTCTCTTCTCTTCTCTCTTTTGGCCGAAATGAACAAAGGGAAGACGAAGGAAGGATGCTTCATAATTTAACTCCATTTCAAGGAACAAAAAACTGGA
Source organism: Inga oerstediana (assembly GCA_963210345.1). Taxonomy (NCBI): domain Eukaryota; kingdom Viridiplantae; phylum Streptophyta; class Magnoliopsida; order Fabales; family Fabaceae; genus Inga; species Inga oerstediana. The sequence goes on from OY723403.1 coordinate 68,048,726, forward strand.
CCGGGCAATGAACATATCACAGCACAGGTTCAAGGGTTAATGGGTCAACCAGGGTCTAACCGGTAGTTGAACCGGTCATAACCGGTCATATTAAAATATTATAATTTATTAGTGATAATATATTTTTAAACTTCTATAGATAAAAATAAAGATTTTTAGAAAAAAAAATATTTAAAATCTATTAGTATTAGTTATAATATCTATACTTATGTAAAGATATCTCATTTCCAATAATTATTATATCTTTTTAAATAATTTTTTTCATTATTTTCTTCATTTTTTTAGATTTGTTTTTTATTTATCTATTTTTCTCTTCATTTTAGTCTTCAACTTTCCATTTTGCCCTCAAAAAACACAAAATAAAAATTTGGAAAATTTTTTAAAAAAAAAAAGGAAACCGGGTCAACCGGTTGGACCACCGGTTTTAACCGGTCCAACCGGTTCTGACCCGTTTACTGATCAAACCGGACCGGACCAGGGATCGATTCCCGATTCAACCGGTCGAACCGGCCGGTCCGGTCCGGTTTTTTGTACTCTGTTCCATTTACCTTACTCCACATGATTTCATCAATACACCATAATGTGACACTTGTCACTATCCTCTCCTCCTTCAAGTTTATGTCATAATTGCTCCAATTAGCTTCCCTTAGCATGGAACTAATTTTTCTCTCCATTTGGTTAGCTCAAAAACCATCCCTCTCTCATGCTCACTAACCAAGTTACTTTCTTCCAACTAATCCAACTTCACACTCAAGGTAGCGTACCATTATCATGATTTAATCCAACTTTACATTCAAGGGAGTGCATCATTTGATCATGAATCATAATTACTATATCCATGTAGCATTGTTTTAATGCAATTTGACATGTGCTCACCTAAATCAATTATAATTTAATCCTCTCCTCATATGATCATGACACTTGGCATGTTTAAACCCAAAGATTATTTTTCCCTCCATTTTCTTCGTGCTAGGCGAAATTACAAGAGAAAAGGGGAAGAGAAATTATTTCAACATTTTTCATAATTCAATTAAATGAATTATGCATAATTCCTTCTAATTTTACAACTCTTGATTTATTTCTCCAAGAATATTCAATTTATATATTCACCTTTATTTTCCTTGATTAATTGAAATCAACTTCAATTAATTGGAAAATAATTAATCCTGTGCTAAATTGGCAAAATTATAATTTTGCTATCACTTTTGTAATTTAATTCCTTTCTTGAATTAATCTGCCCATTTTCTCATGAATATGAATATTTCAAAATTTATAAATTCTAAATTTCATGAATATTCACGATTCTATTGAATTTCTCAAATAATTATAATATATTCGGTGAATATAAAATTTAAGGTGTTACACAAATCGCTAGTTGTCTCCACTTGAATTTTGGTTACACTTGTACAATGGTTATTGTATGTATGGATGGGTTATTGGATTTTTTTTTTGCTCAATATTGTCTTATTTGAGGAATTTTTGATACTTTTCAAAAGGAAAATATAGAAATATTCCACGCGTGCCGCTTCTCGAGCCCTTCAATATTAATTCATCCTTTTGTCCATATTGCTTCCATTGTCTATTATTATGTTTTAACTACGCAAAAGTAAAATTCGAGGAGCATTATATATTAATTTCCAGTAGCATTTAATATCAATTAATTTTTAATACACTCAGTGTCCTAAAATATTGTTTTTAGTTATACCTAGTATCTATCACCCAACGCATTGAAGTACTTTTCAATAGCACCCAATATCCTAAAATATTTTTTAATATATTCAACATTTTAAAATATTTTTTTCTTAGCACTCAATATCTCATAATGTAATTTTTAGAGAAAACTTACCTTTAAAGTATTTTTCTCAGTCACTTATGAATAATTTAAGGTGTTGGATATATTAAAAATTACATTAATATACTAGACATGCTGTTGAAAAATACTGGAGTGCTAGATATTTGGTGCCATTAAAAACTTATTTTAAGGTGGTGAGTACATTAAAAAATATTTGAAGGTGTTGGATACTCTCTTATTTTCAAAAACAATTTCCCCCTTTGCTTTTTATTTACTCCAAAACAGTGTGGTTTTGGGTAGGGTGCTCAAGGGACGGAACGGCATTTTCTGTACCGTGCCCCGTCCTGTCCTAGAACTATCCCGGTCCCAGATGGGATAGGATTTTCCCGTAATATTTTTTTTTTCTTTTCCAGAATTTGTTTCATCAACATCAGGTCTTTAAGCCTCATCACTGCCACCATCATTTGCTCCTCCAGCACCACCTTACACGAAAGTTCCCTTCCCCAGGACTTCCGCAGAAGCTCTTGGCAAATCTTAGTAAGAGAAGGAACACAGCCAACTGAAATTCTGACAATGGCTCCCGCGCAGAGCTTCTTTGAAGTGGGCAAATCAAAACCGAGATCGGACTCGTGAGCGAGATCAGAGAAAGCGATCTAAGTATGAGGAGAGGCCGCCAAAATTCTTTGCGAACGTATGTCAAAGTCCTGAAGTTGAATGTCAAGAGAAAAGAGCCGGGGAGTGATATTAGGGATTTAGTTTTTACTTTTTAGAGTATATTATTAATTTTTTGGGAAAATTTTAAAAAAAATATTATTTAAATTTTAAAATCTTAAATTAATAATTTGACAAGAATTTGAATTATCAATCCATTATTCTATTTATCAATTCTATTATTTTTATTGTTAACAAAATTAATTTAAAATTTTAAAATTCAAATGATATTTTTTTTTTGAATTTTTTCTATTTTTTATAAAAGAATAATACATATTATTATATTGTTATTGAAAATGAAATAAGCGAGACGAGCCGCTGGAGTGATAACAGGGATTTGGTTCTCTGAGTATATTATTATTAATATTGAAAACAAAATATTTTTTATTTATAATATCGGCACGGGATGGGGACGGGATGGGACGCCCCCTCCGTGAGTCCAATCCCGCCCTTGGAAAGATTTTCTCCTATTGTGTGAAAGATTTTGTTCTGTCATGAAAATTTTTGGTGCGGGGGGAAAAATTTTGAGCAGCCTTAGTTTTAGGCTAAAGGACGAGAGCAAACTGAAAAAGAGAAAGGGAGAAACCGGATCCAAAGTAGTGCTATCCCATGTGAAGCCATTAAAATGGGCTGACTTGACCCTTAATTGGTTGTTTGGTATTATTGGAGTGGAAGGAAAGTGAGGGAGGGAAAATTATTTTGAGTTGGATTTTAGAAATTTAAATAAATGAAGTTAAAAGTTTTTAATTAACTCGTTTTATTATTTTACTTTACATCTTATTTTTATTGAAATTTTATAATCTCATTTTTTTTTCAATTTTTTTAAAATCCAATACAAGAAATTTTTTTTTTCCAATTATAAACACAACAATTTTTTCTCCCCTCCCCATGGCCAACCTCCAAATCTCCTGTACCAAACAACATCTGATGGTCAATGTTAGGACGGTTTATGGCCTCTAATATACTTTTCTCTGATGCTCTCGAATTCCCTTTACAATGTCCCGAGTCCCAACTTCTCGCTGGCCAAAAAAGAAAAATCCCAACTTCTCGATGTTTTCATTTTTCTTTTGATATTATATTATAGATAAAATGAGTAATATTTTAACATTTTATTGTCATAATAAGTAGTTTTGTTATTTTTATACTTTTTCAAAGAAAAAAAATACCTAATTTTATATATTTTTTAATTTTTTAAATATTTAAAACTGCATCATTTTATCGTCTTTTTAAGATATCAAAATCTATATTACTGATTTTATATATAATTTAATAATAAAAAAAGAGGGAAAAAAACCATCTGGAAGGCTGAGTCATTTCAAATCCGTACTACCACGAGTCCATTATTTAGGGAGCAGATCCTCTCAGCAGCCGTTTTCTCCTCATCCGTCATAATCTCTGCATCCTATCCGTCGAATTCATCTGAGGGATCACAAAGTGACACGTCATTAAAAATCGCATCTACCAAGTTCCTGTTGCCTTCAAGCGTCCCTTTTCCTACCAAGATCCTAGACTCTCATCTAACACTTCAGAGGCTTCAACCAAGCAATCTAAAGAATTAAGGATGAAACTGCTCAATCGCTACCTACTGATCGTCTCGTCACTTGAGAGTGCCATTTTCATCAAGTTTCCATCCGATTGGCTTTAGTTTTTCTTGGTGGGGTGGGTTCTCTCTCAACTTCTTTTAAATTTTTAAATGCAAGGACATTTCTTTTGTTTTTTAGATTAAGATTGGCAGGGTATTTTCTGATAGTCGTTGTCTTCATCATCAATAGGAGCTCCCTTGTGTGTTTGCAATGCCGAGGGATGCGTGCTTCGACGGAAAAGTGATCCGTGAGGGCCAAAAAGGATCAGCCAGTAATACTGAGACCTACTGTTCCGATCTGATTATAAAAGTTTCATGGTGTATCATATTGTGAGCCCTCAGATGAATCATACGGTAGGATATCGAGATTATGAGGAACGAGGAGAAAACAGCCGCTGAGAGACACCCAACCCCATTATTTATTGTCAAGAAAAAACGCTTAGGGTTTGTTTGGTGTGAGGGACTTGTGAGGGGAGGGGAGGGAAAGAAAAATTCTTATGAGTTGAATTTTATAAGATTGAAGAAATATGGTAATAAAATTTTAATAAAGAGAATATGTAAGATAAAAGAGTAAAAAAAATTAATTAAAAATTATTAACCCTATCTCTTTAATTTTTTTAAATCTAACTCAAAAAAATTTTTCCCCCACCCATTTTCACACCCATCCCCTCCTACCAAACAAGCCCTTCAGTGATGAGGATGCAGGATGGATAAGGATAACACCGGTGCTGGTAGGTCTCGTCTTGTCTCGATTATTTTAATGTAATTATTATTGGAATTGACTTAATAATTTATATTGACGAAGAAGAACCCTCGTAAGTTCTCTCGATCAAGTCAGTCATGGCTTTCAGCCCCACAGCATCTTCCTCAGCCTTGTTTCGCAGAAGCAACCTTCTTACAGTAACTTTATCTCACTCAAACAGAATCAAGCAATCTCCCCCTGCAAGCAAAGAACAACAAATAAAGCGATTCCATAAGGTAATTATATAAATATATAGCCTCCTTCCTAACTATCTGTCTTCTTTCTCTATATATATCCTTCATTTACAGATGCTGCTTCTTCTTCTTCTACTGTGACAGGTGTGTCTATATAATTTCTCAGTTAATGTTTTCATTTCATTCTATAATTTTCCTTCTTCCAGTTTTACCTTTATTTTATTTCATTAAACATGGCGCCAGCAACTCCTCTTCATACATATGCTTCAAATCATTTAAATCTAATTTTCTATGCACATAATTAATCCAAAGATTTGTTATTATTCTATTATATTTTTCCTCAGAAAACTTACCGCTTGATTCTAGAAGCTGGTTCATAGCAGCATGTGCCATAAGAGGAAAATTTCCTCTTTCAATCAATTATCAGGTAAGTTCGTTGATGTTTTTGTCACAGATACAAAGAATGATTGTGTTATAGCTTAATAATTTATAGTTAAGTCTTAAAAATTGTTCAGTTTATTATATATTGATTGAACACATTTGATAATGAACATGTGAAAGACGAAAATTTTGGAGGAGAGCTATTTCCACCCTAAGATAGAAAAATGCTCCACCTCAAACAAAACTATTGGTTTGGTGAATTCATCAGTGGGACCACATAGAGCTGTCTACTTCCTAGAAATTACTTAATTTCGACGTCGACACTCAATTATTTGTCATCATCAATAATTTAATAATTCATCCAACATCCGTATTGTACTGTCAGGGAACCATGAATGCAATTAGATTCCTTTTGGTAAAAGGGGGAAAGGTAGTAAAATAATTTTCAATCTTTATTAAAAGTATAATAGTAATTATAAATCATTTTTTTAAGTAAAAGTAATTATAAATTTTTAAAATTAGGATAAAATTATTAAATTTAACTAACTTATATCTATTATAATGAGAAAAATTAATCTTTTGACTCTTAAAGTTTTGACTCATTTATAAATCAGTCTCTAAAATTTGATTTGATATAACTTAGTTCCTGAACTTTTGACTCGTTTGCACCTCAGTCCCTGATGTTTTTGAGTCATCCTATATGGCAAAAATTATTAAAAATACTGTTAAAATTTGCTTGGGTGGATTTTATATAAATTTTAAAAAATAACTAGTGTTTCAATCCCCACCAACTCAAATTATCTTCCACCTCTGTTTTCAATAAATCTCATTGGGTATCCACAATGTCCATGACAAATCCTTCATAAGCTCATTTCAAACATAAGATGAGATTGATTTTCTTATATTAAAGGGCCTTCAAAATTATGAACATCATATAAAAGATATGTAGTTCCATCTGGGAAGTGGGTGTGCTTCGATTTTTTTTAATCTCATCTTCTTCCAAGTGCTAGTCACCATTTATCATTCAAAAGTTAAGAAATTCCTTTTTTCACAATGACTTTTTATTGCATACTTGGGATCTATCATGGACGCCGCAAACGCCTAACAATGTTTCTGGAAAACAGAGGCTGAGGGGGATGCGAGTTGGTGGTGACGGGGAAGCTATTTTTTAATTTTTAATTTATGTTAAATCTACCTAAGCAATTTTTAACAGTATTTTAACATTTTTTTGCCACATCGAATGACTCAGAAACATCAGGGACTGAATTGCAAGCAAGTCAAAAGTTTAGAGACTAAGTTATAAGTAAGCCAAAACTTTAAAGGCCAAAAGTTTAATTTTTTCTATTGTAATAAATGAAAGTTAGTTAGGTTTAATTGTTTTACCCCAATTTTAAAAGTTTATTGTTGCTGTTACTTCAAAAAAAAAATATTTATAATTATTGTTGCACTTTTAATAAAAATTCAAGGTTATTTTAGCGCTTTAATTCTTTAAAAAATAACCTTTCTCATCGAAAACTACTATTCACACCAACGAATGAATATTAGGTAAGTTATTTGATTATGAATTGTGTTTTAAAATTTAAATTGATAAAATTAAATTTTATCAATTTAAATTTTAAAACACAATTCTACCCTTATTAAAGAATGTGATTTCCAAATATATATTTATTATCTGCCACTTATCTCTTTCTCCTATAAGGAGTAAAGGTTAAAAACAATTATTATATTAATTTCCTTTTCAACCTCTTATATTTTAGACTAAAATTTTCTTTGAGAGGACTTCTTATATTTTTTACCGAGGGAGTAATTATCATCGTAATTAGCATATTTTATTATTTTATTTCAATACATTCATACAGCCTCCAATTCCAGCTAAGGCATTTGATAGCTTTAAGTAGTATTAAATACTTTTCTTCCATATATACCCATATTTAATAAGGGTATTGTGAGAGAGTAGAAATTAATATGATGTTTGGGGGGTTTTTTTTTTTTTTTGATATACAGTATAATGTTGGAGTTTAATATACTTGTTAAGGGCAGTGTTAGAAATTGCTTCAATTTTATGCCACATTCAATAAATTTAACTGTTTTTATTGTTACTTGTGAATTAGTTATGGAAGTGGCTTATATTGGATGGAGGGAGTATTTTGTTAATCATGATCTTGAGAATAGTCTCTTTCGTATAGGAACCAATCTCAAATGTGTTTAATCAAAACTCAAATGTATTACAATGAAAACACACACCTATTTATACTAAAATCACGTATAGAAACCAATTTCAAAATGTGTTTAATCAAAACTCAGATGTATTACAATGAAAGCACACACCTATTTATACTAAAATCACACCCTTGTAAATTCTTTAAAATAATGCAAAAGTCAGAACAATAATGCAAAAGTCAGAACCGATAGCCACACCAACCCCTCTGTTGTCGTTCCCTGTTCATAACGTCATTGCATATATCATATGCATGTCCTCTGTTTCAACCACCAGATTCTGACAAAATTACATTTCAGACCCCTTAAACTTTCTTAAATTATATTTTGGCCCCAAATTTCTGCCAAAATTATATTTTGGACCTCAAAACTTTTTGAAATTACATTTTGCCCCATATTTTTGCCAAAATTACATTTCTGTCCCTGAAAGTTAAGAAATTACCTTTCTACCCCAATTGTCCATAAAATTTCCAGTTTTACCCCTTACTTGCCATAAAAACCGATCCTATCCTCGTACCTTTCCACCCTATACCTAGTCTCACAAGAACAATTCTAAAATGCCTCCAAGACGCAGAAACACACGCGAGATTGAGATGGACGAGATGAGACGCCGGATACAGGAACTGGAAACCACTGTACAAACGCATCAAGTCATGCTAGAATCTCGCAGTGAATATCCAGAGTATGATTCAGATAATAATAGTTCGTCGTCTACTGACTACCGCCGCCGTCCTCAACAACAGCAATTCAGCCTTAATGACATTAAGATAGACATACCTGAATTTGAGGGAAGACTTCAACCAGACGAATTCGTCGATTGGCTTCAAACCGTCGAACGAGTTTTTGAATATAAAGAGATTCCCGATGAGCAGAAAATCAAAATTGTCGCCATCAAATTAAAGAAACATGCCTCCATATGGTGGGAAAATCTCAAGAAAAGGAGTGAAAGAGAAGGAAAAAGCAAAATCCGAAAGTGGGACAAGATGCGACGTGAGCTCTCATGTAAGTTTCTTCCAGATAATTATTATCAAGATAATTTCCTCCAATTACATAATCTCCACCAAAAGGCTATGTCTATGGAAGAATATACAAGGGAATTTGATAAGCTCATGATGAAGTGTGATATCCAAGAAAGGGAGGAGCAAACAATAGCCCGTTATCTTGGAGGGTTGAATACTAACATTGCCCATCCAGTGCAGCTCCAACAATACTGGACTCTAGATGACGTCATTCATCTAGCCATCCGTATTGAGAAACAGTTGCCCAAAAGGTTTCCGTTTCAACCGTCTTCCTCCAACAAAATTACTTTTGATGGACATGAAGCACACATGCATCAGCCTATACAAATACATCAGCATAACTCTTCAAATAAGCATACACAAGAATATCAGTCTAACTCTTCAAACAAGCCTCCAACAAAGGATACCAAGGAATTTAGCTCCAAAGCACCTAAGTGCTTCAAATGCCAAGGGTTCGGTCATATAGCTTCAGAATGTCCTACCCGCAGAGTTGTTACTATTTTTGAAGGGGAAACTTCTGCAGTATTTGAAGAAGAAGAGGAGCTCATACTCGAAAAAGAACCTGTCTTTGATGAAGAGCCAAATTTTGATGAAGAAGTCATTCCTCCTGATCACGATGAAACACTTGTGATTAGACGAGCTTGCATACAGCCACAGTGAAAGAAGAGTCTTGGCTACGTCACAACATTTTTTTTACTCGTTACACTACTTAAAGTAAAGTCTGTGACGTTATTATTGATAACGAAAGCTGTGAAAATGTAGTCTCTAACTACATGGCAGAAAAGTTACAACTACCAACTCACAACCATCCGTGCCCGTACAAACTTCAATGGTTTAACGAAGGAAACGCGGTAAAATTTTTAAAACGATGCTTTATTACTTTTTCTATCGGTAAAACATATCATGATGAAGTTTGGTGTGATGTTGTTCCGATGGACGCTTGTCATCTTCTTCTGGGAAGACCTTGGCAATATGATCGACACGCTCTATACGACGGGTTTGCAAACACATATTCCTTCCAGAAGGATGATGTGAAGATTCAGCTTGAACCTTTGCCACCAGATAAACACGTCAAAATAAAAAATAAGCCCAAGTCATTTTTACTAAAGCATAAAGTTTCAGATCTATCTCCGTATATTAATGATGTTGATTCTGACTCGAGGACGAGTCCTGTCCAACCCCAGGGGAATGAAACAGAACAGGGAGTTGAAACATAGGACATGCATATGATGTATGCAATGACGTTGTGAACAAAGAACGACGACAGAGGGGTTGGTGTGGCTGCCAGTTCTGACTTTTGCATTATTGTTCTAACTTTTGCATTATTTTAAAGAATTTACAAGGGTGTGATTTTAGTATAAATAGGTGTGTGTTTTCATTGTAATACATCTGAGTTTTGATTAAACACATTTGAATGGTATAGAAACCAATCTCAAAATGTGTTTAATCAAAATTCAGATGTATTACAATGAAAACACACATCTATTTATACTAAAATCACACCCTTGTAAATTCTTTAAACCATTTACCGCGTTTCCTTCGTTAAACCATTGAAGTTTGTACGGGCACGGATGGTTATGAGTTGGTAGTTGCAACTTTTCTACCATGTAATTAGAGATTACATTTTCACAGCTTTCGTTATCAATAATGACGTCACAAACTTTACCTTGAGTAGTGCAATGAGTAAAAAAATTGTTGTGACGTAGCCAAGGCTCTTCTTTGACTGTGGTTGTATGCAAGCTTCGTCTAATCACAAGTGTTTCACCGTGATCAGGAGGAATGACTTCTTCATCAAAATTTGGCTCTTCATCAAAGACAGGTTCTTTGTCGAGTATGAGCTCCTCTTCTTCTTCAAATACTGCAGAAGTTTCCCCTTCAATAATAGTAATAACTCTGTGGGTAGGACATTCTGAAGCGATATGACCGAACCCTTGGCATTTGAAGCACTTAGGTGCTTTGGAGCTAAATTCCTTGGTAGCCTTTGTTGGAGGCTTGCTTGAAGAGTTAGACTGATATTCTTGTGTATGCTTATTTGAAGAGTTCTGCTGATGTATTTGTGTAGGCTGATGCATGTGTGCTTCATGTCCATCAAAAGTAATTTCGTTGGAGGAAGACAGTTGAAACGGAAACCTTTTGGGCAACTGTTTCTCAATACGGATGGCTAGACGAATGACGTCATCTAGAGTCCAGTATTGTTGGAGCTGCACTGGATGGGCAATGTTAGTATTCAACCCTCCAAGATAACGGGCTATTGTTTGCTCCTCCCTTTCTTGGATATCACACTTCATCATGAGCTTATCAAATTCCCTTGTATATTCTTCCACAGACATAGCCTTTTGGCGGAGATTATGTAATTGAAGGAAATTATCTTGATAATAATTATCTGGAAGAAACTTACGTGAGAGCTCATGTCTCATCTTGTCCCACTTTCGGATCTTGCTTTTTCCTTCTCTTTCATGCCTTTTCTTGAGATTTTCCTACCATATGGAGGCATGTTTCTTTAATTTGATGGCGACAATTTTGACTTTCTACTCATCGGGAATCTCTTTATATTCAAAAACTCGTTCGACGGTTTGAAGCCAATCGACGAATTCTTCTGGTTGAAGTCTTCCCTCAAATTCAGGTATGTCTATCTTAATGTCATTAAGGCAGAATTGCTGTTGTTGAGGACGGCGGCGGTAGTCAGTAAACGACGAACTATTATTATCTGAATCATCCTCTGGATATTCACTGCGAGATTCTAGCATGACTTGCTGCATTTGTACAGTGGTTTCCAGTTCCTGTATCCGGCGTCTCATCTCGTCCATCTCAATCTCGCGTGTGTTTCTGCGTCTTGGAGGCATTTTAGAATTGTTCTTGTAAGGTTAGGTATAGGGTGGAAAAGTACGAGGATAGGATCGGTTTTTATGGCAAGTAAGGGGTAAAACTGGAAATTTTATGGACAATTGGGGTAGAAAGGTAATTTCTTAACTTTTGGGGTTCGAAATGTAATTTTGGCAGAAATCTGGGGCCAAAATGTAATTTTAGAAAGTTTTGGGGTCCGAAATATAATTTTGGCAGAAATTTGGGGCCAAAATATAATTTCAGAAAGTTTAAGGGGTCTGAAATGTAATTTTGACAGAATCTGGGGGCCAAAATGTAACTTTAACAAAATTCTGGCTGACCGTTATGCTGACGTGGCAAGGGTGACACGTGGCAATCAGTGATTGGTCCACGTGGCGTTGACTGCTGAAGTGGATGCTGATTGGACGGGTGACGTGGCAAATGCTGGCGGTGATATTGATGTGGCAATAATGACACGTGGCGTCAGGTGATTGGACGACGTGGCGTTGACTGGTCAGACAGTGATGACGTGGCAGCTGACTGGGTTGTCTTCAATTTCTGGGCACGTGGAGCTCCATTGACAGCGCATGGGTCTCAGCGGTGGCGCGTGGCGGCGTTTCACGGTGGTGGCCGACGCCTGTCCTGGGTTTTAGGACCTTCTGAAGACGATGGTGTGGTCATATTTTCGAGAAAAGGTCGGCAGGATGGAATTGGCACACCCTGTTTTCCCAATGTTTTTTCCTCTCAATCCTATTCCTCACTCTCTCGTTTTCCCTCCCTCTGGAACCAAGCTCTGATACCAAAATGGTATAGGAACCAATCTTAAATGTGTTTAATCAAAACTCAGATGTATTACAATGAAAACACACCTATTTATACTAAAATCACACCCTTATAAATTCTTTAAAATAATGCAAAAGTCAGAACAATAATGCAAAAGTCAGAACCGGCAGCCACACCAACCCCTCTGTCGTCGTTCCCTGTTCACAACGTCATTGCATACGTCATATGCATGTCTTCTGTTTCAACTCCCTGTTCTGTTTCACTCTTCCATTGTAATAATAATGCACTAAAAATAAGGGATCTAAATTCACAATCTTATATATATATATGTATGTATATATCAATCTTAATATCATTTTTGTCAAACACACAAGTTGACTATCCAATTTTAATATTTTTACGTTTTCAATTATGCAATTGTGTTAACTTGCTGTTAAATTTGTGCTAGCTACAAACTTGATTGAACACTATTAAACTCGTGCTACTTTGTTTTTTTATATATATATTTGATCATGTTAATGACTTTATTATGAACTCTAGAGAAATTTCTTTGTTAATTATGATAAATTATGAATTTTAAATTATAAATATTGATGGATTTAATTTATAAGTTTGCGATTCGAGTTCACAATCCAAATTTATGTTCTTGTTATGAATATGCTTACTTGTGAGTTTGACTACTTTAGTTATTATAATTTCAATCTATTTTATTCTCTATCCCTATATTTTATTTTTACCCATCTTTTTTAACAAACCAGTCAATGCATCCTCGGTTTTAACGAGAGTAATAGAAAGATTTGTTTCTTTACATTTTTATCACATATCAAAATCATATATTTATAAAAACTTGAAAGCTATAAACAATGTAACTCATCTTGCCTGATTTGTTTAGCTCAACTGACACAAAGCACCTCCTAATTAAAATTTTGGCTCAAGTAAGAGGATACGAGTTCAGCCCTATGTAGGTATGATGGATGCAAGAGTTCCTTCTTATGGGTATTATGAATAGTACAATATATCTTTCTGTATGTATATACTAGATCCATATGATCCCACTATTGTTAATTGAAAAATAGACCAGAAAATGCAGAAATCAATACAAATGTATTGTTTGTTAACTGCGGAATTAGTGGTAATGTGTATGATTTTGCAGATAAATGGATGCAGCAAATGGACATCTAATGGATCCTCCTCAAGGATCTAATGGCATCCAATTATGGAGGGTTGGTTCAGCTAATTTTAGGAGACCTTCCCTTCATCTTTTGCAGGATACAAGTGAGTACTCTCTCTAGTGATCTCTAAAATCTCTTAAAATAACTGATCTATTCACTTATTAATTTTGTGATTCCTTATAATTTTACATAAATTTTGATTCAATTTTGGTGAGAAAGATGATGGAATCATTTTACCAAATAAAGTATATAAGGATGTAACTCCATATATAGTTAGGTGGTTCGTCCCTAATGATGAATGGGATTCTATACCTTCAAATTACAAGACTTGGGACAATATCAAGCAATTTCATTTCTTTGTTTCCCCATTCTATCTTTCTTCCCCCGAATTGTGAGCAATCATTATTGTTCGAATATCAAATATAGATTTATATATTTATTAAGAATATTGGCTCACAATTATAATTAAGTTCATGAAAAATTTACGCTTAAAAATTTTATTTGCAAGAATGACCTAAACCAGAGAATCGGTACTTTGTGTGTATAAAATTTTCAAAGCACCAATAATCACTATGGATATTATTATATCAAGTCTTGTTGGCCAATAAAATATTCAAACAAGTATTTTCACCAATTTTCTCAAGATCATCAAAACCTACATATATATAATTTAGGAAGAAAAACAAATAAGGAGCATCGAAACATGAGAATCTCAAAATGATCCCTCAAAATAAGTTAATGTTGTTACTTATTAAATTATTATTGTCATTATAATTCAGCAACAAATTTCACTAAAACTTATTTTTATTGCCTTAATTGCTGTCAATTGATAAGTTAAATTTTGTTATTTGTTTAACTGTTGTTGTCGTTTCATCTCTTCAAATTAAGGTCATCTAGATAATTTCGCTATAAAATTTAATTAATCTCAGACACTAGTAGTGGTTAGGCCATTTCAGATATTTTACTTGGGATTTATAAATTTATGGAGTATTAAGTCCCTAAGAACTTTGTAGTGGTTAGGCCATTTCAGATATTTGACTTGGGATTTATAAATTTATGGAGTATTTTTGTGTCCTTCTCCCTGTAATTTACATTTGCTAAATGATCGTAATCAAATTATTTTTGAAACATATATTGCTCTTCCGCCTCATCACTCTCAATTTAAAGCGCACACAAAAAACCAAAACATTTCAACTTTGTTTCAGGGGAGGCCAGATTGAACTACATAAACTTTTGTGTGCCTCTTTACAAATATGCACTAGAAGGCAATTGGGAGAAAGCTAAGCCCATGTTGTTAGATCATGACAGAATGCTTCTGGGTGCTGCTATAGCAAAAGGATGCCCAACAGTACTTCACGTAGCTGCCGGCGCAGGCCATTTTCACTTTGTGAAGGAGCTTGTGAACTTGATGGAAGAGAACAACATAGACTTGGATTTACAAGATATTAGGGGAAACACAGCCTTCTGCTTCGCTGCTGCAGCAGGAAGCTTAGATATTGTTAAGTTAATGTCGGAAAAAAATTCATTCTTGCCAACCATTAGAGGTGGAAATGGTTTCACCCCTCTTCTTTTTGCTGCACAACAAGGAAGAGGTGACGTGTCATGGTTTCTATATCCCAAGACTACTGAAACTTTTGATGAAGCAGAGTGGACTGAGTGTTTCCTCACTTGCATCGACACCGGTATTTATGGTAAGTTTATGTTGCCGCTGATAAAGCACGAATACACTTAATATGAGTTAAGTACAGCATGAATAAGCATTTGATGCATATTAAATAAATGGTTGATACCAGTCCTTGTAGAATTTTGATTTTGATCACTGCAATTTCAAATGTTTGGTTTTAGTCTTTATAACTTCAAAAACTTTGGTATGAGTTTAATGATTAGACCCTATACTTTTAATGAGTTTTTATTTTAATCATATACTTAAACTCAAACTAAGTTCTTATGAAACTATAAGGATCAAAACTAAGGATTTCAAATTATAGAAACCAAAATCAAATTTTAATCAAAATGTAAGGACCAACAATGATATATTAACCCTTGAATAAAACAAAACCTGTTTTACAACGTGTTTTAGCTTGATATATAGAGAGAGAGAGAGAGAAAGCTCTATATTTCTTCTTGAACTGCATGACCGCATCTGCCTTTAATATGTTAACTACGTTTTCAAATTTCTTAGATTTAGCGTCGGTAATGTTGACAAAGAAGCCAGAACTAGCAGTAGCAACAAATAATGAAGGTTTGACAGGTTTGCATATCTTGGCTCAGAAGACAGATTTGGGTCACCATTACCTAAAACATCGAAAACATCAACGCATAAGTTCAGGTAATTTGCCATCACTATAATCACATGTTAGGAAGACCACAAAATTAATCTCATTTGTAATGTAATTTACACATAAACCATAGACTCCCCCAACATATTGCTTAACATTAGCTTTAACTTATCCAGTTCATCAAATTCTGTTTCTCAGGGATGAAGCACGGTGCTGCTCTTCAACTTGTTCGTTCACTCTGGCTAGGAATTCTTGATCGTGTTAACTCAGAGCAAGAAATAAGAAGAATCATAAATGAACCATCAAGACTATTATTTGATGCAACAAAAGTTGGAAACTTTGACTTCCTAGCTGAGATTATGGGAACTTACCCTGATTTAGTATGGGACTTGGACAACCAAAAGCAGAGCATAATTCACATTGCTGTTTTACATCGTCATCCTAAAATCTTCAATCTCATCCGTGACATATGTGCAAATAAGGATATCTTATTGTCATATATAGACAAAGATGATGAAAACAATATATTACATTTGGCTGCAAAGTTAGCACCAGCGGATCGACTTGAATTGGTCTCTGGAGCAGCTTTCCAAATGAAGCTCGAACTGTTATGGTTTGAGGTAATTGTTCATTATCATCTATATAGTAAACTTCTACTATGATCCCATAATTAGAATATACTCCCTTTGATCCTTTCACAAGAGCGTGAAATTTAAATTGCCATAATCCTTTTTACAAGATCTTATTTGTGATTGTTTGAGCATTTAATGTGTTTTTTGCTATTTTTGCCCTTAATTAATTATATTCTCTCTCCTTATCTTTTTCCAATATTATATTCTTTTTCATATTTTTTCTTATTACTATTTTATTTCTCTCTCTTACTTAACCCCTTATAAATATGGGCATAATATATTTGTAAAAAATTCCTTTTTTAAATAATTAATACTCCCTTCGATCCGCAATATAAGATATATTTACCTAATTTGATTAGATTAAGGAAGTTAATTAAATTAGTTAATATAATATATATTTACTAGAACACCCCAATCATCTAGTTTTCTTAATTCCCTCATTCCCTCTTCTCCTTGATTATAGTTGAAGAAGTATCAATTGGCGTAAATTAGGAAAACATTGATAAAAATGAAAATTTTGTCTTATATTTAAAACTAAGATTAACTCTCCAAATATATCTTATATTAAGGACCGAAGGACTAATTTTAACTAACTTTAACATATTTCTTAAATAGCATAATCTGGTTATCGGACTCTTATAAAAAGTACAAGAGAGAATATAAATATATAAATGAAATTAATATGTGAACAACCTTTTGATATGGCAGGAGGTGAGGAAGATAATGTTACCATCATATGTGAATATGAAAAACAAAAAAGGTGAAACTCCTCGTGAGCTATTCACTAAAGAGCATGCTGCTTTAAGAAAAGATGCCGAGTCATGGATGAAGAGAACTGCAAACTCTTGTATGGTTGTTTCAACTCTTATCGCTACCGGTGTGTTTTCAGCTGCATTTAGCATACCAGGTGGTATCAATGATAGTTCAGGAACTCCCAATTATCTTACGAAAAGATCGTTTATGGTATTTGCAGTATCCGATGCTATTGCAATGATATCATCCTCAGCCTCCATACTTGTCTTCTTGTCTATCCTGATCTCACGTTATGCAGAGTATGACTTTTATAAGTCTCTTCCCTCAAAGGTGATTTTTGGGTTGGTAACTCTCTTCTTGTCTATAACAAGCATGATGATTGCATTCAGTAGTGCCTTCTTCGTAACATATGACCATGGCATAAAGTGGGTTCCTAGCTTCATTTCTTTGATTTCATTTTTTCCAATAGCCATATTTCTGTTTCTGCAATTTCAACTTTTTTATGATATCATTTACTCAACATATTATTTAAGGTCCTTATTTCGACCAAGTAAGCATATGCTTTACTGAAAAATAGAGGCCAATTTGATGTTGTTGTATCTGTATATTTTACTTCAATTGTTAATGTACATTTTGATTTATCATTTGGCAATGTATAAGTAATTCACGTAGTATCAATCACTATGGAAGCCAATGGCTTATAAATAATGGCAGAATTTGATACAGATGCTTTACTTTAGACTGTTTTTTCATTCTATTTTTGAAATATTTATTTTATCAATAACTGTAATTTATTATGTTAGCATAGCACACAATCCTATGATATGGGGATAAACCAAATTAACATTGTTCGTTGTTAGGCTTTCCTCGCTAGTGTTGATAAGAAAGAGAAGAAAAAATTTATGATTAAGGATCAAATTTAAAGTTTCAGTGATTCACCATGGTAACTTCCTAAATTGATTATTACACGGTTAAACTGTTGAATATCAAAATATTGAATTTGGATGAGTGACAAAAATAATAAGAAAAATATTACTATAGTTTTTTTTATGGCAACTTGCAGTGCTTCTTTTCCAGACAAATTGTTGTAATGATGAGACATTGAGACAGACAATCACATGACAAATAGGAATTCCAGTTTGCTTCTTCGATAGAATACAGTCCAGCCATTTTTTACAATGCTTTGGAACGTTGGAGGTGAAACTACAGGTTGATGGTGACTGTTATATTACACGAAAAGGCAAGAGTAAGAAAGCCAAAGAGCCAAGAAAATCTTGAATGCCAGATAATATTAATAAGGGTGATAAATAATGCCCTTTAATATATGAACATGTCCATTATTGCACAACTGAGTTAAAGTAGATTTAATCCTAGAATGGGAAGAATATGCTCTAAAGATTCTTTAACATATATAGCAACCAAAACTCCATGGGTGACTTATAGACAGGTATAATATCCATTGATCATCTTAAATGAAAATGAGAAATCCAGTGCCAAATTACCCTCAAAAGAAACCTAAACAGTTGCGGAAACGCCAAATAATAATGATAATAAAACTAATATGCTATATAAAATTATAATAATGAAAAATGAAATGTCAAATACAGGTTTAAAATACATGGAGAGTTTGTTGAAAATAATTAGAGGTGATCCAATTGGAAAAGTTTAATTATTTCTAGTTTTGATTAAATGGACCTCTTAATGATGAATTTAATTTAATTTTAATGCTAGCCCAGAACTATATGATATGCTATATTGGGATCTCTTTTTGATAGTTCTTGTCATATTTTTCACTGCTGCAAATGACAGTGATATAATGTTTGAAAAGTACTCGATAAAATACGGAGAGTGGGTGTGTGTCTGTGTGGGCATTGGCCTTATCAACCACAACACAACTGATACTTGTACAATGCTTTATTTGTCACCTTTTCAAGTCATAAGGCTAGGCATCATTGTCACCAGCGTAGAACAATTTATAATGGGAAAATTTCAGATAACTCCACTGTAGTAATTTTATTTTAATCAATCCTTAAAAAATTTAAAATTTCACTAAGCTCCATGGAACAAAATGAAATTAATTTTTATGGATGAAAAGATGGACATGATTCCTTTACTTATTTTTTTTATTAAAAAGGCTCAATTGTAGCCCATTGGCAGCCACTCAATTGGAGTGGGCTCTAGCGACTAACCATCGAAGCTTTGGTGCTAGCCGACTGGCTAGAATTCCAACTGTCAGGAATTAATTTGTATTGTTCATATGTTTATTCCACTTGTTGATGAGAAGTTTGACTCTTACAAATGAGATTTGATCAAACAAATTGGTTAACAAAAAAAAAAAAATCATGAACAAGTTTCATTTCCAAGTGTCCAACTTTTGATGAGTAAGTTGATTTGACACAACCTTAGCCGCCTCAGGATCAAATCACAAATTACCACAAATTAAATGTAATATAGTGCAACCAACTTGGGATCGTTCTCTTATCAAGGAGCCATTTATTTTGACTACCCTAGGAAAATCTAAGTGTTATAAATATGGTTAGAAAGGGGATTTCTGAAATTGGTTTTTCTAGAAATTAAAATTTATGAAAATAAAACTATTCCTATTTTTTTTGTATTTTGGAAAATAATAAAGAAATGATTTGGATTAAAAAGGGAAAATATGATAAAATGAATCTTGGTGATGAAGAAAGTGGCAATCCTTGCTAAATAAATCATAGGAGTTCAAATTTCATTAAGTCTCAAGAACAACCTCAAGATAACACTTGAGTCCAATATTCCCAATTAATAATAACTCCTACAAACATATCTAACTACTACCTCTTGAGATATTGTTTAAACCCACTTAATGTGTAATTAAAATTGGAGTGATGCAAATTGTTCTTTTCAATTAGAATGTTCTAACGAACCATTCAAGAGCTAAAATCAACTATGATTACCAATCAATAACATGATAGCAAGCATAATTTCATCAAGCACATCAAAAAATATATATCAAAATGAACATCAAGATACATCATCTAATTAAAACTACAATGATCAATCCACATGGATACATAACACAATCCAAGTCTTAAAATCACACAATGATTAACCTAACCTAAACAAGGAAATCAAATATATAGTCTATGCATAAGATTAAATCAAAGAACTTCCCCTGTGTAAGCACATTTGCTCAAGCCACAATTCCTCAGTACCAAGACCCAAATTAATTAGCTTCTCATTCTACTAAATTCTACGAAAGATTCTTCAAAGCAATAGCAACCCATGAGATAGAGAAATGCCAATCTGAATCTGAAAATGGAGAATCTGAGATGGGAAGCCAGTGGTGGTGATGATTTCCAGACTGTGGCTTATGGCAATAGAAATTGATGGTGGAGGTTAATGAGGAGAGTGGTGGTCGGTGGTGTGATAAAGGAAAAACAGAGGAAGGACGATGGTGATGGTCATGCTGAGAAGATGATGACGGTTAGAGAAGGAAGAAGACAGAGGGATGACGGTGGTGGTAGGTGAAGCTTGACGGAGATAGTGAAGGAAACTAAGAGATGTGGTGTTGGTGAAGTAAAGAGAAAGGATGACGTTGATGAAGTGCAGCTCCACGGTGGCTCAGGTGCCTCAGACTCCCAGCTTAACTCCGTCTTCCTCAAGCTCTCTCTCTGTCCAGATCTCCTCACACTCTTGGCTGTGATATCGAGCTCACTCACGGCCTCCAGCTCTCTGTTTTCGGTTTCCCTATCTCAGTGTTGCAGCCGCTCCTCAAGCTCTCTCTCTCTCCTTTTTCTTTCATTCTCCGATCTCTCCCAAGTCGCCAGCTAAACTTCGTTCCAGTCTCTCGCCGCTATCACCGTCAATAATGGTAAAAGGTAAGGTCACCAGCGGTGGTTCAGACTCTCAGCTCCCTCCGATCCTTCCCCAGGTCTGTCTCCCTCTCTCACGCGGCGCTACTGTCTCATTCTCCTCTCCTCCAGCGGCGCTCCTCAATATCGATCTCCACTCTCTGCCCGTCTCCCATTTTTCTCGGATCCCTTGCATATCCATTTCCCATGTCCATCACCCACCAAGTCGGGTCAGCCTCTTGGGCCGGGCATTCTGTTTCTTTTTGTTTTCTTTTTCAGCTTGCATTTTGGGCCTGGTCTGATTTTTTTTCTTTCAAGCCATTTAAACAGAAAACTGGCCCCTTTTTTTTCTCTTGGCCCAAATCACCCAAAATAATTAATTTGAAGCTCCAAGATCATTAATTTTCTTCTTTAATACCTACAATACAAAATTAAACACAAGGTAGCATCAAAAGTTCAAGAGACAATTGTAAAAAAATAATAATTAATAAATTTTGACCATTTTGCCCCTAATTGCCATTAATTCAAAATAATTATCCCTAACCAAAATTAATGCTTAATAATGCAATAATATTCTAAGAAATACATTAAAATCCCAAATTAATCCTGAAAAATTCATATAAAAATATGGTTTAATCACAAGTGGAATATACATATAAATTATTTAACAAAACCTTATTCGCCTCGGAGTCAAGTTACAAACTTTATCAAGAATTAAAATGCAATGCAGTGCAAACAACTCGGGATTATTCTTTTATCAAGGAGCCTTTTATTTTGAATTTCTTAGGTTGAACTAAGTGCTAAAAACATGGTTAGAAAGGGACTTTTAAAATTGGTTTTCTCTAAATTAAAGTTCATGAAAATAAAGTAATTTATACTCTTTTTGGTATTTTTGGAAAATAATGAAGAAATTTTTAAATTAAGAGTGAAAATATAAATGATGGGTGCTCTTGGTAATGAAGAAAGTTGCTATCCTTGCTTAAAAAGGTTATGGGAGTTTAAACTTCATCAAGTTTTAAGAAAAATCTCAAGATAACACTTGAGTCCAATATTCCCAATCAATAGTAGCTCATACAAACATAACTAACTACTATCTCTTAAAATATTGTTTAAAATCACTTAATGTGTAATTGAAATTAAAATAATACAATATGAATCTTCTTGAATTTGAGTGCTATATAGCCCCTCAAGGGCACAAATTAACCACATTAATTAGACAATAATACGCTAATTAACATAATCTCATTGTAACCACAAAGAAATTCAAACATATATAATTTTCACACTACAAAATTCAATCTCAATTACAAATATCAAACCAACAGAGACAATTAACATCAATCTCAATTCCAGAATCATATATGATAATTCCTAAAACTAGGAAATCCAAATATTTAACTCTAGACCAATAGAATGATAGAAAAACTCCCCTATGTAGTCCACTGAGCTCAAGCAACCATCCTCACCACTAAAAAGTAAGAGAATTAGCTATACATGGCCATTAAACCATCCAACACAATTTGCAAAATTGAACCAACCATGGAAACAAGCTTGTTAAAAAATACAAAAGAACTCGCTAGAATCTGGAAAAAAACTTGCCAAAATATGAAGAAGTCTCCATAAACCACAACAACCAGCCGAAATCTAGAAAACTTTGAGCTTTGGTTTGATTTCTCCAACTCCACGGCGCTAAACACTTTGTCTCCTCCAATTCTTTCCCAGTTGAGCCTTTGGTTCCAGTTCTGTGAAGATCTCAGCTTGAAACTCTCTCTCTCTCTCTCTCTCTCGACTCTCTAGTTTTGGCCGCCGAAAAGGAAGAAGAAGGTGGTGGTCTGAACGGAAAAAGGGATGGTGGAGGAAGGAAGGTGAAGGTTCGATGATTCTCAACTCCCACTGAAGCTCTCTTTGGTCCGAACACTCTCCCTGGTCTCACGATTCTATCGGAGCTCCAACCTTTAATGGTGCTTCTCCAGCACTAAGAGATGCCGATAATGGTGGCTCAGTCAATGGAGGAAGTGGTGGTATGGAGAAGATGGTGGCGAAGGTGATTCCCAGAGGAAGTCGAAGTCTCTCATGCTTCTTATGGTGTGGCCTGCTCCCTCTTTACTCTCACGGCACACTCTTCGATAGTGGAGAGAACGTCGGTGCTGCTTGATGAAAGGAGGAGGAATGGTGGTCAGTGGTGGTGATGGTAGTGCTATCGTTGGTGAATAAAGGTGAGAGAGGAAGGTAAGGATAGAAGGTTTCCAACATTCAAAGTCTCACCGCCTCTTCTCACTCGGGTCTATGTTTGCCCCTAGGAAGAAGCAAAGTGACGGTCAAACTTGACCTAGCCCTGGTCAAAACGAAAGTTTTGACCAGTGACTAAAGTGAGAAGATTCAAAAGTTTTTGGGAGGACTGAATTGTAAATTTTTGAAATGCATATGGGGTAGAACTGTAGTTTACAAAACTTTTGGGTCTTTTCTGAAATTTTCTCTAGCCTTTTTTCTTTATAAATGTGTAATTTCTAGGAATTCTGGGCCCTTTTCTGTAATTTCTCCATTCCTAAAAAATGTTAATTCTGGCCTAATTGACATTTTTCAAAATCTCCAATTTTCTTTTTAAACACCTGCAATGTAAGATTGAGCACAAGATAACATCTAAAATCTAAGAAATCATTTGCATGTATAATTAACAAATTATAATCATTTTGCCTTTAATTACACTTAATACAAATACCCCTAACTAAAATGAATGCTTAATCATGCAATAATGGCATAATAGTACATTTAATTCCCCTATTTAATAAAGAAAAAAGCTTATAAAAATATGATTCAATCAATAAACAAATTGGTTAACAAGAAAACTGGAACTTGTTTATATATTTATTCCACTTGTTTATGAAGAGTTGGTCACTTGCAAATGAGACTTGTTCATGATATTATATTTTCTTGTTTACCAATTAATT
This sequence comes from Inga oerstediana, assembly GCA_963210345.1. Taxonomy (NCBI): domain Eukaryota; kingdom Viridiplantae; phylum Streptophyta; class Magnoliopsida; order Fabales; family Fabaceae; genus Inga; species Inga oerstediana. Next base: position 68,072,587 of record OY723403.1, read on the forward strand.
TGTGTTATTTATTTGTTTATTTCACTTGTTCATGAGGAGTTGAGCACTTGTAAATAAGACTTATTCATGATCCTATGTTTTCTTGTTAACTAATTAATTTGGATTGTTTATATCTCTACTTCACTTGTTCATGAAGAATTGGACACTAGCAAATTAAATGGGATTTGTTCATGAACAAATCACATTTACAAGCGTCAAACTCTTCCTGAACAAGTGATTGTTCATTGCACATATGAATAACATAAATTAATTTTTAGTGCCCAGAGCTCTACGTGCCTGCTTGGCTAGTGCCGAAGGTTTGATGGCCGATCTCCAGGGCCGCCCCGGCTTGGCAGCCACTGGTGACAGGACCAATAACGATGATTGAACCTTTTTTTTTTAAAAAATAAAAAATAAAAAGTAAAGGCATTATTATATTTTTACCTCCAAAACTTAATTTCATTTTGGTTTATGGGGATGCAGTGAAATTTCTAAACTCTTTTGGGGTTGACTGAAATTTTCCCATTTATAATTGATAGCTTGGAGCATGTAGGAAAAAAGGAAGAAATTACTCCTATGGTGTTTAATGTAAGATTTATTTATATCATTTATAGAGATTAAGGACGCTAAATAAGTTAATTATAACATATGTGACATAATATCTCTGAAATATTTCTGTATAATATTGATTATGTATTAATTAATAAGTTAAATAAATTAGTTTAAAAAAGATAATAAATATAAGAGATAAAATAAAAAAAATATTACATTTAAAAATAAAATTCATCTTCAAATTAGGTTTTATATGTAAGAATGGAAGAGTAATAAACGGTTTCATTATGCTCTAACTTTTGACAGGACGAAAGAAAGTTGCGTGTGGATGCATGATGGCCCTTGATTCATGAATCTATCGCCAGTTTACTTTAACTCGTGGAATTGCTGTTTCGTTCCGTACAATAATTCATAGGTGTTTATGCGTGGTCCAGGGAATATTGAAAAATATCATCTTGTCCTGGGATGATATAGACCATATATTTCGCTGTGTGACCCACATATTGGACCCCAGCACTTGCTGTTTCGGTCATCATTGATGTATATTAGCACGTGCCCCTTTAATAAATAGCACTTTCTCCTGTCGTTAAAATAAGAATTAATTTATTTGTAAGTTGGTGATTACTTCTATACCTTAAAAACATGGTGTTTTCCACGTTTTGAATAAAAATTTATGAATATTTTTATATATTTAGTTAAAATATATCTAACATGCTAAAACATTTTTTTTAGGTTCATCGAGAACCCTTAAAGCATTTTGTGATAGAATCAAAACACTACAATATTTTAGGGTTTTAAATGTACTAAAAAATATTTTAAAATATTAGATGTAAAATTTTTTTTTAAAATATTAGATGTACCACCAAATATTTTAAAATATTAAACATATATGAAAAAATATTTTAACATATGGATATACCTAAACCTTTAACCCTTTACACTTTTTAATCTTTTTGAGTTAAAGGTCCTTTGGTACGTCCCTTCATACTACTGGCGTCGGTATCACCACAAAAAATAATTATTGTTAGTTAATTCTAGATGTTCTGTTGTTTTTGTTATGATTTTGTAATTTTAAGGTCACTTTTACGCTTTCAAAAAGCACATAGTATTAGATGTATTTTAAATAAAAATTTATAGGCGTTTTTACGTCAATAACCATTTATTTATATGAGGGCACAAGCACTTGTGACTTTGTGAGTGAAAACAATAGTGACAGACAATTAAAATAAAATTCCTATTCTAACCCGCCATGCGTTGCATGACGAGGCAAGGGACCACAAGAAAACTTTAAAAACTCACCACTAATCTCATCGCATCTCTGCGCAAAATTGACTTGGTTTTTTTTTTTTAATCAAATAAATTGACTTGGTTTAGATTGCCTAGATTTAGCGATATCATCACCTTCAAATCTCGATGCAATTTAAGTATATTATATATCAATAAAATATAGGATTACGGTACATCCAGTATCTGAAATGTTTTTTTAAATGTGTATCAAGTATTTTAAAGTATTTTATAGGACATCTAGTATTCTGAAATATATTTTTAAATATGTCTATTACTTTAAAGTATTGCTTTTAAAAAATAAATGTAGATAAAAAATATTTCAAATTGTTGGATGCAGGTCCCCCTAAAAAATATAGACAGGAAATGTGATTAATTAATTCATATTTCTTCTTTCCCAAAATAGAACTCTGACTTAAGTGAATGTGGCTCAGCCCAATAGAGATGATCTATAAACGGATGGAAAACACTGTTTGTGTCCCCCATACTCTAACATATACACAAACATGCTTGAAAATGAATGATATGTACATGATACAGATAAGAAATATATCACGATAAGCATGCTAAAAATAAGATCTATCCAGACAGTTAAGTTTGAACATTACATACTCATTTTAAAGAGGTATTTCATCTAACATTTGTGTATAAATTTTGTTTAATGCTTTGTTATTGTGTGAAATTAATTTTAAAACATAAAAGCATTTCTCATAAATCATTCAGTATATATATATCTCCTAGGTTACAACCGACTCTGTAGGTCGTTAAATTAAAGATGAGGCCACTTTGTCTCTATGGATATTTAATTTAATTATTGGAATTGACTTAATACTATACATTGACTAAGAGGACCAATCACTGTAGTTTCTAACACATCGCTCTATATTCTTTTCAAATCACACCTCAAAATATCAAGCAAACTCATTATAATAGAAAATAACATATAAGGACATTCCGATCCATAAGGTAAAATAACTGTCTTAGCTTCTTTCTCTATTCATTTACAGATACTTCGTCTTCTTCTAATCCAAATGGTGTCTGTATTGCTCATGTGTTTACAAGCAAATTTCTTTTGATAAAGCTCACTTATAAATGTTTTCATTTCATTCTACCTTTTCTTCTTTCTGGGCTACCTCATGAAAGATGTCGCCAAGTCATTTTATTTTATTTTATTTTATTTTATGCCGAGCAATTTTCAACTGTGACTCAGATCTTTTAAATCTCATTTTCTTTTCATCCAATTCAAGAATCGTAATCTTTATATTACCAATTCCCAGAAACCTAACCCTCTCGATTCTAGAAGCTGGATCTAGGCAAGTGCTAGGAGAGGAAATTTTCCTGTTGCAGTCGAAAGTCCAGGTACGGAGGACTGTCATCAAAATTACACAGGATTTAGTTCATTTTTGTCAAATTATACAGATTTTTAACTCTGCCGAAATAAACATTTCCATACATACTAATACTACTTCTGGTAGTATATACAAAGTAAATATTCTTGTTTATGTTATAACGACCGGAGGTGTAGTTTATATATATAGTAAATATTCTTTTTATTTTTTAAAAATTACGATTAAGTTTTTTATATTTGATAAAGGTATCCCCAAGCCACTTTTTTTTTGTTTTAATTAAGGGTTCGCCTTTTGTAATTTAAAAGGAAAGGATTTTCACCTCTCTAAGTGTGTTTTTCAAGATTTGAATTTGTTATTTCATCCTTAGAGAGCTGATGTCATTTACCAAATTAATTAATAACTTGTTGGTATGCTTCAAACCACTTTGTACTTGAAACTAATTCTTTTTTATCTTTCTCGATATGTATGTTTCCTGGAATTCGAACTTGCGTTCTTCTTCTTATGACGATGAAGCCGCTTACCATCTCAACTATCAATTTATTGCTTGCGATTAAGTTTTTAAAATTTCATGTAATAATATCCCTTTTAAATTTTAAAAATGAAAACTTTGGAGCAAAGGCTCTTCTATCACAAAGATGGAATAACGAAATCATTGGTCTGGTAAAGTTATTAACTAGTGGGGCCGAACACAGAGTTGCTTCCATGGGTTTAAAAGCCGAGCTGGACCAGATGGTTCAGCCGGTCGGACTTGGCAACGGCTTGTTTCAATGGTAAAGTTCGTTTTTGACGTTAAGCCATTTTGGACCGGAGAAAAGTCATTTTTCGGCCGGAATCCGCTTTTCACCCGGGATCCAAAACGGCTATGCAATAGCTGGACTGCTGAACATGGGTGAGCAAGGAATGTAGAGAAACGAAAAAAAAGAGAGAAAAGGATGAAGGGGGTTCAATGGCTCCTCATGCTTGTCCGTCTGCTACATGGTGTAGTCTTTGTTTGAACACTCTCCCTTTCTGACATCAACCTACGTCCATGGAAGAAATACAAGCACCGGAGATGAAGAAGAAGAAGGAAAGAGGAAAAAGAAGTGCAAAAAGTCGAAAGTGAAGAAGAAGAAAGAGAAAAAAAATATCTATCAATGCTAATACTTTGCTTGTTGATTGTTGATCACTAGGGGTGTACATGGGCAGGGCTGGGCAGGGCTTCGATGCCCTGCCTGAAAAATCATTGTGCTGCATTTTACAGCCCGATGCCCAACCCTACCCTTAGAAGCCCAGACATTTTTGGGCTGGGCGTGAGTGGGTTGGGAGAGGGTGGGCTTCGCCCTGCCCAACATTTATCAACCCAACTTTGAAGTTACTCTTCAAGGGAACACAAACAGGTTCACAACCAAAGATGCCCTACGCACACCTTATGTGGGAAAAAAAAAAAAAAAGCTTCCATGACAATAACCAATATGGAGAGCTCAGGAAAAAAACCTCTTTAATCACCATTAATCAACCATACCCATTACATTCTTCCTTCTCCAATTGCTGAAAACAAAACCCTCGACCTTAACAAAACCAAGCTCAGGAAAAAAAAAAAGAAAATCATATGGAGAGAAATCACAACCTTTACGCAACAAATAAATGCTAAAAACAAAACCTTCGATCTTCTGTTGTCTAGAAAAAAAATAGAACCAAGCTCAAAAAAAAAAAGAAGAAGAAAAGAAAATGAGCGCTAAGTTCTAAAACTACCCTAGATAGAACCCTCGAACCCTAAGGATCTAGACCAAGCTGAGAAAGAAAGGATCTAGACCAAGAAATAAAAATAAAATTATAAATAATATATAATACCAAAGGCGCATAATAAAACAAAACATATAATATAATATAATTATATAAAGTTATAAATTGTTATACAAAAAAATATTTACATCGCATATTTTAATATATATAATTATATACCTACTGGGCAGGCGGCATACTCTGCCCGATGCTCGGCCTTGCCCGCTAAAATGCCCAGCCCGATTATGCCCAATTTTTTTTGGACTGCTTTTTTTTGGGCTGAGCAAGATAATTTTTTTTTGGGTCAGGGTGGACGTACTGGACTCTGGGCTTCATGAACACCCCTTTGATCACCATTACTTTTCAGATTGTCATATATATAGGAAAACGTGTTTTGGCACACATGAAGGCTGTTTTTCTTTTTTTTTTTACTGGGACACATGAAGGCTGTTACTAGAACTAGAGTATAGGTAAGTAGGAATTGTAATATGAGTCCATTACCTCTGTAAGTCAGTTTCTCTCTCTCTCATGGTTTTAATGATTTTTTTAAATTTTTTAATTTTTAATAAGCGTATATTTATTATTTTAATGTGCAATAGATGATATATAATTGAAATATACACCCTTGGTTCTATTTATAAACAATTTTTTTTATTGCGCAAAACAAACTGGTAGTTAAAAATAATAAATGTGTTAAAAATGTCATGTTTTTTTTAATATATGCTCCTATTTATGAAAAGAGTATAGGAGAGAGAATTGATAAAAAATATGAGAGATAATGAGTATAAGATATGAGAGAGAATGAGTATTTAATAAGGGTAAAATATGAAAAAGAAGCTTACATTTTTAGACAAAAAGTGAAAGTTGCTTATAAAAGAGATATACTCTATGAGAGAGAAAATTGCTTATAAATGGAATCGGAGATAATACTTTTATTATAACCCATACATTTAGGTTAGTTGTTGAGTGTTAACCGGTTAAAGTGCTATTTTTAATTGTTGGTAAAAAAAAGTGTTATTTTTAATTATTTCAATTTATTAAACTATATGTATATAATATTAAATTGAAAAAATCATATTTATGTTATTATATCTATATATAATATTATTCATAGTTTAATTATTATGTCACCGGCTGAACCAAACGATTTAACCAATCCGACCGTTTGAACTATGACCTTATGATCTTTCCAGCTCGATATTCGGTTCGGCTTTTAAAATATTGATTGCTTCCTCCAAAACCCAATACCCCCATGCTCCCAACCGCCTCCCATTTATTGTTGGTAATTAAAAAAAAAGGTAACTACCTTGGGTTAGTTTTATCAATTATTCCCTCTGGTCTTTATTATAAGGTACCAACTAACAATTCTCACAAACTAATAAAAACAGTTAAAGTCATTAAATTTGTCCTAAATTTTAAATAATTTCCAATATTATCCTTACTGATTCCACTAAACTCTAATATCATACTCCCTCTAGTCCTTATTATAAGGCACCAACTAACAATTCTCACAAACTAATAAAAACAGTTAAAGTCATTAAATTTGTCCTAAAATTTAAATAATTTCCAATATTATTCTTACTGATTCCACTAAACTCTAATATCATATTAATTATCAATTTCACCCACTACCCCTATTAATTATGGGCATGCATGGAAAAAACATTTAATACTCTTTGGAAACAAGCAAGTGCCTTATAAAAAGGACCAAATATACTTGTTAGGTGGTGTCTTATAATAAGGACCAAAGGGAGTATTAATTATCAATTTCACCCACTACCCTTATTAATTATGGGCATGCATGGAAAAAAACATTTAATGCTCTTTTGAAACAAGCAAGTGCCTTATAAAAAGGACCAAATATACTTATTAGGTGGTGCCTTAGCTTATAATAAGGACTAGAGGGAGTAATTTATAAATTCCAGAAAAATGGATAAGTTATATTTTGTAATTAGTGTGATTGTTCTTAAAGTATGTATGTATATATTATTATCGAACTTTTTATCAGTAGGAATAAGTGCTTATTTTCTAAACAATAAATTGATAGAAAATTCACATGCTGATACTGAATATATATATATATATATATAATATGAAGTGTTAAATAATAATGTGTATGTATAAATTTTGCAGATAAATGGGTGCGTCATGTAGGGTGGATGTAGAGAATCCTCTTGAAACTGGAAGACCTAGTAGTGTTGATGTAGATCAACCCCGATTACAGAGGATTGATGATTGAATCAGCTACTTTTAAGAGACATTTCCTTACCTATTTAGAAGAAGATACAGGTAATTAACTGCATACTCTCTCCATTCTCTCTAATGTCAAATAAAACATTAATGTGTTCAATTATTTTCGGTTTCCTCACGATTTTCCTATAACTTTAACAAAAAAGAACTAATTTAGCACGTATCATCAAATATTCTTTAATCTTTTGATAAATTTAACATTTATGTATTCTTATACTCGAGAAGAAAATGATATAAAAACACACATCTCATATCTACACTGATAATTTCTTTTCCATTTATATTTACAGATATATATTTTTAATCATTTTGTTTGGCAATGTTTTTGTCACTAAGGCAATTCATAAAAATAACGTAATAAATAAATAGTTGTTTTGCAATTTGCAATATATATACATTATTATGTTTTCAGAAATGTTTGTCCATCAATTGTATTTTCATTGGAAATTTTGGTGATGAATATTTAATAAGCTAGTGATAGAGGGGGGGGGGGGGGGGCGACTAGCAAGGGATTTTTTATGCCCCACTCTCTAATGCTCCTTAAAATATTAGAGAGTGGGCATTCCAAACTATCAATATTTATACCCATTAAAATTTATTTTCGTATGCATATATATATATATATATATATATATATAATTCTCTCAAACTGCGTTATATGCATATAAAACCCTTCATATTTAAAGACTTCTCATAGAAATAATGAACAAAACTAAAAGCATGAGAATTATATATATAAATGTAAAAATTTTAGAGAAGTTTATTGTAAAGTTTCAAAGGTTATGGAGATTATTTACGTATGATATAAAGTTCAAGATAATTTTGTATAATTTAACCTGTACTTTTTTTATATGGACTCTCCCAATAAAATAATCACATTTCTAAAAATTAGTATGAGAAAATCACAACCAAATCACTTTTGTTTCGACTAGAATTCGTCTCTAGAGCAACTTTCCCAATGCAGCTCGAACTGTTATAGTTTCAGATACTTTTAACTAATTTTTACTGATTTCTTAAACTATATAAGTTGGTTATCATGCTCTTATAAGAATGGTGAGAGGAAGTATATAAATAATGAACAAAACTAAAAGCATGGGAATTATATATATAAATGTACAAATTTTAGAGAAGTTTATTGTAAAGTTTCAAAGGTTATGGAGATGATTTATATATGATATAAAGTTCAAGATAATTTTGTATAATTTAACCTGTACTTTTTTATATGGACTCTCCCAATAACTTGTCCCATAAACCAATTACATTCCTAAAAATTAGTATGAGAAAATCACAAGCAAATCACTTTTGTTTCAGTGGAGGCAAGAAATGTCTTCTTGGATTCATGTGTGCGTCTGTTCAAGTATGCAACGAAAGGAAATTGGGAAAAAGCCAAGCCCATATGTTGTTAGATCATGAAGTGCTTCGGACTTCATGTAGCAGCAGGAGCAGGCCATGTTCTCTTTGTTAAGGAGCTTGTGGATTTGATGAATATACTTGGACTTGCAAGACTCTAATGGAAACACTGCCCTCTCCTTTGCTGCTATTGCTGGAAACTTGGAGATTGTTAAGTTATTGTGCCGAGAAAATAATTCATTACCAAAAATAAGAATTGGAGCAGGTTTCACTCCTCTTTTTTTTGCTGCATTACAAGGAAAAGCTGATGAGGCAAACTATCTATTCCCTCTCACTGCTGATGATGAAACTTTTTATGAAGCGGAATGGAATACTTTATTCCTCACTTGCATTTAATCTGGTATTTATGGTAAGTGTATGTTGCCTTTTTATATATATATATAACATGAATACACTCAATTATTATAAGTGAAACATAGGTAGTTGGGCACCAATAACTATTCGGTGTGTATTAAAACTACAAAAAAGAAAAGTGAATTAGCGATGGAATTGGATGATATCGTTATCAAATCGACTATCACTAACAAGTTTGTGATAGAATTCCATCGCTAATTATTTTTTTTTTTGTAGTATAAAAAGTCGACATTTTTTGTGAAGTATTTGAACTTATTGATATGTAGCTCTATGTTTCTTATTAAACCGTCAACTTTTAGAATTTGCATTTCTTGACTACTTTTTCACTATTTCATAGATTTAGCATTGACAGTGTTGGAACAGAGGAAAGAAGTAGCATTTGCAAGGGATGAAGATTACGGGATGACAGGTTTGCAATTCATGGCTAAGAAGACAGAAGATTTGGGAAGTGATAAACCAGATCATCAAAATCAACCCACAAGTACAGGTAAATTAACATTGTAACTGTGTGTTTGTGGAATAGTACTTGCTAACTTACTAATTGGCATATTCAATTCATCAAATTATGTATCCCAGGTACGAAGACTAGTGTTGCTGCCCTTAAACTTGTTCGTTTGCTGTGGGAAGGAATTCTCAGGGGTGTAGCCTCAAGGTCAAAAATCAGAGAAATCATAAATGAGCCATCAAGACTACTATTTGATGCAACAAAAGTTGGAAATTTTGACTTTTTAGCTGAGCTTATGAAGGCTTACCCTGATTTGATTTGGGGGTTGGACGAAAGAAGTCATAGTATAATTCACGCGGCTGTTTTACATCGTCATCCTAAAATCTTCAATGTAATCCATGTATATAGCGGAAGTAAGGATATCATATTGGCATATAAAGACGAAGATGATGGAAATCGTATATTGCATTTGGCTGCAAAGTTAGCAATAACTGATCGACTAGAATTGGTCTCTGGAGCAGTTTTTCAAATGCAGCTCGAACTGTTATGGTTTTAGGTACTTTTAACTAATTTTAACTGATTTCTTAAATGCATAAGTCCGTTATCAGGCTCTTATAAGAATGGTTAGAGGAAGTATATATATAAATGAAATTAATATGTGAACAACCTTTTGATATGGCAGGAGGTGATGAAGACAGTGCTACCATCATATATTAATAAGAAAAAAAAAGACGGCAAAACACCTCAGGAGTTATTCACTAAGGAGCATGCTGCATTTCAAAAAGATGCTGAGACATGGATGAAAACAACAGCCAAGTCATTTATGGTTGTTTCAACTCTTATTGCTACTGGAGTCTTTTCTGCCGCATTTAACATACCGGGTGGTACCAATGATGATTCAGGAGCTCCCAATTATTTATGGAAACCATGGTTTATGGTATTTGCAATATCAGATGCAGTTGCAATGATCTCATCTTCTACTTCCATACTAGCCTTCTTATCAATCCTCATATCACGTTATGCAGAGCGTGACTTTTATCAGTCTCTACCCTCAAAGCTAATGTTCGGATTGATAACACTCTTTGTCTCCATAACAAGCATGATGATCGCATTTAGTAGTGCTTCCTTCGTGACATATGACCATGGCTTGAAGTGGGTTCCTAGCTTCATTTCTGTGCTTTCATTTTTGCCAATAGCCATATTTTTATTTTATCAATTTCTACTTTTTAATGATATCACGTACTCAACATGTTATTTAAGCTGTCTATTCAAGCTGTTATGAACTGAAACTTGAATCACATTTATAAAATGCAAAACTATATATTTATATACAATCAACGTAATATGAAACCTATTTCTAATACTGTACATTTTCATCAATTCGTGTGTGTCGACAGACGTTATTCTTGACTAACACTCCCCCTCAAGTTGGAGCATATATATTAATCATGCCCAACTTGTTACAAAGATATTGAACCCGTGTTCTATTTAAGGCTTTTGTTAGAAGATCTTCCAGTTGATCGTCAGACCGTATGTGCCCTGTAGACACAATATTTTCTTTAATCTTATCATGAATAAAATGACAATCAATCTCAATATGTTTTGTTCTTTCATGAAACACAGAGTTCGATGCTATATGAAGTGCTGCTTTATTGTCACACCATAGTTTTGCAGGCAATGTAGTAGTGATGCCAATTTCTTTCAAGAGTTGAAATACCCACACAATTTCTTGTACTGATTGTGACATGGCTCTGTATTCCGCTTCTGCACTTGATTTTGACACGACTCCTTGCTTCTTACTTCTCCAAGATATCAAATTTCCACCAACAAACACACAGTAACCCGTAGTAGATCGTCTTGTGGCCTTAGATCCTGTATGATCCGCATCACAAAAACACTCTACTTTAAAGTGTCCATAATCTGTATAAAGAATACCAAGACCCGGAGAACCTTTCAAATAATACAAGATATGTTCTAAAGCTTCCCATTGTGCCACTGTTGGTGATGTCATGAATTGACTGAGCCTACTGACTGAAAATGTTATATCAGGATGAGTTACTGTTAGATAATTCAGCTTACCAATGAGTCTTCTATATCTCTCAGGAAATGGAAACGGCTTCAATTTCTCTGGATCAATCTTCTTCTTTAAATCATCAGGAAGCTCATCAAACATACTAGCATCAAGATCTAAGAAGGGATTCAAAATCATAGGAATGTTGCTTGGTGCCGCTCCAAGCTTTCCAGTCTCCTTTAAGAGATCGAGAACATACTTCCTTTGACTCAAAAGAATACCTTTGTTGCTTCTTAAAACTTCAATACCAAGAAAGTACTTTAATGACCCCAAATCTTTTATCTGGAAGTGAGAATTTAGGAAGATTTTAAGTTCTGAGATTCCAGAAATGTTACTCCCTGTAATCACAATATCATCAACGTACACTACTAGAAGAATCATTCTTGCTTTAGATTGCTGATAGAATACAAAGTGATTACACTTGCTTTGACTTAATCCAAACTTCTTGACTACATCACAGAATCGCTCAAACCAAGCACGAGGGCTTTGCTTTAGACCATATAGTGACTTCTTAAGGTAGCATACTTTCCTATTCTCCCTCTGAGCAACGAACCTAGGTGGTTGCTCCATATAAACTTCTTCAAGGAGATCACCATTCAAAAATGCATTCTTAACATCCAATTGATGCAAAGACCAATGATTTGTGGCTGCCAAAGAGATCAGAAGACGAACGGAGGTGAGCTTAGCCATAGGAGAGAAAGTCTCTGAGTAATCAATACCATAAGTTTGTGCATATCCTTTGGCAGCAAGTCGAGCTTTTAATCGTTCCAAAGAACCATCTGCCTTGGTTTTAACAACAAACACCCATTTACATCCAATGGCTTTCTTCCCAAGAGGGAGATCAACAAGGGTCCAGGTACCAGCTGTTTCAAGGGCCATAAGTTCTTCGGCCATTGCGGTACGCCAACCAGGATGAGTCAAGGCTTGATGAAGAGTAGTAGGGATGGAGATGGAATCTAGGGTGGCCACAAGAGAAGAAGAAGGAGAGGACAAATTCTGGTAAGAGACAAAGGATGATATAGGATAGGTACATTCAGCATATCTTCTGGGAGGATAACGAGAACGGGTACCTTTCCGGAGGGCAATAGGTAGGTCAGGAGAGGGAGTTATTTCAGGATTATGGGCAACTGTATCAGGAACTTCAATAGAATCATTACCAGAATCCGTCGGTGAAGCAGCGATCGGAGAAGGCAAAACATTGGTGGCATCGATGTCATTGATGATAGCAGGTTCTAGAACAGCAGCTTGTACTGGTGAGAGAGGGACACGATAAACCAGGACATCATCAGACTCAGTAATGATAGATGGAGACTCAACGGAGGTTGATGATGCGAAGAAAGGAGAAGACTCATGAAAGTACACATCAGTGGACACAAGGTAACGATGAAGATCAGGAGAGTAACACCGATAACCTTTTTGAACTAGAGAATAGCCAAGAAAAACACATCTTAGGGACTTAGGATCAAGTTTACTAACACTAGGACGGACATCCCGAACAAAACAGACACAACCGAAGATTTTAGGATCAACAGGAAACAACTTAGTGGTAGGAAACAGAACTGAATACGGAATATCCCTACCAAGAATGGCCGAAGGCATGCGATTGATGAGAAAACATGCAGTAGACACAGCATCAGCCCAAAAAATTTTAGGTACTGAAGAATGAAACATGAGGGCTCAAGCAGTTTCTAAAAGATGTCGGTTTTTTCTTTCAGCAACACCATTTTGAGCAGGGGTATCAACACAAGAAGATTGGTGAAGAATACCATGACTTTGCATATAATCAGTGAAAGGGGCAGAAAAATATTCTTTTGCATTATCACTTCGTAAGATTTTCACAGGAGTGTTAAACTGGGTTTGAATTTCAGCACAGAAATTACGAAAATGAGTAAACAATTCAGAACGCTGTTTCATTAAGTAAAGCCAAGTTGTTCAGGAAAAATCATCAACAAAAGTTACAAAATAATGATAACTAGTATGGGACATAACTGAACAAGGACCCCAAACATTAGAATGTATTAACTCAAAGGGGGACGCAGCCCTTTTATTGACGCGAGGTGCCAAATGAACACGATGGTATTTGGCAAACTGACATGACTCACAATCTAAAGTGGACACAGAAGAAAACTGAGGATACAATTTTCGGAGAGATGATAACGACATATGACTTAGACGACAATGAATGTCAAATAAAGACGACCCACCAGAACAAGCAACAGAACGTGGCACCTGATCATCAAGGATGTAATGTCTACCAGATTCATAGCCTTTACCAATAATCTGCTTTGTCGATAGATCCTGAATTAAATAATAGTCAGGGAAAAGTGAAATAAAACAGTTTAAATGACGAGTGAGTTTACTTGGAGATAAAAGGTTAAAGGTGAGATCAGGAACATTAAGAACAGTGGATAATGCGAGGGATGGAGTTGGGTTTACAGTGCCTGAGCCAATAACGCTTACTGGAGAACCATTGGTGACAAATATGGATGACGGGTTTGGATATGGGGTATATGAAGAGAATAAGTGATGATTACCTGTCATGTGGTCGGTGGCCCCAGAATCGATGACCCATTTAGTTGAAGCAGTAGTAAGGCCAGAGGACAGAGTACCTGTTGCTAGAGCTCCTGCAGAGGAAGATCCAGATCCTGAATCAAGAGGACCAGAGGTCTGGGCAATATGAGCAAGTCCGCGCTGTTGATCACGCTGCTGTTTATTTTGTAATTTTCGACAATATTTCTTAATGTGTCCAGGTTCCTTGCAATAATTGCAGATAATACTGCCAGAATTGTTATTTTGTTTGTACCCATAATTCCTGTTCTCAAAGGGACCACGTCCAGCTAGAGCACTTGCAGTTGGATCAACAGAAGAGTGAATCAAGCTATCAGCACGAAGAACCCGTGAGAAAACATCTTCAAGAGAAGGAAGCTCTTGACTAGACAGAATCTGAGAACGAATAGTCTCATAGGATGGGTTGAGAGCCTCAAGAAAACTTATGATAGCCTGAAGTTCCAAGTTCTTAATTCGAGTTGAGAGATCTGCTTGCGGAGACATAAGTACTTTCATTTCCTCATACATTCTTTTGAAGTCCAGAAAGAAATCTTTCAATGGACGATCTTGCTGTTGAGAGCGATAAAAACCTTTACAGATTTCATGAACCCGAGTAATATTTCCTTTCCCAGAAAACATAAATTCAAGATAATTCATGATTTCTTTGACAGAGTTACAATGACTAACAGAAGACAAAATTCGTGGTTCAATGGAATTTCGAATTTGAAACAAAAGACGAGCATATGTTCTTTTCCAAGTTGAAAGTTTAGTTTCATCACTAGAGGGAGGATCCTCAATTAAATGGGTGCCCATCTCAATTCCCAGAATATAAACTCTAACAGTTTTGTTCCAATCACTGTAATTTGTCCAATTCAACTGTGAAGCAGTAATTTTAGCAGACATAGGTAACATATCAGAGTTTTTAGAATCAGCCATTTTGAACAATCAACGTAGTAGTATACGAACAACCTTCTCAAAATAGCAAGAGTCACGAACAATCAAGAAGATAGAGCCACAATATCAACTTAATCAAGTTGCAACCAACGGGACCCGCAGAGATTCAATCAAATGAGCATGTCAAAGAGATAAAGTACTCCAAACAAGATAAGGGACCTGCAGAGACTTAAGACACTAACTCAAAAATGCTGAATGTAGTGACAAATTGAACTTACGAATATGGAAACGAAAGCGAAGAACAATAGCTCAAAATTTCAAACGTTTCGGATGACCACGAAACTTCAGAGGGAGGTAGAGGTTGAAGAGACGATCAGAACGCTGCAAATGGCATCGCAAATGGCCACCGGAGGAAGCTTCACGCGCCGGCGCTTGTAGCTGACAGCGGAGCTTCAAGTGGCGCGCGTGGACACATACGCCGTCGGAATGGCCTCAAATTTTGGTGGCCGGCCGATCTGGACACAGGGAACCTAGGGATCTGGCGGGTGTCTGCAGCGGAGGTGCTGGCGAAGACAGATCTGAACCTTGAACAGAAACTAGTTGGCCGGAAAAAATGGAGTTCTTCGCCGGAAAACAGAAATAATTTCTGAAGTTACAGAGGCTCTGGTACCATGTTATGAACTGAAACTTGAATCACATTTATGAAATGCAAAACTACATATTTATATACAATCAACGTAATATGAAACCTATTTCTAATACTGTACATTTTCATCAATTCGTGTGTGTCGACAGACGTTATTCTTGACTAAACACAAGCCAAGCAAGCATATGCTTTACCAGAAAATAGAGGCTATTTTGATGTTGTTGTACCTGCGTGTATTTTGCTTACTCCAATTTGTAATATATATGTGTGTGTGTTTATTATCCTTAGATTGACAATGAATTATGATGGGTGGAAAGAAATTGGAGTCACAAGGAAACTAAAATTCGAAGGGAGACAAACAGAGGAAAAAGTGAAAAGTAAGAGTCAACTATTTTAATGATTGTGTCCATATGGGGATATTTCTGTTTTGCCATCCTCAAGGTATAATACATAGAGTTGAGTCCATACATTGTCCGAACTAACCTGTGGGCAACGTACTTTACAAAAATGTGAAGCTAATTGCTGAGAGATCAATCTTCTTTCACGATGCTTATCCTGGCTATATATTTCAAACGGTCATGAGAATTTTTTTAACAAAAAAGAAAAAAAAAATCCCCTTCCGAAGTAAATGACTGTTTTAATGATTCAGAACCAAAATACAGGATACATATATAGTGAATGGATTTTACCACAACAAATTTTTTGTTGCTTTATTTTTCGTCTTTTCATGTCAGGGTGTTAAGCATCATACGTTGTCACAAACGTAGGGACAGTTTAAGAATGAAAGCTTGGACCATATAGGATGAACAAACGCGTTTGAATAATAATTCTGTAACTTTTTGATAGTGGAGGACTAAGACTTTTGAGGTTGCCTTTTCCAAGAGGATTGAATCTAGGGGCACTCGTGGAAATCCACTTTCGGGGACTTTTCCCGGAAATTGTTGGGGTTGGAGAGCTTAATTCTTCATAAGGCCTCTTCTTTAGTAACCAAGTTACAACAGTTCATTTGGCCTCCTACCAGTTCTCTTTAGTTGGCTAACTCTCAATCAAAGATCATTGTAATAGGCATAAGTTTTTTAAAAAACTATATTTTAAAAGTTAGTTGTTGAAGTTGGAGAGTGCAAGATCTTATAAGACTCCTCCGGCAAAGAAATCTTTTAGGATATAGGACTCGTGACAATAACTTAGTGGATGTGTGGAATTAACAAGATAAGTATGAGGATCCTCTTCAAGAAGTATCCACTTTATAGTTATATCTCTCAAAATATTCCAACAATCACTCTCGCGCTCTTACCAACCTCAAATTTGAAAAGTCCTACCTTTCCGAACCCATGTGCTAATGCTTTCATACACTGAATTTCTATGTCCATTATCTGATTTATGATTTTTGTGTATGCAGAAGTCTCACACACTCAGTGTACATAAAAGGAATTTATTTTATTATAATTTTAAAAAGGAAAAATTTCAGAAAAATATCTTCAAAATTTGAAAATCCTAAATTAGTGATTTCCTATTAAAAGGAGTTGTCAATTGCTAACTAAGTGTGGTCAATACCTAATCTATTGTAGAAAACAAAATTAATTTGTAATTTTGATTTTTTATGGTTTTTTTAATGTTCCCATAAAAAGGAAAAAATTATAAAATAAAAGTGGAGAAAAGGGTGTGGAAAAAAAAAAGACAATAAATCTTGGACCCACGTAAAAAAGGGGAAAAGCAATATAATTTACTAGTGGAAAAAGGGCTTTTTAGACCAATTAAAATTGACTTTTTAGACCGGTTTTGGATCCAGTTTTGATACAGCCAGTCTTAAAAGTATGTCACTTTTGAGACCGGTTTGGTAACCAGTCTTAAAAGTCTAGCTTTTAAGACCGGTTCTATTTATAACCGGTCTAAAATCAACAATTTTAAAATCGGTTTTTATGAGCTCCGGTCTTAAAAGAACTCTTTATTAAGGTGATTTATGTAACATTTTTAATATTGGTTATGATTATAACCGGTCTTAAAAGTTATTTTAAGACCGGTTTTACATACAACCGGTCTTAAAAATGTTAATTTTAAGACCGGTTTTACATACAACCGGTCTTAAAAATTTTAATTTTAAGACCGGTTATATATTTATAACCGGTCCAAAAATAACTTTTAAGATCGGTTATCATTATAATCGGTCTTAAAAGTGTTATAAATATATATATATATTTATTTATTTTTATTTTTTTGTGATTAGGTTAGTTACTAGAACACATTCTTGAATTGCTACCTCCAATGGCATACTTATTAAGTGCCATATGGTGTTCAGTTTGCTTCCACTTACTATTTCCTTTTGCTTTAATCTTCTCATTGAATTGGGCACTTGTAATATGTCATATATCCTCATGTATAATGTTTTGTTTAAAACCATCATATATATATATATATGCATAAATGGATTCAATCATGACATATCTTGCAACCAACAAGTCAATTAATCAAAATATACAAAAACCATGTTAAAACCAACAAATATGTCAAATCATGCAACCAACAATATAAATGAATTCAACCAACCAACATGTCAATTCATAAATGGATATATACAAAAAAATTCCTCAGCTTTACATACAAGAACTCACTGTTGTAAAAGTTCATAAATGCATTCAGCACAACAATTACAAGTGTGCTCAATATCTTCTTCTGGAAAGGGGTCAGCAAGTTCAAACATCTGAAACACCAAAGCCTAGAAAAACATTAAATTCACTTAAAAAAAATAAAAGTAATACAAAATTTTTGAAATATATATACATTTACCTCTTCAGTAAGTTCTGTCATGCCTAGGGTAATAATATTATACATGTGCCTCAGAATATACAACCCATACAAGTTGGACCCCGGTGGTTGCCTACAGGTCTGAAAAATAACATGATATCGTTAAAACAAGTATAAAATTAAAGCATGACTTATTATTGAATACATTCTTAAAACAAACCAATATGTAACCTTTGGCAAGATCCATGTAGGGTCTTTTACCTCACGCATAGGCCTACCACAAGCAGTGTGTTGGAATGTTCGCATAGCCCTATATCATCAAAATCACAAAGATTACTTATTTTACACAAATTTCATAAATTTTGCACACGAAAGGTAATTAATAATGCAAGAAAACTTACGAGTTCAAGCTCCTTTTCAATTCACAAGTTGGCTTGCTGAGGTGGAGGGAGCATAAGAGGATGATAGAATAACTCTTCTTGCACAAAATAGCCAATTGCCAATGATCACTGAAAAAAGGGAAAACTTTTAATCAACTATAAAATATTATGTATAGTATGAAGTATAAATTTGTGTCTTACCCATGCAAATATGGAGCCAAGAAACACTCAATTGAGGTTTCACTAACCCTGTGCGGTAAGTATGTGTGTCTGATAGCAGTAGTGGTCCCTTTGTCGTAGAGTTGAACTGGGCATAGGAGTCCAAATTTATTGGTTTTGCCAGAGTCAACCAACCTACGATGCATGCACCTATAATAATTCAAGCAGGGACATTAAATTAAAGTTTAATGGTGTAACTTGTAAAATATTAACTTCCAATTTGAGAAGATACTTACGTCAAAAAGAGCTAGACAATCGAAATCGTAAGCTATTGTAGAGGAGCTACCAGGGACATTAAATCATCCATCTCAAGATAGCATTGTGCCCGTGACTTGCCAACAGTTGACTCAGTAGGCCAATCTCTTGTTCGAAAGGACATATCATATGCCATCAGAATCACTTGCTGCATGACATTCAATGGAGGCCGTGAAACATCTTGGGTGGAGGGAGGTGGAGGTGGAGGTGGAGGTAGAGGTGAAGGTGGCAGGGATTCCTCAGCTCGATCAGAAACAAGGTTCTTTGGCTACAAGATGAAAGAGTTGATGACATCGCCCACAACCTTGAAGTCATCAATAGGGATAGCGAGAGGTGCATCTGCAACGATCACCTCTTCAACTGCCACTCTGACTTGATCATCCTTTATTTCTTGGTGGTGGAAAGTTGATCCCAAGTTGTGCACGCTCCCCCATACAACCAATCGTCTTAGAGGATCCTTCACAAACAAGTCACAAGGCTCACCAATTTCTTTGCCAGGACCCTCTGATGACTGACCAATGCAACTCCCTTTAGTGCTCTGTTTAGGGTTTAGGGAATGAGCCTGGGGAGCACTAGTATCTGCTTGTCTTGTGCTCATCATGATCATCTATTCCTCCTTCATCTTGCTGAACCTGTCTTCAAATCGTGCATCAAATGATGCTTCTGCCTCGGCCTTAGCTTCCACCCTCACAGTGGCCAATATACGCTCCATCTCCTCCCTAGTCACCATACCACTTGAGGAACGGCGTGAGGGTGCTCCAAAGTAATCCCTTATGCCTACCCCCCTCCAATTCCCCTGACATGGCGGGGATGCTCAGGTTTTCCTGTAGCTACGGTCAGGATGTCATTCCTCCCATCCAACCTAAATGATCCCTCGGCTTGTTTTTTTTGAAGCTCCTCCGATAAGACACAGATGACAAATGTTAGTAATAAAATTTGTTTACTAAATAATTAATAACAACAAGTCAACAACAATACTTACAATTTTCTCACTGACTATACGAGATTGTTCACTCTTATAAGACCCGCTCCTCTTTTGGTGAGTGAACAACCACTTCTGTTCGTGATGTATTGGAGATGGTGGAGAAAGAAGAACAGAAGGATCGGATTGAGCTGCTTCTTCCAATCTCTTCCATTTGACCGCCAACAAGTCTTTTTCTACCACTATCTTAAGCCTTTTTCCTTTTTTCCTGTGAATAAGAAATCAAAAGTAAGTCATTGTCAATCAATAAAGACGATTTATAATTCTTAAGCAAATCAATTGCAAAATAAGTCAACTCACCAATGCTTCTGGAGTAGTCCGAAGCCGTCTAAATTCTTGCCAAGTCTGTTCGTCAATAAAAGAATACTGATCGCACGGATTAAGAAGAGGCTGACCTTCTTCCACCTCGATATGCACGTAATTGTTGGCTAGATTTGTCTTAAACTTCCTCCAGCGTTAATCACAATACGTCATTGTCTTGTCATACAAGACTTCACTCTCAGGAATGTCGTAAGTGAGCTAGATAGTTTCCTAAATATGTCGCTTCACACCTTTATCGACATTTCTCCACTGCTCTATCAAGATCCTAGGCTTGTTGCGGGCTAGGAGGCCAAAAAAACTCCTATACTGTTGGGTATTAAGCCCGATTGATTTCCAGTATCTATCAAACTCAATTAGAATCTTTTCCCAGGTATTTTGATTGAGAGGAATGTCTGTCAATCGGGTGGCTCTCATACCCCTTCGTCTAGGCCGGTTACCTGGCTTATTGTGTTCCTGGCTCAAAGCATTGCTAGGCTCACTTTGATTTGGATTAGTTGGATCGGGAGTACCCTCACTAGGACGACTCATTGTCTAAAAACACTTTAAGGACACTATTTAAGGAAATTTTGCTACACGATTCTTATTGTTATAACATGGCACTATCTACAAAGGCATCGTTCAAAAGCAATTCCCAAGTTATTCAAACATGAACAAATAATTAATTGCAATGCACAAGTTGATAACCAATATCAACTAAAGCAATAATTAAGATGAAGGAGGAATGATTAATTGCAATTGCAAAAGCAATTCCCTAAAGCAAGTTTTCATATTGGCAAAGATTTTAAATTCAAATCGCATGGCCAAATTAAAAGAAGGAAACCAGAAGCTACAAAATCAATATAACAGAAGCAACAAGCTTAAACCAAACAAAACAAAACCCAGTTTAGCAAAATCAACTAGGACCTACACCACTATAGTCTTCAACTAGGATCAAAATCAAACAAAACAAAACCAAACAAAACAATATAACAGAAGCTCCACCACTAGAAGCAACAAGCTTAAACTATAGTCTTCAACTAGGATCAAAATCATGACTACGACTCTCAAAATCATCACTTTCAAATGGAATAATTAACCCAGGTCCACTATAATCAACAAGCTTAAACTATAGTCTATAATGCAAATGGAAAACCACCAAAATAAACCCAGGTCCACAATTTCAGAATAATTAAATAGTACCTTAAACCTTTGCTTGAGGATCCTCTTCTTCCTCTGGATTTGAATAGTCCTTGGCCACTTGCTGCAGGAATCGAACAAAGAAAATGGAGGCCAAGTCATCTCACAATTTCAATGAAAAACCCAAAAATGAAATGGAAACACAAACCTGACAATAAAAACGAGGTTGAGAACGAAATCAATTGGAGGGAATAAACGACGATAGCCTTCCGACAATGTATTCAACAATAAATCTCCGTTGACGGTGGCGAAGTTAAGGACAAAGGAGAGAAGGGGAAAGGAAGAGCTGCCGCGAGACGATGGAGGGGTTTTGCTAATGTGCTTGAGTTTTAGATTTCAAAGTCAAATTTAGGCACCTTTTGAAATCCAAGTCAGTTTTAAGACCGATTGTCAATTACAACTGGTCTTAAAAGTAATATTTAAGGCTGGTTCTATTTCATAACCGGTCTTAAAATATATATTTAAGAATGATTATTAATAAATAACCGGTCTTAAAAATCGAAACTTTTTAAGACCGTTTATTAATTAATAACCGGTCTTAAATTTTTAATATTTAAGACTGGTTTTCATTTACAACCGGTCTTAAAAATAATTAAAATTTTATTTTTATAATTGTCTTTAATTTAAATAATATTTTCTAGACCGGTTATTTTTAGAACTGGTCTAGAAAATATATTACATATATTTATTTTTTTAATTGTATATATTTTAAGACCGATTTTTGTTATAACCGGTTTTAAAATTATTTTCAAGACCGGTTTTTACTATAACCGGTCTTAAAATTATTTTTAAGACCGGTTTTAAATATAACCGGTTTTAATATTTTATCATAATTACAAAAATGCCACCAGTAATTCTTTTAAGACCTTATCCGATATAACCGGTCTAAATATTTCGGTCTAAAAACCCTTATAAGGTGAAAACCTATATATATAGCCTATAGCACTATTTACGTATAGTACTATTCTAACTTGTAGATAGATAATTGATGTCCATCAAAAATATCACAAAATAGTGTGGAAAAATATCAAATGTCTACTGATTTCTCACAGCTTTTATTTTTCCTTTCTGATCAATAGTATGAATTATTAATTGAATGGGTTCCCGTTACATGCAACACAACACAAAAGCCTGAACAAATGTAGGACTCAGTTAGAATGATAATTAGAGTTTTCAAAAGTAGCTTCTCATCAATTATAATTTGCGGTGTACGAGATCAATTTGTGAAATAAGTTTTATCTCGAATTAGGTAAATATATTTATCAATCATGATTCCAAACAAGTATTTGAACTTTATTTTTCCATTGGTAACAACAATCAAGGATCAGAATCACCTGATTTTTTTACACCCAGAAATCAATAATTTTTATTTGGATAATTGATTGATTGATTACAAGGTAAATAGTCATAGGCTAATGGCAATGATTGTATTGTATACTTTGACAAGGTCTAACAAGTTGATAAGGGATTAGTAAATTTAACTGACGATTGACATGTGTATTGTGGATGCATGATGACCCTTGATTCATGAATCTATGGCCATCTACTTTTCAAAGCACTTGTGGAATTGCAGTTTCGTCAGTAACTTGTAATTAATTAATTGAGTGCATTAGACAAGATAAGTATGAAGATCAATTACAACGTAACACTCGACCAAAAGAATCTCCTTTTGAGACCATCCATGTCTCTTATTATAATTCCAACACTCTCTGATTACAAATCGGTGCAATAATTTGCAAATAGGGTATTCTCCCAGCCAATGAAAAGTCTAATCTTTTACAGAGATGATATAGGCCATATATTTTGCTGTGTGACCCACAATTTGGACCCAGTCACTTGATGTTTTTGGTCATCAATCATCAATTTATATATGGATACAAACATATTCACACGTGCCGATTTAAATTAAGAAATTTCATATTCAAATTTAATATTAGTTGAGAATAGAAAATAACTTACATGCACAGCCAAAAGGTTTAAAATAGGTGGTGGCGGTAGTAGTGCATGAGGAGGAGGACGACGAATAGAAATAGCTATATGGATGGAACGAAAAAACATGAGTGAACGAGAGAGAGAACGGAGTCGAGAACGTGCGCCTCCAGCGCCGACGAAAGAAGAGCGTGATGCTCTGGATCGTAGCAGGAAAAAGATTGGCCCGGATGTTGGTGGTTTTACAGGGGAATATCAACTGGTTTCCAGGGATGAAGTATGGATGCATGAAGACCCTGTTATTGGGGAGGTCAGTACCGATGGGAATGGGGAGGTGAGAAGGACAAATGCAGAGCCTAAATGGAGGTCCTTTAAGGAAGCAGTGTTACAAGAACAGAGTGGCGCAGAAGAGGAGGAAGAATGGTGGAGTGGGGATGGGTGGAAGGACCGTATCAAGGTAGAGATGATTGCTTTGGGTCCGAATGTTGTTTTCTCACTGGAGGAAAGGGATCGTTTAGCAAAGAAATGGCAGAGTGCTTTGATAGTAAAGCTTCTGGGGAGAATGGTGGACCCAGTTTATTTTGCAACAAAACTTAACCAGTTCTGGGCCAAGAACGATGACGTTGAGGTAATTGATGTAGGTGCTGGATTCTTCGTAGTACAGTTTAAGGATAGAAGAGACTACGATCTTGCACTCACAGGGGGTCCATGGTTATTATTCGATCACTATATCTCGGTACAACCGTGGTAGCAAGATTTTGATCCAGATGAAGCGATGGTTACCAAGATTGCTGCGTGGATCCGCTTTGCTAAGCTTCCGTTGGATTACTATGATAAAGGATCCTTGTTTGTCCTAGGCTCACAGATTGGTAAGGTGATCAAAATGGATATGGCCATGTTGAAGAGGAAGAAGGGAAGGTTTGCTCGTATATGCGTTGAGCTAAATCTATCTGTACCTCTGAGGCCTTTCATATTGATCAACGGGAAAGTCACCCGAGTTCAATATGAGGGTATTCATCTTATTTGCTTCAAATGCGGGAGATATGGTCATGATGCAGATCATTGCTCTCACAATAAGGCAGCTTCTTCTCATGCTGAGCCGGAAGTAAGATGCAAGCCGGGGGTACACGCTGGGAAAAATGAAGGAAACCAGAAAGCTACGTTCGGGGTCGGAGGTAGTAGTAAAGCTGGGGGTGGAGAGAGTAGTGGGACTAAGGCCGTGGAAGGGATAGGTTTTGATAACTGGACCTTAGTCCAGCGACCGAGACGACAGCGTCGAGCAGAGTCATCTGGTAGCATCGCTGGAAAATGTGACGGAAAGCCACACTCTGTTTCTGAAGGCCGGAGATCCTCTGTATCAGAAAAGCAAGGGTCAAGGTATGAAGCGCTGATTAAGGCAGAGATGGAGAATGATTATCGCATGTCACGAAAATTGGGGGATAGAGAGCCGTTACAGGAGATAACCAATAAAGGAGCAATCACGGATGATATTTCGGCGAGACTTGAGGTGCAGCAGCCGCCATTCTCGGATTCTATCAAAGACGTTCAGCTTCAACGTGGGAGTGGGACCAAGCCGTTGATTACGAGCTCAAAACTGATTTCTAGTAAGACAAAAACAAATAAAATAGAAGGGCCAACTGATATGGGGATTATTTTAGCAGCTAAAACTCGGCTGGGATTGGTGAAGAGCAACAATATGGAGACGAATTTGGGTAGGGCTAAGACAAATCCGAAATTTGAGTTGTCCACTAAGCCTGCAGTACCGAATATAAATTTGTTGCCAGAAGTTGCTACATCATTGATGACTCGAGCAAAGGAGGAAGGGAAAATGATCACAAATAAAGGGAAGAATGAAGAAAAGGAGGTGGCTACTATTTCATGGGACCCTGGAGAAAGCAGTGACACACAGTTCTCTGTACGCCAGAAGCCTCTCTCGCATGAGTTAGGTGATACAGAGATGAGGGACGTGGTGAAATCCAGCGCTAAGGAGCAGTAGCTCGGGGACTACAATTCTTATCCAAATTATTTTTTATGGATTACAACATATTAATATGGAATTCCCGAGGAACTGGGAGCAAGATTTTTGCAGGGTTGGTCTTGGAGTTAAAGCGGCTTTATAAATTTGATTTTTTAGCTCTTCTAGAACCAAGGCAGAAGAGCGAGAAGGCAGGAGTGCTTGGTAGACGCTTGGGGATGGAGAATGTGGAAGTAGTTGAGGCTAATGGGTTCAGTGGTGGCATATGGTGTTTTTGGAAAAATAATGTTGATTTCAAGGTTACTTTCAAAGCTTCCCAGGTTTTGCATGGAGTCTTTAATGAAGGAAAGGCTTTGAGCTGGGATCTCTCGGTGGTGTACGGTCATCCAAACTACCTAAAACGTAGAGATTTATGGCGGCAGCTTAGTGTAATCCGGGAAAGTGGTGTGAAGAAATGGTGTGTGGGAGGCGATTTTAATGCAACTTTAAGGGATGAGGAAAGAAGGTCCTTAGCACGAATATCATCTCGTCATGATAATGTATTTGCTAAATGGTTGAGGGAAAGTGGGATGGAAGAAATGGGATTTCAAGGCCCAGAGTTCACCTGGAGGAGGAATGGATCGGCAAGCAGAATTGATAGGGTTGTAGCAACAAAGGAATGGTTCGAGTTGTTTCATAACGTATCTTTGTTGCACCTTCCACAATACAAGTCCAACCACTGCCCGCTGCTTTTAAGATGGGTGAGAGGACCTAGATGTAGGCAACGGAAGCCGTTTAGGTTTTTCGCGCCTTGGGTTACAGATGATTATTTTTCTTCTGTGGTGGAGAACACGTGGAGGTTATCTAGATCTTGGGAAGAAAATGTTGCAGGGTTCAAAGCAGAGGTCAAAGAATGGAATGAGAAGAGTTTTGGGAATATTAATCACAGGAAAGCTCGGCTACTTCGTAAACTGGAGAATTTGAATGAAATCAATTACGAAGGTAAGGAGAGGGAGAATCAAAGGAGGCTGGTGTGGGAAGAGCTAGAACAGTGTTTGGTTCAGGAAGAACTAATGTGGCTGCAGCATTCTCGTTGTAACTGGTATACCCATGGGGATTAAAATACGAAGTATTTTCATACAGTAACAAATAGTCACCGCAGGAGAAAGCAAGTGGAAGCGCTTAAAAAAGAAGATGGGACATGGATCTATAGTGAGGAAGAACTCAAACAAGAAGGTACAAATTTTTTCCAGAATTTATATACTGCGGAACAGAATCAGAGTGGAGTAGTTAATTTTGGTGGCACGTATCCGAAGATATCTGAGAATTTATTACAAATGTTGGAGGCAATGGTTACGGAACAGGAAGTGAAACAAGCAGTTTTCAGTATGGGCCCCCTTAAAGCCCCAGGTCCTGATGGTTTGAATCCGTTGTTCTTTCAAAATCAATGGAATATTGTACGGAAGACGGTGGTGAAAATGGTTCAGGATATCTTTTGCCGGCCAAATGAGGTTAGTAGAGTTAATGGAACTAATATCATTTTAATCCCCAAGATAGATATCCCCCAGAGCATTCGTGATTTTCGACCTATTAGCTTGTGTAACGTTATCTATAAGGTTGTTACAAAAATACTAGTCACCAGGATGAAGAGAGTTATGTCACATATTATTTCACCGAACCAGTGCAGCTTTGTGCCTGGGAGACAGAGTTCTGATAATATTATCCTTGCCCAAGAAATTATGCATTCGATGAGGACGACGAAGAAGAAATAGGGATTCATGGCTTTGAAAATTGATCTGGAGAAAGCATATGATCGTGTGCGTTGGGATTTTGTGGTGGCACGCTTACATGAATTACAATTCCCTCTTCAAATTATTGAATTAATAGCTGCATGTATTTCTACTCCTGAAATGCAGGTTATGTGGAATGGAAACCCTGGACCAATATTCAAACCGTCCCGTGGTGTCCGGCAAGGTGATCCTATCTCTCCATACCTGTTTGTACTTGTTATGGAAAAGTTGGCACATCTGATTCAAGCGGAGGTAAATGCATTGAATTGGGTTCCGTTCAGGTTGAAAAAGCATGGTGTAGCAATTTCTCATTTGTTCTTTGCTGATGACTTACTCTTGTTCGCTGAGGCCTCCCTTGATCAAGCAGCAATTATCAAGGCCTGCTTGGATGATTTTTGTGCTGCCTCGGGAGAAAGAGTTAATGGAGCCAAGTCCAGGATCTTCTTTCTCAGGGAATGTTTGCCATACAAGAAGGTCGGAAATCAGTGCTTTCCTTGAGTTTACACCTACTGCGGATCTGGGTAAATATTTAGGTATCCCTGTATATCATGACAAGGTGTCAAAGCACACGTACAAGTATCTAGTTAATAAGATGGAAAACCGCTTGACGGATTGGAAGGCGAATACCTTGTCAATGGTTGCTCGCCATACACTTGTGTCGTCGATAGTTTCAACAATTCCTAGTTATGCAATGCAGTCAGCATGGTTACCCTCAGCCACTTATGATGAGATTGATAAAAAGTGTAGGGGTTTTCTGTGGGGAAATTCTGGTACAACTAGGAAGCCGTCAATGGTTACTTGGAATAAGGTTTGTAAGCCGAAGGATGCAGGAGGACTGGGATTACGTTATGCACGTAAACAGAACGTAGCCTTTATGATGAAGTTAGGATGGGGCCTTATCAAGCGACGGGATACCCTATGGGTGAAGTTTATGCGGGAAAAATAGAAATGTGGGGAAGATGTTTTTCCAATTATAAAGAAGGCGAGGGGTGGTTCTCAAGCTTGGAAAGGGATAAGGAATGTCTGGGAGTGGGTGCAGGAAGGTGTGGGATGGCGGATTGGAAAGGGTGACCGAGTGCATTTCTGGACAGACCCATGGCTTCTGCATTACGATAGTCTTGTGAAATATTGTGTTAGAGATATTCCGGAAAGCATGTTAGTAGATCCTGTGTGTGCTTATGTAACCTCGTCAGGTGGGTGGGATTGGGCGAAGTTTGATACTTTTTTGTCTTACCCTGTGCTTGATGTCTTACGGAGGGCTATGCCGGCTATTCGAGGAACAGAGGATGATAAACCCATATGGCGGATCTCGCATAGTGGGGAGTTTACTCTTAAGTCAGCCTATGGCCTGGTGGCGCGGGTACGACCTTCTTCAAATCGTGGGTTATGGCGGAGTATATGGAAGCTGCGTACTCCACAAAGGTGTAAAACCTTTCTGTGGATGGCAGCTCGCGGGCGATTGATGACGAACAAATGGAGAGCAGTATGTGGAATGCAAGTACAGCAGGACTGTTTTATGTGTACAGGAATGCCCGAGAGTGTGTTGCATGTTCTCCGGGACTGCTGTTTGGCAAGTGGGTGTTGGGTGAAACTCTCAGATTCTCCAACCCAGCATAGCAGGTTTTATGAGTTTACAGATATAAGTTCGTGGATACGATGGAATTTATCACAGAGAAAAGATTTTGAAGGAGTAAGTTGGCCGGTGTGGTTTGCAATTTTTTACAGACAGCTATGGCTAAATAGAAACTCTGGAGTATTTCAAGGCAAGACCTCGGGAGTTAATCAGTTGATAGCTCAAGTCCGAGCTCAGACACGATGGGCGGATGTGAAGCTTTCCAAATCACTTTGTGAGACAGGAGAGCCTAGAAAATGGAAGCCACCATATGTTGGGTGGGCCAAAGTTAATGTTGATGGTGCGTGTAGCTCGGAAGGGGATATTACGGGGTGTGGAGGGATTGTAAGGGATCATGAAGGCAAACTGTTAACTGGGTTCATGTATGGCTTAGGTAGAGGATCTAGCCTTCATGTGGAGATTTGGGCAGTAATGATAGGGCTTAAGATGGCGTGGGATTTGGGGAAACGGCGAATAGTATTAGAGTCTGATTGCTTGGAGGCTGTGGAGCTGGTAATGGGTGGCTAGGAGGACGATCACATAGAAGCTCCATTACTAGGGCAGATTCACGAAATGATGGACAGAAGCTGGGAAGTCTCAATGGAATGGTGTGGACGTAGCTCTAATCATGTGGCGGATACTCTAGCTAAGGAATCATTGGGAATATCTGCAGGGCTTGTTTGGTTTTGAGATGCACCGGAATGTATTCGGTCTATGTTACTCTTAGATATGGGTGACTTGTAGTTCTTTTGGTTCGTTTTTGTTTGTTTTAGTTTCTCGTTTTAGTGTATGTCATCAAAAAAGAAAAAGAAAAAAAGAAATAGCTATATGGTGTCTTAACGTAATAAAGGAGAGAAGAAGGAGGTCAATGAAGAAAAATAAGAAACAAAAGGAAGAGGTGAGTTTAAATAGAGTGGAAATGTACTTCGAACGAAAGTTATGAAAAGGTACTTGTTTGTTAGGCCAAACAAGGGTCAAAGCCACATAGTTGGAAATTGGAAAGACAAATTGCTTAAAAGTTTTACATGATGGTTGTTTCTTATGACCTATGAAGATTTTGAATGTCAAACATAAGGATGAAATAGTTAATGGTAATCATATTTTATCATTAAGTATTTATGAACAATACTTGACAATTAAATATTGTAATCATTAAGTATTAGTTTGTGCAGATGCCGCCTTGAAATTCCTGATGGTGCTTTCTTCAACCGTGTATTGAATGTTACTATGTCTTGCGCGGCCTCTACCTTGCAATACTTGATTGTGCTTCTTTTTAATTGTTAAGTATTGAGTGTTATATATTCATGATTTTATAGTAGTGAGGGTTAGAAGATTAAAAAAAAATACTTTATAAAAACCAAAATAAAACATTAAATGAAGTTAGAAGGCCTAATATATACTTTTGTTAGAAAAAACAACTGCAAGTGTAAGATGTAATATCCTAAATTGTGATTTAGGGCTAATGATTTCAAAAGTGATGTAATTAATGTTAATCAAATACTTTTGAAGAATAAGATGTGAATTTTGACTGGAATGTGTTACAGCCAATGACTATACCCTGTATTTCATGTTAATTGTGAATTAGTGTCCAAATGGGGTCAAAATATAGGGGAGGGCGCATGGTTGAGTTAAGGGATGATATAAAGGTGTTAAGGTGATTTGGTATATGTTGTAATAATTAGGGGCAAAATGGTAAAGTTACAGACCAATTGGTCAATTACTGGAGAGGAAAACTCATAGGTAATTGAAATCAATGGCTAGGATTGAATGTGCAAGAGGCGGGATCCAATACTTATTAGCCTATGTGAGTCCATGGAAGAAAGAATATGATTGTGACAAGTGGCAAAACATGGACCCTTGGATTAAAGTCAAATATTCAACTCATTTTTCCCTTCCCTCTCTTCCTCCAAGTCGGTTTGAAGCATGGGAAAAGGGAAAATCTAATTGATCATCATCATTCTCTCATCTCTCTCCTCTCCTCCATTTTCGCTAAAGTTAGGCAAGAAAGAGAAAAGCAAAGGTGAGTGTTTGACCTTGAAAATGATCTCTATGGCTCAAATGCTATTCTTTAAAGTTGTTCATGTTAGTAAGGGCTTCATGGCTATGGTTTCAGATTTTTGAAAGGTGGTGTTTCAGGGTTTGATGAAATTTGAAGGTTGAGAAATCCAATAACCAACTCTGGGAAAAGGAAGAGGTAAGAGTTTGTAGCATTTTGATTTAAATTGTGTAGCCATTGATTGAGTTTTGGAAATTCTAGATTTTGCCCTGATTTCATGAGAATTGAAAATGGATGAATTAGATATGGTAGTGTGTGGGAAATGGTATTAGAATGTGTTATGGTGTCATTGGTTTTGATTGGGATTGAAAAGGCCACATTGGGCTATTAGTTGGTTTGTGTCCAATATATTGACCCAAGGCCAAACTTGTTGTCAAAGTGGGAATTTGGTTGTTTTGAGGTTACCAAAGGGTTCCTTATGAAATTTTATGTGGGAAGGAACTTTGGTATACGCTTTAGGACCATTGGAAGCATTTTTGGCAAGTTTAGAAAGTTATATCAGTTGCTGCGATCTGGCATCTGATAAGCCTCACTCGAGTGACGTAGGGTCTCACTCGAGTGCAGTATGATATTTCCCTTGTTTTGGTTAAGTCTTCAGGCAGAGATTACAAGTGAACTTCTTTATCTGCAAGTGGCATACGTTATCACTCGAGTGCATGGGAGTATTACTCGAGTACATGTGCATGTAGCACTCTAGACATGCGTCTCAGGTTATCACTAGCAAGCAAATTGTCATGAGTGCGCGTGGGCACTCGCGAGTATTGGGAAGTCACTCGAGTGCTAGGGCTAATACTCAAGTGCACTTGTCGCTTGGGAGTTTTAGTTACTCTCAGGCTGTCACTTCCTGCACCCCACTCGATGGGACTCGGGTGACTATGTGTCAACACTAGAGTTCCCAGATAAGTGCTTGAGTGTGCTGGCCACTCCAGGATGTGTTGATGCTCTCGGGTACACACTTTCTACATCTTACTTACTGGGACTCGAGTGCAAGTGACGGAAACACTCAAGTGAGGTCTTCTTTACTCAAGTGAGTCAGCTCGAAATCAATGTTGCTCATCTGAAAATGGATCTTTAGGGGTAGTTATTCCAACCCTTAAGGCATGTGTCTAGGCTTCTAATAGCTACCTTAAGAGTCCAAATGATAACCAGCGTTAAGAATGATAAAAGTAAGAATTAGAGTAAGGAATTAATCTGACGTTCTTGATTATGATTATAGGATTCGACATTTGCCCTGGCCGTAAGCAGCCTCTGCCTGATCACCATCGAAAGGAACAAGGTAGTGACTCTTGCTCTTATACTATATATGATGCATTGTATGTTTGATTTGTCATTATGTTGTGATGATTTCGAATGTGAAATCTAGAGTAGCTATGTGATGGCCAGAACGGTAATTTTCTATGTGAATGCCAGAGAGGCAATATGAAAGCCAGTGTGGCTATGTGCATTGTCAGAGAGGCAATGCGATATGTGTACGCTAGTGAGGCAACATGTGTATGTGACAACCTGTATGCTGTGTTTGTGCTGCTGTATGGTGAGATGATTTGCTTGCATGCTTTGTGATTATATATGGTATAAGTGATTTGTTATTACTAGGATTCCTTTGAATCTCATTCTTTCCATTGTTAAACCTACAGACAGGGCAGTGGTTGTTCCGGGAAGCAGCCAACCAAGAGCAGTTAGGAATTTTAGGAATTTTGGGAAATATGGGATTGTTGGTTATGTACTTGGATTTAGGATTACTGTATATTATTTTTGGGTTGTAAATAATATTTTGGAGACGGATGTGTAATCCCCTTCATGGGAATTGGAAACCCTTAGTAAAAATATGAACCCGGGGGTTGCCGGTATTTTATTGTACACTCTGATATGTATGAATGTGAGATAACTGCACAGATAATTATCTTCAAAAGGTGAAGGGTGAACCCAAAAGAAAAGAATTAGAAAATAAGTTTGATTTTTATTGGTCTCTATTTCACTTTAATTATCCATTATCGAATCATAATTAGGCTGATTAAGGTAGGGGGTTACATAAGACCTCATCAATACATATATAAATCAAAAAACATACTCTCTCTTTCTCTCTATCTCTCTGTACGCACGTGCGTGTTTCTAAATGTAGGAGTATCTAACACTAGAAAAAAAAATCAGAAAATTAATTGAATTAGTCTTAATTTTACTATATAAAATCATAAGGTCTAACCAATAAGTTGTTGGTCGATGTGATAAGCGGTCTTGCCCCCATAAGGAGGAGAATATATGTCAAATCCCTTAAATTTCTATATTTTTTGAGTATGAAGTATAACACCCCAAATTTTATTCACAAAAAAATGTATTGTAATTATTTAAGATATTCAATAAAATGGTGAATTAAAGAGTAAGGGAAATTTGTATGCAAAAATGGAATTTATTGAAGTTGCAAGTGTGTTATTTCATTGCTTTCAGTGAGGCAGTGAGTTTGTCATGAGATTTTGAATGATCAAATGATGACAAAAAATTGTGAAATTTTACAGGATGAAAGTAGACATCCTAAGCTTTAATTTGATAGGTTATATGAATTATTTTGAGCTGTATGTAAAGAGTTATGAATTTTTGAAGTTAGCCCAGGAAAACTAGTTATTTTTTGGAACAACTCCAAAGAATTAAAATCTGGGAATTTTTAGCTTCCAATTGGCTAAAGGCTATATTTTTTCTTGAAACTAGACTCAATAAGGGTTCTATAACCTTTGAAATCATTCCAATTTGATGTCTACAAATTAAGTTGTGATTTTTCAAAATTTGAGCAGAAAATCTGTCAGAATTGCCAATTAATCCGAAAATGGAAAAAAATGTTATGGTATTCTTATAATTATGGGATAAATCCATCAGCCTATTTTGCTATTCTAATGGACCCTTAGGCGTCATTTTTATGGGCCAAGAGAGGGAAGAATTAGTTCAATTCTAATTGAACTTTATGACACAAAATTGGGTCAAGATAAGCTTAAGGACTTTGTGTCATAAAAGTCAAATTTTTGGAATTAATAAATCAGGAAAAAAAAGGGATATTTATGACAACTCTTCCTTCATCTTTCTCATTTCCATTTCACACATAAACAACAATAGAGAGAGAAAGAGAGAGAGAGAGAGAGAGTGAGCTCAAGAATTATAGAGAGAAAGAGGAGGAAAAACCTGAAGGTAAGCTTGTTGTTCCTTATAATTGAGCTTCTAAATTGTGTAGTTCCTTCCCTAAGCTTCTCTTCTCCATGGATCCATGTGTTTAGCAAGCAAAATTTCAAGGTTTGAGGAGGGAGGAATTTTAGCTAGAGAGAGAAAGAAGGAAAAATCCTAAGGTAACATCACAAACCTCAAATTCTTGATGCTATGGTTGTTGTTGTTGGATTTGTTGGTAGTTTTATGGCTTGTTTGTTGTGATTTGTAAATTTGGAAAGTGTTAATCCTAAGGGGTTATGCTGCCCAAATTTCCTCAAATCTTGGGGTATTAGGTGTTTAAATGATTAATCAAGTGATAAGGAGTGAAAAAGAGCAAGTTTGTGGTGTTAGAATTCAAAAATCTAATTTCCCCTTTATTTCTTGTAAGTTTTGGTGAAGTCCAAAAGTACGGGTAGGAGCTAGATTTTCAATAATCTGATGATTCCATTGTATTCAGGAGGGAAAATTAGGTAGGGTTAGTGTTGGACACTTTTGCAGAAAAGCCCTAGAAAGCGAAATAACCAATTGGCCCCCAAAATCCCAATTAGGGGCTGTCAAGGGCAAAACTGTCATTTGGTAGTGATTTTACAAAAAATGAGGTCAAAAATGGATTCCTTGGCCTAATATATGTCAGAATAGCCTGAGTCAATATTTCTGGAAAAGTACGGTTGGACCAGGTACGGTAGGCTGAGACCGGGTCCCTAGGGCCATTTTGGTAATTTTCAACTTTAGACTAATATAACCAACAAAAACACTTTGCAAGTGTCTAGAATAGTAATTGAATGAGTTTTAACCTAATTCTTATACGTTTAGAATTTTAGAACCGGATTAAAAGCCTGAGTCATTGGCACAAAGTTCGAAGAGGGTAATAAATGTCCAAATTGTTAAATTGTTAATCTAGAGTTTAAATGAATATAAGTATCTTCCAATCACTTATACTTCTCTCTCAAGTTAAAATTGTTATTCCTAACTAATTTACTCAAGAGGGTAATAAATGTCCAAATTCAATCTAATATGATTATATGGGTCCAATAGGTATATTCCTATCCTATTGGCAAATTAGAATAAATTCTAATCCCACATTACTTAATACTATGGGCTATGGTCTAATTAAGATCCCTCTTCCAAGGCTAATCTAAATTACCCA
Organism: Inga oerstediana; assembly: GCA_963210345.1. NCBI lineage: Eukaryota > Viridiplantae > Streptophyta > Magnoliopsida > Fabales > Fabaceae > Inga > Inga oerstediana. Next base: position 68,107,878 of record OY723403.1, read on the forward strand.
ATTTCATACTTAGTGGTGATCAAACACTAAGCAGACAAAACAAAACAGATTAAGTAAACAAAAATAGTACTAAGCACAATTAATTAGTTCATACATGCTTAAATCCCCAAATTAGTTCATAACTACTCTAGGTTCAAAAACAACTAGCCACACATGACTACAGACAGAATCATCATCTCGGCAACAAACTAATATGATCCAAAGTAACAACAGAGTAAAGGAAAATTCAGTATCATCACAGCCAAAATGAATTTAGATTCAAATAACAAAAGGGAAGATATAAACAAAAGGGGTGCAAAGCACAAGATCTTAAATCTCCAGCTTCGATCACAGAACAACGTAGCTTCCTCTTTGGTTTCTTGAAGCTTCTGAAACTCCTAGCTTCTAGGTCCGATGTGATTGTCCTTCGATTGAGCTCCAGTCACCGACTCCCAGCTCTTGAAGATGATGCTCCTCAGATCGCCTCTTTGTTTTTGATTCAATTCTGGTTCTTTGCTGTTGTCACTCACTAGATTTCTCTCACAGTCTGACAGTGAAGAAGAAACAAGGGACACTGACAGCACATCGGAGTTCCTTCCGTCCTCACCCCCATTGCCGTCAATGGGTACAGAATTTCTTACTGGTTTCCTCTTCCTCTTCGCTTGCTCTTCCTCTGGTCCTCGACAGATGATCAAGCTAAAAACTGTAACTGTGCGGCTCCCACTTTTTATTTCTTTCTCGCAAACCCGTAGCTGCCTTAGGTCTCCTAGTGTAGGTCTCCAATTTCAGCCCAAAGTCCAAACGGTGTCGTCCCCAAAGCTTTCTCTTGGCCTTTAATTGCTTTTTGGTCTTCTTTTGAATTTCCCTTAGTCAAAACTGAAGGAAACAAAATATTATAATAGTAATCCAATATTAAAATTAGACTGAAACTGTTTGTTTTTAACTTTCATTATTTGTTTTTTTGTTTACTTAGATTTTAATTTAAAGTAAAATATTTACAATCAAATCCCCAAGATAATGTATAAATTTGATATCTTATAAAATCTCAAGAAAATCATCTTAAATTAGTATAGATAACTCCCCAATTATATCAAAATATACCTCAAATATATTAAAAAAATGGAAAGTTATTACGGATCTAAGGGCAAAATGGTAAATACGAGAGTTGAGGTGTGCGGATCCCGAGACAAGAGCTGTTTGGGTTATATTAGTTTAATTTTAAATATTTTGGACAATTTGTATATATATTATGAAACCCTGAGGGGAAAACCGGTAATGTAATCAAGCCTATTATATCAATAGTGCTAGTATATTTTTGCTATTCCTGTGTTGCCCACCGAATTGCGCTCCAGTACTCTGACTAATATCAAAAGTAAGTGGAATGTAGGACGGTGTCTTACATTTGCGCTCGGTTTCGTAAGGCATACAGAAATAGCAAGAATATACTGAAATTAGGTACTTGTTTACAATACACATTACAAAAAGAACTGTGATTTAGTAGTAGTTAAAAAAGTGTATTAGTAGTGGTTTTAACTGCTACCAAAAGAATTAGTAGCGATTCATGAAACCGCTACAAAGCCGTTTGAATAATTACTCAAAGCACAATCACCACTACTATATTTGTAGCAGTTAAAACCCCCGCTAAAACATTGTCAAAAGTAAAAAAAAAATTTCTGGGAACTTTGTAGCGGTTATATAATTGCTACAAATCTCAAACCCTAAAATTTGGAAGACGGTAAATGAAAAATAAAAAGTTGGCTCCATTTTCTAGTAGTCCAAGAACCATTACTAAAGTGAATTTTAAAAATAGAGCCATTAACTAGTAGCGGTTAAAGAACCGCTACTAATTTCATTAAAATTCAAATTTTAGGCTAAAAATTTAATTTCCGTTTTAAAATGGCGCCATTAATTAGTAGCGGTTAAATAACTGCTACAAATGTTAGTAAAATTAAAAAAAAATATTATTATTTGTTTCCATTTTTTTTGATATTAAATTATATATTTATTATTTTAGTAGTTTAGCTAATTTAATTAGCTTATTATTCAATAGTTTAGCTCATATATAATTTAAAAGGAATGATTTAATTTAGCTGGATAAGTATGAAGATTGTATTGATAATATTATTGAGGATACCTAGGTAACAAGGAACTATTATGTTATCTACTACAATGTGATTAAGATTGTGTAAGGAAAATAGGTGAAAATAAGAAAATGCTCTTAAATATTTGAAAAAAAAAAATAGTGAGAATCAATTTTATGTGAAGGAAAAAAGTATTGAAATAAAAAATTTAAAAACTTATTACCATATTTGATCATCTTGTTCAGCTCCTCAGCTCATAGAAAAAAATTTGTAAATGAGAGAAAATGAAAAAGGGGTAAGGTGGAAAGAAATGAAGGAGTGTTTGAAATGAGATGTGGTGGGGGTATTTATAGGGATCTGTGTAACACTTGTAGCGGTTAGTGTATCGTGTTTTGTAGCGGTTTTTATTAGTAGCGGTTATAGTTATATTTGTAGTTGTTTAGGAACCGCTGCAAATATTTATTTATTAATTTTTTAAATATTTTTTAAGACAAAAACATAATTTATTTGATCATTCATCTTCGCCATCCCTATAGAAATTGTGTAGAAAAATTGTTAGTGATGTATTATTTTTTAAAAAAAAAATTAATTTAAATGATGTGAACTTAAAAAAACGCACTGAAGTAGAGCTAAATTGTCATTGCCTTTGAAGTTTTTGAAATTGGCGGGCTGAAATGGCTCTTTCTCGTAGGCGATGTTATCGCCTTTGCCCATGTCGTAAAAGTCTCGTGGCTTTAAATGAACGACCATGTGCTAATCCCTGTGCCTCTCGTCCTCGACATAATAAACGTGGTGTGCCTTTGAGGCAAGAATATATGGCTCATCATCTTGAGAATTGCCAGTATGAATTGGTCTTGAGAAATTGACTGATGTGATGCCTAAGTCGTCAGTTGTCAGTCCCTAGGAAGTAGTGGTATTTGCCCACAAACACTTGAACTTCGTCATGGTGAAACGGCCTTGGTAATTAAGTTCAACGACATCAAGAAGCTTTCCATAGTAAAGGACACCTTCGAACTGCATGTTGGTGTCACTGCTGCTTGTATAACTCCTTGTCCCAAAGGTGCCATAAACACCCAAATTTTGAGTTTGCAATCCTTGATCCAGTGAAAACGTGCAAAACTTGAAACCATTGACATTGTATGTTGTAAACCTTTTTGCATGGTCAAGAGGGCCGATTGCGAGAGCTCTGAAATCTAGTGAGTGTGGGTTGTGGTCATTTAGTATTTTAACCGCAAACCAGCTTCAAAATTCTCTGTGGACCTTTTTGTCAACTTCGGAGGATATTTGTATACGATCCTGAGTTGATGCTTAACATGACTTCTGAATTCCCTACAATTAGTCATGGGAAGGCGATAGTGAAATGAAAGTGAAAAATGTTACAAAAGATATAGAATAACATGTGAGTTTACAATTAATCAAGACATGTCTATGTGCTTGCAACTTCTTAGTTGCCTTTAGTTTGAAGTTCTCAGTTCCTCCAACTGGTTTACTAACACAAGGGATAAATTCTCCAGATGTTGGCACAAGTTTAGGACAATCGTTAACACGAGGTGGGCAGTTGAAAGCCGTCTCAAAGTCAACGAAGTACCTTGAATAGAAATATAACACCTCATCCCCTATATATCCTTCAACAATAGAACCTTCTGTCCACGCCTTATTCCTTACGCAAGATTTTAATTTCCCAAGAAACCTACGAAGTAAAGAAGGGAAAAATAATACTAAATGCTGAAAGGGGTGACTAAATAATATAGGAACTAAAAATAAAGCACATATGTAAAATGAGTACCTTTCAATAGGATACATTCATCAATATTGAACTGGGCCAGTGAGCTTTGTTTCATGAACGAGGTAGACTGTAAGGTGAACCATCATAGTGAAAAAGGACGGAAGAAAGATCATCTCCAAATGATAAAGCACAAGAATGATTTTGGATTGCAGCTGATCTAGTTTCTCAACGATTAAAACCTTAGAGCACAACTTTTGAAAGAAAGAACAAAGTTCTACCAAAACGATGGACACATCAGGAGGAAGTGCATTCTTTATAGATAGAGGGAGTAACTGTTGCATAAGAACATGTTAGTCATGACTCTTTAGGACAGCAACCTTTTGAGTGTGCAAGTCAATACATCGAGAAATGTTACTTGAATACCCATCAGGAACTTTTAATTTCTTTAACGTCGTGAGGAAGACTTTCTTGTTTGGTATTGTGAGGGTGAACTTTACTGGTTGAAATTTGTCATGCTATCTGGCCAAGCGTCTTCATGAACTCCCATGGCACGTAAATCTTTCCTCGATTGAAGATGATCTTTTGTCTTGTTGGGTTCGTTAAGCAGCGTATATAGCACATTATCGCAAACATTTTTTTAATGTGCATGACATCAAGATTATGGCAAAGTAAATTAGATTTCCAATATGTAAGAGTAAAGAAAATACTTATCTTCTTCCATTGTTGAGGCGCTGAAGTCCTGCGCATCTTTTGGTGAGCTTGTGCTGAATCGTCGCTTTTTTTGAACTCGAATTCAACATTCTCAACCTGCTGTAAGATATCTGTACTGGACAAAGCCTGAGGTGGTCCTCTTTTTTCTGGTTTCCCAATATAGTGATTTCATTGTAATTTTAATTTATGCCTTCCATCGAGAAACCTTCAATACACTATGAAGCACCACTTTCGGCTGTGGAAAAGGCGCACTATGTCAGAGTCAAAATTTCAAGCTGGACATGCCAACCCAGTACGAACATTCCAACAAGATAATGTGCCAAGGCCAGGAAAGTCACTAATCGTCCACATCAAGGTTGCATGCAAGTTTAACAATGTCTTCTCGTAAGTGTCATATGTCTTGATGCCAACTGTAACCCCCTGCCTTTAACCACGTAATTATAATTCGAAATCACATAATTAAATTGGTTTAGAGACCGTCGGATAGCTTAAACTCATTTCAAGTTTCTACACTATAGTAGGGTTTTCACCAAAAACTTTCAAAAACTCTTCTCTATCCTGGTCTCAATTTCAAAATTCGAATATAATTACCTGTGCAGTTAATTTACATTCACACACATCAGAGTGTATAACCAAATCCCCGACAACTCCCGGGTTCTATACATATATAATCTGAGGGTTTAAAAGTCTCCACTAGGGGATTACATAACCAAAATCAACAAATAATATTTACATCTCCAAAAATAAACAGTAATCCCAAGCCCAAAATAGTTAACCAACAGCCTAACAACACACTCTACAAGATCCTAGCCGCTCCTGGTAGTTCGCTTCTCTTTGGAGCCACTTGCCCTGTCTGAAATGTTAGTCAATGGAAAGAATGAGATTTAAAAGAATCTCTGTAGTAAAAAACCACTCATACAGTGTATAAACACATAGCATATATGATCATGTTAAGCAGCATCACAATGTATCATGGCTTTCGCCATAAACAACAGCACTCATGGCTGTAAACTCTAAGCGTAAGCTTTCGTTGCGATCTCAATGTATTCACAAAGTATTCACTAGGCGTCAGCTTTCGCTGCGATCACAAAGCATCACAATGTCACAATGTCACAATGTATTCTCAATGCAAGACAAACATACATACAATGTTTCACACAAAGTATAAGAGAGGAGTCACTACCTGGTTCTTTCCGAACGTGCTCTGGCACGGGTCGTTCACGAACAGGGCAAATATCGAATCCTACAATTCCAAATGCACCATTTAGACACTTCCATAGTGTTTCTTGAGGTTATATGAGTCTATAATGAAAATTTACAAAAATGCCCCCGGGGACCCGGCCCGGGCCTGCCGTACCCGGTCCGGTTGCACTTTTCCCAAAATTATAATATGGGCTATCCTAACATATTTCCGCGCAAGGAATCCATTTTCGGACTCGGAATTATCAAATTCAATGTAAAATTACAAATTTACCCTTGGCAGCCCCACAAGCTTTTCCCAAATATGGCTGAACCCTAGCCTATTTGAACAATGAAATTCCTTGCTTCAAAACCTTAATTCACATAGAGGAATAGCTTAGGAGGAGGATTATACACATTAGGTACGAATTCACTGAAGAAATCGACCTACCTTGTGAGATTTCTCCTTCCTTCTCTCTATTTTTCTCCAAGCTCTCTCTCACGTTTTTTCCTCTTGCTTCAGCTGAAAATGGTGTGAAATGGCTGAAGAAGATGAGCAATTTGATTAATAATCCATGCTGACATCATCTTTTAATGAGTTGATGTCATAATTCCTTATTTTCCCATTTTCAGATTTGTTGGCAGATTTTCTGACCGAACTTTGATAAATCATAACTAATTCTAGAAAAATCGAATTGGAGTGATTCCAAAGCCTAATAAAAGGTATTTAAGTCCTATTCATAGGAAAAATATGGACCATTATTAGAAATCACCACACAAATACAGAATTACACAAAACTCAACACTGCTCCAAAACAGAGTCCAGTTTTGATCCCAAACTTTGGACAGACATATCTCCAAATTCTCAAAACGAAATGGTACAAATTATATGTCCATTTTGAAGCTTGGGATGTGAAATTTAAGACTGGAAAGTTTCATAATTTTTAGATAACATTTGCCTATTTAAAATGTCCACACAAATCGGCTGCCCTGTACAGAGAATAAATGGACAGAGTTTTCAACTTTTGCACAATTGTTCCCAATGGTTCCAATTTCACAATAAACACTCTCCCCACATGAATTTTCACAAGGAAGCCATTGGAATCATTAAAATATCCAAATTCTCATCACACATTCTCCAAAAGTGTTTATTCAACAATAATTACATCTACTTTTGAAATCATTAGCCCTTAATCACTTTTTGGGATATTACACCAACATTCCGCAGGTCAAGTAATTTCGCAATCAGAGGTTGGAGATACACATCGATGTCATTACCTAATGCCTTTTTACCTGGAATTGTCATAGACAAAATGAAGGTCGAAGGAGCTTTGTTTCATATACATCCAGGGGGTAAGTTGTAGGGAACTAAGACTACCGGCCAAATATTGTAACTTATGCCAAGATTCCCAAATGGACTGAAATCGTCGATTGCCAATACAAGTTGAACATTTCTGGGGTCAGCCATGAAAGATGGAAAGTCGTTGTCAAAAATTTTCCAAGAGTCTGCATCCCGGGGATGTCTTAATTTACCGTCTTCATTCTTATCAACGTCATGCCATCTCATGTGCTCTGTTGTTTTGGACGACATAAACAATCTTTGGAGGCATGACTTCAAAGGGAAGTACCTGAGAATCTTTGCAGGTTTCGTCTTCTGCTTGTTCCCCTTCCAAATTGTCTTGTACCTCAATATGTGACATCTCTTACAAGTCTCCCTACTGGAATCATCTCCCTAATACATCATACAATCATTGGGGCATGCATCAATATTTTGATAGTTCAACCCTAACCTGTTGATAATCTTCTTGGCCTTGTAGAACATTGTGGGAATCTCCACGTCGGGGAATTCATCTTGTAATAATTCGAGCAATATTGAGATTTCCTTATCTGTGATTCCACACAAGCACTTGATATGATACAACTTGATCAAGAAAGATAATTTAGAGTATTTTCGACAACCTTAATATAAAGGACGATCTACTTCCTCTATCAAGCTAAAAAAATCCCGAGCTGCTTAATTCCTCATGAACACCGGCTTTGAACCTTACACTTCTTCGTTGAAGTGTTCGCCTTGAAATCCAAATGCATCATGCACAACATCATTAATTGGATCATCTTGATCTAGTTGATCTCCCACTTGTGAACTTCGAGGAAAAGCATCATCATATCTCATACCGGCCTTTTCACCATGAACTGCCCAGAATGTATAGTCTTATGGGAAAGGCTTTACAAGCAAATGGTCCTTAACAACTTGTCATATATGCCACTTCTTGAACTTGCATCTCTGACATGGATAGACAATCTTGCCATCACAGCTGGCGTGAGTTAATGCGAAATCCAAGAAATTGTTTAATCCGTACAAATATTCCAGAGAATTGTGTGGCAACCTGATCCATAATTTATCCATAACTACTAATGAGAGAGAATAAAGTACAGTGAAAAGAGAATTACGAATACCTGGAAGCTTATATTCAGATTTTCCAACATTTAACATTTTGTAGCGGTTACTAAACAGCTACTATAACTGCTACTGCATTTGATATTTGTAACGGTTTTATGCATAAAACCGCTGCAAATTGTTAGCACGTTGGTAGGATTTAGAAAAATTTATGTTAAACTTGTAGCAGTTTAATTAGCTTAACCGCTACTAATATATATTTGTAGCGGTTATATTTTATTAACCGCTACAACTTTTTGGTAGTAGAAGAATTTCAAATTTCAAATTTTTTTCACTTTGTAACGGTTATAAGAAAAAGTCTGTTACAAATGTACATGACCGTTGGAAAAATTTGGTTTTGACTTAGTAGCGGTTATAAGGGTAACCACTACAAAATTAGAGGATAGTGGGAGGGAAATTCAAAATTCAAATGTTGAATATTTGTAGCGGTTATAGTAATAACCGCTACAAATATTCAACATTTGAATTTTGAATTTCCCTCCCACTATCCTCTACATTTGTAGCGGTTAACCTCATAACTGCTACAAAATGATATTTGTGAAAGAGACAAGCTTCATCCAAGAGGGGGGTGAATTGGGTGATGTGATAAATTTTTTGGTTGATGAAGTGATATAGCAATAGCTATAGATAGAGTAGAGTTGAGAAGATAAACACACAGAGAGTTATACTGGTTCAACCCAAAACCTAGGCCTACGTCCAGTCCTCAGAGATCAAGACCTACTGAGATTTTCACTATTCTTCTAAGATTCAGTGGGCTCTTGGAATGCCGCTAGACAACAACCGTCCTTGAAAGGATACGAGTAGAAATACTAGAAATTTCTCTCCCCCTTACGACAAGTCTTACGTGCAGAAAAACACACCTATGACCTTTCTCTCCTGCTTACGTATACAAGTCTTATGAGCAACAACGTTCTCTCTTGCTTACACCACTGTAAGTCTTACGAGCAGCAGCGTTCTCTACTGCTTGTATCTTATAAGTCTTATGAGCAGAAAGTCCTACTAGGAATTCTCTCACTGCTTCTCTGGTAAGGAAATCTCCCCTTTCAAGGTCCCAGTACCTTGAGATCAAATAAAAATAGAATTTGAAGTGTATACAAACTCTCTTACAAAGAAAATATGATAATCACTGAAAAACGATATGAATACAGAGGAAATGTGAATAACAGAGACTCGTGAATTTACTTGTGTGAATTCTTGCACTTCATTATTTTTGATGGTCTCTAGAGATCTGTATTTATAGACATTTGTTTTTTCCCTTTTGAATAATAATCATTGTGGAGTAGGGCATGTTACTGTGGAACGGCATGCGTACGTTTGAAATCTTTGAACGCGGTAGGTACGAGCTTGGATGGTTGTAATGATGCTGTCTACCGTTGTTTGACTTCCTTTGTGTCTTTCTAATTCAAATGTTCAAACTCCTGTATCACACTCGTAATACATGTTAAATGATGTTATATAATAATAATAAGTGAAAATAAAATGAATAAATAACATTAAACCATATTCGGATTGAACGCTGTAAAACTGGTGCGTTTTGGCTTCTGGAAGAGTATCACTCGAGCGCTGTGATGTCTTACTCGAGTGTAATACCATATTTTCTCCTTTTGCTTCAGTTTTACACTTGCACTTCCACGGATTTTGAGAGAGTGCATTTTCACACTTGCGAGTGATGTGGGTCCTCACTCAAGCACGAGTTTTCTCACTCGAGTGCTGCTTCATTTTACACTATGAGCCATGTCTCTGGACATCACTCGCACCCTGTTTTATCAAGAGTGTAATTTCTCACTCGCAGGTGATGTGGGCCTTCACTTGAGCATATATACTCTTACTCGAGTAAGAGGAATATTCTTCCATAATATACTCTTTGTCTTTAGCACTTGCATCAGAATTGAGAGAGTTAGATTTCTCACTCGCGGATGCTGATGTATCACTCGGGTACATGTACTCTCACTCAAGCATGCCTATGCTTCTCTGTTCTGCATGACTCTCTGCCAAACACTTACAGTCCCTCACTCGCTAGGACTCGGGTGCAAATAAGGACATCACTCGAGTACAGAAACTGTGCTCGAGTGAAGTGTTGATATCTTGTTTCTGACTTTGCTCTCTGTCAAGCACTTTCTGTCCAACACTTTCATATGCTCGAGTGCAAAACAACTTGATGCTCGAGTGTTAGTTATAGTGCTCGAGTGCATCAGTAAAATTGACAGTAATTACTTTCTGTCAAACACTTTATGTCCAAAACTTGCATGTGCTCGAGTGCAAAAGAGGTTCATGCTCGAGTGTTAACTCTGTTGCTCGAGTGCATCAGCAAAAACTGATAGCAGACTTCTCTAAACTTTGCCATATGCATTTGGTAACTTTGTAACCATAGTCTAGACTTGTAAAAAAAAATACTTTGCACACAATAACCTTTTGTTATCATCAAAACTTGGAATCTAACAGTTTGTAGCGGTTTCTAGAATTTAACTGCTATAAAAATATTAAAATTCATTTTTTTGAATATTTGTAGCGGTTTTACAATAAAACCGCTACAAATATATGTTAATTTTTTGTTTTTGTGGTTAGTTTTAGAAATATAAATATAACTGTCGTAAATGCAAGAAGAATTTAACAAGGCTCTGAAAATATAAATATAACTATTGTAAACACAACAAGAATTTAAGTTCTAAAAATAAAATATCTAGGTTTATTTACAAATATTTCAAAAAAAAAAATATCAATGTCCTAAACTAACTATCAGGAGGCTGATCATCTGGTCCTCCCTCAGGTGCAGCTGTATCGAGGCCTTGGGTAGAGTTAACAACACCATCATCATTAGCAGGAGGAGTAGGTTGGACGACGAATCGAGGGACAGGAGGAACCTGTGGATGTTTCTCATTAGGGAACAGGCAACTCCATGACCACTTGAGCATGTAGTTCGTGATATCACGCCACTGCGCATGCTGAGCATAATAGAAATTGGCCTGCTGCTACTACTGAGCCACTGTAGCCTGTGTCCTACCCAAATCTGAGCGTAGCTCCTCAACAGACTCATTGCTCAGACGTCTGACGCTAGACGTCTATGCTCTAGAGCTGCTAGCCTCAGAGGCACTGCTTCTGCTGTAGAACATGCTAGGTCTGGCTTCTATCCCTATCCCCCTCGTCCGGGGTGCTTAACCTGACCCATACCCTCTTTCAATGGCGTAGTGGGGTCCACAGACCCTTGTGACTCCTAGGTCTAGGTCTCTCGCAGCTCAGCCTGTGACTACTGCATTGGCTCCTTCCATTTTATGAAATAATTACTTATTATTATTTTTCATAATAAATCTGGTTTTATAAACAATATAATAATGAATTCACTTACAATGGCCGCCTCTGCTTGTTGAGAGGTAGGAGTCCAGTCAAGGTGTCTATGTGTGATAGCGAACAACTCCTCGTAGTCCGTCTGACGGTTCTCCTACTGTGCCTTCCTCTCCTAAAATAATTACAAAATTAAATTAATATTATTAAAACAAAATACTATATTTATAATATGAAATAACCAGCTAAAAGTAATTGATATTGTGAAAAGTTACCAGCTCACTGTAAGTGACAGTAAAGGTCATTGATCCTGCTGTGTGGTGGATCATCTGCTGCCCACGGCACCTCGTGTTCCTCTGAGAAAGCAGCTGGAGAAAAAAACAATATTAAAAGTATTAAAACAATATAAAGCAATTATAATTAATAAAATCATAAAATTAATTAAATTTAAATTTAAATTATCATTATAAATACATTACCTGCCCCTCAGCTCTCCTATTGAACGGGACGAAGCTCGCCCAATCGTTCGGCTGGATGCCGTTCGAGACGTTCTCGATAAGCTAGTGTAAAGGAATCATCCCATCCTTATCCATACTGTGGAAGAGATGGTTCCTCCTGTTTCTCCATTCGTCACCCATCTTCATCAGCGTGTACCTCTTCTGGTTGTCTCAGATGGCAATCCAAAGTTGTAACTCAATTGAATAAAAAATAATTAAATATAACTAATTACCAATAAGAAAATTAATAAATATTAATTAAATATAATTAATTACATAAAATATAATATAATTAAATAATATTAATTACTTTTACTACCTTGTCCTACTCAATATCCTTCGGGCCCTTCGGAACGTTCCTCCACATCCTGAAGTGAAGAGGGAATCGCATCCAATTCGAGCCTAGCTCATTCAAGAAGTGGTTGAACAGGTGACCTCCATCGTCGATGAGCTCATCCGTGGCCTCATTCTATGGCACTATAACTTGTAGTGTCTGGTCCAGGTTGTTCAGGCTGGTCACATCCAACTTCCTCGTGGACAAGTTCCCCTACTCATCTGCACAATTTACCATATACATTAGATAAATTAAAATTGAAATTTAACATTTCAAATGTAAATATTTAATTTATTAAATAAAAAAAGATAGTTACCTTGGACTTGTAGCTCAAACCCAATAGATTGCAAAGACGACCGTCGTGGGTTGTCCTGGTCCTACGCGTCATTCCCATCCAGGAACCGCTCCATGTCTGCGATCAGAATCGGGATGTCAAAATCCTCGTTCACCTTATAGTCGCTGACACTGAGCTTTCCCTCTCCCGGATGAGGCCTCTTTGGTGCGGTCAGCTCCTGTGGGACCATTTACAGTGGCTGTGGTAGGGGTGACTCCTATGGTTGCTGTGGGGAGATGAGCTGAAGTGGCATGGTCGCCCTCCCTCCGCGCTGCCCCCTCCTCTATTGCTGCTATGCCACAGAATCGGTCTGAGGACCTCAGCCTCCTTCCCCTTGTCCCTCCTTGAAGCCATATCAACTACAAAAATTCAAAAAAAAAAAAAACCAATTAGTCACATTTATAGTGTAAAAATAAAATAATAATAAAAAGTATAAACAAAAAATATATATTTTTCGTACCTGAAGTGAGATGAATGAGAAATGTTGTAGCGAAAACTCTCAGAAAGTCTCTAAACGCTCAGATCTGAAGGAAAACTCTCGAAGAAACTTTAAAAAATGAAATGGTCAAACGAAAAAATGAGTAAGGCGGTGGGTATTTATAGATTTGGATTTTGTAGCGGTTTTTGAAAAAACCGCTACATAAACCGCTACTAAATACTTACACGATGTAGCGGCTATATAATAACCGCTACAAATATATGACTTTTGAAGTTCTGTAGCGGTTACCATAATTTAACTGCTACAAATGTGATGACCTTTGAAGTTCTGTAGTGGTTATAAAAATTATAATTGCTACAAATAGGGGTCTTTTGGTATTTCGTAGCAGTTCAATTCGTAGTAACTGCTGCAACCAAACCGACACTATTGTGTGGCTATTTGGCGCCACATTTTGTAGCGGTTACAACAACCAAATTGCTACAAAATAACTTAGAGATATTAAGGAGGGAATCTCGTGCCATATTTGTAGTGATTTTATCATTTTAACCACTACAAATTACGTTGCCAATCGCTCGCGCCACTTAGCACGTGGCTTACCGCTACAAATTCACCGTTATGAAATAACTTTTTTTTTTGTAGTGACAAGAGAATCCCCATAGGGTTTGAAAAATATACGCACATGTACAGAGCTTTCAAAAGAAAATAAAAGTAAAAATATAGATAACTACAATAGTTCTGTATACACCAGGACTCTACGCACTAGTAGCTCCTGTCTTTCCCTTCGAGCCACTAGCTTTTGCTGGAATGTTTTCAAGTGTAGTAAAAGAGTGAGATGGAGGGTTGGTTCAACAAATTTTAGGAGACCTTCCCTTCATCTTTTGCAAGATACAAGTGAGTACTGTCTCCAATGATCTCTAAAAAAATAACTGATCTGTTCACTTATTAATTTTGTGGTTCCTTATAATTTTACATAAATTTTGATTCAATTTTGGTGAGGAAGATGATAGAATCATTTTACCAAATAAAGTATATATGGATGTAACTCCATATATAGTTGGGTGGTTGGTCACTAATGATGAATGGGATTCTATACCTTCAAATTACAAGACTTGGGACAATATCAAGCAATTTGATTTCTTTTTTCCCCATTCTTTCTTTCTTCCCCCGAATTGTGAACAATCATTATTGTTCGAATATCAAATATAGATGTATATATTTATTAAGAATATTGGCTCACAACTCATAATTAAGTTTATGTGAAATTCATGTTTAAAAATTTTATTTGCGAGAATGACCTAAACCAGAGAATCGGTACTTTATGTGTAGAAAATTTGCAAAGCACAGTAATCTCTATGGATATTATTACATCAAGTCTTGCTGGCCAATAAAATATTTAAACAAGCATTTTCACCAATTTTTCCAAGATCATCAAAACCTACATATATATAATTTAGGAAGACAAACATATAAGGAGCACTGAAACTTGAGAATCTCAAAATGATCCCTCAAAATAAGTTAAAGTTGTTACTTATTAAATTATTATTGTCATTGTAATTCAGCAACAAATTTCACTAAAACTTATCTTTATTGCTTTAATTACTGTCAGTTGATAAGTTAAATCTGTTATTTGTTTACTGTTGTTGTCATTTTCATCTCTTCAAAATAAGGTCATCTAGTTAATTTCGCTATAAAATTTAATTACTCTTAGACTAGTCCCTAAGAACTTTGTAGTGGTTAGGCCATTTCAGAAATTTGACTTGGGATTTATAAATTTATGGAGTATTTTTGTGTCTTTCTCCCTGTAATATACATTTGCTAAATGATCATAATCAAATTATTTTTGAAGCATATATGACTCTTCCCGCCTCATCACTCTCAAATTAAAGGTCACACAAAAAACCAAAACATTTCAACTTTGTTTCAGGGGAGGCCAGATTCAACTACATAAACTTTTGTGTGCCTCTTTACAAATATGCACTAGAATGCTTCTGAGTGCTGCTATTGCAAAAGGATGCCCAACAGTACTTCACGTAGCAGCCGGCGCCGCCCATTTTCACTTTTCAATGTCCTCGTGGTATTGCAGGTTCATTCCGCACAATAATGCATACATGTTTATGCGTGGTCCAGGGACCAGGGTATCCTGAAGACTATCATCTTGTCCTGGGATGATATAGACCATATATTTCGCTGTATGACCCACATTGGACCCCAGCACTCGCTGTTTTGGTCATCATTGGTGTATATTTGCACGTGCCTCTTTAATAAACAGTATTTTCTCCTGTCATTAAAAAAAATTAATTTCTCTGTAAGTGGGTGATTACTTTTATGCCTAAAAAACACCGTATTTTTCATGTTTTGAATAAAAATTTATGAATATTTTTACATACTTGGTTAAAATATATCTAACATGTTAAAATATTATTTTAGGTGCATCATGCACCCCTAAAGCATTTTGTGGTAGAATCATCGTCCTGAAATACTTTAAGATTTTGAATACATAAAAAAATGTTTTAAGGTATTGAACGTATATAAAAAAAAAATTCATTGGATGTACCATAAAATATTTTAAAATGTTAAATATATATGAAAAAATACTTTAACATGCAGAAATACCTAAGCCTTTACCCCTTTACACTTTTTAGTCTTTTTGAGTTGGAGTTAGATTGGTACATATTTTCATACTAGTAGCGTCGGTCCACCATACAAAATAATTATTATTAGTTAATTCTAGCTGTTCCGTCCTTTTTGTTATGTTTTAGTAAATTTAAGCACACTTTTGCGCTTTCAAAAAGCACATAGTATCGATTGTAATTTCTTGTTGAAAAGTGTGGAGGCTAAACAACTTGATTTGTATGATTGGCAATGTAGAGGTGTTCTTCAGGAAATCATTAACCTCCTAGCAACTAAAGTTGGGTATTCCTTGTCTTTCACACCTCGTCAGGGGAATGTAACAGCTGATCATCTTGCAGCTAATGCTATTAAGGGGTGAGCCCGGTGGGGTGGGTGTCAGAACCATCACTCTCTTTGAAATCTTTCCTGACCTCAGATGCTAGGAAGGCTCAATGTGCTTCTGAGAATGCCTTTGATTCAGAATCACGAGTGGGTGTTGGTTAATGTTTTGATTTCTTTGTTTCTTTCGTTGAATTGTTGATGTTATCCTTTATTTTGACTTCTTTCCTTTGATATTGCTAGTCTTATTTCATTAAGTCATGAGTGTGTATCGTGGTATTTGAATTAATAGAAGTTGTTTCCGATAAAAGAAAAAAAAAAACCATTTATTTATACAACAGGAGGCCGCAAGCACTTGTGAGTGAAAACAATAGTGACAGACGATTAAAATAAAATTCCTATTCTAACCCATTATGCGTTGCATGACTAGGTAAGGGACCACAAGAAAACTTCACAAACTCACCACCTAATCTCATCGCATCTCTGTGCATAATTGACTTGGTTTTTTTTTTTTTTTTATCAAATAAATTGACTTGGTTTAGATTGACTAGAATTAGCCATATCGTCACCTTCAAATCTCTATGCAATTCAAGTATATGATACATCAATAAAATATAGGATTATGATACATCCAACAGTTGAAGTGTTTTTTTAATGTGCATTAAGTACTCTAAAGTATTTATGGTGCATCTAGCACCCTAAAATATTGTTTTAAGTATGTCTATTACTTTAAAGTACTTTTTTTAAAAAGTAAATGCACATAAAAAATATTTCAAATTGTTGGATGCAGGTCCAGCCTAAAATATACATAGACAGGAAAATGCGATTAATTAATTCATATTTCCTTTTTCCCAAAATAGAACTATAACTTAAGTGAACAGGGCTCAGCCCAATGGAGATGATCTGTAAACGGATGGAAAGCACTGTTTGTGCCCTACATTCTCTAACATATACACAAACATGCTTGAAAATGAATAATATTTACATGCTACAGATAAGAAATATATCACGATCAGCATGCTTAAAATAAGATCTATCCAGACAGTTGCGTTTGAACATTACATACTCATTTTAAAGAGGTATTTCATCTAACATTTGTGTATGTGTTTAATACTTTGTTATTGTGTGAAATTAATTTTAAAACATAAAAGCATTTCTCGCAAATCATTATCTAACTATTCAGTATATATATATATATATATCCTAGGTTACAACCGCTTTTTTTTTTGTTCAAAGTTACAACCGACTCTTTAGGTCGTTAAATTAAAGATAAGGATTTGATAAAAATAAAATAAAATAAAGATATGGCCACTTTGTCTCTAATTCTCTATGCATATTTAATTTAATTATTGGAATTGACTTAATACTATACATTTTGACTAAGAGGACCAATCACAGTAGGCACTCACACATCTCTCTATATGCTTTCAAATCACACCTCAAAATATGAAGCAAACTCATCATAAAAGCAAAGAACATTCAAAGACATTCCATAAGGTAAAATAGCTGTCTTAGCTTCTTTCTCTATTTATTTACAGATACTTCATCTTCTTCTAATCCAAATGGTCTCTGTATTGCTCATGTGTTTACAAGCACATTTCTTTTGATAAATATGACTCAGATCTTTTAATCGTAATTCCCAGAAACCTAACCCTCTCGATTCAAGAAGCTGGATCTCGGCAAGTGCTAGGAGAGGAAATTTTCCTGTTGCAGTCGAAAGTCCAGGTATGGAGGATTGTCATCAAAATTACACAGGATTTAGTTCATTTTTGTCAAATTATACAGATTTTTAACTCTGACGAAATAAGAAATTCCATACATACCAATACTACTTCTGGTAGTATATATAAAGTAAATATTCTTTTTTATGTTATAACGACAGGAGGTGTAGTGTATATATACAGTGAATATTCTTTTTATTGTTTAAACGTTATGAGTATGGTTTTTTAATTGATAAAGGTATCCCCAAGCCACTTTTTTTTTTTTATTTTGTTATTTTTTTATTTAAGGGTTCCCCTTGCGAGGCTTAAATGGTAAATGATTTTCATCTCTGCCAATAAATACGTTTTTCGATATTTAAACTTGTATTTTCATTCTTAAGGAGTTGAGATCATTTACCAAATCAACCAACAACTTGTTGGTGAGCTTCAAACCACTTTGTACTTGAGACTAATTCTTTTTCATCTTTCTCGATAAGTGCGTTTTCTAGGATTTAAACTTGCATTCTACTTCTTATGAGGATGAAGCCGCTTATCATCTCAATTATCAGTTTATTGCTTCCGATTAAGTTTATAAAATTTCATGTAATAATATCCCCTTTAAATTTAAAAAATGAAAACTTTGGAGCAAAGACTCTTCTATCACAAATATGGAATAACGAAATCATTGGTCTGGTAAAGTTATTAACTTGTGGGGCCGAACGCAGAGTTGCTTCCTCCAACACCCAATACCCCCTTGCTCCCAACCGCCTCCCATTTATTGTTGGTAATTAAAAAAAAAAAGTAACTAACTTGGGTTAGTTTTATCAATTAATTTATAAATTCCAGAAAAATGGATAAGTTATATTTTGTAATTAATGTGATTGTTCTTAAAGTATGTATGTATGTATTATTACCGAACTTTTTATCAGCAGGAATAAGTGCTTCTTTTCTAAAAATAAATTGATAGAAAATTCACATGCTGATACTGAATATATCTATATATATATAATGAAGTGTTAAATAATAATGTGTATGTATAAATTTTGCAGATAAATGGATGCCCCAAGTAGTGGTGATGTAGAGAATCCTCCTGAAACTGGAAGGCCTAGTAGTGTTGATGTAGAGAATCCTCCTGAAACTGGAAGACCTAGTAGTGTTGATGTAGAGAATCCTCCTGAAACTGAAGGATCTAGTCAACCCCGATTACGGAGGGTTGAATCAGCTACTTTTAAGAGACCTTTCCTTACCTATTTAGAAGATGATACAGGTAATTAACTACATACTCTCTCCATTCTCTCTAATGTCAAATAAAACATTAATGTGTTAAATTATTTTCGGTTTCCTCACGATTTTCCTATAACTTTAACAAAAAAGAACTAATTTAGCACGTATCAACAAATATTCTTTAATCTTTTGATAAATTTAACATTTATGTATTCTTATACTCGTGAAGAAAATGATATAAAAACACACATCTCATATCTACACTCATAATTTCTTTTCCATTTATATTTACAGATATATATATTTTTAATCATTTTGTTTGGCAATGTTTTTGTCACTAAGGTAATGCATAAAAATAACGTAATAAATAAATATTTGTTTTTGGGGAAAATAAATAAATAGTTGTTTTGTAACTTGCCATATATACATTATTATGTTTTCAGAAATGTTTGTCCATCAACTGTATTTTGATTCGAAATTTTGGTGATGAATATTTAATAAGCTAGTGATGGAGGGAGGGGCGACAAGCAAGGGATTTTTGATGCCCCACTCTCTAATGCTCCTTTAAATATTAGAGAGTGGGCATTTATAATCCCAAACTATCAATATTTATACCCATTAAAATTTTTTTTCGCATGCATATATATATATACATATATAATTCACTCAAACTGAGTTATATGCATATAAAACCCTTCATATTTAAAGACTTCTCATATAAATAATGAACAAAACTAAAAGCATGAGAATTATATATATAAATGTAAAAAGTTTAGAGAAGTTTATTGTAAAGTTTCAAAGGTTATGGAGATTATTTATATATGCTATAAAGTTCAAGATAATTTTGTATAATTTAACCTGTACTTTTTTATATGGACTCTCCCAATAACTTGTCCCATAAACTAATTACATTCCTAAAAATTAGTATGAGAAAATCACAAGCAAATCACTTTTGTTTCAGAGGAGGCCAGAAATGTCTACTTGGATTCATGTGTGCGTCTGTTCAAGTATGCATCGAAAGGAAATTGGGAAAAAGCTAAGCCCATGTTGTTAGATCATGAAGTGCTTCGGACTGCTGGCATAGCAAAAGGATGGACAACAGTACTTCATGTAGCAGCAGGAGCAGGCCATGTTCTCTTTGTTAAGGAGCTTGTGGATTTGATGAATAGGAGTGACTTGGACTTGCAAGACTCTAATGGAAACACTGCCCTCTCCTTTGCTGCTATTGCTGGAAACTTGGAGATTGTTAAGTTATTATGCCGAGAAAATAATTCATTACCAAAAATAAGAAGTGGAGCTGGTTTCACTCCTCTTCTTTTTGCTGCATTACAAGGAAAAGCTGATGTGGCAAACTATCTATTCCCTCGCACTGCAGATGATGAAAATTTTTATGAAGCGGAATGGAATACGTTATTCCTCACTTGCATCGAATCTGGTATTTATGGTAAGTGTATGTTGCCTTTATATATATATATATAACGTGAATACACTCAATTATTATAAGTGAAACATAGGTAGTTGGGCACCAATAACTATTCGGTGTGCATTAAAACTACAAAAAAAAAAAAAAAAAGTGAATTAGTGATGGAATTGGATGATATCGTTATCAAATAGACTATCACTAATTAGTTTGTGATGAAATTCCAAATCTAATTTTTTTTTTTTTTTGGTAGTATAAAAAGTCGACATTTTTTGTGAAGTATTTGAACTTATTGAGGTGTAGCTCTATGTTTCTGGTTAAACCGTCAACTTTTAGAATTTGCATTTCTTGACTACTTTTTCACTATTTCATAGATTTAGCATTGACAGTGATGGAACAGAGGAAAGAAGTAGCATTTGCAAGGGATGAAGATTACGGGATGACAGGTTTGCATATCATGGCTAAGAAGACAGAAGATTTGGGAAGTGATAAACCAGATCATCAAAATCAACCCACAAGTACAGGTAAATTAGCATTGTAACTACGTGTTTGTGGAATAGTACTTGCTAACTTACTAATTGGCATATTCAATTCATCAAATTTTGTATCCCAGGTACCAAGAATAGTGTTGCTGCCCTTAAACTTGTTCGTTTGCTGTGGGAAGGAATTCTCAGGGGTGTAGCCTCAAGGTCAAACATCAGAGAAATCATAAATGAGCCATCAAGATTACTATTTGATGCAACAAAAGTTGGAAATTTTGACTTTTTAGCTGAGCTTATGAAGGCTTACCCTGATTTGATTTGGGAGTTGGACGAAAGAAGTCATAGTATAATTCACGCGGCTGTTTTACATCGTCATCCTAAAATCTTCAATCTAATCCATTTATATAGTGGAAGTAAGGATATCATATTGGCATATAAAGACGAAGATGATGGAAATAGTATATTGCATTTGGCTGCAAAGTTAGCACCAACTGATCGACTAGAATTGGTCTCTGGAGCAGCTTTTCAAATGCAGCTCGAACTGTTATGGTTTCAGGTACTTTTAACTAATTTTAATCGATTTCTTAAACCATATAAGTCAGTTATCAGGCTCCGTCAGAGGAAGTATATATATAAATGAAATTAATATGTGAACAACCTTTTGATCTGGCAGGAGGTGAGGAAGACAGTGCTACCATCATATATGAATAAGAAAAACAAAGATGGCCAAACACCTCAGGAGTTATTCACTCAGGAGCATGCTGCATTACAAAAAGATGCCGAGTCATGGATGAAAACAACAGCCAAGTCATTTATGTTTGTTTCAACTCTTATTGCTACTGGAGTGTTTTCTGCTGCATTTAACGTACCAGGTGGTACCAATGATGATTCAGGAGCTCCCAATTATTTATGGAAACCATGGTTTATGGTATTCGCAATATCAGATGCAGTTGCAATGATCTCATCTTCAACTTCCATACTAGCCTTCTTATCAATCCTCATATCACGTTATGCAGAGCGTGACTTTTATCAGTCTCTACCCTCAAAGCTAATGTTCGGATTGATAACACTCTTTGTCTCCATAACAAGCATGATGATCGCATTTAGTAGTGCTTTCTTCGTGACATACGACCGTGGCTTGAAGTGGGTTCCTAGCTTCATTTCTGTGCTTTCATTTTTGCCAATAGCCATATTTTTATTTTATCAATTTCGACTTTTTTATGATATCATTTACTCAACATGTTATTTAAGCTGTCTATTCAAGCCAAGCAAGCATATGCCTTACTAGAAAATAGAGGCTATTTTGATGTTGTTGTACCTGTGTGTATTTTGCTTACTTCGATTGGTAATATATGTGTGTGTTTATTATTCTTAGATTGACAATGTATTATTGTGCATGTAGATACTTGAAACATTATATTGGCTATGTCTAAATAACTTCAAAAGCTTTCAAAAGAATTTGAGACCACCCTTATATGATTTTAAATTTCTTGATTTAGTTATAATTTTTTAAAGTTGGACTACTAAACTGTAAATACAAAATGTGTAGTAACTCAAGGATAAGAATGCAAGCTTTGATTTATAGCTTCAATTAGTAATCCGTCCGAATCACATAACATTATGGGCAAACGGGCGAGCGTAGAGTGGGTTAAGGGGGTGATTGCGTGTAAGCTTATGATGGGTGGAAAGAAATTGGAGTCACAAGGAAAATGAAATTTGAAGGGAGACAGAGAGGAAAAAGTGAAAAGGAAGAGTCAACTATTTTAATGATTGTTTCCGTATGGGGATATTTCTGTTTTGCCATCCTAAATGTATAATACATAGAGTTGAGTCCATACATTGTCCGAACTAACCTGTGGGCAACGTACATTACAAAAATGTGAAGCTAATTGCTGAGAGGTCAAACTTCTTTCATGATGCTTATCCTGGCTATATATTTCTGTATTCAAAATAAAACAGAGTTCTCATTTATGATCATCGTGTTGTACAAATATATATGCTTATGTACATACATTTCAAAATCTAAAAAGATTCATAACTCCAATGTTTCCTAATGTTAATATAACTCCTTTGTTTCGTAACGTTAATGTACAAATATGTTTCTCTGATACTGCCCCTCAAGTTAGAGCATATATATATATATATATTTATCATGCCCAACTTGTTACAAAGATATTCAAGCCGTGTCCCATTTAAGGCTTTCATTAGAAGATCTGCCAGTTGGTTGTTTGATTGCACGTGCCCTGTAGATACAATATTTTGTTTAATCTTGTCACGAATAAAATGACAATCAATTTCAATATGTTTGGTACGTTCATGGAACATAGAGTTCGATGTTATATGAAGTGATGCTTTATTGTCACATCATAGTTTTGTAGGTAATGTTGTGACGATGCCAATTTCCTTTAAGAATTTAAGTACCCACACAATTTCTTGTACTGATTGTGACTTGGCTCTGTACTCTGCTTCTGCACATGATTTTGATACAACGCCTTGCTTCTTACTTCTCAAAGATATCAAATTTCCACTAACAAACACACAATAACTCATAGTGGATCGTCTTATGGCCTTCGATCTTGCATGATCCGCATCACAAAAGCACTCGACTTTAGTGTGCCCATCATAATCTGCCTACAGAATACCAAGACCTAGAGAGCCTTTCGAATAATGCAAGACACTACTACAAAAAGATTGAAAGGTGGCGCATATTTTGTGGCACTTCTTTAAAGAAGTGCCACAGCTGCCCATTTTTTTTTTTTTAATTTTTTTTTTAATTTTTGGGACCAGCTGTGGCGCCTGGTGGACCAGGCGCCACAGCTGGCAGGGACAATTGTGGCGCCTGGCTGACCAGGCGCCACAATTGGCCAGCTGTGGCGCCTGGTGGACCAGGCGCCACAGCTGGTCACACCCAATTGTGGCGCCTGGCTGACCAGGCGCCACAATTGTCTGGTCCCAAAAAAAAAAAAAAAAAAAAAAAGGGCAGCTGTGGCACTTCTTTAAAGAAGTGCCACAATTGGCTGAATAATGAATTTTTTCAACTCTCCCGCCAATCAGATTTCCCTCCTTTAACTTTACTTTTTATCTTTTCCCTCCCTTTTTCCTTTTTATTCCCTCTTCCTTAGCTCATGTTGATGCCTCTCCCCCGTAAAAGATATCACTTTCTCTTGCACAACAAAAACACACATTCGTCTTCTTCATTAAATTCTCTTGTCCCTTTTTCCATTTTGTTTCGTCTGTCCCCACTTTTGTTTCTAGTTGTTCCCTTTTCTTCATACTCTCTGTCTCTCTTCCTCTTTTGAACCCCACTACAGTTGATCCCTACTCCACTCCACAGCTCACATTTGCTCATCCTCGTCACTCAAGCTAGCGTCACCAACGTAAGAAGAAGATTGTTTCATTCTAGCTTGCTTTGTTTAAATTTTTTTAGTAATCTTTTAATTTACTTAATCAGTTGTTGATGTACTGTGTTCACATATCAAGTTCTTGTATTGTGATATTTTTTATGTTAGCTTTGGAGAGTATTAATGTAAGAACATTATTGTTGAGGAAATGACAATAAATATATTGTTGTGTAAGAAAATTATTGTTGGGGAACTTGAATTTTAAATGTGAAAATTATATATATATATATAATAGGTTGAAATATAAAATAGAAAGATTGAAAATTTGAGAGATGATAAACATGAAAGCAACTCATAAAATAAAGCTTCACAATCAGGAAGCAAAAAAAAGGGCCATAGGAAAGAAAAGAAAAAGAAAACGCAAAAAAAAAAAAAAAAAAAAAAAAAAAAAAAAAGGGCCTCCTGTGGCGCCTGGCTGGCCAGGCGCCACAGGAAGGTAACCTCCTGTGGCGCCTGGCTGGTCAGGCGCCACAGGAGGCTATTTAAAAAAAAAAAAAAAATTAAATAGCTGTGGCGCTTCCAAGCGCCACAACTTTTTTTAGTGGCGTTAAGATAGGTGGCATTTCACAAGCGCCACAGCTAATGTAATTATAAGCGCCACAGATTTGGTTTTTTGTAGTAGTGAGATATGTTCTAAAGCTTCCTATTATGCCATTGTTGGTGATGCCATGAATTGGCTAAGCCTACTGACTCAGAAGGTTGTATCAGGATGAGTTACCGTTAGATAATTTAGCTTCCCAATGAGTCTTCTATATCTCGCAAGAAATAGAAACGGCTTCAATTTCTCTGGATCAATCTTCTTCTTCAAATCATCAGGAAGCTCATCAAACATACTAGCATCAAGATCCAAGAAGGGATTCAAAATCATGGGAATGCTGCTTGGTGCAGCTCTAAGCTTTCCAGTCTCCTTTAAAAGATCAAGAACATACTTTCTCTGAGTCAAAAGAATACCTTTCTTGGTTCTTAAAACCCCAATACCAAGGAAGTACTTTAATGATCCCAAATCTTTTGTTTGGAAGCGAGAGTTCAGGAAGATTTTAAGTTCTGAGATTCCAGAAAAGTTACTTCCTGTAATCACAACATCATCAACATATACTACTAGAAGAATCATGCCTGCATCAGATTGTTGGTAGAATACAGAGTGATCACACTTGCTTTGACTTAACCCAAACTTCTTGACCAAATCACATAATCTATCAAACCAAGCTCGAGGACTTTGCTTTAGACTATACAATGACTTCTGGAGGTAGCACACTTTCTTATTCTCCCCCTGAACAACAAACCCAGGTGGTTGCTTCATATAAACTTCTTCAAGAAGGTTTTCATTCAAAAAGGCATTATGAACATCTAATTGATGCAAATTCCAATGATATGTGGCCGCTAAAGAAATAAGAAGACGAACTAAAGTGAGTTTGACCACAGGAAAGAAAGTCTCAGAATAATCAATACCATAAGTTTGGGCATACCTTTTGCAATAATGTGAGGTTTTAGTTGTTCTAAGGAACCATCGGCCTTAATCTTAACAACAAATATCCATTTATATCCAATGGCCTTCTTGCCAGGAGGGGGATCAACAAGAGTCCAGGTACCAGCTATTTCCAATGTCAAGAGTTCTTATATTGCGGCATGCCAACCAAGGTGAGTTAGGGCTTGGTGACGGGTAGTAGGTGTGGAGATGGAATCAAGGGTGGCCACAAGAGAAGAGGAAACAGTGGACAAATACTGATAGGATACAAAAGATGAGATAGGATAGGTATAGTCAACATATCATTTAGGAGGATAATGATGACGAGTACCTTTGCGAAGGGCAATGGGTAGGTCATCAGAAGTAGTAACAAGAGAATCAAGAACAAGTGGTTCAGTAACAGTAAGAAAAGGACCGTCAGAAACAGAATCAGGAACTAGGGATGCATCAATAGAATCAATCGGCGAAGTAGGAGTTGGTGAAGGTGAATTATTGGCAACATCAGCATCATTGATGATATCAGGTTTTGAAACAATACCTTGTACTAGTGAGAGAGGGACAGAATAAACTAGGAGATCATTAGATTTATCCATGATAGAGGAAGACTCAGAGATGGTTGAAGTCTTGAAGAAAGGAGAGAACTCATGAAATGTGACATCAATGGACACAAGGTAATGACGGAGATCAAGAGAGTAACACTGATAACCTTTTTGAATTCGAGTATATCTAAGAAAAACACATTTTAAAGACTTGGGATCGAGTTTACTAACACTAGGACTAACATCCCTAACAAAATAGACACAACCAAATATTTTTGGATCAACAGGGAACAACTTAGTGGTGGAAAACAAAATGAAATATGGAATATCCCCACCAAGAACAGAAGAAGGCATGCAATTGATGAGAAAATAGGCAGTAGATACGGCATCAGCCCAAAAACTTTTAGAGACAAAGGAATGAAACATGAGAGCTCGGGCAGTTTCTAAGAGATGTCAGTTCTTTCTTTCAACAACACAGTTTTAAGTAGGGGTTTCAACACAAGAGGATTGGTGAAGAATACCATGACTTTGCATGTAATCGGTGAATATGGTGAAAAAATATTCTTTTGTATTATCACTTCATAAGATTTTCACAAGAGTGTTAAACTGGGTTTAAATTTCAGCACAGAAATTACGAAAATGAGTAAATAATTTAGAACACTGTTTCATTAAGTAAAGCCAAGTGGTTTGGGAAAAATCATCAACAAAAGTCACAAAATAACAATAGCTAGTCTGAGACAAAACTGAACAAGGACCCCAAACATCAGAATGTACTAACTCAAAGGGGGACGCAACTCGTTTTTTGACATGAGGTGCAAAATGAACATGATGGTGTTTAACAAATTGACATGACTCACAATCTAAAGCAGACACAGATGAAAATTGAGGATACAATTTTTGGAGAGATGACAGAGACATATGACTTAGACGACAATGAACTTCAAATAGAGACGACCCACCAAAACAAGCAACAAAACGTGGCATATGATCATTAAGGATGTAATGCGTACCAGTTTCATAGCCTCTACCAATAATCTACTTCGTCAATAGATCCTGAATGAAACAATAGTCAGGGAATAGTGAGATAAAACAATTTAAATGAAAAGTCAGTTTACTTGGAGACAAAAGGTTAAAGGTGAGATTAGGAACATTAAGAACAGAGGATAATGAAAGGGATGCAGTTGGTTTAACAGTGCCTGAGCCAAGAACAAGGATAGGGGAACCATTGGCAACGAATATGGATGATGGGTTGGCATAGGAGGTATATGATGAAAATAAATGATGATTACCTGTTATGTGGTCAGTTGCACCAGAATCAATGACCCACTTTGTTGAAGTAGTAGTAAGACTAGAAGATAGAGTACCTGTACCTAGGGCTTTTGCAGGTGAAGATCCAGAATCAGATGGACCAGGTGTCTGAACAATATGAGCAAGGCCACACTGTTGATCACGCTACTGGTTATTTTTCAATTTTCGACAATTTTTCTTAATGTGATCAGGCTCCTTGCAATAATTGCAGATAATATTGCCAGAATTCATTGTTAGAGAACTAGTGCTTTGTTTACACCCATAATTTATGGATTCAAAGGGACCACGCTCAGCTAGAGCACTTGCATTTGGATCAAAAGAAGAATGAATCAAACTATCAGCACAAAGAACCCATGAGAAAACATCTTCAAGAGAAGGAAGCTCTTGACTAGACAAAATTTGAGAACGAATAGTTTCATAAGACGGGTTGAGAGCTTTAAGGGAACTTATGATAGCCTGAAGTTCCAAATTCTTGATATGAGTCGACAGATCTGCTTGCGGAAACATGAGTACTTTCATTTCCTCATACATCCTCTTCAAGTCTATGAAGAAATCTTTCAATGGATGACTTTATTGTTGAGGATAATAGAAAACTTTACAGACTTCATGAACCTGAGTAATATTTCCTTTTCCAAAAAACATAAATTCAAGATAATTCATGATTTCTTTGACAGTGTTATAATGGCTAACAGAAGATAGAATCCATGGTTCAATAGAATTTTAAATTTGAAACAGAAGTCAATCATCCTTTCTTTGCTAAGTCAAAAGTTTTGTTTCGCCACCAGAAAGACGATCCTCATTTAAATGAGTTTCCATCTCTATGCCCAAAATATATACTCCGACAGTTTTGTTCCAATCACTATAATTTGTCTAGTTCAACTGTGAAGCAGTAATCTTAGCAGACATAGGTAATATATCGGAGTTCTTTGAGTCTGCCATTGATAATGCTTAAAGAACAATCAATAAAGATACAAGTTGAGCAGTAAAAGACAGTCACACAGACGCACAAATTGCCATCGCAAATGAAGAACGGAGCTGTCGTCACGCACCGCACATGGATCTGGGTGGCGGAGCTTATGGTGGCGCGTGTAATGTCACCGGAGGTCGAATGGGGACTGGATTTTGGGGACCGATTGATCTGATGGTGGCGAAGACGATGATGGGGCATGTGTGGTTAAGAAGCACACCGGTGATGGAGATCTGAAGGCTCAACAGAAAAGGAAGGTGTCACCGGAAAATATGGAAGCCTGACCAGAAAAGCTATGAAGATAGATCTAAAAGCTTTGATATCATGTATTCAAAATAAAACAGAGTCCTCATTTATGACCATCATGTTGTACAAATATATATGCTTATGTACAAGGACCAGAATACCTGAGTTTTTTAAGCTCGGAAATCAATAATTTTTATTGGGATAATTGATAATTAATTGATTGATTAATTACAAGGTAAATAGTCATAGGCTAATGGCAATGATTGTATTGCATACATTGACAAGGTCTAACAAGTTGATAAGGGATTAATAAATTTAACTAACGATTGGCATGTGTAGATGTTGGATTCAAGTGGGAGATCTGTTGCCTAATCAGTAATCACCCTCAAAAAAACCGACCAATAAATACTAAATACAACTATAAATACATGTATACGGAATGTGTGTGTGTGTGTGTGTGTGTTGGCTTTAATCGCTAAATAACAAGTAATTGTGGATGCATGATGACCCTTGACTCATGAACCTATGGCTATCTAATTTTCAAAGCACTCGTGGAATTGCAGTTTCGTCAGTAACTTGTAATTAATTAACTGAGGGACACAACAGAATTAGACAAGATAAGTATGAAGATCAATTACAACACTCGACCAGAAGAATCTACTTTTGAGGCCATCCATGTCTCTTATTATATTTCCAACACTCTCTGATTAGAAATCCGTGCAATAATATGCATATAGGGTATTCTCCCAGCCAATGAAAAGTCTACTCTTTTACTGAGATGATATAGGCCATATATTTTGCTGTGTGACCCACAATTTGGACCCAGTCACTTGATGTTTTTGGTCATCAATCATCAATTTATATATGGATAAAAACATATTCACGCGTGCCGCTTTAAATTAAGAAATTTCATATTCAAATTTAATATTAGTTGAGAATAGAAAATAACTTACATGCACAGCCAAAAGGTTTAAAATAGGTGGTGGCGGTGGTGGTGCATGAGGAGGAGAGCTTGTGGATCGGAGGAGGAGGAGGAGGACAAATAGCAAGAGCTATATGGTGTCTTAACATAATGAAGGAGAGAAGGATGAGGTCGATGAAGAAAAATAAAAAACAAAAGGAAGATGTGAGTTTAAATTAGGGTGGAAATGTACTTCAAACGAGAGTTATAAAAAGGTACTTGGTTGTCAAACCAAACAAGAGTCACATAGTTTGAAATTGGAAAGACAAATTGTTTAAAAGTTTTACATGATGGTTGTTTCTTTTGACCTATGAAGATTTTGAATGTCAAACACATGGATGAAATAGTTAATGGTAATCATATTTTATCATTAAGTATTCATCAACAATACTTTACAGTTAAATATTGTAATCATTAAGTATTAGTTTGTGCAGACCCCGTCTTGAAATCCTGATGGTGGTTTTTTCAACTGTGTATTGAACGTTACCATGTCTTGCATGGACTCTACCTCGCCATACTTGACTGTGCTTCTTTTTAATTGTTTAGTGTTGAGTGTTATATATTCATGGTTTTATAGTAGTGAGGGTTAGAAGATTAAAAAAAATACTTTATAAAATTAAAACCAAAATAAAACATTAAATAAAGTTAGAAGACCTAATATATACTTTTGTTAGAAAAATCGACTACAAGTGTAAGAACTCATCAATACATATATAAATCTAAAAACATACTCTCTCTCTCTCTCTCTCTCTCTCTCTCTAAATGTAGGAGGATCTAATACGGAAAAAAATTAAGAAAATTAGTTAAATTATTTTTAATTTTACTATATAAAATCAGAAGGCTTAACTAATAAGCTGTTGGTCAAGATGATAAGCGGCCCCGCCCCCGTAAGGAGGAGAATATACAAAAGTTTGAATCCCAAGAAGCGCATTTGTTGGGAGAGGTGAAAACTCTTTGCGCTCTAAGCCTCGAAAAAGGAAACCCTTCATATTATAAAAAAAAACAAAAATCATAAGGCCTACAACTTAATTTTAAGAAAACTACGCTATAATGAATTAAACAAAGTCCCCAATTATATTTGGACAATTATAATTCTATATATATTTACATATTTATATAACATGCATGAGGCCCGCCAGATGCACTTGTTAGTAAAAATAGTAAAACGCTTAAAATAAAATCCCTAATCCAACCCATTATGCTTTGCATGACTAGATATTCATGGGACCACTATAAATTTAAAATTTCACTACCTAACCTAATCGAATTTCTCTGCAGAATTGACAAATTCCTATCGTCTAGATTTAGCGATATCATCACACCTTCAAATCTCTACCCAATATCTTAATTAAGTGTTCTTTTTAGTAGACTCTATACTGCTTAATTTGCCTAGCCTCCTCATCAGCACATTCAATGACCTTCTTTGTATGTGTCTGAACCATGCATCTCAAATATTTTTCTACCATTTTCTTTTTAATAGAAGCTATTCTTACTCTTCTTAAGAATCTTATCTATTTTAGTATGACTCTGCATCCATCTCAACATCCTCAACTCAGCTATTCCCACTTTATATCCCTTTAAAACTCAACATTCACTAAACCTGATTAATTAATCCACATTATTTCTGTTTTTTCTCCAAAACAAAAGCTAAGTGAATGGGTTTCATCCATATAGAGATGGATGGAAACCACTGTTTTTGGTCTATATGTTTTATTTAATTTAATTATTGGAATTTACTTGATAATTTATATTGACTAAGGGGAACAATCCCCGAAGGTTCTTTCACATCGCTATATATATTCTCTTATCACATCTCAGAATATCAAGCAAACTCATTCTAAAATCCAAGAACATATAATGACATTCCATAAGGTAGAATAACTGTCTTAGCTTCTTTCTCTATTTATTTACAGATACTTCATTTTCTTCTGCAAATGGTGTCTGTACTGCTCATGTTCTTAAAAGTGAATTTTTTTTTATAAATCTCACTTATATGTTTTCATTTCATTCCACTTTTTCTTCTTTCTGGGCTGTCTTTATGATTTCAAGAAAGATGTAGGCAAGTTATTTTCAAATATGAGTCAGTCTCAGATCTCTTAAATCTTATTTTTCTGTGCATACAACTCAAGAAATTGGTTCTAGGTAAGTGCTACGAGAGGAAAATTTCCTGTTGGGGTTGAAATTTAAGGTATGGACGACTATCACTAAAATTACATTGTTCTTTGTTCTTTTTTGTCAAGTTATATAGATTTCGTGTCTGAAGAATTAAATTTTTTTTTATAGTTTAATCTTTATGATTAAGTTTTTAAAATTTCATATAATCTTACTACTTTGTAAACTTTTTCAAATGAAAACTTTGGAGGAAAAGCTCGTCAACTACAAAGGTAGAATAACAATCAACCAAAAATCATTTGTCTGGCAGTTATTAATTAGTGGGGCCAAACGCTTGCTTCCTTGAACTTGCGGAAATTTCACCGAACACTCAATACTCCTTGCTTCTTTCTCATTCATTTTTGGTAAAAAAACGAAACACTCATAGTTTGTCATAATTAACAGTTCATTATTATCATCCGTATATAGTTGAACAAAAAAAAAAGGGGGTTGATCCTGTACTCTGATTTATTTTTCTAGGTGCGTCCAATGGTCTAACACCCTAAAACAGCTTGTGATTCATCCATCACACTAAACTATTTTTGTTAAGTGTGTATTGTGGAGCACCCCAAAGTATTTTATGGTTCAGTTTTGCCAAAGCAAAGTAAGGGTGCGACACTGATTTAACCTTGTTTTTACGTTTCGGGGTCAAATGCAAAATATTTTTAATCCAAGAATTGCAGTACAATGCAACACTCGAGTCATCTCACTTGAGGAGTCTTTTATTGAGTCATAAGTAATCTATATGCCATGCAAATGCAATAAAAACAAGGGGAAAATTTGTTTTGAATTTTTCAAATTAATAAACTAAATTATTAATGCAAAAGTTAAATGCTAAGCTATTGTTTTTGGTATTTTTTTTCTTATGAAAATTGAGAATGAGTAAAAGTGAATGGATTGATATGGAGTGGATAATATGAATACAGAATGCTCTTGATAATGAAGAAGTGACAATCCTTGCTCAAAAAGATTATGGGAGTTAATTCTCTCTAAGTCTTGAAAGCAAAACCCCAATTGATCGGTCGAGTCTAGTGTTTTTAATTAATAGTTACTCCTACGAACGCAGCTAGTAACTATCTCTTAAGGAACTATTAAGAACCACTTAGAGTGCAATTAAAATGGATAACTATAACTTGTTTCATCTTAATATGAATGTGATAACACGACACTCAATTGATCAATTCAATTATACAATCTAACAATAACAAGTAGAGAGCACAATTTCATTGAATCAATAAGGAAATATATATATATATATAAATTCAATCAAGTCATAAAAATCTAATCCAATCACAAATATCAAATCAACAGAAACAATTAACATCAATCTCAGTTTTAGAATCACATATATAAAAATTCCTGAAACTAGGCAATCCAAATATATAATTCTAGACTAATGGAATGATAGCAAAACTCCCCTTTATAGTCCAATAAGCTCAAGCATAAATCTTCATCACCAAGAAGCAAAAGATTAGCCTCTCATTGCTTTGAATTAATCACAGCTTAGAATCTGAGCACTCGCTAGAATCTAGAAATGTCGCCGAAAAACTCAAACCTACCACTGGAAGTTATAGAACCTTGCTGGAATCTTGAATCAGAGCTCTAGAGCAAGAAGCTGAATATGATGGTGGTTAAGGGAACAAGAAGACAAAGACACAGTGGTAGAGAAGTGGGTAATGAGTTTCACTGGAGGTGTGCCAGAAACTGGGAAATGTAATTCCGGTGAAGCTGAAGAAGAGAAGACACGCTGGTGGTGCTTCCTCCGGTAACAGCTGGTCTTGCCGACGACAGAGGAAGGGAACGGTGTTCCGGCGAGGAAGTAGGAGGAGGTATGGAAGAATGGTTGTGAAACAAGCTTGCACGGCGCCCCCTCTGTTTTGGATTTGTCACGTCTCACTCTCAGGTCCGATGAAAGGTGATGAGAGATTGAGGGAGGGCCGGCGATGGTGAAGAAGATGTTGGTGGTTGATGGAGGCCCTCCCTCTCTCTCTCAAGCTCTCTCCTTCCCACAGAAGGCGCCCCCACACTCACGCCAGCATCTCAGCTCTGTTTTTCAGATCTCCCCTCCTCAATTCTCATGTCTCTCCCTTTTTCTTTCATTCTCGGTCCTGTCTTCTTCAGTTGGGCCTACGTTATTTTTTTTTCAGTTCTAGTAAGCCGAAAATAGCAGCCCATGTCTCTTAAAACCAACCCAAATTGGGTCCAAATTTCAGATCCTCTCTTCGCTTCAGCTGCGGCCCACCTTGCTTCTATTTCTATATATGTTTTTTTTAATATTGGGCCTGCTTTATGTCTCATTTTTCATCCCAGTTACAAAAATTAACTTAGGCCTTGTCTCTTCTCTTGGCCCAAAAATTTGAATCTCCAAAATCCGCAATTTCTTCTTTAACACCTACAATGCAAATTTAAGCACAAGGTAGCATCAAAAGTTCAAGGGACAATTGTATAAAAGTAATTAATAAATTGTGACCATTTTACCCATAATTACCATTAATTCAAAACAAATGTCCCGAATTAAAATTTGTGCTTAATCATGCTCCTAGAAAATACATTAAAAATCCTAAATTAATCATGAAATATTATATAAAAATATGGTTCAATCAAACACGCATAAGGAAAAATGCAAATACTTCAAGGTACTGAACATACTTAAAAAACAAAACTTCAGTGTGCTAAGTGAAGCTTGATCATAAAAATTCTACATCCTTCAATCCTAAATATAAGTTATTTTAATTAATTTATAAATTCCAAAAATGGGTAAGTTATTTTTGGTAATTAATATGTAAAGAATTAATTTGTAATGGTTTTTCAAAAATATCATTTAATGATTAAAATCTAATGTGTAGTGATATAAAAACATGGGTGTCATAGGAATAAAAAATTTGACATAGGATAAAAGAAGCAAGGAATGAGGTGTTATATTTAGAATAAAAGCAAAAATCTTAAATGGATAACATATTTAGGACCCCTTATTACATATGTGTGTATTATTTTGTTTTTTTTATTAGATCAAGGGTTTCCCTAAAGGCTCAAAAGGCAATGGGTTCTCACTTTTCCCAACAAGTGCGCTTCCTGAAATTCGAACTTATGTTCTCTTTCTTACTGGGGTAAGGTCCCTTACTACCTCAACCAACAACTTGTTAATTCAGGTATACGTGAATATATTTTTATCACATATTTCATTAGTAGGTGTAATTAAGTGCTTATTTTTTTTAAAAAAAATAAATTGATAGAAAATTCTCGTGCTGATACTGACAATATAATAAAGTGTTAATTAATGTGTATAATTTTGCAGATAAATGGATGCATCAAATGGTGACGTAGTGAATCCTCCTGAAACTAAAAGACCTGATCGACCCCTATTACGGAGGGTTCAATCGGCTACTTTTAAGAGACCTTGCCTTGACGTTTTAGAGGATACAGGTGACTACATCCTCTCTCCATTCTCTCTAATGGCAAATAAAACACTAATATGTGTTCAATTGTTTTTATGGTGCCCCATGATTTTCCTATGTGGTATTAACGAAAATTTAAATTTAATACATATTATAAAATATCCTTTAATCTTTCGATAAATTTTAAATCATGCTTAATTTTACATTTATTTATTAAAACACGCACACATCATCTTTACACTCATAATTTCTTTTCTATTCATATTTTCTGATATATTTTAACCTTTTTGTTTGAGAGTATTTTTATTACTAGGCCACTTCATAAATATAACGAAATGAGTAAATAGTTGTTTATAACTTATTATTATATTTTCAGAAATGTTTGTCCACTTACTGTATTTTAATTAGAAATTTTGTTGATGAATAAATAATAAACCAGTGACAAATGGAGACAGGCCGACAGGGACAACAACCGCAAATTTGTTTTCTTGGTATATATGTACTCCTCTAATCAAATTTATAAAACACTTCTAACATGTTTCACCAGAAAAGCTGAAAAATCCACTTAAAAAATCCACTAACTCCATCTTAAAATTTAATAATGTTTTAACTGTAGCCCTATTGTTAGAAGGAATAAGTCCAAAAATAATAAATTTAGTCTAAAATCACACACTGAAAAAATAAATTTAATGAGATAACTAACATTAAGTAAAATAATATCTCTCTACCCTATAAATAGGACCATAGTAGTATATATAAACTTTGTACTATAATAAATACTTGTTTATCTTGGCCACTCATCATGCTTAAAATTTAAATATAATATTGGCTCTCCTGAATATACCTTCCCCATATAGAAAAACTTGAAACCTCATTAACCATGTCTTAAATTTTAATAATTTTTCAAATTTACTATGCAATTTTATCCTAAATTTATTATTTTTGGACTTTTTAGTTCACACTCATTCCTTCATATCAATCGGGGTAAAGTTGAAAAATTATTAAATTTTAAGAAGAGATTAATGAGGATTCAATTTTTTTTTTTTTTTTGGTTCTAGTAAAACATGTTAGAAGTGACTCACAAAATAAAACTAGATGAGTATATATAAACTTTGTCCTATAAATACATGTCTATCTTGGATCCTCATCATGATTCACTACAAAAAAATTGAGTTTCAGGGACCACTTTCAGCGGCGACTAAATTGTCGCCACTGAAAGTCAATTTCATTTTTTTAATTAATTTTTTAAAAAATAATATTTATAAAATTAAAATATTAATTATTAAATAATTATATTTAACCTTAATTATTAAATTTATATTATCATTTATTAATATTATATTTAATATTTTCTACTAAAATAATATTTATGATATTATTATTATATTAGTTATTATTTTATTTTATTTTAAAAAAATATATATGTTATTAATATTATATTTATAATTTTATATTATATTAAAAAAAATATTTATAATATTAAATTATTATTTATTAAGTAATATTAATTAAAAAAAATTTAATTTAAATATATAAATATATTTTTTATTTTTATTAATTTTTTCATTATTTTTAATAATATTATATTTAATTGATAATTAATTATATGCATATAATTAATTAATTATATGTATGTATGTATGTATGTTTATATACATGATAATATTATATATATAATAATATGTAATTAGAAGAACAAGAATTAGAATAGATTCAAAAGGAATTTAAAAATGATACTACCTTTGGTACTAAATATAGGACATAGTTTATAGTGCATATATGACATAGTTTGTAGTGCATTTGCACTACAAACTATGTGCTATATTTAGGACTGGAGGGAGTACTATAATAAGAGGAGATTTAGATAAAGAAACCTAATTAAATACAGGAATTGTAATACAAAAAAGTAGTAGTTCAGGAACTATGATGAATATAGATTCTGAAAAAATAAGAACTGAAGAAGACTATATGAAAACTAGATATCAACGAGAAGCAGTAATAGTTGCAGAAGAATTAAAACATAAAATAGAATATGGGAATCTCAAAAAAAAAAGAGTAAGGGCTAAACGCAATCGAGGGTTTATGAGCGAGAAGTTTCGTATCATCGGAGGGTCGTCACCATCGGCGGTGGCGGCAATGGCAGATGGGAAGGATGTGATGGACAGAAGTCGGAGGAAGGTGCGGAAGGGGGCAGGGCAGTTTTCTGGAGAGGTTTCGTTTACTCCTCGTGTTGAAGATTGGATGGAGGAGGAGTCTGGGAAGGAAGGCCAATCACAGTATAGAGATTCACTGCTGAAAAACATGCTACCGTCGTGGTGCGATTTGGATGAGGAATCTGATAGGATCGAAGGGGAGATCAAAACGGGATTTGAGGATGTGAAGGAGCCTACGAAGGGGATTGAGGTGGATTTGAGTAATCCGTTGTGTCCTAATTTCGTGCTTGATAATGCGGAGAAGGAGAGATTGCAGAAGCCATTTCAGAGAACGCTTATAGTGAAGTTGCTAGGGGTTACAACAAATTATGAGTTTCTGCAGAAAAGGTTTGCCCAAATCTGGGCTAGAGCTGGGCCAATCCGGGTATTCGATTTGCCAAATGAGTTCTATTTGGTTAAGTTCAAAAGTGAAGAGGATTATGAAGCTGCGCTGACTGGTGGACCGTGGGTGGTTGCGGGAAGCTACCTCAGTGTTATGAGATGGAGAGCTGACTTCAATCCAAGGGAAGAAGTAGTTGACTGAGTAGTGGCTTGGGTAAGACTACCAGATCTTCCAGCTACGCATTATGATCGTAAGTTTCTGTTTAACTTGGGCAATGCTATTGGGAAAGCTATCAAGGTTGACATACCTACTGCTCAAAGAGGTAGGGGCAAATTTGCTCGGCTTTGTGTTGAATTAAATTTGTCTAAACCGTTAGTGCCAGAGTACAGTATCGAAGGGAAAGTATACTCGATTGAATATGAGTGTATGAGTTTACTTTGCTTGCATTGTGGTCGCTTTGGGCATGTTAAGGAGGCTTGTGCAGAATGGCAGAAGATAAAGCAGGGGAAGGAAAAGAGCAAAGAGGTAGAAGAGAAGAGGGGCAAGGAAGATGTGGTGATAGAATCTATGGAGGAACAGCAAGAAAGTCCCTGGAAGGTGGTTCAGAGGCCTTGGAGGCAGAGGAAGGCCATGTCACCTGATGCCAGCAAGGGTATCACAAACAGATTTTCAGTACTAAACAATAAGGGAAACAATGTTAAGGGTGATAGTCCTTTGATAGATGTCACAAATCAGGTAAGGGGTAAAGGGGAGGCAGCGTATAAGGATGGTGTTGGAAAGGTGCATGTGCAGCGAAACCATTATCCTGTGGATGCTGATGGGGTGGGAAAGGTAAAAGGGAGGGCTGAAGGAAAAATGAGGAAACAAGGTGGTACTAAGAAGGAGCCAAAAGGTGGTTTGACTAGTATAAAAGAGAGAGAGGTCAGTATGATTGATGAGGGCAATTGGTCTGATGATGATGTGATTATGGAAGAAATGGTCAGTGAGGAGGGTATGTCCTGGGCGGATCGCTGCCAATAAAACTTGTTTATTATGAAGATAATAGTATGGAATTGTCGTGGAGCTGCTAGTAAGGGTTTCCTAGTCTCCATGAAAAATTTAAATCGGAATTTTAAGCCAGATGTTGTAGTGCTTCTGGAGCCTAGAATTAGTGGTGCAAAGGCGCGGAAAGTTATATGTAATTTAGGATTTAGTTGCTGGGAAATTGAGGAGGCTAGGGGTTTTGCAGGAGGAATATGGATTATGTGGAAAGATCAAGGTTTGAATTTAAGAATAATTGAAAAGCATGAACAATATGTGCACTGTGTTGTTGATGAGGGATCAGAAAGGGATTGGTATTTTACAGCTATTTATGCATGCCCGAGGGAGAATGGTCGAGAGGTACTATGGGAAAGGATCAAACACTTAGCAGATCAGATGGTTGGTAGGTGGTTGTTAGCTGGCGACTTTAATGAAATTGCTGCTCCATGTGAGCAAAAAGGAGGAATAAGGGTGAATGTGCATAAGTGTAATGTTTTCCGAAGCAGGTTGGAGGAGTGGAGGGTAATAGATCTAGAAGCACATGGGCCTTTCTTTACATGGAGAGGGCCTAGGTGGAGTGGGCATGAACGTTTATACAAACGTTTGGATAGGTGTATGTGTAATTTGAAGTGGCAAGACAGCTTTCCGGATGCTAGGGTATGTGTTGGGACTCGGATCTCCTCGGATCATCATCCAATCATGATTGATAGTGAACCAAGGCAAGAATTTAGTAGAAGGAGGTTGTTTCGATTTGAAGCTGCATGGTTAACACATGAAAACTTTAAAGAATTTCTGACAAGCTGTTGGGTGGATTCCTCAGAAGTCCCGAAGGAACCGTGGAGGTTACAAGGCAAGCTTCGTAACTGGAATAGAAATGTTTTTAGAAGAATTGAGGTGCGGAAAAAGGAAATAGACAGACAGATAAATGAAGTTCAGCAAATGTTGATGTGTGGAGGGGATGAGGAGCTTGAAGGAAAAGAGAGAGTGTTACAGGAGGAAATGGCACAATGTTTGTGAGTACATTATGAAGGTGTGGGAGAATCCTGAGATGATTAGAGAAATTAATGGCACAATGCTTGTAATGGTGCCAAAGGTTGATCATCCAGAATTTGTTGCGCATTTTAGGCCAATTGCATTGTGTAATGTGCTATACAAGAGCATTACTAAAATAATTGTGCAGCGTATGAGAGGGCTAATGGATAGGTTGGTCTCACCATATCAGGTTAGTTTTGTCCCAGGACGTAGCATACATGATAATATTGTTATAGCAAAGGAGGCAGCTCACATGATGAATAGAATGCAGGGTAGTAAAGGGTATTTAGCTATAAAAATTGATTTAGAGAAAGCCTATGATCGTATGAGCTGGGCATTCATTATTGATATGCTTGAAGAGATTGGATTTCCTAGTCATATTGTGCACTTAATTAGGTGCTGTATGTGTACTGCGAGTATGGCTGTGATGTGGAATGGGGAGAGAGGGGATGTTTTCTATCCCTCAAGAGGAGTAAGGCAAGGGGACCCGTTATCTCCTTATCTCTTTGTATTAGGTATGGAAAAGCTCTCTCATATGATTGCTG
The DNA here is from genome assembly GCA_963210345.1 of Inga oerstediana. Classification (NCBI taxonomy): domain Eukaryota; kingdom Viridiplantae; phylum Streptophyta; class Magnoliopsida; order Fabales; family Fabaceae; genus Inga; species Inga oerstediana. The sequence goes on from OY723403.1 coordinate 68,148,235, forward strand.
ATGCGATTAGCAGCAAGCAGTGGCGGACCTTAAAGGTAGGAAGAAGAGGGGTTCCAATATCACATTTAATGTTTGCTGATGATCTGATAATTTTTTTGTGAGGCAGAGGTTGGTCAGTTGTGTAACCTTATGGATTGTCTGGATTTGTTTGGGGAAGTATCAGGTCAGCGGGTAAAAAAACAAAAAACAAGCATATATTTTTCACATAATGTCTCTAGAAGAAAGCAGGATGAATTATGCGGGGTTTGTGGATTTCAGCGAAAGGAAGAGCTTGGGAGATATCTGGGAGCTTTCATTATAAATGGTAGGGTGACAAGAAATAAGTTTCAGTATATCATCAATAAGGTGCAGTCGAAGCTGGCTGGGTGGAAGAAACAGTGGTTATCCCTTGCTGGCAGGCTGACATTGGTCCAATCTGTAACCTCTCAAATGGCAAATTTTGCTATGCAACATGTTCAGTTGCCGATTGGAGTATGTAAGGAAGTGGAAAAGCTGCAAAGGGACTTCATATAGGGTTCTACAGAGGATAAAAGGAAGTTGTATGCTTTGAGTTGGGACACGCTGTGCTTATCTAAGGATCAGGGGGGGTTTAGAATAAGGGAGATGGAAAGCATGAATAAGGCCCTTCTGGGAAGAATAGGATGGGGGATGTTGCTTCAGCTTCACAGTCTATGTGCTGCAGTTCTAATAGGAAAATATGGGCGTGGAGCTGACTTACTGAAGGACTGTGTGGTGGTCAAGAGTTCTGACTCCAGTCTATGGAAGAGCCTTGCAGGGATTTGGAAGGAATTAACTGAGCAGGTTGCATGGAATTGTAGGAATGGGAGGGGTGTTAGATTTTGGCAAGATATCTGGTTGGATAACGCGAATTGTTTATTTGACAGAGCTGTATGGAAACCTGAGGGAAGGTTGTTAGATTGCAAGGTAGGAGATTTGGTGAATGAGAGGGGGGAGTGGGAAATAATATTTTTGAAGGATTATTTGGCTGAACAGGATTTGCTTAAGTTGCGTGCAACCCCTGCCCCATATGCTGATAGGGGTAATGATGAGATCAGGTGGAGGGGTTCAGTAGGCCCGAAATATTGTGTAAAAGATATGTATAGGAAGATTTCGAGGGTGAGGAAGGTGGATGGGAATAATGTGTGGAGGAGAATTTGGAAATGGAAGGGACCATGTAGAATTCAGACCCAACTATGGATGGGTATGCATAATCGCTTACTCACTGCCAGTAGGAGAGCGAGGTTATTTGGGATGTCATCATTATGCAGCAGGTGTAAAGAAGGGAATGAGGATCTGATGCACGCGATTAAGGATTGTAAATTTGCTAAAGAGGTCTGGACAGCTGTGGGAGGAGGGTGTGAGGATGGGAGGTTCTTTGCTGTCCAATATGAGGAGTGGTTGATGGATAATCTAGGGAAAGGAGAGCACTGGGCGAGGGTTTTTGCTGTGACAATCTGGTGGCAATGGAATTGGAGAAACAAAATGTTATTTGAGGAAGGGTTTGAATTTCCAGCTCGGGCAGATCTAATTATTGGGAAGTATGTTTGGGAACTAGAGAACCTAGTGAGCACAAATGGGCCGTTGAAGGTGGAAAGAAAGGTAGTAAGTGTCAAGTGGAATGCACCGACAATTGAGTGGGTGAAACTGAATTTTGATGGGTCTGTAAAAGAAAGTTTGGGGTTGGCAGGATGTGGCGGTTTGCTAAGGGATAGTGCTGGGAATTGGCTGATGGGTTTTATGCAGAAACTTGGTTACTGTGATGCGTATACTGCTGAGCTTTGGGGAGTATTGGGGGGTTTAAAGATGGCAAAGGAGATGGGCATCATAAATTTGATTGTTGAAGGTGATTCACAGGCAGTTATTGCAGGGTTAAAGGGCATTAAAGAAGGAGGGCCTACGCATGGTGCCTTATTAGAGGACATACGCAAGATTTTATGTTCTGAATGGTCTGTTCAATTGTGCCACACTTACAGGGAAGGTAATCAAGTAGCTGATAGATTGGCAAATATGTGTTTTGATAGTGATTTTAATATTGTGTACTTGGCTAGGCCTGATAGTATTTTGCAAGAACTTCTCTGTAATGATTCCGTGGGGAAATCATACCCAAGGAAAGTTGTGATTGAATAAAATTTGATGGGGGCTGTCCCCAGGATTTACCAAAAAAAAAAAAGAATTAAAACATAAAGAAACTATGAAAGAAGAAAAAATGGATTTTGAAATAAGATTTAATAGGCGCAGTAAAACAGGATTTATGCCACCACCTATAGAACAATATGAACTAAGAAGTATACCTATATCAGGAATATGGTTAGATTTAGATTGTACTTTGGAAGCTGAAAAATTATTAGAAGAATGGTCTAGAGACCAAATAATAGCATTAATAGGAAGAAATTTAGATTTTCAATCAACAAACTTATTAATAAAATCAATTTTTTTAGGAAATGTATTAAATTGGTGGAAAAGTATAGATGAAAATTGGGGAGAAGTAATAAGACTTTTAGATAAGAGTGAATATAATAGTTAAAAAGCATATTATGTAAAAATAATAAAAAGATATGAATATTTAATAAGAAATGAATTCATAGGAAGGATAACTGAGACAGACCTGGGCAGTACCTAAATTTTGCTTTGCGGAATATAAAATGAAATTAAAAAACACGGACACACTTGCAAAAATCAAAATACTTACTAGGAGTGAATAAAGGAAACCAGAATGAGTTTGACCAAATATAACCCGGGTTATGAAAGGAATCATGTCCTCTTTTGTAACACCCCGATTTTCGATTAAGGGCTAATGGCATTGAGATTGATTGTAAAATTGTGTAATTAAATATTTTGGGAGAAATATGATGTGAATTTGGTGTAAATGTGTGTGGTATTAGAGATCAAGGGATGAGATGTTGCCAAGTGGCATTATGGTGGACCATAGGATGAGGCATAAGAGACAAAAACCACTTTTTTCTCTCTCCTCTCTCTCCTATGCGTTTTTGGAGGCATGTGAAGGGGGTGGGGCAGAATTTTTCTGCACTTCATCATCATCTCCACCTCTCTTCCTTCTCTCTCTCACGGTCTCTCTCTTCTCTCTCTTGTGCAGCCATTTTTGGCCAAAGAAGAAGAAGGAAAAGCTTGCATTTAAGGTAAGATCTTGACCTCTAATGCCAAAACTCCCTTCATTAAAGTTGATCCTTGAGTTAAGAGCTTTCATCCTATGGTTGTAGTTTCTCCATTAGTGGTGATTTGAGGATCACGAAAATATGAAATTTGGAGAATCAAAGAGTGCCTTTGAGAAAGTTGATAAGGTATGTGAAACCAATCCTTCTATCTATGTTTCATGCCAAATGATTATGTTTGGATTTTCTGGAATTATTGCCCTAATTTCGAAATTGAGGGCCATTGAGAGTTTGATATGTGTATGGTATGGAATCTGTATGTTTGGAATGCATTGTGGATAGATAGAATGGTTTGGGTTGGAAATTGTTAAGTTGGAGAATTTGAGATTTTAGTGTTTAATGTACCCAAAGCCAAAGCATGATAATGGAATAGGATTTTGGTGATTTTGACATTCCCATTGGATTCCTTGAGTGATTTTGTGTGGGAATGAGCTTGGTTATTGATTTTGGGTTCATTTGAATCACTTGGGAAAAGTTGAAAAGTGGTCTTGTTTAAGCTCTGTTTTTCGCTGTCAGTTTGGATGAGCGTTTTGAGTGACCAAATGATTTCAGAAAATTGTGAAACTTTCCAGTCTTAAAGTTCACATCCCAAGCTTCAAAATGGATATATATTTTGTGTCATTTCGTTGAGTATTCTGTGAGATATGGTTGTCCAAAGTTTGGTACAAAAACAGAACTCGGTTTTGGGGGCAGTGATGAGTGTTGTGTAATTCTGGAATTTTGTAGTGATTTCCAGTGAAGGGCTATATTTTTACTTGAAAGAGGACTCATATACCTTTCATTTGGCTTTGGAATCACTTCGTTTCGATTTTTCTAGATTTAGTTATGAATTTTGGAAGTTCGCCCAGAGTCAGGAAATTTCTGGGCCGCGGCCCAAGAGTGGCTGGACCGCGGCCCAAGTCTTTCTGGCCTGTTCTGGGCCGCGGCCCATGAGTGGTGGGCCGCAGCCCAAGGCCTTCTGACCATCTTTGGGCCGCGGCCCAAGGAATGGTGGGCCGGGGCCCACCCCTATGTTCCAGCCCTTTATGATTTTGAAAAGTGACCTTCAACCTATTGTTTCCCAATCTTTTGGGGCTTTGATTAGAGGCATTTGGGGCCTCTTAAGGGTCAATTATGGTAACCAAATCTAAGTATTATGAAAGTGAGAATTTGGAAAAGAGAATGACCATATGTTCTTGATTTGGTTATAGGATTGGGTAATTACCCTGATCATGATTTGATATCCGCTTGGATCGGGAGTAGCCGACGCTGGAGCATACGTGGAAAGAATAAGGGTAGGGAACTTACCTCTCCTGCATGTATTTGATAATTGTGTTAGTGTATTGATGCATGTTATTGCTTTGCTTGTTATGTGAAACATATATGAGTGATGGAAGCTCTGTTTCAACTTTTACTATGGCCATGAGTATATTGGGTGAACATTGAGCATGCTAATATGTCATTGTGTGAACATGGATATGTATTGCAAGCATGTCATGCATTAAACACTTATCTTGCATGCATATTGGTATCTGTTTCCTACTGAGATTCCCCAGAATCTCACCCTCCCCTATCAACATTTTAGACAGGGAAGGAAGATTGAGGATGAAGCAAGCATCCAAGGACGAAGAGGACTCGTTTTGGGTGAGAGCTTAGTAGTTGGTTATCATTGTGTAAATGGGATTATGTATTTGTTTATATGGATTAATACTTGAGAATGTATTTGGATAAGTTGTGTAATCCCTATTGAATGAGTTGTATGGGCTATTATGCCTTATGATTATTGAGCGAAGATATGATCCCGGAAGTGTCGGGAATTTATATTGCGTACTCTGATAATTGTATAAATGTAATTTATCTTCGCATGGTAATTATATTCGGAGTGAAATATGAGATCGTGTTTTAAATGATTTCGAAATGTGTTTGTGAAAACCCCGTCTGGTTGATGGGTTTATAAATGTTGTTTTGACATATTGGTCTCTATTTCACATTAATCGCGTAATCCGGATATTAATTACGGCAGGGGGTTACATCTTTCATACAGGAACCATTTACTGAGAATCCTCCATGTGGTTCTCAACCTTTCTCCTTCAGGTTATATCAGCACAGCTTGCCTTCGTTTCCTATAGGAGGCGTAACATTCCATTATCCTCTATTTCTCCAGACTCTTTTCCTTTTTTTCTTTTTTTACTTACTGCCTTGTAGTTTCATTTATCGAATCATTCCCATGAGTACTTGATAAAATTTCCCCCCAAATCCCCAAAGAGAGTTTACCCTAACATACCTTATTCGTCTTCAATATCAATTGATTAAAGGTGATGTTGCAAATGACCACAGCTGCAAATTGCTCCAATAGCTCAGAAATATTTAAGAGAGTTTGAAGGAAAATTTCTTTTCATTCAAAGTTTTCGTTGTCTCCCAAATGGAACTTACGGGACTCTTTTATAGAGCTGAGAAGATCAACTCTTGTTACAAACTCTTGGTTATACTAACTCTGGATATCCTAACCCAAGTAACTTTTACATGGCTAAGACTTCCACTTTTTATTTTATCGGGGAATCTACTTTGGCTTACACATTTTTCTGTCTGCTTCTGTCTTCTTGTGTCAACGATCACTATTTTTGTCTTCTTGTGTCGACGTTTACAAGAGGCTGGGATCCAGAGAAATATCTAGATTATTATCATTTCTTCTTATTTCTTTGCAATGCTGGCATTCATTATTTGGATAATCTCCAATTACTTGGTAGATCTTCTTTTCAGTTTCTTCTGTATTATCCATTTCATTCTTCTTTATCCTATCATACTAGAGATTAAACTGCTTGTCATTATGAAGTTTGTTTCCAAGAGAGTATACACATGTTAGATTATTGGATCAGAATACCCATGGTTGTTCTTCTTCATTTATCTTGATTCTATTCATCTCTTGGAAAATTATATGTTAATCTTGAGCTCTTATAGTTGATACTCTAAACTGGAATTGTTCATAGTCTTCAATTTCTTCTTTGACTTCTAGTTCATATTCCAGTGGCTTCTTAGTGGTTCCTAATCTTATCAAATTTATAGGCATATAGAATTTATCTGGTGTAACTTCTACAACAGTTGAGTAACACCTTATAAAGACTTGGTGCTTTGTTACAATCTTAAAATACTCTTCTACAGATAATTTAATGATTTGTGGTAACTCAGAGATTTTCTTCATGGATGTTGAGGGATATATACTCTGAATTAATCCATAATTATATAGGGTCTTTACAATACTAGGAGGGGTTCCTAGATATATAATGGCTTTATTGAAAGCATAATGGGAAACATATACTTGATAGTTTTATGAGACAAAGCTAATTGATTCAATTTTTTCACAATAAACTTATAGAAATTATACGGCTGAGGTAGGTCAAATATATGATTAGATGCTGGTATGGAATTATTTGGCTTTTCTTTTTCTTTTTCTTGCTGGGCCATAATCTAGGAAAAAGATGTGGTTTCCTTTTCTTTCTGAGTTAAAGGTGGGGTTAAAGGTGTAGTAGAGTTAAGTCCTAATGACTCAATTAGATTTTGGGTTGAGTGAGTGGATGACTGACCAAGGGTGAATGATGTTTTTATAGGTGTTGGGCTAGCTTCTTTGCCCTTATAAGTCATATTATTCGTCTGGACATTTGTCCTTATACTTGGACTGACAGCATCTGTCTTACTCATTTTGAGATTCTTAAGTTGAATATAGATGTCATTAAGTGAATCGTTTATACTAGAAACAAAGCTTGTTAGCCCTTGTATACTAGCACTAGCTAACTTGACTACTTAATAGACTCATATTCATCTCAAAGATATTGATCTTCATTACAAGTTGATTCATTAAAGGAGATGATTCTTTGTCTTTATTCATCTGAATTATAGGACTATGTCTTCCAAACCTATTTATTGATTCCATCAGCTCAAATAATCAGCAACTAAGTTATTTTTTTCTTTTGATATATTCTACATCATAATCATAATATGCTAAATCAGTTTGCCATTTTATTAGCATTTTATTACTCAATTTATTCTATTTTATTCCTCTTGATAACCAATGTTTTACTTGAGTACTATCTATCCTAATTATAAATCTAGTATTGACTATAAATAATTCTAATTTTTCTACAGCTTTTGCAACTGTTAAAAATTCTTTCCAATTATAATGATATCTACTCTGAGATTCATTAAACTTTCCACTTGTATATCTTGTTATTTTTTCAATTCCATCTTTATCTTTATGATATAAAGCTGCACCCCAATAATTATCTGAGGCGTCCATATAAATTATCCATTTTACATTTTCTTTTATTGGTATGGTTAATTTAGGTAAATTTTTGCATAACATTTTTATATTCTCTACAACTTTGTCTATATTATTATCCCATTTCCATACAGTTTTTCCTCCTGCTAATTTAGACATTTTTTATGTTAATTTTGATAAATTTGGAATATAACTTCTTGAATCATATAGTACATAGTATAGAAAAAGCAAACTGAAAGAAAAAAGAATGTTAAGAAGAGTATATTTTGAAGAACCACAAAATTTTGTAAGAGAATACCTGGAAGTAGTAAATAATATGACAAATAGGAATGGAATAAGAAAAGTATTTAAAGAAAAACTTGAATTATTATCTAGAGCTTAGTATTTTATGGATAGGATAACATTATATGATGATACTAAATGGTATTATTATAAGCAGAATAAAAGAATACGAATACCCACAACAGAAAAAGGATTAATGAAGAGTACAATAAATAAACTTCATAGACTGAATAAAGATGAAGAAGAGGCTTTAAGACAATTAATTGAAGAAAATCAATACAATGCAAACCGATATTTACAAATGATTAATAATGTTATAACAAGAAAGAAACAAAGAAATCATATAAAAAGAATATTTAAGAAACAATTAGAATTACTATCTAGAGTTTGATATGGATAGGTTAATAATAGAAGATAATGATTGGGAATACTATAGAAAATGGTATGGTACAAATATACCAAAAAATGATAAAATTTTTTTAAGATTAATACTAAAGAAGATAAGAACTCATGAATGGGAAAATAGAAGACTAGAATATATATATTTTGAACATCCCTTATTATATGAGGAAGAATATGATATGGTAGTAAGAGAAAGAGAAGGAAGAAAAAATGTAAAGAAAATCTTGAAAAAACGATTAGAAGTATTGTCTAGGATATGAGGCCATTATATTATATTTTGGAGAAATTTAATTATAAAAAATATAGAGCTAGAAAATATCATGCTTTAGTAGACACAGGAGCAAACTTAACAGTAGCAAAATATAATGTTTTGCCACCTAAATTATAGATACCATAACTGAGGCAGACTTGTGCAATACATAAATTTTGCTTTGTGGATTATAAAATGAAATTAAAAGACATGGACACACTTGCAAAAATCAAAATAATTACTAGTAGTGAATATAGGAAACCAGAATGAGTTTGACCAAATATAACCCGGGTTATGAAAGGAATCCTGTCCTCTTTCATACAGGAACCATTTACAAAGAATCCTTCATGTGGTTCTCAACCTTTCTTCTTCAGGTTATATGAGTACAGCTTGCCTTCATTTCCTATACGAGGCGTAACATTCCATTCTCCTCTATTTCTCCAGACTCTTTATTTTTTTTTACATACTGCCTAGTAGTTTCATTTATCAAATCATTCCCATGAGTCCTTGATAAAATTTCCCCCCAGATCCCCAAAGAGAGTTTACCTTAACATACCTATTCATCTTTAATAACAATTGATTAAAGGTGATATTGCAAATGTCCACAACTGCAAATTGCTCCAAAAGCTCAAAAATACTTGAGAGAGAGTTTGAAGGAAAATTTCTTTTCATTAAAATTTTCCGTTGTGTCCCAAATGGAACTTACAGGACTCTTTTATAGAGCTGAGAAGATCAACTCTAGTTTCAGACTCTTGGTTATACTGACTTTGGTTACCCTAACTCAAGTAACTTTTACATGACTAAGACTTCCACTTTTTATCTTGTCAAGGAATCTACTTTGGCTTACACATTTTTCTGTCTGCTTCTGTAACACCTCAAATTTTATTCACCAAGAATGTATTGTGATTATTATATATATTCAATTAAATGGTGAATATTTAAGGCCAAATGAATTAAATATTGGAAATTGAAAGTTAAATAGTGGTTTTAGTGAAATCGCCTGTGAGGTAGTGAGTTTGTCATGTGATTTTGGAAGACCAAATGATGAGCAAAAATTATGAAATTTTATAGAGTGAAAGTAGACATCCTAGGCTTTAATTTAATAGGTATAGGAATCAATTAAAGCTATGTACAAAAAGATATGAATTTTTGAATTTAGTCCATAAAATTTGGAAATTCTTTGGAGCAGCGGTCAAAGATGGAAAATCTAGGAATGATGTAATTCCAGCTAGTAAAATTCCATATTTTTTTCTTGAAACTAGACTCAATAAGGGTTCCATAGCCTTTGGAATCACTTTAAAACGATGTTTACAAAATTAGTTATGATATTTCAAAGTTAGGGCAAAAAATCTGCTAGAATTGGTATTATTTCAAAAATGGAAAATAAAATGTGTTAGAAATTGATTAATGGAACTAAAATGCTAAGTGTCATGATCATATGAGAGGGGATTAAATTATAATGGATTTGTATGAGCACATGTCAAATTACATTAAAATAATGCTATATGGACAAATAATAATGAAATGGTATGCTACCTTGAGTACAAGAATTGGTCTAGTTGGAAGAGAAATGGTTTGGTTGAATCATGAGAAGGGGGAGCACGTTTTTTTTGTGAGCAAGACAAGGGAAGAATTAATGGGGCAAGTAAGGCATAAAGTGAAGAAGTATGGGTGGAAGCATGAAGGGAAGTGTAGTGGTTGACAAGTGTCACCATGCCAACCCTTGATGAGATCAATGGTGTAGAGTTAAGCGAGGAAGTTTATGAAGCATTTCTCTTTCCTTCCCTTCACACACTTCACGCATAAATACAAAGAGAAAGAGAGAGAGAGAAAGTGCTTTGGAGAGCTTGGAGACCTTGAGAGCTAGACAGAAGAGGAAGAAGAAATCTAAGGTAAGAAGTGATTTCTTAAGCTTTTCTTGCGATTTTTGTCATGAAATCCTTCTCTAAACACACAAGTCTTAAAACCCAGAGACATTGCCCTATGCAACCTTGTACATCGGGTCTTACCGCCTTGTACAAACTTGTACACTTTCTGTAATTTATGCCTACCTATTCGGTGTTTAGGATCAAATGACTATTTGACCCTTATTGGCCGTGTACTGTGTTCACTATTCACTATGTGACCATCCACTGTTTGCACTATATCACAAGTGGATGATTCATTCTGTGAGGCTACAGCTATGGAGATGCTCATGCCTCTACTCGACCTTGTTGTATCAGAACACATCCCAATCCATGCCTACTTGCATCTGTGTAGACCATAAAGCTCGACAATGGACCTGGGATTGTTATCACTGGTGCTGTTTAGAGGTATTCGCCACAATTCTGCCCTACTATACTAGGGTTCATCCCAATTCCAGTTCACATGTGTCACCACAAACTACAAAGGTTGTGTGACTGTTGACCATACAGGTCATCATACTGTACACCACGCAGGGTTTAATACTGTACACCACACAGGATGTAATATTGTACACCACTCAGGGTGTAATACTGTTTATCACATATATTGTAACACTATTAACCATCAAGGTCATATTATGTTTTGGGATGATCAACAATGGTGCGAACATCAACCCCTCCTATAAGTTTCGAAATTGCACCTAGATTCATCACACTTCCGCTGCCCAATCTGATGCTTCACACTGCTAAATACAATATAGGTGAGGCTATATTGTCTGCCCACCCTTGTCTTACTACCTTAATTAGATTCCACTTGGCCTCCACAGTAACCCACAACCATCCATAGAAAATGTAATAGATAAATATGTCATGCACCATATAGTGTGAAATGAAAATCACATCAATTCGTGTGTGTAGGCAAAGTTCAGGGCCAAACACCCAGTTAAAACATCAATTCGTGTGTGCACACAAAGTTCAGGGCCAGCCATCCGTTGAAACCCTTACATGTACCTCAGCCAAGTCACCGACTACAGCTAGGTAAGATAGTGTACCTCAGCTAGGTTCCAGACCACAGCTAGGTAAATCGTGTATCATAGATGGGTCCTTACTAGGCCGAATGGTACATATACACTTCCTATCGGATGGTACATATATACTTCCCGCACCACAGCTAGATAATATTCATGTACCTCAACTGAGCACCCAACCACAACCAGGTAATGTTCATGTACCTCAGTCGAGTCCTAGACTACAGCTAGGTAATGTGCCCTAGACACGGTTCATATCACAGAATACAGAACATACAACATATTAACTATCACATAGTGTATGAGATATTATAGTTACTACATTGGCCTTTCTCGGATAACCTTCCTGATGATTATTGGTCATTACATACCACTTGTTATCGATCTGAATCAAAATAACAATATGCAGTTCGGTGTACCTGTAGGTACCATGCTGGGTCATACTCAGTGTACCCATAGGCACTATGTTCGATGTACCCAAAGGCATTATTCATTAGTTTTGGTAAGTCCACCCCCTGTCAGTAAACCTAATCTAGGCCCAAGGGATATGGTTCCGAATTCATCAATTTCGCTTTGTTATTGTCACAGTCGCACTAGATTGCACCAGCATCGCACCCTTCCGGGGTAAGCTGGGGTAACTAGGTACCTAGACTCAATCGAATATCCTCGCTCGTCTTTTTATTGTCACATTCCTATTCTTTCAGACTAGACCCCAATCTGATGACTGAACGACTTAGTCATCGGGGCCAGGGATGGACTCACAAAGATATCGGCATTCCCCTTCTGATGCCTTTCTTTCGCCTTTCGCAGGATTCGAACACTGATCCTAGGGGTTAAGATGAGCGTCGTGACAAACCCTGCTACCATCAAGCTAGTGTCACACCCCCAATCTCTGACTAGACCCTACTTATTGATACCAGATCACCTGACTTGGAGGCACCTGCCTCGGGGTCGAGGGTGGACTTACAAGGATATCCCCACTCCCCTGTCATACCATTTAAATCATTTAACATAAATGAACATAAGTCATGGAAAAACCTTAAGGCAATCACTATGTCTCAAGTCTTCATGACCCTATCAACTCACTTCCCAGGGGTCACCCATCCTAGGATTTCCCTAGGTTGAGCACGCTTAACTTTCGAGTACCCATGCCCAAATGTAGATATTAGCTTTTATTGCTTCTGTCTACGGGTATCCTATGACTACCCTTGTCTCAAAAGATGTGCTGGCTAACTTCAATCACCAAAATATTGGGTGTGGACAGCACATTGGCCTTGGTTGTACCCACTTCCTCGGGTTCCACAATATCCTTAGACCATTCTCGTCTAGTGTTACACCACTAGCTGCCCTTCGGTACTCGCTATTTCTCAGGGCTGATTCACAAATCGAGAAGATACCCTCCTTTGGTACCTCCCATCCGTACATATTTCCTAGCACTGTGTAATCAAGACCATATCAGCATAACATCCTGTTGCCAGAACCGCCACTCTGACAGAACTACTTTGGGCTCCTCAAGAACCGCTTTTGGCTCTACTAGAACCGCTTTTAGCTCTGATACCAAAATGTCACACCCTTATCTCATTTTCAATTTTTTCAAAGTATTCGCGGAAAATGATATGTGGTTTGGTAGGCAACATAGGAATAGCACAACTATACTGATAATATGTGCATGATTACATAAATTCCCCATAGAGGTTTGTACATGAGGCTTACGATTAAGGTAGCCGTACAAGGCTACTAGAGTGTCTAAACTCATCCCAGTGAAACAGAGACTTTTTCCCGTCTTCGTTCCACTACTGTAATCCCCTCGTACGGTACTTTGCATTTTTGTTTACATATCTTATGTCCTCTCCTGTATAAATTGTTGGTAGGGGAGGGTGAGATTCGAGAGAATCTCAATAGGAAACAGATACCATAATGCATGCATGATTGATGCTATGTGTATGACATGTTAGCTTTATCTAGATGTATGCCCCATAATGACATTTCTGCATGCTCAATGTTTCATGTAACAAAACTATGGCCACAGCGAAAACAGAAACAGAGCTTCATTTATTCAAGTATGCTCTACACAATCAAGTAAAGCAATCACATACATCACTACACAAGCAAAGATATCAAATACATGCAAATAAGGTAAGTCCCCTACCTTAACCCTTTTCCGCCTCGAAACGCGTGCCTTGATCTACGTGCAAACAGCTCAGGGCTCCATATTCGATCCTATAATGTCAAATGTACTATTTAAACACTTCTATAGTGTTTCTGGGGGTTCCATGAGTCTATCTAGAAAAATTACTAAAATACCCCCGGGGACCCGGCCGGCCCTGCTATTCCCGTTCCGGCTGTACTTTTCCTGAAATTTTGACATGGGCTATTCTTACATATTTTCACCCAAGGAATCCATTTCCTGACTCAGAATTATCAAATTCAATGTCAAATTACGAAATTGCCCTTGGCAGCCCTACTTTTAGGGTTTTAGGGGCGTTTCCGTAATTATGCTTTCTAGGCTTTTTCCAAAAAAGTTCCCAACTGTAACCCCACCTAATTTTCCCTCCTGAATCCAATGGAACCATCAAATCATTGAAAATCTAACTCTAAAACCCATTTCTAGAGCTGGCTGAAACTTGTAAGAATTTAGGAAAAATTGGGGTTTTTCGGTTTCGGCTCCGTAAACACGTTTCTTTCTACTCCTAACCACTTTATTGACTATTCCATTAGGTTACAACTAACATTTAGTATCCATTTGGGAAGCATAACAGCCCCACAAACCCATTTTTCATTTTTAGAACCAAAGACAATCCGGCAAAATTTCACCGATTAAATTGTCTATAGCAACTAGAATAGTCAATATACAAAGGTTTGGAAGTTACCTCAAGCTCCCACTAGCTTTTCCTCTTCTTGGCTGAAACCCTAACCTTTGAAACACCAAAAGATGAGCTTCCAAACCTTGAATCACAAATAAGAATAGCTTAGGAGCGGAGTTATACGCATTAGGAACTGATTTACCGAAGAAATCACTTACCTTTACAAGCTTTTTCCTCTCCTTCTCTCTCTAAAAATCTCAACTCTTCTCTCTCTATTTCAGACCTGTGCTGCATGGTTTTGGCTGAAGGAAGGAGAAGAATGATATTTATTATATGATATTTACTTTATTACACCATTTTTCCAAAATTCGGATTTTACAAAATTCTGACAGATTTCTGCCCAAACTTTGAAAAATCATAACTAATTCTAGACAAATCGAATTAGAGTGATTCTAAAGCCTATAGAACCCGTATTGAGTCTAGTTTCAAGGAAAAATATAGAATTTTGCTAGATGGAATCAAAAAATTCCCAAAATTTCAATCTTTACATGCTGTTCCAGAAAATTTCCAGTTTTTCTAGGCTAACTTCAAAAATTCATATCTTTTTGTATATAACTCTAATTGAGTCATATGACCTATAAAATTAAAGCTTAGGATGTCTACTTTCATCCTGTAAAATTTCATAATTTTTGATCATCATTTGGTCATTAAAAATCACATTACAAGCTCACTACCTTATAGGCAACTGCACCAAAAACATAATTAGACAGGAAAGGACAGAACGTATGCTGAGAACCGTACGAAGGGATTGTAGTGATGGAACGAAGATGAGAAGATGTCTCTGTTTCACTGAGATGGATTTAGACACCCATGTAGCGCTGTGAGGCTACGTTAATTGTAATTATCAAGTATGAACCCCTATGGGAAATTTCTGTAATCATGCACATAATATCAGTATATCTATGCTATTCCTATGTTGCCCACCAAACTGCATATCGATTTCCGCAAATACTCTGAAATAGGTGAAAATAAGATTAGGGTGTGACAAATTTTGAATCACTTAACAATTTTATTTTATATATTTCTATTTCTAGATTTTTCTATATCACTATATATTTCTTCATCAAATTCCAAAGGTTCTAATTCTTATTCTTGTGCTTGTTCTAAAATCTTCATTGTTTTCTCATCTCTAGGTTCTTTATATTTTGTTGATATATGTCCTACTTTTCCACAATTATAACATTTACATTTTCTTGGTTTTTTCTATAATCTATCTTCTTTCGTTTTTTAAAATATTTTCTTGGCTTATATTTTCTATAAAACTTATCTTTTGGATATAATGATATAATATAATGAAAAAAGTAGAATATACTACTATGGGTTTCTTCCTAGATACATATTTCTATAACAGACAGAAGAACCTCATCGTGGAGAGGGGTCTGAGTAGGAACTTTTAGGAGTGCCTAGATCACGCGAACACCCTTGTAGAGGATCATATGTAGATCGGTTGATGTGGGACCCGCGTCATATATTTTGGGTGACCAGAGCTGAGTGGCACGTATTACGAGTTAAAGGTAGTTAGGCGGAACCAACAAACAGAGAACGATTTAGCCAGTGTCACTATTTTGGGAGGGTACCAAGATAGTTAAGCGTACTCGACTCGGGGTAGTCTAGGATGGGTGACCCCTGGGAAGTGGCATGAACTTATTATTTTGATTATGTTAAAGACCAATATGTCATGAACAGTAGTATGTAGGACATATGCTCTTTCTGTTTCTTTGAAACTACTGTAAATAGTTGTGATGTATTATGTATGACATATCTATGTACCCTGAATTTTATGAAATGACAAAAAATGCCATTGCTCTTATATCAAAATTTACTCTTCTTTAAATTTCATGTAGAGTGAATTGTAGAAATGATACAACCCAAAGAAGGTGGTAGAGGCCGAGGTAAAGGTCGAGGTCGAGGACGGGGTAGACATGGTAAGAATGAGGAAGAACCAAGGCCTGACCCTATCCAACAATTAATCCTGGATATGTTGGAACAACAACACAAATAATGAATGAAAGAAGAGTTGATCTTCAGGGAGTACAGCAAAGGCAGGGCTATCTGGAGAATTGTATAAATGAGTTTATGTAGGGAAATTATGAAGAAATACATGAGGAACCTCTACTAGAGAATTTACCACCAGAGCCTAAGGTGGATATTCAAGTTTGGCTGAGCAGATTCAGTAAACAACAGTCTCCTATGTTCAAAGGGAAGTTTGACCCTCAACAAGCTGACTGATTGTCTTGTTTGGACAAGATATTCGATATGCCAGAATGTCCAGATGAAGTGAAAGCTCGGTTAGCTATATATAAGCTAGAAGGTGATGTTGATCGCTGGTGGAACGGCATGGATCTTATCCTTAAGGGGAAGAATGTTCCTATCACATAGGAACTATTCCAAGAAAAGTTCAATGAGAAGTATTTTCCCCCAACTATCAGAAGGGAAAAGGAGAAAGAATTCCTCTATATTAAATAGCAAGCCCGGGAGAGCTTTGACGATTATTTAGCACAGTATATTTGATTGTCGCGATATTCGTCATACCATAAATTGAATGATAACAAAGAGTGGAATACAGATATGATGATTGAAGGGCTGAGACTCGAATTCAAAGAAAAATTGATTTCTCAACATTTTACCATGTTCAGCAAAGCGGTAGAAGAGCGCCGATATATTGAGAAACGTATGATGAGCTTGGCTATCAAAAACAACATTAAGGGTGCATCTGGCAATGGGAATTCTTCCCATAAACATAAGAATTAGGAAGTTCCCTCTAGAGGCAATGATAAAAAGCTGTATTAGGCTGATAGCGGTAATGAGTAGAGATCCTCTAGAAATAAGATGTGTTGGTATTGTAGCCAGCCACATGGTAATGAACCCTACCCAATCAGGTTGTGGATTTGCTACAACTGCTAAAAGCCGAGTCATTTTGCTAAAGATTGCCCACAACAGCTACAAACCAAGGACCTTAGCTCAAAAGCTCGGGGCAAAGAGGTGATTACTCATGAGAAGGCATAGGAGTCGCCTGAGATGACCCCCGATGCAATATAAAGTAATGGATATGTTTTACGAGTAGTATTGGTATTGATACTTACCATATATATTGTATTTGATTGTGTGTACATTTAAGGTTGAATGCATATAAATAGCTATATAATTTGATTTTGATCACATATATGGGTGAGAAAACTTGCCCTAATGTCTTGATTAGAGATATAAGTGGAGTCTTCGAATAGAATTGTTGACTAAAGTTAGATTGGCATATGATAGACTTAGTGTCGATATTCTGATTAACTTGAGGTGTAGAGAAGAATGTGAGAAACACATATGGGTGGCACTGAGAGTCAAATGTAAGCTTTGACTTTCAGGGATTAACTTACCGTGTGGTTTATGGTGATGTGAACTGTGTGGTGAACTGTATGGTCTATTGTGTGTTGACCTATATAGTGAAATGTGTGGTGAACTGTGTATTGACCTATATAGTGAACTGTCTGGTCTGCTGTGTGTTGACCTATGTAGTGAATTGTGTGATCTACTATGTGGTCACGTATGTGGTTCTGCAATGTAGTAATGTGGTCTATCATGATGGAATTTGTGTGGTGTGACCTGTGTGGTTTATAATGAGGGAATCTGTATGCTGCGACCTATGTGCTTTGCAATGAGGTGACCTATATAGTATGACCTATGTGGTATGCTGTGTGGAAACTTACGTGATCTTTGTCGGGTATAATCTATGTGGTATGTAATCTCTGTGTGGTATGCAATCTGTGCGGTGTAAAATGTGTGATAGGTGATCTATGTGGGTTGTAGTGCAATATGTAGGGAGAATGGGATTGAGAATAGTTCTTGATAGAATAAAGGTAGCCACAAGATAAGGTCTCAAGGTTGAGACAGAGAATAAAATGTATGAGTGGCTTTTTGTTTTCCCTATATAATGAGGGTAAAGTATCATGATGAAAGAAAGCATTGATCTACCTGCTATCCTACGAACCTAAGGCTTTACTAGGAGTCGATTTGTAGATGGTAGATAGTGTGTTGAAAGGTATGAATAAAGGGTGGTAGGGAATCGTGTTTTGACAGCCTAGTAGGCTGATGAGTTCTCTGGAATTTACTTTAGAGGATATGAATAGGCTACCCAAGAAAAGGTAGTAGAATTAGTAAGAATGCGTAGATTCCTATAAAAATAGAATGTGCCTACACCTACGGGTGTCAAGGTTGTCACAATCGATGTATGTATGAATGGCATAATGAATGCCGAAGGAGATGAATCACTAGTAGACTTCATTGTCTATTGTTGCATGGCTATATGGCTTAGCGATAATCCTTGAAATCTGGTCGGTTGAGGATCTATTGGTGAACTCATAGAGTAAAACGATGCGTAAGTAACAATTTCGAATAGAATTGAACGTAGTGAGGGGAAAAACAACTCTATGTCAAGTCGAGTAAATGTGAGTATGGCTTTCAGAGGTAACATTTCTGGGCCACGTTGTTTCATAGCAAGGGATCCTGGTGGACCCTGGAAAAGTGGAAACGTCACCTTTATGGTGTAATTGTGAAATTGTACTGTGACCACAAAGATTGAAATGGGCGTATGAGCAAAAAAAAAGAGTGTAATATGATGAGATGTAAGTGGATAGAGTTGTTGATAGATTTAGACCTAGAATGTAAATGTTGTCTAGGGAAGGCTAATATTGTCATTGACACATTAAACCGTAAGATAGTGCAGATAGCAGATAAGATGAATGTATAAGTGTAGCAAATTTCGGAATGAAATTTATTTAAATGGGGGAGAACTGTAACACCCTAAATTTTATTCACCAAGAGTATATGGGGATTATTTTAAATATTCAATAAAATGGTGAATATTTAAGGCAAAAGAAATTAAATATTGAAAATTGAAAGTTGAAAAGTGTTTTTATTGAAATTGCCTGCGAGGCAGTGAGTTTGTCATATGGTTTTGGAAGACCAAATTATGAGAAAAAATTATGAATTTTTATAGGGTCAAACTAGACATCCTAAGCTTGAATTTGATAGGTTATATGAATCAATTGAACCTATGTACAAAAAAATATGAATTTTTGAATTTAGTCCAGAAAATCTATAGTCTCTGGAGCAGCAGTCAAAGAAATGAAATCTGGGAATGATATGCTTCCAGCTTGATAAAGTCAATATTTTTTTCTTGAAACTAGACTCAATAAGGGTTCCATAGCCTTTGGAATCACTCTAAAATGATGTCTACAAAATTAGTTATGATTTTTTAAAGTTAGGTCAGAAAATCTGCCAGAATTGGCATTATTTTGAAAATTGAAGAAATAAATTAATCTTCAATTTTCTCTTCATTATTTTAGAAATTAAGGGATGAAGGAGGAGAATACAAGTGTCAAAATCCAATGAGACCACGTGTCAACACCACATAAAAGATGATGGAGATAATTGTTGTCATAAGTTCTTACTTATATCGTAAGGTTAGGTAGCCAACTCTTATACCAATTGACTTGAGTAAATGGAAGGAACACTTAGTTTAGTTGAAGCATAAGAGGGAGCACGTTTTTGGCCAACCAAGGGAGAAGGAAAATTGGTTCCAACCTAATAGGAAACTAATGGATTAAGTATGTCATAAACATGAAGGAAGGGAGGCTTGTAACAAGTGTCACAACAAGATTTAATCTTGGGAAAATCAAGGGCTAAGAGGAAAGATGAAGCAATTGATTAAAACACTTCATCATCCCTTCATTTTGTTCATTTCGGCCAAAAGAGAGTAGAGGAGAGAGAGAGAACTTGAAGAGGCAAGGAATTCTAGAGAAAGGAGGAAGAGAAGCTAAAGTAAGACAATGTTCTTAAGCTTTTTCTTTGTAAACTTCCACGAGAAACCTCCTCTAAACCTTGTTCCTCATGAATCCATGGTGGTGAAGACACACTTTAAGATCAAGAAGAGAGGGAGGAGTAGCCTAAAGTGAGAGGATTCAAGAAGTTTAAGAGGTAACTACACCAAACCCAAATCTATACTTGTATGAAGTTGATATTGAAGATGTTGTTAGTTTGGTGATTTTTGGTTGAGTTGTAAAATTGAAAAAGCCCTAATCCTATGGGTTTATGCTACCCAAATTTCTATGAATCATGATTAAGAAGTGTTTAAATGAGTTAATAAAGGGTTAGAAGTGGAAAAGTACAAGTTTTGGAAGCTAAAACACAAAACTATATTTTTCAATTTTTCTTCAAAAGTTGTCTAGCACTGTTCTAGGGGAAGGATCTAGATTTTGATAAAATAGATGGTTCCATTGGATTTAGTGGGCAAATATAGGTAGGGTTACAGTTGGTCATTTTTTCCGGAAAGGCCGAAAAAGTGTAATTACAAAGACACCCCTAAAATCCTTAAATGGGGGCTGTTAGGGCTATTTTCATAATTTGACAGTGAATTTAGTGATTTCATTCCTAGAAATGGATTCCTTGGGTGAAAACATGTCAGGGTAGCCCTAGTCAAAATGTTTGAAAAATGTGCCATCGAGCCAAGTATGGCAAGGCCGAGTCGGGGTCTGGGAGGCATTTTTGGTAAATTTTCACCATAGACTAATATAACCACAAGAAACACTATGGAAGAGTCTAAAATGATACTTGGATAGGTTATGACCTATTTCTTGTACATTTAATATTTGAGAACCGAGTCGGAAGCTGGAACAACATGTTTTACATGGCACACTAAAAAGGGAATTGATAAGACTTTGAGGTATGGACTACCATCTTTCATACACTGAATAATTTTATGTATGTGTTACTATATTTCGTGATATGATTGCATGCTAAAGGCATAGTACCTAGTTGTGGTTCGGTGCCCAACAAAGATATATCGCAAAATCCTAGCTGAGGTTCGATGCCCAGCCAAGGTATATCAAAAATCCTAGTTGTGGTCGATGACTCGGCTGAGGTAATTATATGTGAATCGAATTGAACTTTCATTTTTGCCTAATATGGTGCATTGCATATTAAGTTTCACATTTTATATGTCAGTCGTATGTCTCTACGGGGATTCTTCGGAATCTCACCCTATTTTAAATATACATCTCAGCGGGTGGCAGTGGATCAAACGGCAAAGGTGTAGATGCCGAGAAGTGATTGGCACATGTCTTGAGGCAAGGTCAAGGCTGGTGGTTATAATTAGTTTGTGTTTAAGATATTTTGGGAAATCCTGTAAACGTTAGAACTTCTGCTGTATTTTATATTTCAATGACGAATGACGTTGGGATTGTAAACGAATACTTTTATCAGTATAATTGAACTTTTTTGTATGCCCACGGAATCTTGTCTTTATTACTCTTCGATTATCGAAATGGAAACGGGTATTGACATTTTTGGTATCAGAGCTAATAAGCGGTTCTAGCATTATCAAAATGATATAATGATATGGATTGGTTTGCATGGTGACAGGACATCATGGATGGTGACAGTGAGCATACGATCGTGGTTAGCAGTGATAGCAGGACGATGGTGAACCAGCGCATTCCATACAAAGGACCGATGATTGATTACTTCGGACATGACGGGATGCGTATGCCGAGAATGCCTGTATACAGTCCAGAGCTGAGGCCGACGTCACCGGGATTGACAGAGGTTGGCGAGACCAGAGATGCACAAGAGGAGTACAATTACCTTTCAAAGAAGAAGTAGCAGAAATATATATTGTTGGAGAATAATTATTAGTAAAAGCTTATTTTAGAGAAGGAATAGATTCATCAATAGAATTATTAATCACTGATGGAGGAATAATTAGTAGTGTAGAAGAAAGTGTATTAGGAATATTATTAGCAGGAAATTTAATATATCAAAAAGTAAAATTTACTTTAAATACACACTTTGCAATATCAAGAAATGACGAGCATATAGATCAATCAATAATGATATATCATAAGCTAAAAGGGATAAAGTTATTAAGAGGAGCAAAAACCATAAGTATAACAGCAATGATAGGATTAGTATTTACTAATGAACATAAATTATTTAATAAATCAACAAGAAGAATTAGTATAGAGAAGCAATTCATGTCAATATTAAAAGAAAAAAGCAAACCCTATAAATATAACACTACCAGAACAGTTAAAAACTGAACTAGATAAAACCATAAGTATAAATGAAAATAGAAATAAAAGATTAGTTGCAAATAATAATTTAGAAAATAGATCATTAAGAACAAATACTTTATCATAACCTTTACAAATAAATATAAATCTAAGAATGAGTATAGATATAAGATGTAGCAAATTAGAGTTCTTAAGTTAGTCTTTAGAAGAAAAGATGTCTAATATAATGAAAAAAGTAGAATATAATGGTGAAGAACTGAAACAAATAAAAAATAATCTAAAGAATATAATGGATTCATTAGGAGTAAGAGAACCTATAATAATAGAAAAATTAGAACAAGATCTAGAACTCATATCATCTAATTATGGACAATTAAAAATGATGAAAGCCTTGGAAGAAATGGAAAAAGATAGAAATATCTAGAGAACAAATATTAAAACAAAATATGGATGAAAATGTAAGACAAACTAGAATGATAGTTGAACAAATAGCTAAAGGACAACAAATATTAAATAATCATTTATAGACAATAAATGACAAAATAAATAAAACTGAATAAAAAGAAAAACAAATAATAACAGTAGAAGAAAAAAGGAGAAAAATGAAGAACTAGAATAAGGTCATAAAATAGCAGAAATAATATGTTATTCAGAAACAATAGATGATTTATTAGAAATATTTAAACCAACAATAAAAATGATGAATGCAATAAATGATGAAGAAGATGAAATAGAAAGGTTAATGGGATTAGAAGAAAAAGAATTAGAATAGATTCAAAAGGAATTTAAAAATGCTACTATAATAAGAGGAGATTTAGATAAAGAAACTGAATTAAATAAAGGAATTGTAATACAAAAAAGAAGTTCAGGAACTAAGATGAATATAGATTCTGAAAAAATAGGAATTGAAGAAGACTATATGAAAACTAGATATCAACGAGAAGCAGGAATAGATGCAGAAGAATTAAAACATAAAGAAACTATGAAAGAAGAAAAAACAGATTTTGAAATAAGATTTAATATGCCTAGTAAAACATGATTTATGCCACCACCTATAGAACAATATGAAACAAGAAGTATACCTATGTCAAGAATATGGTTAGATTTAGATTGTACTTTAGAAGCTGAAAATTTATTAGAAGAATGGTCTAGAGTCCAAATAATAGCATTAATAGGAAGAAATTTAGATTTTCAATCAACAAACTTATTAATAGAATCAAGTTTTGTCGGAAATGTATTAAATTGGTGGGAAAGTACAGATGAAAATTGAAGAGAAGTAATAAGACATCTAGACAAGAGTGAATATATCATTTAATTGTGAGCAAAAGGTATTAAATTTGTGAATATAATTTTGTAGGTGATGATGTGGCACAACTTACTCATTTAACCTAGAGAAAATTGATTTGAGAAAAATGGGCTAGACCAATGGGAGTAATTGAAGAGAAGATGGGATGAGATGGGCCGAGCTAGACAATTGAAGAAGAAGGAATTGTTGAGCCGAAATAATTGACCAAGAAGCAGCCGGACCGATGTGAGCAATTGAAGAATTGAATGAGGAGGTGTTAAGAAAGATAAGGGCTGACGTAAGAAGGGAAGAAAAGAAAGAGAGGCAGCCAACAATTGGATTGAAGATTGAAGATTGGGCTGGACAAAGAGGGGACCACATGAATTGACCGAATTGGAAAGGAAGCTGCTGCAACACGTTGGGAATGGAATGGGCCGAAATGAAATTAAATGGGCTGAATAGAATTAAATAGAGAAAGGATGGCACCAAAGAAGGAAGGAGGTAGCAGCTAGACAAATAAAGAAATTGGGAGGCGATGGAGAGAAAAGGGGAGAAGCATGCGATATTGAGAAAGGAGAGGATGTGTGGCGGCTGTGAAAAGTAAAGGGGAAAGATCGAATAGAAGAGGAGGCCACTGTATCTTAGTTCTCCGTGGCTGATTCTTTTTCCTTCTCTTAAGCTTCATCTTCCTCCTCTTCTATGAGTAGCTAAAGTGTTGCTGATTTCCTTGAGTTGGGTAATGGTTTGAGCTTCGTAATGGTTTGAGCTTAACTTCAATGCAATTCCTTAAGCTCTCTCTCTATTTCATAATTTTATGGCTTGGTTAAGTATATGGTTGTGATCTAGATTGTTCTATGCCAAGTGAAAAAACTTGGTGGTTGAGCTAGGAGTTGATTAATTATGCTTTATATGATTCAAATTAGGAGTAGGTTGAGTTGTTTATTCCAACTTAGTTAAGTGGATTGTAAATGACTAAACTGAATGCTTTGAACTTTTGTAATGGTAATTATAAGCTAGAATTGAAAGTTGACTATTCATCTCCTTGAGTTTGAATTATTTGGTGATATTCATTTAATTGCTTTGGTAGAATGAATTAAATGATCATTGCAAGTATGGAGCTAGTGGTATCTTAGTTCCATCCTCTTGACTCATTATGGAATTCATATCATTAGCAAGCAAGGAAGACTAAAACCTCAACTCAAGGAAATCTCATTTCATTATTATTCTAGTTTATTAAATTTACTTTGTTGTTGTTGTTAATTTCAATTACATTTGCTTCTTTGTTTTAAAAACCCACAAATACAAAAAATATTGCTTTAGCTTAGATTATTTCATTAGTTTAAAAATGCAATTTCTCAAAATGATTTATCACAACTTTAAGGTTTTTATCATTTTACTATTCACGACCTAGGTTGAGCTACTATACTACATTTTCAGACCTAGTTTTATTTTGTGAACTCACACGATATGTTCAACACATTCATAGAAAATACGAAAAGTAAATATGATATGCACCATATCTGCACCAACTAATGAACAATATAAATACATTACCTTTCAAAGAAGAAGTAGCATAAATATATATTGTAGGAGTACAATTATTAGTAAAAGCTTATTTTAGAGAAGGAATAGATTCACCAACAGAATTATTAATCACAGATGGAAGAATAATTAGTAGTGTAGAAGATAGTGTATTAGGAATATTAGCAGGAAATTTAATATATCAAAAATTAAAATTTACTTTAAGTATAGACTTTGCAATATCAAGAAATGACAAGCATATAGATCAATGAATAATAATATATCATAAGCTAAAAGGGATAAAGTTATTAAGAGGAGCAAAAACCATAAGCATAACAGCAATGATAGGATTAGTATTTACTAATGAACATAAAATATTTAATAAATCAACAAGAATAATTAGTATAGAGAAGCAATTTATGCCAATATTAAAAGAAATAAAAGTAAACCCTATAAATATAACACTACCAAAACAGTTAAAAATTGAACTAGATAAAACCATAAGTATAATTGAAAATAGAAATAAAAGATTAGTTGCAAATAATAATTTAGGAAATAGATCATTAAGAATAAATACTTTATCAGAACCCTTGCAAATAAATATAAATCCAAAAAAGAGTATAGATATAAGAAGTAGTAGCAGTAATAGGTTAGCAGAGATACCTTTATTAGACACTCCTATAAACACTAATTTAGCATAAATAAAACAACAAATAGAAAATATAGATATAACTCAAGAACAAGGAGAAAATAAGATAATAATGGAAATAAAGAAACATGGAATATGGCAAGAAGTAGTGACTCTAATAGATGAAACAAGAGAAAGAAGTACTATTGAAATAGGATACATAGAAAATGATTTTTGTCACACCCTTATCTTATTTTCACCTATTTTAGAGTATTTGCAGAAAATGATACGCAGTTAGGTGGGCAACACAGGAATAGTATAAATACACTAATATTATGTGCACGAATATGGACATTCCCCATAGGGATTCTACTTGATAATTACAATCAATATAGCCTCGCACCACTACGTGAGTGTCTAAACCCGTCCCGGAAAAATGGAGACATCTTCCCGTTTTTGTTCCACCACGTCATTCCCATTATATGGTTCTCTTCATTGCTCTTAGCATAGCTTATGTCTTCACATGTCTAAATTGTTGGTAGGGGAGGGTGAGATTTGAGAAAATATCAATAGGAAAATTATACCAATATGCATGCAAGATAAGTGCTTAATGCATGACATGCTTGCATTACATAACTCATGTTCACACAATGACATATCTGCATGCTCAATGTTTCAAACAACATACGTATGGCCATAGCATAAACAGAAACAGGGCTTCAATTATTCATATACGTTTCACATAATCAAGCAAAGCAATAACATGCATCAATACACCAGCACAAATATCAAATACATACAAGAGAGGTAAGTTCCCTGCCTTAATCACCCTTCCTTGATCCTTGAATAACGTGCCTTGATTTGTGTGCCAATCCCTTGGGCTCTCTACTCGGTGCTAAAACATCAAATGTATAGTTTAGAACATCCATAGTGTTTCTGAGGTTTATATGATTCTATATTGAAAACTGATCAAAATGCCCCCAGGAACCCTACTGTACTTTTCCCGAAATTTTGACTATGGCTATCCTAACATATTTGCACCCAAAGAATCCATTTCTGAGCTCAAAATTGCCAAATTCAATGTAAAATTATGAAAATACCCTTGACAGTCTTGATTTAGGGTTTCATGGGTGTTTTTGTAATTACGCTTTTCCGGCCTTTTCTGAAAATGTCACTAACTGTAACCCCACCTATTTTTGTCTATTGAATCCAATGGAACCATCTATTTCATGAAAATCTAGCTCCTTCCCCTCTAACAGTGCTAGGCAAAACTTTTGAAAAAAAATGAAAAAATGCTCTTTCGTGTTTTAACTTCCAAAACTTGCACTTTTCCACTTCTAATCCTTTATTAACTCATTTAAACACATCTTAACATGATTCAAAGAAATTTGGGCAGCATAACCCCTTAGGATTAGGACTTTTCAAATTTACAAACTTGACAAAAATCACCAAAACCAACAACAACCATCAACAACACTTCATACTAGTATAGATTTGAGTTTTGTGTAGTTACCTCTTGAGCTTCTTGGATCCTCTCACTCTAGGTGCCTCCTCTCTCTCTCCTTGATCTCAAATTATGTCTTCACCACCATGGATTTCATGAAGAGAAAGGTTTAGAGAAGGTTTTTTATGAAAAAATTGCAAAGAAATGCTTAAGAAATCACCTCTTACCTTAAGCTCCTTCTTCCTTCTCTCTAGATCTTCATTGGCTTCAAGCTCTCTCTCTCTCTCTCTCTCTTTTTTCTTTAGCTTAGGACGAAAATGTGAAGGGAAGAAGAAGGGAAAATATGTTTCATAAGATACCTCTAATTACTCTCATCGCTTGATTTTCAGGTGCTTTCTTGTGTTGACACATGGCAAGTAGTCTTATCTTCCTCTAACTATGTCATTAGGCTTCTAGTTGGATTTGAACTAACTTCTTCCTCTTCTAGTTAGCATAAAGAACCGCCCCCTCTTGCTCTTTTAACCAAATGATTTTTATTCCAACTAAAACACTATATACACAACCATGCACTCAAGTTAGTCCAACCTTACAATCAAACAAATTCCACCCTTACACTCAAGATAAATCCTTACCATCATCAATCATGATTGCTATATTCATGTAGCATTATTTTAAAGCAGTTGGACATGTGCTCATCTTCATAAATCATAACCTACTCTCCTCTTCATATGATAATGACACTTGGCATCTTTAATTCCACAATTTACACAATTGCTAACACATTTTATTTTCAATTTTCGGAATAATGCCAATTCTGGCAAATTTTCTACCTTAATTTTGAAAAATCATAACTAAATTTGTAGCCATCGTTTTGGAGAAATTCTAAAGGCTATGAAACCCTTATTGAGTCTAGTTTTAAGGAATTATATGGACTTTAGCCAGTTGGAAGCATATCATTCCTAGATTTCATTTCTTTGACCGTTGCTCTAGAGACTTTTTAGATTTTCTGGGCTAACTTCAAAAATTCATGAATCTCAATCCACTGGTCAAAATGACTTATAATACCTATCATATTAAAGCCCTTGATGTATACTTTCGTCCTATAAAATTTCATAATTTTTGAACATCATTTGGTCATCCAAAATCTCAAGACAATCTCACTGCTTCACAGGAAATTTCAATAGAAACATAATCACATTCTCCAAAAATTCATTATTTCACTTTCTTTAATACCCCAAAGATATAAGAAACATTAGGGAATAAATTTAGGGCTCCTGCTAAACTGAGGCTTGGCAGTCCACTTATTTCAGGCTTATTTAATAGCCTCCAATCCCAAAATTCGAGGTATTACATTTCTCCCCTGTTCAATAAATTTCGTCCTCAAAATTTGAACATTTACAACTTGGGAATCACTTCTATCACTCAACCCATCCCTTTTTCATGTGTAGGCTCACAAACCATGTAGCATAATGATCATATAGCCAAGGGTCACCACCCCCACTTCTCGAGTCACTGCCCATCACATTTCTAAATTCATCTACCAACCTATGGACACACTGGTCCACTAGGTCTTAGGCCCAAGCACATACAGTTATCATACTTCCGATGCACCACTCTGATGTTTCATACTATCTAATACGTTATAGGTGGGACTACACTGTCTGCCCACACTTATCTTACTTCCTCAGTTGGATCACACTAGACCTCCGTAGTAACTCTTACTTGTTCCATAATTCAGTCAGGTTGGAAACGTTCAGGAACAACCACTATTGCAACCCCTACTTGTTCTGTAATTCACATCAATATACTCGTAGGCACCATGTCCAATGTACCTGTAGGTACTATGTTTGGTATATCTGTAAGCACTATGTTCATTAATTTTGGTAAGTCCACCCCCTATCGTTAAGCCCAATCAAGGCCCAAGGGATATGGTTCATCAATTTCAGTAAGTCCACCCTCTGTCGATAAGCCCAATCCAGACCCAAGGGATATGGTTCATTAGTTTCAGTAAGTCCACCCCTTATTGGTAAGCCTAATTTAGGCCCAAGGGATATGGTTCCAGATTCATCAATTTCGGTAAGTCTGCCCACTGTCGGTAAGTCCCATCTAGGCCCAAGAGACATGGTCCAGATTCAACAATTTCGATAAGTCCACCCCCTGTTGGTAAGCCTAATCCTGGCCTAAGGGAAATGGTTCCTCACCATATGGCTAGCCACAATGCCAACACGTCTTATTTCCATAGGATCTCTACTCGCTACCGCTATCAGCCTGATACCGTTTTTTATCATCGCCCCCAGAGGAAAATTCCTGATTATTATATTTCTAGGAAGAATTCCTACTGCCAGAAGCACCCTTAATGTTGTTTTTGGTAGCCAAGCTCAACATACTTTTCTCAATATATCGGCATTCTTTTGTTGCTTTGCTAAACTCAGTAAAATGTTGAGAAATCAATTTTTCTTTGAATTCGAGTCTCAGCCAATCAATCATCATATCTACATTCCATTCTTCATTATCATTTAGTTTGTGTTATGATCAGTATGACGATGGTCAAATATACCGAGCTAAATAATCATCAAAGCTCTCTTGGTCTGGTTGTTTAATACACAAGAACTCTTTTTCCTTTTCTTTTTGGATAATTTGGGGAAAGTACTTCTTGTTGAACTTCTCCTAGAATAATTCCCCTGTGATGGGAATATTTCTTCCCCTCAAGGTGAGATTTATGCCCTTCCACTAGCGATCAATATCGCCTTTTAACTTGTATAGGGCTAACCAGGCTTTTGCCTTGTCTGGACATTACAGCACCCTCTGAGGATTGAACTTCCCCCTAAACATAGGCAACTGTTGTTTACTGAATCTGCTCAGCCAAACTTGAATATCCACCTCAACCTCTAGTGGTATATCCTCTAGTTGGTGTTCCTCCAGTATCTCTTCATCGTTAACTCTCATAAATTCATCCAGATGATCCTGCCTTTGTTGTACTCCCTGAAGGTCAGCCCTTATTTCATTCATCGTTTGTTGTTGTTGTTCTTCTAGTATATCTAGTATTCGCTGTTGTACCAGATCTGCCTAAGACTCCTGGTCACTTGTCTCATCCAATGGAATATCCTCTGGCTAATAGTCAGAATCCCACTCCTCTAGCATATCTCTGGTCTCTCCAACCTCTGTCACTCTTGAGGATGCCGGCCTCAGCTCTGGACAGTATATGGGCAGCCTCAACATGCTCTTTCGTGCTGTGTACCTCATACGCATACCGCCGTGCCTGAAATAATCGATCATTGGCCATCAGTCAGGAACACACTGGTTCACCGTTGTCTTACTGTCACTGCTAATCATGATTACAGGCTCACTCGAAATGCTCATGATATTCTGGAGCCATGCAAACAAAACTGATACCATCCTGATACCATCTTCAAGTGTACCAGTACCACCGATACTTCCATCTGAGTACTGATATAACCTCTGAGTGCCCTGATACCTCTTGGTCATAGACTTGCTCCCCTGGTGTTCTTGTCCGCATAGACTACTACTCATCAGAAATACTTTTGCTAGGGATACTTCCTTGCTTGAACTGCTTAAACAAAAACCGTTCACGGTTCTTGTCACTATGCAAACAAACTATATCAGTATACTATCATGTTGTCAGAACTACCACTCTATTAGAATCATGTAATACCCTGAATTTTGGGATTGGAGGCTAGAAAATAAGCCTGAAATAAGTGGATTGCTAACCCCTAATTTAGTAGATGTCCCAAATCTATTCTCTAATGTTCCTTATATCCATGAGGCATTAAAGAAAATAAAATGGTAAATTTTAGAGAATATAATTATGTTTCCGGTGAAATTGCCTATGAGGCAGTGAGCTTGTCATGTGATTTTGTATGACCAAATGATGAGAAAAAAATTATGGAATTTTACAAGGTGAAAGTAGACATCCTAAGCTTTAATTTGATAGGTCATATGACTCAAATAGAGCTATATGTAAAAAGATATGAATTTTTGAAGTTAGCCCAGAAAAACTGGAAAGTTTTTGGAGTAGCAACCAAAGATGCAGGTTTTAGGGAATTTTGTGCTTCCAAATGGCTAAAGTATATATTTTTCCCTGAAACTAGGCTCAATAAGGGCGTGACAAATCACTTAAGCTCCTCCAGAACCGCTTCGAGCTCTGACACCAAAATGTCACACCCTTATCTTATTTTCACATATTTCAAAGTATTTGTGGAAAACAATATGCAGTTCGGTGAGCAATATAGGAATAGCATAAATATACTGATATTATGTATACGAATATGGACATTCCCCATAGGGGTTCATACCTGATAATTACAATTAATATAGCCTTGCACCGCTACATAGGTGTCTAAACCTGTCCCAGGGAAAATGGAGACGTCTTCCAGTCTTTGTTCAACCACGCCATTCCCCTCATACGGTTCTCTTCGCTGCTCTTAGCATAGCTTCTGTCTTCACCTGTCTAAATTGTTAGTAGAGGAGGGTGAGATTCGAGAAAACCTCAGTAGGAAAACAATACCAATATGCATGCAAGATAAGTGCTTAATGCTTGTCATGCTTGCATTACATAACTCATGTTCACACAATGACATATTTGCGTGCTAAATATTTCAAACAACATACGTATGACCATAGCATAAATACAAATAGAGCTTCAATTATTCATATACGTTTCACATAATCAAGTAAAGCAATAACATGCATTAATATACCAGCACAAAGGATAAACCCCCAAATTATTAAATTATTTGTAGAAGAATATTTCAAAATTGTAACAAGGCACCAAGTCTTTATATGGTGTTATTCGACTATTGTAGAACTAACACCAGATAAATTTTATATGCCTATAAATTTAATTAGACTAGGAACTACCAAGAAACCACTTGAATATGAGTCAGAAGTAAAAGAAGAAATTGAAGATGATGAATAATTTCAGTTCAAAGTATCAACTATAAGAGCCCAAGATTATCATATCATTTTCTGGGAATTGAAAAGAATCAAGATAACTAAAGAGGAACAGCCATGGGTATTTTTCTCCAGTAATTTGACATGTATATATTCCCTTGGGAACAAGCTCCATAATGGCAAGTAGTTTAATTTATGGTATGATAGAATAAAAATGAATGAAATGGAAAATACAAAAGAAACTGAAAAAAAGTTTTGTCAAGTAATTGGGGATTACCGAATAATGAATACCAACATTGCAAAGAGATAAGAGGAAATGATAGAAATCCAAATATTTCTTTGGATCCAAGCCTCTTGTAAGCATCGGCACAAGAAGACAAAAACAGTGATCATCGGCATAAGAAGACAGAAGCAGAAAGAAAAATGTGTAAGCCAAAGTCAATTCCCTGACAAGATAAAAAGTGGAAGTCTTAGTCATGTAAAAGTTACCTGAGTTAGGGTAACTAGAGTCAGAACAACTAAGAGTCTGTAACTAGAGTTGATCTTCTTAGCTCTATAAAAGAGTCATGTAAGTTCCATTTAGGACACAACAAAAAATTTGAATGAAAAGAAATTTTCCTTCAAACTCTCTCTCAAATATTTTTGAGCTTTTAGAGTAATTTGCACCTATGGTCAATTGCAACATCACCTTTAATCAATTGATATTGAAGATGAACAAGGTATGTAGGCTAAACTCTCTTTGGGGATCTGGGGGAAAATTTTAGCAAGGACCCATAGGAATGATTCGATAAATGAAACTACTGGCTAGTAAGTATAAAATAGAGTCTGGAGAAATCGAGGTGACTAGAATGTTATGCCTCCTGTAGGAAACGAAGACAGAATGTGTTGATATAACCTGAAGGAGAAAAGTTGAGCGCCACATGGAAGATTCTCTATAAATGGTTCCTGTATGAAAGAGGACAGGATTCCTTTCATAACCAGGGTTACATTTGGTCAAACTCATTATGTTTTCCTTTATTCACTCCTAGTAAATATTTTGATTTTTGCAAGTATGTTCGTGTCTTTTAATTTCATTTTATATTCTGCAAAGCAAAATTTATGTACTAGTGCAAATAAGGATATCATATTGTCATATGAAAACAAGAAAGATGGAAACAATATATTACATTTGGCTGCAAAGTTAGCACAACCTGATCGGCTTCAATTGGTCTTAGGAGCAGCTTTCCAAATGAAGCTCGAACTTTTATGGTTTCAGGTACTTGTTAATTCCTTATCAACTACGATAAGTTGCTATAGAAATGGAATTAATTTATGAACAACCTTTTGATATGGCAGGAGGTAAAGAAGATAGTGCAACCATCATTTGTGAATAAGAAAAACTCAAAGGGTGAAACTCCTCGTGACTTATTCACAGAAGAGCACGCTCTATTATGAAAAGAAGCAGAGTTATGGATGAACAGAACAACTACCAATTGTATGCTTGTTTCAACACTTATTACTACAGGAGTGCTTGCCGCTACATTTAGCGTACCAAGTGGTGTCAATGATAGTTTAGGAACTCCCAATTATTTACGGAAAGCGTCGTTTATGGTTTTTTCAATATCAGATACAATTGCATTGATCTTATCTTCAACTTCCATATTAGCCTTCCTATCGATCCTCATATCACGCTATGCAGAGTATGACTTTTACAATTCTCTACCCTCAAAGCTAATATTTGGCTTGATAACACTCTTCGTTTCCATAACAGGCATGATGGTATCATTTAGCAGTGCTTTCTTCCTGACATATGACTATAGGCATGGCTTAAAGTTGGTTCCTAGCTTCATCTCTGTGCTTTCATTTTTCCCAATAGCCATTTTTCTAGTTTTGAAATATAGGCTTTTTTTATGATATCATATACTCAATTATTTAAGCTCTCCATTCAAGCCAACCAAGAATATGTTTTACCACTAGCTAGAAAATATAAAGGCTACTTTAATGCACTTGTATATCTTTGTATTTTGATTCTGTCAATTTGTAATAGATATATTGGCCTTACTTAGATTTGGCAATGAATAATATAATTATGTGTATCAAATTTCTAATCAAATGATTTGATATTCTTAATGACAATAGGATACTTGACATATTGGCTAGCTGCATACAATATTCATTGAAAATCAGCTTAACTAAGGGTGACGAATATTTGAAAGTCGCTTTATATAGAAAATATAAGGCAACTTAGCTACTATGAACTAATTTTGCTCATCCACATAGGTCAATAGTAATAACAATCAACTAAACCAAAAAGCTTTTGAGATTTTAAAACTTTATAATTTACAAAGGTAACAAGGTAAGATAAGGCAGTCAATGCTTTAATGTAATTGATCTTGATTCGATCACCAATTTTAGACATGTATGTCCATTCTTCTCAACAAGCAAGAGATCATGATGGAATATGATATTAATAAGGGATAACTGGAATACACTCTAGATGAGTAGGTAGATCTATTATTAATTTTATGATTATCTTTATTAGGACTTTGATTAAAATTTATGTTATCTCTTAAACAAATTAAATGATTTGGATTAAGTTTATATTTATTTTCTATTTAGTGAAGTTTCTTTATTTTTTTGGTGACAAAATTTTAGGAGAGGAATCGGGTTCACCTACAATCCAAGGGTAGGGCTTCTATATAGGTCCACAAGTATAGTAGGCCTAGGATAGGATGAAACGAGTACACATGACTCAACCACCAGTCCCTCCCCCATTTAACGTTTTTAGTTCCCCCACCTCCACGACAAACTCCAGGATCAAATCCCCTCCCTTAGTGAGAGAAGTCCAATCCCTTCGCCAGTTGAGCCAGTGAACGAGGGGTTAAGTTTCTTATTTTTATATGTATTCTAACACATCTTATTTTGAACAAATATTGACCTCTCTCTGCTTTCTCCTAGACATCTTATCCGCCCGAATGTACATTGGTTCACCTAACACAAGGACAATTTAGTCTTTACACATTTTTGTTTTAGCATATATGGAATATGGGGCCTTCATAATAATTTCACATCTTCAAGGTCTTTTAGAATATAAGATTTCTAAAGGTGGTCATCAGACATAATTTCTCTTATTATATGTTATGTACCCTTCCTCATTTGGGATATAGAAGGCCCAATTACACATTGCTTATTTTTGTTTGATACAATCACAAGATTAGTTTTATCTTTAGTGGTAATATAGAAGTTAGAGGGAGTGATACGAGAAGGAAAAGAGATAATAGATTCTTATGAAGAGTGAGGTAGATATTTATGGATGGATAGGAGGTGGAGCTTAAGACCTACATTGTACAAGAGATGTTGATAGTAGGGTAAATGTTTATAATTTGAATTTAGGATTAAAGACCAATTTTGCTCTGAAAGTATTCACTGAGGGGCAATTTTGCCCCATAAGTTTTTTAAGGGACAATTTTATCCCAAAAGTATCAAAAAGAGAATAATGTTTACCAAATTTAAATGAGTTGGAGTGTCAAGGGTTAATTGACTCATTGTTGCGGAGGTGGCTCAGCCATGTAAGATAGCAATACCACATAGTTCTTTACCTGTTATGCCACATCAATATTATCATCACCTTCTCCTTCCCTTCACTCCTTCTCCCTTATTCTCCTTTGGATCTCAAACTCCAGGTCCTTCTTCCATCTTCATTCACTCCTTTCCCTTTCACGTCCATGCCTCCCTTCAAACTTGTCACCACCTCTTTCTCCCTCACCATAAACTCAGTGCCGCCTCCTTATCCAAGGCTGACTCTTTCTCAACCCCTCCCTCTAAATAGAGGGATTTTTTTGCAACACCACACACTACTACTGATGTCGAAGGATTTTTCTGCTAAACCGCCCTTGCTTTCCTATAACCTCCAAATCCAATCCATCACCATCTCCAGCAACCTCATGCTCCTCACCACCACAGCCCACAACCTCACCACCAATGCGCCGCATTCAAGTTTAGGTAAAGGTTGACTTAAAAATTTGACGATTTGGAAAGTTTGAGGGAGACGTTAAAGATCTAGAAAATCGACCCTAAAAAATTTCATATTCCAATCAACCCTTTTCTAATTTCTACCTCACTGAAGCAACTTTCTTTTCTTCCCTGGCTTTTCTCAAAGGTTGATGATGATAAGCAACCAAAAAATTTTATGTATGTTTTTCGTTCATTTTGGAGTTATTGTTGAATGGATTTTGTTGTTTTCTTCCATCTTTTGCTTCGTTGGCGTCTTTTCAAGTTCGTTGTAAGTTGTTGATCTATGACATTGGGGATTGGTTGTTTTGAAAATTTCTAGTTGGTAGATATTGTTAGAGCTTCCTATTTGTGATTTTCACATCAAGAAACTATGAGTTGGGTTGTAGGTAGGTTGAATAAGAAAGCTTGAAATGGATAAATAAATGTGTGATTGAAGAAGTTGAATGTTTGTTCATGGATGCGGATCTTCAAACTCGAGTTTCATGATTGTACATGGATGGGGATGATAATATCAAAGGTAGGGAAAGGTTTCTTTGCTTTTTTTTAAAGATGATCATAATAATGTAGCATATCATGTGGCATCGCTGTCATATATGGCTGAGCCACCTCAGCAAAAGTGGGTCAACTAATCATCAACCGTCTAACTCTATTAATTTGGGGCAACATTGCTCACTTTTTTCACTAGTACAAAAAAATACAAGCGATGGTTTTTAATTTAGAGAACACTATGGTCCTTAGGAAGCGCCATAGCTTTCAGTGCCATTAAAATAAGCTACGGCACTTCTTGAATATACGGAAGCGCCATAGCTTGAGTATTTCATTTTTTTTAATATAAAGCTACAACGCTTATCCAAAGAAGCGGCATAGGAAGGGATGAAAAATTTTTACTCTACCGGTGCTTCCCAGGGGAAGTGCTATTGGAGGTGATACACCTCCAAAGGCACTTCCCCTATGAAGTGCCATTAGAGGTATTTTTTTTAAAATACCATGTAGATGTAAACCTCTAATGGCAATTCCCCTGGGAAGCGCCGTTGGAGGTTTTGTTTTTAAACCATCATAGATACGTATTCAATCCACATCAATTTACATTTTTACAAATCCACAGCAACAAAAACCCAGGCTGGAATCACACCAAATTAGAATGAAATAACTAGAATCAAATGTAATTAAATTACAACATAACACATAATATAAAACTAATTTTAAGTACCTATGTATGTAGAATGTAGGCAAGAAATAATTTTAATGTACAATTAATTCATAAACAACCAAGATGAATAGGCAAGAAACAACCAATGTATGTACCTAAATATTAGCTAATTCCTTAACCACATATTCATATCATTCTTCAATAATTTCATCTATTTGTTAGTCAGTCAATTCATCACAACGTTGATCTTCATAATACTACATAAAAAGCATGCACAGAGAAAATTAAAATCACTAAAAGTTAATTAACTTAGACACTTGTCAATTAAATTTAAAACACAGTAACTGCAAGCTAAGTTAAAAAACTTAACTCTATAGGAATACAAATGGTATTATGATTAACTACATCTTTCATAAATTTCATAACGTAATAACCACAATTATTGTTGTTTGGTTGGAATGGGCACTGACAATAATACAATGAAATAGTTAAGTAAATATTTGTAAAACAATTTTTGAATAACAAAATTGGAGTAATTAAATTCATATATATAAGTACCGGAATCTTTCTCCAGGAATAGCTACTGGTTGGGTCTTTGCGTGTAGAATATGCCAATCCAACATTGCTTCGGTAAGCAATCAATGAACTAACAAAACAAGCAGTGACTGATTAATTTTGGTAATTCAATAATGACGGCAAATATTTACACATACACCTATACACTTACTTATTGATTATAATCTTCAAATCGAGCTGGTTGTCTGGATAACATATCCTTATAGGATCCAAATAGTAAATCCCGGGGACTCTAGGTAATGCTGGACAAACAACAATCAAAATCCAATATCCCCTAACATATTTTGAAGATTTTACTTTAACAATTATGTTATAGTAAAAGTGGAAGAATACCAAAAAAACATACATTTAAATACTGTTGTAAATAAATAGCATATTAGAGGTTTCTCTTCACATGAAGATGTCCCTAATGTTGTCAGATAGTACTGCCACATCTAATTTATGCTGGCCAAGGATATGTGGGCTGACAAATATGAATCTATACACCTTTTTCGTGTATAGTAACAGATCGTGGTATAAGTGTCTTTATAGAAAATAAAAAATGTCATTAAAACCTAAAAAAATTAATGATGAATAATAGTAATAACAGTGATAGATGACAATAATAAAGTACCTAATCCATACATTGACGGTCGTCGCACTAAGCCAATTACGACTAAGCACTTCCTCCAGCATACTACCATCAAGATGATTATCTTTAACTACACGATAGATGTTTATATGAAAATGTATTGACTAACCTCCTCGGCTAATCAAACCTGGTGCCATTGACACCAATTGTTGGTGATATGAGGGCATTTATCGGTTGCTTCGGTTGCTGGTTGAGGGTTCAAACTTATGTTCGGTTGATGAATACTTTGAGTTCTTCCCATGTTCTTCAATTTGTTTTCCTCTAACACAAGCAGCAACCTAAAAGAATCATGATATTAAATATTGTGGTTTTAGATGAAAGTGTATAGAAAAAGTAAAAGGAATCGTAAATTAACTACCTTTTCATATGGCTCAATTAGAGCATGCACTTGACAATCATGGCAATAAAAGTAAATTATGTTGAAATATATGAATGCATGTAATAAAACATACAAGGCAAAAAATCAAGGCACTCATTATCATCTTTTTCTCTTTTTTGTTTGATTTAAAAACCAAGTCCCCTCTTTATGATCTTATCTCATGTATAAGGGTTCATCTTCATTTTCATCTTCATCTATGTCAATATATTTTGACCACAATATCTCAAAGGAGAAATCATCCTCAGGAATATTCAAATATTCATTATTTTCATGATGATTCTTGTTCGATGGAAGTACAATGGACCAGTTCCTCTTAGAAGGATCCGGAATTAAAAACACTTATTGTGCCTGTGAAGCTAAAATGAAAGGATCATCTTTATACCAAATTTAAGAAAGATCCACTTGAACAAACCCTAAATCATCTGTCCGCAATACACTATTGTTGTAAATCCATATTATGAGTGTACATGGTCTACTAGAAAGTGTAAGTGTACATTGTCATAAACAAGTAATATAGAAGTGAGTAGAGTATCGTTCTCTCAAGTATTGATCACTAAGTACCAAAATGAGTAATTTTAACTCTATTTAGTCGATCTATTAGTTGGTGACTAAGAGTACGAAATAAAAGAAAGATAATTAAATATGAATGCAAATGATATGAAAGAAAATATGAGAAAAAAGCCTTAGGGATTTGATTTCACTTAACAAATTTCGGATTGAATCACTTATCTATTCTAGGCCAATTTATTCCATATGATTGATAGTCGAGTTTCCCTAAATATAAAAAATTTATAGAACAATTGAAAAATGGGCCAGCTTCTGAATAAATATATTTCATCACAACAACCCACAATTCGAACACTCAATTTTTTTTCTTTCTCTTTTTTTTCATCTTTTTTTTTACTTTTAACCTCTTTTCTAAAATAAAAACATGCAACTAATAAAATGTGTCTTAGGAGTTAAGAATAACTTTTTACTCTGCCATTTTTTCCATACCCCATGCATCTAATGGTTTTACTAACTAACTAAAAAAAAATTTTCCTCTTCCCCTAACCTAGGTTAGACATTGTCCCCAATGTCTTCTATAGCTTAGAGAAAGATTTTTTATAAACATAAACACATGATAAAGTAAAGCCAAAATGCTAAGAGTTAAACCAAGAGATTAAGGAAAGTTACAACCAAAGAGTGGTATCTGGATCCTCCTTCTGACTGCTATCTGAAGATTTCCCACCTATTTTCTTGACTAGTATATCTGGTTTAGGTTCATAGATTTGCAATTGATAGAGTAGCTGATCAGCAAGTAGGGCAAAAATTATGGAATGATGAGTCGCTTAGAGCATGAATCCTGTTTCTACAGCATGATCAAAAACACACAATAGATCATCATAAAAACCATTAATATTTAAAAATCCTAATGGCTTTTTGTGAAAGCTTAACTTAGCCCAATATGTGATACTGGAAATCCCATCCAACGTTTCCAAACTACCAGGTAGAGTGATGAAAGCTTGAGCATGGTACAGCATTCGTCCCATTCGTTCAGGTAAGCTCGAAACATGTAACTTTTGTCCTAAGGAAAAGGTATGATCTTCCAACTCCTTCACCCTTATACTTTAACCCTTGCTTCCATTCATGGATGTAGAAATGGCCACACTTCCCCTTAGGCCCTAGATGCCTCCCCCATATTCAAGGTTAATCTATCTAGCAGCTAATGTAATTCCAAGTTTGTTTACTGCTATGAAAACTCTCCATTCTTTCCCGAATAAATTTCACCAAAAATGATATTAGATGTAAATCTACATTTTTGTGTAATACTCTTTTTCTCTTTCTTTCTCTCGGATCATTTGTGTTTACACGTAGAAGAATGCATATTTACAAGTGAAGAGTACATATTTACAAGAAAAAGAGTACATATATATAACACTAAAACAGCGATAACAAAATCATACAAATCATGCATTTTTCAAAAAATTTTGAAAAACTTCTAACACGAATGACCGGCGTAATTTGCGTGAAGAAAAAAAGGGAAAGAAAGTCAAAAGTTACTGAGAAGATAAGACATATTAGACAAAATTTGCTGAAAAGATAAGATAGATTAGATAAAAGCTATAGAAAAGATAAGATTATTAGACAAAAGTATGATTATGTACAATAATTGTGATTTTAGTTCACATCTTCCTTCGGTTTTACGTCTACTAATGGCTTAAACGCTTTCTATAAATCAAGGATTTGCTTCCCATTCAGTTTTCTTATAAACTGACAAACAGGGTCTTTTAACGTCATATTCCCAAGACAATAGCACTATTTGTCTCTGTTGACTATGTCCACTAAATCAAGAAGAATACAATGAACATCACCACTCGGATGCGTCTCAAGAGTATGAATGATATCATCTAGTGACTCCTTACTCAGTCCATCCTTTATAAATTTAATTTTATCTTCTCAATTTATAGAAACCATACCTTTACTCCTACAAAGCTGATCACAATTCCACCTTACATATTTATGGCAGACATTCATTCTTTTAGCTCTTCATTTTTTGGAGTAAGAATTTCTTTCCATTCCTGGCAAAGGTTTAGCAAATTATTTATGAATCTTACTTGCTAAACGTACCTTAGCTTTAGTGATCCAGCGTATGTCCACAGGAAAGCCCAAATGCTTAAATATCTTCATCCTTTCAAGTTGACAGTTATAGATCTTCCTGAGCACATCTTTAGGAAGAGTGGGGAACCTGTTCTTAAGCTTTACAAGAGATTCTTCCATGGTAACTTAAAATGAAACTGATGAAAACTAAAATTCTCAACCCAATGCAGTGCGTTTTGGTGAGTAGGAAAGAAAGTTGAGAGAGTAGGAAAGAAGTTTTGGGTTGCTTCCTAAATAGTCGTCCTTCTTTAACGTCTTTAGCTAGACAAAGATTAAATCAATTTTTTTTCTTTTTTTATTTTTTAAAAAAAATTTACTAGATTGAGGACTTATCTATTGGTTTCTCAAACGTGATAACAGATTTCAAAGTGTTGAGTGCACCTTCATTGTATTCTTTAAGCCTTTGCCCATTCACTTTGAATTTTTGATCACCATCTTGAATCTCCAAAGTTCCATATGGCCATACTTGAATCACAGTAAAAGGACCTGACCACCTTGATCTCAGCTTTCCTGGAAAATGCTTTAACCTTAAATTGTATAAAAGCACTTTTTGTCCCGGTGTGAACTCTCTCCTCAGAATTCTTCTGTCATGCCACATTTTTGTTTTCTCCTTGTATAACTTGGCATTTTCATAAGCTTGTTGTCTGAATTCTTCAAGTTCATTGAGCTGGAGAAGCCTTTTCTAACCAGCTGCCTTTAAGTCAAAATTTAAGGCTTTTACTGCCCAATATGCTTTGTGCTCCATTTTTACTGGAAGATAGCATGCTTTTCCGTAGACCAATTGATATGGGAATATACCAATTGGTGTCTTGAAGATAGTTCTATAAGCCCAAAGTGCATCTTCTAACTTCTGTGCCCAGTCCTTCTGATTGGAATTCACCGTCTTCTTTAAGATCCACTTTAGTTCTTTGTTTGAGATTTCCACCTGCCCACTAGTTTGTGGATGATATAAAGTTGCAACCTTATGAGTTACTCCATATTTAGCTAATACCGATTGAAGCTGCTGATTACAAAAATGCCTTCCTCTATCACTGATAATAGCTCTAGGCACTCCAAATCTTGTAAAAATATTCTTTCTCAATAACTTCACAACTACTCGAGAATCATTTGTAGGAGAGGTAGCTGCTTCAACCCTCTTGAGACCTAGTCAACAACTACTAAAATGAACTAGTTGCTAAATAAGGATGGGAAAGGCCCCATAAAATCAATCCCCCATACATCAAAGATCTCAACCTCTAAGATGTTAGTTCAAGGGGCTTCGTGTCTCCTTGAGATATTTCCTGTTCTTTGACATTTGTCAAAAGTTGCCATAATTCTATGAGCGTCCTTGAAGAGTATAGGCCAGTAAAATCCTAATTGAAGGACTTTAGTAACTGTTCTATTTTCTCCAAAATGACCACCATATGGGGATGAATGGTACTGATTTAAGATGCTATCCATTTCTTCTTTAGGAACACATCACCCGATAATTTGATCTGGGCATTGTTTGTATAAGAATGAATCCTCCCAAAAGTAATGCCTTATATCAACTAGAAGCTTCTTTTGCACTGTAGAAAGTTCATAAGGTATTACTTCGTTGTCAAATAATGCACAAAATCAACATACCATGGGGTAGGTTGTGACTACATGATGAAGTTGCTCATATAGGAAATTCTCCTGGATTGGTAATTCTCTCTTTCGTTCAGGTGGTTCTAAATGAGAAAGATGATCTATAATAAGATTCTCGATCCCCATTTTATCTTTGATCTCCAAGTCAAATTCTTATAGCAGAAGCACCCATCTGATCATTTTAAGCTTAGTGTCTTTCTTCTCAATCAAGTATTTGATTACTAAGTGATCCGTCCAAACAATGACCTTTGACCCAATCAAGTAAGCTCTGAATTTGTCAAATGCAAACACAACTACTAATAGCTCCTTTCTATTGTTGCATAATTCAGCTATGCATCTGAGAGTGTCTTGCTAGCATAGTAGATGGCATGAAGGACCTTGTCTTTTCTTTGGCCTAAAATAGCTCTAACTGCATAATCATTTGTATCACACATCATTTTGAATAGAAGGTTCCAATCTAGAGCTATGATGACTAGTGCAGAAGTCAAGGCACTTTTCAAAGTTTAGAAGGCTGATAAGCACTCCTCATTAAACACAAAGAGAGTATTTTTATCTAAAAGCATGCAAAGTAGCTTTGTGATTTTTGAGAAGTCCTTGATGAAACTTCTATAAAAGCCGGCATGTCCTAAAAAACTCCGAATACCCTTGATTGAGGAAGGAGGTGGTAGCTTTTCAATTGTTTCAATCTTAGCTCAGTCTACTTCAATGCCTCGATCAGATACCTTATGACCCAGCACGATTCCTTCTTTTACCATGAGATGGCATTTCTCCCAATTTAGAACTAAATTTGTCTCCACACAACGTTATTGGACTTTTGCCAGATATGATAGACAATGATCAAATGATTCTCCAAAAACTAAAAAATCATCCATGAATACCTCAATGAACCTTTCCACCATGTCTGAGAAAATCGCCATCATACTCCTTTGAAATGTTATTGGTGCATTACATAGACCAAATGGCATCTTTTTGAAGGCAAAGGTATCATATAGATATGTAAAAGTTGTTTTCTCTTAATCCTCTGGTGAAATTGTAATTTGATTATAACCTATGTACCCATCTAGGAAATAATAATAGGCTTTCCCAACTAGTCTGTCAAGCATCTGGTCTATAAATGGTAGAGGGAAGTGATCTTTTCTGGTAGCTTTATTGAGCTTTCTGTAGTCGATGCACACTCTCCATCCAGTCATCGTTCATTGTAGAATCAGTTCATTTTTCTCGTTGGGCACTACTGTCATTCTACCTTTCTTTGGTACAACTTGAACTAGACTTACCCATTGACTGTCTGAGATTGGGTAGATTATGCCAGCATCTAGCCACTTTATTACCTCCTTTCTCACCACCTCCTTTATGTTCGGATTGTAGTTATCCTCTATTAAGATCTTATGTATATAAATTGAAGGACTAATCCCTCTTATATCAGCTATTGACCATCCAAATGCTATTTTATACTCTCTTAGAGTTCTTAATAACTTTTCTTCTTCATCAGGAGTAAGAGCTGCTGAGACGATTACTGGTAGTGTTGAATTTCCTCCCAGATAATCATACTTCAAGTGGGATGGTAGTATTTTTAACTCCAGTATTGGTGGTTTCTCTGTTGATGCCACTGGATTATTCTGCCTTTCCCCCAAATCTTATGGTTTCTTGATAAAAATTGGGCAATTTACTT
Organism: Inga oerstediana; assembly: GCA_963210345.1. Classification (NCBI taxonomy): domain Eukaryota; kingdom Viridiplantae; phylum Streptophyta; class Magnoliopsida; order Fabales; family Fabaceae; genus Inga; species Inga oerstediana. The sequence continues at coordinate 68,192,882 of OY723403.1, forward strand.
CACAGTACCTAATTTGCTCCCAAACTTTTGGATTAGTAGATTTTGATATATCTACTATTCCCATTGCTAATAGTTGATCCATGTAGATTTCGTTCACCACTTTTTTTGTGCAGCTGGTCAATGTATCAACTCTATAACAGGTGTCACCTTTATCAAGAAAGGTCAAAACCTTGAAAATGTTGACAAATACTTGATTATCTTGAACTCATAAAGTTAACTTCCCCCGTTGCACATCTATCAACATTCTCCCAATTGCAAGAAATGGCCTCTTAAGAATGATAGGAATTTCTTGGTCTTCTTCCATGTCAAGTATTATGAAATCAACTGGGAATATGAGTTTGTCCACCTTTACCAGAATATCTTTTAAGATACCCCTCAAATATTTTATTGATCAATTAGCCAAAAGTAATGAAACTATGGTCGGCTTTACCTCTCCATGACCGAGTTTGTTGTAGACAGATAGAGGCATGAGGTTTACACTTGTTCCAAGGTCACAAAGTGCTCTTTCAAAGTGATATTGACCTATGGTGCAATGTATGCAAAAGCTTCCTGGATCTTTCAGATTTGGTGGTAATTTCTTTTGGAGAATAGCACTGCACTCCACAGTAAGTGCAACTATTTCAAATTCCTTAAGCTTACGCTTATTTAAAAGAATATCCTTGATGAATTTTGCATAACTGGGAATTTGGGCAAGAGCATTTTTAAAAGGAATGTTGATATGTAGCTTTTTGAAAACCTCCAGAAACTAGCCAAACTACTTGTCTAACTTTGCATCCGCGAGTCTCTGAGGATATAGAACTGGTGGTATATATGGAGGAGGATTATCTGGAAAGCTAATTCTTCCTGGTATTACATCATCATCCTTCTGTTCCTCTCTGCTTTCTTTCTTTTTTCCGTCATCCTTCTTCTTAACTATAGGATCTTTCAATTCTTTACCACTTCTTAGTACAACGGCCTTCACATGATCTCTTGGGTTTCTTTCATTGTCACTTGGTAGAGTTCCTAGTTACCTAGAATTCAGCATATTTACGATTTGGCCCATCTAGATCTCCAAGTTCTTTATTGAGGCATCTTGGCTTTTAAGTGTTGCATCAGTCCTAGCTATGAATTGAGCTAGTGCATCTTCCACATTTACTTTCTGTTGTGGTGGATTTGGTTATTAAAGAGCTTGTTGCTGGTAGTTCCCTTACGACTTGAATTCATTTTGATTATTCCTCCAACTAAAGTTTGGATGATTTCGCCAACTTGGATTGTAAGTGTTTGAGAATAGGCCATTCCTTTGATTTTTGATGAAATGAGCTTGCTTTGGCATGAATAAGTATCCTTCTTGACATTGCATGCTCACATGAGGTCCTTTATATTGATCACAAGCTTCAGTAGAAGTGCTGATTACATTTGCTTAGGTTGTCAAAGATCCTACTTGCTTGGATATAGATGCAACTTGAGAAGACAAAGTTGTAAGGACATCTAGCTCATACACTCCAAGTGATTTCTTTGAATTGCTACATTTAGAAGGCTATTGATATGCATTAGCTGCCATCTCCTCAAGTAGATTGTAAGCATCATCTATATTTTTTCTCATTAAAGATCCTCCAGCTATAGTATCTACAAGAATTCTGGAGATGTGCATCATCCTACTATAGAAAGTTTACAGTTGCCACCAATTCGGTAACCCATGATGAGGACATCTCCTTTGCAACTCCTTGTATCTTTCCCATGCTTCATAAAGGCTTTCTTGTACATGCTGGGTAAATAAGGCAATTTCATTCCTCAATTTAACAGTTTTTGGTGAAGGAAAGTATTTCTCCAAAAATTTCTATACCATGAGATCCCATGTAATTATGTTTCCCACTGGTAGTGATTGTAACCAGCTCTTAGCATTATCCCTAAGTGAGAAAGGGAAAAGTCTAAGTCTAATGGCATCATTAGTTACACCATTATGCTTGAATGTGTCCCAGATTTCTAGGAAGTTGGCTATATGTGCATTAGGATTTTCTTTTGGTAAACCATCGAACTGATTTGCTTGTATCATCTGGATAATTGCAGGCTTGATTTCAAAGTTGTTAGCTGCTATTAGTGGTCTTTTGATTCCAGGATTTGTCCCCATGACTATTGGTGTTGCATAGTCATGGAGTATTTTGGTATCTGTTGTTTCTCTCTCCGGATTTTCCATCGGATTGCTTAGGATTAAAGTAAACTGCTTTTAAACTTTTTGATTTCTTCAACAAGTTCTTTCGATCTTAGAATCAAAAGGTTGTAGTTCAGTCTCCTTCGATCTGGTTATACACTGACCAAAATCCTGAAAACAAGCATAAAACACCAAAAAGAAAAACAAATATAATATAAAGACCAAATTAGTATTAAAATTACTTGGTATTGATATTAATGATAACAATCTCTAGCAACGGCGCCAAAAACTTGTTACGAGTGTAAATGGTCTATTAGAAAGTGTAATTGTACACCATCGTAAACAAGTAATATAGAAATACATAGAGTATCGTTCCCTCGAGGATTGATCACTAAGTACCAAAATGAGTAATTTTAACTCTATTTAGGCAATCGATTAGTTGGTGATTGAGAGTACAAAATAAAAGATGAGTAAATATGAATGCAAATGATATGAAACAATTATGAGAAAACGTCCTAGGGGTTATATTTCACTTAACAAATTCAGATTGAATCACTTATCTATTCTAGCCCAATTTATTCCACATCATTGATAGTCGAGTTTCCCTAATTTAATTACTAGCCTCTTCTAACGTCAAGCAATTCTATAATTAATTGCTAATCCAACATATCCCTATTTGAATTTAAGCATTTAATTATGCATTAAGATTCTTGAAACTCATTAAGACTACACAACTCATATGAATATATTCCTATTTCATATGCAAGTCATGGTTTTAATTATAGAATCTATACACATGTATCTCCTTCCGGTCTCAAAATGCATATTGAAATCATTCAAAAAATGGCCAGTCAATCAAAAGCATTAAAAATAATAATTAAAACTCAATCATGAAGGAGAAATTCAAACTAGATTTAATAAGTCAAGATTCAATCTGTCATTAGTAAGCAACATCATCACAATAGGAAAATGGAAATTTAGCTCATGATGAAATTAAAAAAAATAAAATAAATTGCAAACTACATAAATATTGCATTAAACTTAATTATTCAATAAAAGTACAATCACAAGAGGCATGAAAATAGAAAAATCTAATCTTACATGTAGGAGGTAAAACCTTCCATGTATGAGGCATGCAAGAAACAAATACAATGCATGAAATTAAGTCTCAGATGATGGTATGTAAGTAGAGGAGAGAGGAGAGTAATGAAATGGTGTGTAAGTGGAGAAAAGAGGAGAGTAATGGATATGAAATGGTTTAAGTGGAGAAGAGATGAGAGTAATGGATATGAAATGGTTGTAAGTGGAGAAGAGATCAGAGTAATGGATATGAAATGGTTGTAAGCGGAGAAGAGGGTGGCTATATATAGGAAAGAATGGAGTAGGGTCGATGAAGTGGTAGATGAAATGTGGTAGATAAAGTAGTAGATAGAATGTGGTAGATGAAGTAGTAGATGAAAAGAAAGATAAAGTGGTAGATGAAATGTGGTAGATGAAAAAGAAGATGAAGTGATAAATAGAATGTGGTAGATAAAGTAGTAGGTGAAAAGGAAGATGAAGTGGTGATGGAATGGTTAGTGGAATGGGAGATGTTTCCCACTCTCAATTTCTAAGCAAAATTCGAAACCCTTGGAGATAGAACTGGATTTTGATCTCAACATAAAAGTTGTAGAGCTCTTTCTTAGCTTTTCATCCATATAAAGAACGTCCTAATCCGACATCTAGAGCTCCAGATATTGACTGAAAACCAAAAGAGGGTCTTAATTTAGTATTTTTCAAGAAATTATAATTTATGCCAAAATCATTATTTATTTACTAATTACACATAAATTCATCAAATTGAGCTAAAATATCATCCATAAAATCATCATATAAGAGAAAATAAATATACAAATATTCTACCTATCAACCACTTACATTTGAATATAGGGACCCTCAACATAGTGTAATCTAACTCCCATATTTGTTCAATTACACCAAAGTATGACATTGTTGCGTAGATAGGGTGTACGTCTTTGGCTCTAGATCTGTGCCACGAATCAGCTACAAGTGTTACCCCACTATTCTACATCGTGCTTCTTGTATCATGTTCTTGTATGTAGAATGTGTAACCGTTGATTACATAACCATTATAAGGCAATACATTTAAGCTTGGTCCAATTAATAGCCATCTTAAGTTTTCAGAAACTAAATCAGGATTCCACTCCACCTCATCATTAATGCGCCTTTTTAACCAAGTTGAAAAATTTTGGTTGTGCTCTTTTGTTATCAAATTTTCATTCCTCTCACCATGTACTAACCTTATGTTGTTCAACATACGGTTCAACCTCCTCAATGTTATGTACCACATATAAGTGAGCTTGCTCCCATTCAGTCACTAATATCTTAATTACATCATTCCTACTTGTTCCTTTCCCTGATCTTTACCTATCATGATGAGACTTCGGGATCCCTACAAGGTCAACATTTGATAAAAAAAATAGCACAAAAGTCACTTGCTTCTTCAACCATGTAACGCTCAGCTATACACCCCTCTGGTCGATATCTATTTTTCACATATCCTTTTAAAATTTTCATAAATCGCTCATTCAGGTATATGCATCTCAGGTACACTGGATCGAACAATTGAACCTCTTTCACTAAGTGTATGGTTAGATAGACCGTAATGAAAAAAAATAAAGGCGGAAAATACATTTCAAGTTCACATAGAGTACGAACAATCAGTCTTTGTAAATCTTGTAACTTTGTTGAATCAACCACTTTACTGCAAATCAACTTGAAGAACAAGCATGGTTTAGTTATGGAATTCCTTATTTTTTTGGGTAAGATTGACCGTATACCAACCGGTAGAAAATTCTGCATAAGCACATGACAATCATGAGATTTAAGATTCTTTAGCATCAATTTTTTCACTAATACAAGATTCTTTATATTTAAAGAATAGCCCTCTGGAACTTTGATTCCTTTGAGAAACTCACAAAATAACTTCTTCTATTTCCTCGACAGAATGTAAGCCGCTAGAAGAAGATAAATTCGGTGCCCTTGCTCAATCGGAGCTAACTCTTCTCTGATTCCCAGGTTAACCAAATCTAACCTAGCATTCACACTGTCCTTGCTTTTCCCTTGCATATTGAGCAGAGTGGCAATTAGACTATCACAAACATTTTTTTCTATGTGCATCACATCAAAATGTTGGATCCCATATGTTTTGATGATAACAAAGATTGGACTAATGATATAAGAGGAATTGATAACAAACAAATGAATTTGAATTTGAACAAAGTAACTAAAAGGCAGACAAGAACATTACTTGAAGTAAGCACTGGATGTAATGAAGAAGAACTGAGAGACAAAGCAATGGATCAGAGCTTTGACAGATTTTGTCAGGCGTTACTCGAGTGAGCACTCGAGTAATGGAACTATTACTCGAGTAACCACTCCAGTAAACATGAAGAAAAAACTTCCAAAGAAGCACTACCAGAATTTTGATGATGTTACTTGAGTAGCCACTTGAGTAATCTACAAAGTTATATGGAACATTACTCTAGTAGTTACTCGAGTAACATGAAAAGGTATGTGACAAATTACCCGAGTAACCAATCAAGTAACAACATGAGCAAAAGGCTTTACTCGAGTAGCTACTCGAGTAACCAGGTCCAATATCTTCCAGTAGCTCTCGGCCAAGAATTAACTCACTTTACTCGAGTAGCCACTCGAGTAACCAGGAAAGAAGAAGGCTTTACTCGAGGGATCACTCAAGTAATTTGCAGAGTTATTTGATGCATTACTCAAGGGATCACTCGAGTAATGAGGGAAGAAATAATCCTGGAGCTCTCGGCCAAAATTTGAATGGCAGCACTCGAGTAGCCACTCGAGTAATATGCAAACTTATTTTAAAGCTTACTCGAGGTACCACTCAAGTAACCTGTGAAGAAAAGATATGCTTACTTGAGTAAGCACTCTAGTAATCAGGTATTTCCAAGGTTTGTAATATATCTTACTCCATGTCTTACTCGAGTAATATTCTGTGAAAAATGTTAAATTACGCTCTACCATATTTTTTATAGGTTTACTCGAGTGGCTACTCGAGTGTAATGAACATGATCACTCGAGTAGCCACTCGAGTAATGCTATCCAAAAATCATGAATTCAATCGTATGATTATTGTTTTGTTATATATATGATTAACCTTTCATTGTATTAGCATTCTGAGTGTATTTACAGAATAACAATGAAGAAATCATGTAATAAGAAAAGAGTCAAATAAAGCGTCCGAGATCTCACCTATCGCTACCTACCGCAAACGGATAGTTTTCAAATTCGAAGAACAACCAACCGTTGTTGCGCGGCTCTAACGGACATATTTGAATTTCTTCCAACGGATACCACAATTCAACTATATATATAGAGCATTCAAAGAGCAAAGTACAACAACTAAGAACACACAAACATAAACTGATCAACACACTCTTAGTGCTCTATTTTTCTTATACTCATTCATTGTACTTTAGTGATTATATATTTGCTCTGTGAGAGAGTTTTTCATTACAAACTCAATATTCATTATTGAGACAACTTAAGGTTGTGGAACCTTGAGTTGGGGATTTGATTACAATGTGTAAGGGGGAGCGAGTGTCTAGATGAAGGAACTTGCTATGTACTGAGGTTCCAAGAACCCACTAAATCTTGGAGAATATAGTGAAACTCTTAAAGACGCTCTGAGGACTGGACGTAGGTCAAAGTGGTTGTGACCGAACCAGTATAACTCTTGGTGTACACTTCGGTGATATTTCTCTTTGCTCTTAATTGTTTTTAATATTCTATCAATTTTCTTATACGCAACGAGATTTGTGGTATCACCCAATTCCCCCCCCCCCCTTCTTGGGTGAAACGCTTGCACTAACACAAGAAAATGTCTCACATATAAGGACTTCCAGTATGGAAGTTCAAAGAAAATAGATCTAAACACCAATTTCCATTTCGATAATCAAAGAGTAATAAAGACGAAATTCCTTGGGCATACAGAAAAGTACATATATACTGATAAAATTATTCGTTTACAATCCTAAAGTCGTTCGTAAACAAAATATAGAATATAGCGAAAACTTCAATATATACAGGATTCCCCAAAATATCTTAAGCATAAACTAATTATAACCACCAACTTCAACCTTTCCTCAAGACACATGCCAACCACTTCTCGGCTTCTACGCCTTTGCCTTTCGTCCCACTAGCACCTGCTGAGATATTTGTTTAGAAAAAGGGGTGAGATTCCAAAGAATCCCAGCAGAAACATGCTATCATTCATAGAAAATGTGAAAAGTAAATATGATATACGCCATGTATGCATCAATTAATGAACAATATAAACATATCATCTGCATGTATACATGAGTAGGGCCCAGCCCCTCTAATCTGCATCAGTTGGATTCTCACCAACTCCCAGTGTAAGTGCCCCTGGTACTAATTGCCCCTCTCTAGGCATAACATGTTAATTAAGAAAGTAAATTTACAAAAATGGTATCCACACAATCATATAACTATGACATGATGTATGAAGTATAATGTCCCTACCTCAAAGTTCTTGCAACCCCTTTCTAGTGTGCCTCGTAAAACGTGTCGATTCCGGCTTCCAACTAGATCCTAAAATATTAAATGTACAAGAAGTAGGTCATAACCTATCCAAGTATCATTTTAGACTCTTCCATAGTATTTTTGTGGTTATATTAGTCTATAGTGAAAATTTACCAAAATGCCCCCAGGACCCCGGCTCTATGGCACGTTTTTTCAAAATTTTTACTAGGGCTATTCTGATGGATTTTCACCCAAGGAATCAATTTTTGGGCTTGAAATTACCAAATTCAGTGTCAAATTATGAAAATACCCTTGCAGCCTCAATTTAGGGTTTTAAGGGCGTTTTTGTAATTATGCTTTTTTGGCCTTTTCCGAAAAAGTGACTAACTGTAACCCTACTTTTTTTGCCTCTTGAATCCAATAAAACCATCAATTTCATGAAAATCCAACTCCTACCCCTATATCTGACCTTGGCCGAAACATGGGTCAATAAAAAGGAAAAGTTGGACTTTTGTGTTTTAGCTTCCAAAGCTTGTACCTTTTCACTTCTAATCCCTTATGAACTCATTTAAACACATTCTAATCACGATTTAAAGAAATTTGGGTAGTATAACCCCTTAGGGTTAGGACTTGTCCAAATTTACAAACTTAACAAAAATCACCAAATCCAACAACAACCTCATACTTGTATAGATCTAAGATTTATGAAGTTATCTCTTGAGATCTTGAGTTCTCACTCTCTAGGCATCCTCTCCTATCTCCCCTTGAGCTCAAATTTTGTCTTCAAAACCATGGATTCTATGAAGAAGATAGGTTTAGAGAAGGTTTCTAAGCAAAGTCACAACAAAACTATTAAGAAATCACACTTACCTTCAACTTCTTCTTCTTCCTTCTCTCCAAAACTTGAGAGCTCTTGAACTCCCTCTCTCTCTTCTTTCTCTTGTGTTGGACAAAAATAAGGAAGAGAAGAGGAAGGAAGAGTGCTTCATAAAATATCTCCCTTCACCCTACACCACATGATTTCATCAAGGCATATGATGGTGACACTTGTCACAATCCAAATTGCTTCTTCTAACTAATCCAACTTTGCACTCAATGTAGTGTACCATTATCATGATTAATCATGATTACCATGTCCATGTAGCATTATTTTAATGCAATTAGACATGTGCTCATCTAAATGAATTATAAACTAATCCCCTCTTCATATGATAATGACACTTGGCATATTTGATCCCAAAGATCATTTTTCCCTCCATTTCCTTTGTGCTAGGCGAAAATTTAAAAGAGAAAAGGAAGAAAATTGTTTCAACATTTTTTATAATTCAATTAAATGAATTATGCATAATTCCTTCTAATCTCAAAATTCTTGAATTATTCCATCAAGAATATTCCAATTATACATTTTCCTTTAATTTCCTTGATTAATTGAAGCTAACTCCAATTAATTGGAAAATAGTTAATCTTAGCTAAATTGGTAAAACTATGGCTTTGATATTACCATTGACTTCTAATTTCCTTCTTGAATTAATTTGCCCATTAGCTCATGATTATGAATATTTCTAAAATTCACTAGTTCCAAATTCATAAATATTCAACATTTTATTGAATTTCTCGAATAGTTACAACATATTCGGTGAATATATAATTTGGGGTGTTACAATAGGCTTCTTATTCTAGCCCCTTATCCCGATTTGTTTTGCAAAAGGCTTGCCAAAATTATTATCCAAATGTTTGACCTTCTCAAAAACCTGAGCATCGATCAACATCTTCAGTGGGCTACCTTCTTCTGACTCACCATTAAAAGCCTTTTTCCAGTTCCTCCAGTGATGTTTTGATGGTAAGAATCTTTGATGTCCCATGCAGACATTTTTCTTACAATGATCTAGTCGTACTGAATGAGCGTCATCTTCACATATAGGGCACGCACAATATCCTTTAACGCTATATCCAGACAAATTACCATAAGCAGGGAAATCATTTATTGTACCATACAACATGGCTTTCAAAGTAAAACTTTCTTCCCTGTACCCATCATACACATTGACTTCCTTCCTCCTAAAGCAGCTTCAAGTCATCAACTAAAGGAGCCAAGTATACATCTATTTCATTCCCAAGTTGCCTTGGCCCAGAAATTAACGTAGACAGTATCATAAACTTACATTTCATGATCAAGTATGGAAGAAGGTTATAAATCATCAATATCTTCGACCACATACTATATGTACTACTATGAACCTTATAGGCATTGATTCCATCAGTTGATAGTGTAAGACATAGGTTCCTTGCTTTATTCTAGAAGTCAGTGTGGTCATGATAAACTTTTTTCCATTAAGGAGCTTCTGCAGGGTGCCTAAGGTTCGTGTCTTCAACCCTTTCATTTGTATACCACATCAACAACTTAGCAACTTCGTATTACTGTATAGTCACTTAAATCTCATAATAATGGGAAAATACCATACGACCTTTAATGGAGTTTTCCTTTCTTCTTCCCATATTGAGATGCATTGCATTTAAGACACTTCTCTAACGTTGCATACTGATTCTTAAATAATATGCAATCATTAGGGCATGCATGTATCTTCTCATAACCCATGCCAGTTGCATAAGTTCAAGTAGTGCAGTGAAACCCGAATCACTCAATCCATATCACGCTTTAAAGTTGTACAATTTCAACATTGCTAGCAATCTTGTGTATTTAGTACTACCCATATATAATGGTTTCTCAACATCAACTTTCAACTTCTCAAATTCATCAGGAAAGTTATGAAGCCCCCTTCAACTGTATTTAGCATTTCTTGAAGACCATAATCCTCATCATCACATATGCTTAAATCAAACTCATTAGAAGGACCAATCATGGTATGCACTCGATCAGTATATGCATCATCCATCTCACCGTGCCTTGCCCATCGTGTATATGATTGATCAATTCCATGACACATTAAATGATCTAGCAAATCAAGTGGACTAATATGCTTTCCATAACAACAAGATAAGCAAAGACACAAGATTTTGTTAGGATCATTTGTATGCTTGCTTGCAAATCTAATAAACTATTTCATCCCATCTATATTCCCTTGAGCATCAATCATATGACATCCATTTTTTATCCATATTTACACATATGTTTAAAAGCTATTAGTTGCCTGCCTCTTGTAGTTACTAATTACTTTTATCTTCTGCCATTTATTTTTTTAAAAAAAATCGACAACATAACGTCATCAAATTTGAAGTTTTTCAAGTACCAAATACTATTAAAGTCACAAATAATTAACTAATTAATTCTCGCAACATGTATCATACTAATTTTTCAATGATATTTAGACTAGTTAGTTCAATACTCCTTTAATTTAATGATTCACAGGACACATAAGAAATCTCTATCAATCAACTATTCTAAATTGATGACAAATCTTCAGGTACCCAATTTTAAAAGGTGCATGAAAATGTATGACTTAAGGTTCTGTACAAAAATATAACTTAAAGACTTATAAGCTAGCAAAAACTTCTGTAAGAGGCTGAGACAGAGGAAAAAACAACCGAAATATCAAGCTTCAAGAAACAGCTGAAACTTCAAATAAATACCTAAAAAAATCATGAGCACACATATAATATTCACAACAGATTTTACCAAAAAAATTAAAAAAGAAGAAGAATAAAACGTACCTAAACAAAACTTAGGAGCTGGGAAACTTCTTGTGCAAGGCTGAGACAAAGCAAATCATGTAGGTAACCAAGCTTTGTACTGTAACGGAAGAACGGTGACCAAAAATTTTTGAAGAAATGCTCACACGGAGACAAGAAAAAACAAAAAGTGAGACCAACGAAGCTTCAGTAGCAGTAGCAGTCGTCAAAGAGAGGAGGGCGTAGGGACAATGGATAAAGAAAGGTATAGTAGGGACCAATTAGATCTGGAAAATGAAGTATGGGAAGACACGAGAGAAAGATGATGTGGGGACCAATTAGATCTGAAAAATAGAGTGTAGGACGATGCACGAGAAAGATAGAAAGATGTTGAAAATGGCGAGGGCGGCAAATTTTTACACCTTGTATGGCGCTTTTATCCTAAGCAGCATAAACGGTGTATAAAAGCTACGACGCTTAGACACCAAGTGCCATGGCATCCATTTAGTATATAAAATAAACAAAAAAAATTAAATGGTTAAGGGAGCTATGGTGCTTGTTGTACAAGCATCATTACATCCCCACTCATATTATTATTAGCCTTAAAGTAAGACAAATTATAATTATTAAGTCAGACAAATGAAAAGTAAGAGTAGAAAGTACAATATATATTATTGTCTCTATTATTAATGTACTTGAAAGCTAAGTGAAGAAATGAATGGTGATAAGGAAACTATTGGCCAACTTCTTAGCTTGTAATTAAATGAAAAAAATTAGATAAGTTAAAATAAAAAAAATAATCTATATTCCCCCTATTGAAATAATTCTAAGGGAAATTAAATTATTGGCAAATTAAATGGAAGTAAAGATACTAAGATAATTAATGCCAAAAGCATATAAATTAAATAATTAAGGAAAGAAGGATACTAGCAAAAAAATAAATAAACAAATAAATAAGAAAAAAAGGTGCTTAAGCTTAGCTTAATTAACGAGGTGTCTTAGCTAATAATCAGCTTACATAGCATATAAAGGAGGAATGAAGGTGATTATCAATGCTGGATTGCCTTCTATCATCTCTCTGTTATAGTGATAGTAGCTCTTAATTCTCACTCTCAGTTTCTATGTGCACGGTGTGTCTAATCTCTCGCTCTCTCCTTAGTTTATACAAATATATAGAGAAGCAAGGGAACTTGCCTACAAAGGCTGCAGAATGCCTGCCAAGGTGGGTAAGGCACTGCAGCCTTTTCGTGTCTGCAAGCCCCTTAGCCGGCCCTTGCCCCTACAAGCGCCGGCCAAGGTTTATTCATTAAACCTTGGCCGGCGCTTGGGGGGCAAGCGCCAGCCAAGGTGGTCAGGCCAATTTCGGCACCTGCCTGGCCAAGGTCCCCTTAAGGAACCTTGGCCAGCGCTTACTGATGCTGGAACACACGAGCCTACAGTGGCCTTAGCAAAAAACCAAGGCCGACTGTGGCCACCATATGCCTACCAAGGCCATGCACTGTGGCCTTGGCAGGCACCCCAATACGGGAATAACTTATATATATTCTTGAATGAAGTGACATTCCATTCATCCGTGAAACAATCAAGCAACATAAGAAACATATCGAAAGTATAGATTAGGCATGTTTTATAGGAGAAGAATTTAGGGGGGAAAATGTGAGGACACAATGATATGTTTAGTAATAAACCATATAGAACAAGGTTGTACAAAGAACTATAAGCTCTTTATCGATCGAGAAGGAATTTATGGAGCCAATAGCCTGTGGTTCCAAGAATTAAAAAACAAAACCCAATGTGACACTTTCTTAAGAAAGCGTCACGGCTGGGACTTTCATTTTTATTTTTTTTAAATGTTTTGTGTGGCACTTGTTAAGGAGAGTGCAGGATAAACCTAATACAAGTTATAGCACTTATTGTAGGAAGCGCCATAGCTTCTTAACTTTTTTTTTTTGTGTTAAACAATTATCTATGGTGCTTCTCTAAAGAAGTGCCATAAGAGGGGCGCTACTAAATCCTTATTTTGTAATAGTGTTTATACTTTCACGGTAAAATTACCTCTCAAAAAAATTATAGAGCAAAATTGCCATGCAATGAATATTTTTGGAATAAAATTGGTCTTTAAACCTTGAAGTTAAAAAAAAGGAGAAATAAGGTTATAAAGTTTTAATAAAGTGAAATGTAAGATAAAAGGGTAAGAAAAAATTCATTAAAAAGTTTTAATCTTATTTCTCTAATTTTTTTAAATCCAATGAAAAAAAATTTCCCCTACATTAACTTTCACTAGTACAAAATTTCCTTTTTAGACCTCCACATTTAGACCGGTTCTAGCAGATAAGGTCTTAAAAATTTGACCGATGGCAGTTTTGTAAATATATAGAACTTCTAAGACCAGTTCTAAAAATAACCGGTCTTAAAATATCAAAATATTTTAAACTGTAAAAAATTTTTAACTTTTAAGACCAGTTATTAAGAAAACCGGTCTTAAATAAAAACTTATCCAGACCTGTTATAAATAAATCGGTCTTAAAATATGAAAATATTTTAAAATTTAAAAAATTTTAACTTTTAAAACTAGTTTTCATGAAAACCAGTCTTAAAGATGAAATTTTTTAAGAATTATTTTTTTCACCCTTTTAAGATAGGTTTTAATGGAAAACCGGTCTAAAAGATGAGATATTTCGGCGTATTTTCACTCCCACATGCCCAGATCCCTCACTCTGAATCATTTCTTCTCTTGTTGCCATTTCGTTATGAGCTCTGTCGCTGCTGGTTCTGAACTTCTCCATCGCTCCCCGTTCCTCTTTTGCTCCACTCTCCTCCATCATTACCGCTGCTGTTGCTGTGTTCCTTGTCACTGTTCTTTGATCATCGTCACTCTCTTCCATCGCCACCTCTATTCTCCGCAGTGACCATTCTCCTCTGTCGTGACTTCCCTTTGCCACCATGACTTTAGGTAGAAGCTCACTCCCTTATATATACACATTTAATTTGTAAAGAATTTTGTAAGAGTTATACAGTGTGGGTATGGCATGGTGAAGAATTAGAAATGTCAAGTTCATCTTAACATGAGGAGTAAACTTTGATGATAATGACACGGATATGGATGATCAGCTAGAGGATATTATTTATGATGTAGGAGAAGAGGCTTTTGAGCAATCACATGCATATGGTAATATATGCAGTGATGCTGAGATGCTGTTGTACCCAAGGTGTAAAAAATACCAATTGTTGAAAACAGTATTGAAATTGGTAAGCTTAAAAGCATGTCATGGATAGAGTGACAAGAGTTTTTCAGGAACGCTTGAGGCTTTTAAGGACATGCTTCCAGATGATAATGTGTTGCCTTCGCGATACTATAATGCTAAGAAAATACTGTGTCCATTAAGGATGAAGTATAAAAATATCCATGCATAACCTAATGATTGTATATTGTATAGAAAAGAGTATGAAGAGGAACAACAATGTACGATATGTGAAACCTCGAGGTACAAATAAAATAACGCCCTTGCAAAAGTGTTGTGGTATCTTCCAATCATACCAAGGTTCAAGCGCTTGTTTGCTAATGGAAACGATGCAAAAAATTTGAGATGGCATGTGAATGAGAGGATATCCGATGGAAAGCTTCGATATCCGGCTGATTCTTCTTAGTTGAAGAAAATCGATCAATTATTTCCTTTTTTCAGTGAAGAACCTAGGAACCTTAGGCTAGGGCTTAGTATGGATGGCATGAATCCTTTTGGTAGCCTAAGCAGTATACATAGTTTATAGCCTATTCTGTTGGTAATTTACAACTTATCTCCTCTGTTATGCATGAAACGAAAGTACATCATGTTGTCTATGTTGTATTGGGACCAAAACAACTTGAAAATGACATAGATGTTTGCCTAAAACCCTTAATCGAAGACTTGAAAGAGTTGTGGGACGAAGGTGTTGATGTTTTTGACGCAAACAAGAAGGAGGTTTTTAAAATGCGAGCCATGATCTTTTGTACTATAAATGACTTCCCTGTATATGGAAACTTGTCAGGATAGTGTTAAAGGCCATAAAGCATATTCGATTTGTGAAGAAGGAATATGCTGTATCCAAAGCCATATGGTAAGAGAACTTTTTATCCTCCATCTGCTCATACTTTGTCTAAGGATGAGAAAAAAAGCTTTTGTGAGTGTTTACATTGCATCAAAGTTCCTTCAGGGTATTCTTCAAATGTTAGGAAGCTTGTGTCGATGAAAGACTTGAATTTGGTGGGGCTAAAGTCTCATGATTGTGATGTCTTAATGCAACAACTGAAAGAGGCAAGCTTCACCCAAGAGGGGGTGAATTGGGTGATGTGATAAATTTTTCGCTTGATGTGGTGATATGAAAGTAGTTGTAGATAGAGTAGAGTTGAGAGGATTAGGACACAGAGAGTTATACTGGTTCGGCATAAAAACTAGGCCTACGTCCAGTCCTCAGAGATCAAGACCTATTGAGATTTTCACTATGCTTCCATGATTCAATGGGATCTTAGAATGCCACAAAACAACAATTGTCCTCGAATGGACTATGAGCAGAAATATTCTCACACTAAGAAATTTCTCTCCCCCTTACGACAAGACTTACGTGCAGAAAAACAACCTATGACCTTTCTCACTTGCTTACATATACAAGTCTTATAAGAAGCAATGTTCTCTCCCGCTTACACCATTGTAAGTCTTACAAGCAGCAACGTTATCTACTGCTTGTATCCTATAAGTCTTATGGGTGGAAGGTTTTACTAGGAATTCTCTCAACTGCTTCACTCGTAAGGATATCTACCCTCTCAAGGTCCCAATACCTTGAGATCAAATGAAAATAAAATTTTAAATGTATATAGACTCTCTTACAGAGCAAGTATGATAAACATTGAAGAACAATATGAATACAAAGAAAATATGAATAACAGACACTCGTGAATTTGCTTATGTGAATTCTTGTGCTTTATTATCTTTGACGATCTCTGGAACTCAGTATTTATAGACGTTCGATTTTACCCGTGAATAATGATCATTGTGGAGCGGGGCATGTTACTGTGGAACAGCATGCGTACGTTTGAAATCTTTGAATGCGGTAGGTACGTGCTTGTAATGATGTTGTCTGCCGTTGTTTGACTTCCTTCACGTCTGTTTATTTCAAATGTTCATCCTCCTGTATCACACTTATTATACATTTAAAATGATGTTAAATAATAATAATAATAAGTGATAATAAGATAAATAAATATCATTAAACCATATTCAGATTGAACGCTGTAAGACTGGTGCATTTTGTCTTCTGGCAGAGTATCACTCAAGCATGGATGGGGCTCACTCGAGTGAACTCACATGTTTTCTCCTTGTTCTTCAGTTTTTCACTTGCACTTCCACATTATTTCAGAGAGTTCATTTTCTCACTCGTGAGTGAAGTGGGGCCTTACTCGAGCACAACTCCTTTTGCTCGAGTGTCCTTATTTTTTACACTAAGAGACCCGTCTCTGGATAACACTCGCATACCATTTTAGCAAGAGTGTGATTTTGCACTCGCAGGTGATGTAGGCCCTCACTCGAGCACACATACTCCTGCTCGAGTGAGAAAAATATTCTCATGTAATATACTCTTATTATCAGCCCTTGCATCAAGATTTGAGAGAGTTGTATTTCACACTCACGAGTGCTGATGTGTCACTCGGGCATATGAAGTCTCACTCGGGCATACTTGTGCTTCTCTGATTTTCATGACTCTCGGCCAAACACTTGCAGTCCCTCACTCGCTAGTGCTCGAGTGCAAACCAGCTTCATGCTCGAGTGTTGATTATAATGCTCGAGTGCATCAGTTAAGAATGACAGTAATTGCTCTCGACCAAACACTTCTTGTCCAACACTTGCATGTGCTCGAGTAAGGAAGAGCCTAATGCTCGAGTGCTATCTCCAATGCTCGAGTACATCAGTAAAATTGACAGTAATTTGCTCTCGGGCAAACACTTTCTGTCTAACACTCACATCTGCTTGAGTGCAAAAGATCATCATGCTCGAGTGCTAGCTCTGTTGCTCGAGTGTATCAGTTAAATCTGACAGCAGACATTACAAAACTTTTCCATATGCATTTGGTAACTTTGTAATCATTCTTTAGACATATAAAACCATGCTTTGCATACAATTATCTTTTGTTATCATCAAAACTTGGGATCTAACAACAACTACTCCCAGTAGGTATTCGAGGCATTGTCGAATATGATCTTCAACATATTTTAACTAGACTTTGTTTCTTCTTCAATGTTATTTGTAGTAAAGTTATTGAGACAGAAAGATTGGATGAACTAGAAAATGAAGGATATCTGATCTTATACCAGCTTGAGAAGCTTTTTCTTCTTTCTTTTTTTGGCATCATGGTACATCTCATTGTTCATCTAGTAAGGGAGATAAAGTTGTGTGACCCTATCTGTTTACGGTGGATTTACCCAATTGAGAGAACTATGAAAATCCTAAAAGGGTATGTGAAGAATGCAAATTGGCCTAAAGCATTTATTATTCATAAATATGTTTCTGAAGAAGCTATAGAGTTTTGTCAAGATTACCATCAAATGTAAGACATATTGGGCTTCCTAAAGTCATGATGAAGAAGGAGGTAGATGCGGGGCTACAGTAAAAAGTGTTGATTCTGATGAATTGCAACAAGTCTACTTGTACATCTTGAATAATGTTGATGAAGTTCAAGATTACATTAATGCTCATAAAGAAATTGTCTGAAAAGAAAATAGTCGAATGACTGGACAAAGGTTAATTATGGAGCATAACAAAACTTTTGCACATTGGATCAAACAAAAGGTTGACGGTAAAGAATGTGTTTCTGATACAATTAAATGGTTAGCACGTGATCCTGAGGCTGAAGTCATAAGTTGGACTTCATTTGTGATCAATGGTTATACATTTTATACGAAGTCCCTTGATGATAGGAGCATCGTCCAGAACAGTGGGGTTATGTTAGTGGCTAAATCTATGCACTTCTCTAGTTCGAAAGATAAGAATCCTAGATTGGCAACAATATCTTATTATAGGGTTATTGAAGAGATTTGGATGGTTGATTATGTTCAAGTTAAACTTCCCATTTTCAAATTCAAGTGGGTTGATGTCAACAATAGTGTGATGATTGATCAATTGGGATTTACATTGGTTGATGTGATTAGTAGAAGTATTGGAGATAAACCTTTTATTATGACATATCAAGTGAAACAAGTGTTCTATGTTACCGATCAAGCAAATAAAATGTGGTCTGTAGCTCTCCAAGGAAAAAAGGTCTCATTAACATTAATCAGGAAAGTCGTTCAATGAACACTACTGGAAAAATCACTTTTAAGACCAGTTAAAAAAGACATTTTAGACCAATTCTAGATCCGGTGTTGATACAACTGGTCTTAAAAGTCTGCCACATTTTAGACCAGTTATGGAATAGATCTTAAAAATAAGTTTTAGAACCGATTATTTATAAAACCGGTCTAAAAATAAATATTTTTAGACCGGTTATCATAGAAACCGGTCTAAAAGGTTGTAATTTTTAGACCGGTTTTCTAAAGTATTACTTTAAGACCGGTTCTCTCCAAAACCAGTCTTAAATGTACCTTTTTAAATCGATTTTGGAGAAAACCGATCTAAAAAGTAGCTTTAAAATAAAACAATTTGTTTAAAATATTTAGCCAGCAAGTCATTTCTCCTGTTAAAACATTTCACTTAGCAAGTAGCAGCCATTTCAACGACATTCAAATAAATTCTTCTCTTACAGATTATAACTAACATCTTATACACATGTGAGAGACTCAAAACTCATTGGAACAAATTAAAACTCAACTCCCTTGTGTTTAAACAATGCTGGCCAAAACAAAATCAAGGAAAACAACCATGATAAACTCACAATCATAGACAAAATCATAATGTAAGGAAATCATACAACCATGACAATGCTGTTTTGACTAAGTTCCTTGTCTTTTCACTTACATACTTACATCAAAGATTAAATTACATTAATGACAATGCTCTTATTCATTATGGCCAAAATACTTTATACACACTCTTCTTTAGCTGATGATCACTAGCTGGCTTTGAAGAATCTACACTAAGATGTACACCTCATATCCTTCATTTTTCTGTGACGACAACAAAAAAAAGTAGTTTTATATATACACCAATAACAATATACATAATTCAAATATAGTTCATGATTATTATTTTAGCTAACTAACGTTCAATTTAGTTTTATAAAGGGATATCCTCCAATATCCCTTCATGATGATCGTTTCTTGTGCCGTGTTCATTATCTGCTTCATCTTCTTCGTTCAATTATGCTAGACCCCTAGAAAAAGAAGAAGTCTCAAGAAGATCATTCATTGAATGACTTTCCTGATTAATATCAACGACCCTTTTTCCTTGGAGAGCTACAAACCACATTTTATTAGCCTGATCAGTAACATAGAACATTTGTTTCACTTGATATGCCATAATAAAAGGTTCATCTCCAAAACTTCTACTAATCACATCCACCAATGTAAATCTCAACTGATCAATCATCACACCATTGTTGACATCAACCCACTTGAATTTGAAAATGGGAAGTTTAACTTTAACATAATCAACCATCCAAATCTCTTCAATAACCCCATAATAAGGTATTGCTACCAATCTAGGATTCTTATCTTTCAAACTAGAGAAGCGCATAGATTCAACCACTAACATAACCCCACTATTCTGGACGGTGCTCCTATCATCAAGGGACTTCGTGTAAAACGTATAACCATTGATCAAAAATGAAGTCCAACTTATGACATCAGCCTAAAGACCACGTGCTAACCATTTAATTGTATCAGAAACACATTCCTCGCCTCAACCTTTTGTTTGAACCAATGTGCAAAATTTTTGTTATGCTCCCTAATTAACCTTTGTTCAGTCATTCGACTATTTCTTTTCCGTACAATTTCTTTATGAGCATTAATGTAATCTTAAACTTCATCAACATTATTCAAGATCTATAAGTGGACTTGTTGCAATTCATCAGGATCCACACTCTTTACTGAAGCCCTACATCTACCGCCTTCTTTATCATGACGTTCAGGAAGTCTAATATGTCCTACATTTGACAAGTAATCTTGACAAAACTCTAAGACTTCTTGAGAAACATATTTCTGAACAATAAATGCTTCAGGCTGATTTGCATTCTTCACATACCCTTTTAGGATTTTCATAGTTCTTTCAATTAGGTACATCCATCATAAATAGATAGGGCCACACAACTTGATCTCCCTGACTAGATGAACAATTAGATGTACCAAGATGTCAAAAAAAGAAGGAAGAAAAAGCTTCTCAAGCTGGCACAAGATCAGATATCCTTCATTTTCCAGTTCATCAAATTTTTCTATCTCAATGACTTTACTAAAAGTAACATTGAAGAAGAAACAAATTCTAGTTAAAATATGTTGAAGATCATATTCGGCAATGCCTCGAATAGCTACTGGGAGTAGTTGTTGCATTAAGACATCACAATCATGAGACTTTAGCCCCACCAACTTCAAGTCTTTCATCGACACAAGCTTCCCCTAACATTTGAAGAATACCCTGAAGGAACTTTGATGCCATGTAAACACTCATAAAAGCTTTTTTTTCTCATTCTTAGACAAAGTATGAGCAGCTGGAGGACAAAACGTTCTCTTACCATATGGCTTTGGATGCAAGTCTTATCATATCCCCATTTCTTGCAAACCTAATCTTGCCTTCACGCCATCCTTAGAATTACCTTGTATGTTAAGCAGTGTTCCAACAATACTATCACAAACGTTTTTCTCCACATGCATGAAATCAAAACAGTGTCTCACATCAAGATTCGGCCAATATGGAAGATTGAAGAAGACAGACCTCTTTTTCCATTTACTTTTCTCATTATTATTCTTTGTAGTCTTACCAAAAATAACATTCATATTTTTCACCTTTTCATAAACTTGCTCCCTAGTCAATGCCTTCGGAGCATCTTCAACTTTTTTCCACCAAAAAAAGCTTTCTTTAATCTACAATACAGGTGGCCCCGTCTAAGAAATATCCTATGGCCAAGATAAATTGTCTTTCTTCCATAACATGTTCCTTCTTCACAAATCAGACATGCTTTATGGCCTTTAACACTATCCTGACAAGTTTCCATATGCAGGGAAGTCATTTATAGTAAAAAAGATCATGACTCGCATTTTAAAAACTTCCTTCTTGTTCGCGTCAAAAACATCAACACCTTCATCTCACAACTCTTTCAAGTCTTCGATCGAGGGTTCCAGGTAAACATCTATGTCATTTTCAGGTTGTTTTGGTCCCGAAATCAATATAGACAACATGATATACTTTCGTTTCATACATAACAAAGGATATAAGTTGTAAATTATCAACAGAACAGGCTATTAACTATATATACTGCTCAGGCTAGCAAAAGGATTCATGTCATTCGTGCTAAGCCCAAGCCTAAGGTTCCTAGGCTCTTTACCGAAGGAAGGAAAAATTGATCGATTTTCTTCCAGTGAGAAGAATCAGTCGAATGTCGACGTTTTCCAACGGATATCCTCTCATCCACATGCCATCTCATATTTATTGCATCATTTTCATTAGCAAACAAGCGCTTGAACCTTGGTATGATTGGAAGGTACCACAACACTTTTGCAGGAGCATTACTTGATTTGTACCTTAGGGTTTCACATATCGGACACTGTTGTTCCTCTTCATGCTCTTTTCTATACAATATACAATCATTAAGGCATGCATGGATCTTTTTATACTTCATCCCTAGTGGACACAATATTTTCTTAGCATCATAGTATCGAGAAGGCAATATATTATCATCTGGAACTATGTCGTTAAAAGCCTCAAGACTTTCTGAAAAACTCTTGTCTCTCCATCCATGCCATGCTTTCAAACTTACCAATTTCAATACTGCTTTCAACAATTGGTATTTTTTACACCCCGGGTACAGCAGCGTCTCAACATCACTGCACATATTACCATATGCATGCGATTGCTCAAAAGCCTCTTCTCCTACATCACAAATAATATCCTCTATCCGATCATCCGTATCCGTGTCATTATCATTAAAGTTCACTCCCCCTATTGAGATGAACTTGGCATTTCTAATTCTTCACCATGCCATACCCACACTGTATAACTCTTACAAAATCCTTCACAAATTAAATGTGTATGAATATCTGCAGTACTTAGTCACTTCTCATTCAAACATACTATACAAGGGGGCAATAAAACTTCCCACTACCATCATCGGCATTTCTTCTTGCGAAGTCTAAGAAACCCCTCACCCTATTATCATATTCAACACTCGTTCATTTAGCATTTATCCAACTATAATCCATATATATCTCAATACTTGTAGCACCCTATATCCAACAATAAAAGGATATACAAAAAAACAACAACTATAGAGCTTTAGAGATTTCAACGAAATTAACATGCACCATTTGAAACTAGTATCATTTTAACAAACCAATAACATTGACAATAATCAAACAATCACACTAAATTAAAATAGAACATAGAGTAGTATTACACCGATCCAAACCAAAAATCACAGGGATGTAATTAAAAGTCAGAGCATATATCTAACAAGAATGTGCAAATTTTTTTCCAGATTACGTTATCACAAAACAATTGGATTTCCAACAAACTATAATAACAACTGTGGGAATTAAGTGCTCAAAATAACAACAAGAACCATTTTTTCATAGAAAATTATTAATTATTCAAACATGTACAACTAAATAACAGATCGAACACGTACTAACTTGATTGAAGACCAAGGAGTGAGCTTCAACCTAAAGTCATGGTGGCGTTGACTGAGGTTAAACTGAAGTCCTCAAATTCACGGCACTGACAAAGGGAAGTCAAGGCAGTGGAGAATGGTCACTACGGAGAATAGAGGTGGCAATGGAGAAAACTGACAATAATCAAAGAACAGTGACGACGAACACAACAACGGCAGAGGTAATGACGAAGGAGAGTTGAGCAAATGAGGAACGGGACGCCATGGACGAGTCCAGAACAAGCACAGACAGAGCTCATAGAGAAATGACACAAAGAGAAGAAAGGGTTCATAGAGCGTGCGATTTAGGCGCGGGAGTAAAAATATAGGCGAAAAAACTTACCTTTTAGTCCGGTTTTTTATAAAAACCGGTCTTAAAAGTGTGAAATTTCAAATTTAAGACCGGTTTCTATAAAAACCGTCTTAAATGTAAAAACATTTAAGACTGGTTTTTAGAAACCGGTCTTAAAATGTTAAAATTTTTAACAATTTAAAATGTTTTAAATTTAAGACCGGTTTTTATAATAACTGGTTTTAAATTTTAAACATTTAAAACTGGTTTTTATAGAAACCGGTCTTAGAATGTTAAAATTTTTAATTTTTTAAATATTTTCATATTTTTAGACTGGTTTTATTTATAACCGGTCTAAATAAATTTTTTAAGACCGGTTGTTTTTAGAACCGGTCTTAAAAGTTCAATATAATTACAAAACTGCCATCGTGTAAATTTTTAAGACCTTATCCGTTAAAACCGGTCTAAATGTGGCGATCTAAAAAGGGATTTTTCCACTAGTGGAATGATCTTCTTAAGAATCCTTCTTTTTCTAAGGGTCTATCAGAATTGAACGAAGAAGATGAAGCAGATAATGAGCATGGCACAAGAAACGATCATTATGAAGTGATATAGGAGGATATCCTTTTATAAAACTACTTTGAAGGTTAGTTAGCTAAAATAATTATCATGTATATTATTGTTGGTATATATAAAACTACTTTTTTTGTTGTCGTCACAAGAAAATGAAGGAAATGAGGTGTCTTAGCTAGGACCGAGCTCAACCTATGCGCATATTTGGTCACAAAAGAGAAATAAACACTCTTAGAGGCAACATGATCCGGTATGCTATGAATCAATGTTGTTACAAAATTATACTATTTTATTATTTAGAAACTAGAAGAATAACTATTTTTTGCATGCATATTTAAATTCATATAGGATGAAGGAACGTGAGGGCCTACTCAAATACAAAGAGCAAGCTTAATTTGTCTGAGTCTGATTTAAAGGGTCTCTTGCCTATTGTTGATGCATTTTTTTTTCTAAGGCCTATTGTTGATGCTAATTCATCTGATTCAGGTGGTTTTAATTTTTAATTTCCATCTATGCTACTACATGTATATCAACAGATATGGGTGAATCTATGTCTACTTGCGTTTTGGATTGTCATGTGATTTGTATAAGATGTTTGTTAAAATATGTAAGAGAATAATTTATTTGGATGTCATTGAAATGGCTGCTTGCTGAGTGAAATGTAAAACAAGGGAAATGGCTTGCTAGGTAAATCTTTTAAACGGAACATTTTAAAAAAACTTTTTAGACCGGTTCTATTTAAAACCGGTCTTAAAAGTAACTTTAAAGACCGGTCTTAAAATTTTTTTTAAGAACAGTTTTGAATAGAACTGGTCTTAAAATTAGAACTTTTACGACCGGTTCTATAACCGGTCTAAAAAGTAACAGACTTTTAAGACCAGTTGTATCAAGACCAGATCCAGAGCCTGTCTAAAATGTCATCTTTAAATGGCCTTAAAACTGATTTTTCCACTAGTGTTTCCCTCACCTCCCTCATACCAAATAGACCCTTAGAGAAGGAAATTGTGTGGCAGATTGGCTTGCCAAATGAAGCTTCCTTCAAATCAACACCATTTGACAATGGCATGAGCCACCAATAGGTTTAGACAATTACTTGTATAGGGATTTATTTGGATCATATGGATTTAGAAGTTGTCTCTTTTAGTTTACTCTTGTTTGGGCTGTACCCGTTAATGATAAAAAAAAAAGAGAGAGAAAATAAAAGAAAAGAAGTGGCTATTTTTTTTCTAAGCAGAGGTATCCTCCAATTGGAGGTGTAACCCCTTGCCTTGATTGGCGTAATTATGATTCGATAACACATAATTAAAATGGATTAGAGACCATCGAATAATTTAAACTCATTTCAACTTCCTACCCTATAGTAGAGTTTTTACAAAATATTTCAAAAACTTGTCCTCATCCTGGTCTCAATTTCAAATTTCGAATATAATTACCTGTGCAGTTAATTTACATTCATACATATCAGAGTATATACCCAAATCCCCGACAACTCCCGGGTTTTATACATATATAAACTAAGGGCTTATAGGTCTCAACTAGGGGATTACATGACCAAAATCAAATGTAATATTTACATCTCAAAATATACAGTAATTTCAAGTTCAAAAGTAGATAACCAATATCCTAAATTCACATATACCCCAAAGGGTCCTAATCTCTCCGGGTTGCCCGCTTCACTTTAGAGCCACTTGCCCTATCTGAAATGTTAGTCATTGGAAAGAATGAGATTCAAGTGAATCCCAGTAGTAACAAATCACTCACACAGTGTATAAACACATAGCATATAAGGTCATGTTAGCAGCATCACAATGTATCATGGCTCACACCACGTGCGACAGCACTTATGGCTGTAAACTCTATACGTCAGCTTTCATTACAATCTTTAGTATTTACAAAGTATCACAATGCGTCAGCTTTCGCTGCGATCTCAAAGCATCACAATATATCACAAAGTATTCTCAATGCATGACAAACATACATACAATGTTTCACACACAGAATAAGAGAAAGACTCACTACCTTGTCCTTTCCTAACATCCTTCGGCACGGTAGGCTCACGAGGTTGGCAAATATCAAATCCTATAAACCAAATCAAGGACATCCCATCAATCACTTTTTCAAGTTCTTAATTTCGTAGTACCTTTAAGTTGGTTATCATTTAAACTTTTTAGGTGACTATTATGGGCCTAAACACATGCCTAAAGGGTTGGGAGAACTACCCAAAAGATTCTCCTTTCTTATAAGAAAACACTTATTTTTGACTGAAACACTCGAGTGATGTCCCCATTTGCACTCGAGTCCCAATGAGAGAGACATAGAAAGTGTGTACCCGAGAGCACCAACACCTCCTGGAGTGGCCAGTACACTCGAGCACTCACCCAGACACTCGAGTGATGACACATATAGTCACCCGAGTCCCATCGAGTAAGGTGCAAGAAGTGACGACCCGAGAGCAACTAGGGCTCCAAGGCAACAAGTGCACTCGAGTACTAGCCCTAGCACTCGAGTGACTTCTCAACACTCGCGAGTGCCCAAGCACACTCTTGACAATTAGCCTGCGAGTAAGAACCTGAGATGCACGCCTATAGTGCTACATGCACATGCACTCGAGTGACACCCTATACACTCGAGTGATATCATACGACACTCGCGCTCACTGCCTGAAGACTTAACCCAAAACAAGGGAAATATCATACTACACTCGAGTGAGACCCTACCTCACTCGAGTGAGGCTTATCAGAAGCCAGATCGCAGCAACTGATATAGTTTTTCATATTTTCCAAAACTAGTTCCAATGGTTCCAAAACTTATACCAAAGCTCATTCCCACTCAAAATTTCTTAAGGAACCTATTAGTAAACTCTAAACACTCAAATTCTCCTCCTAACAACAAATTTGCTCTTGGTTCTCTATATTAAACTCAAAACACTTAACCATCAAAACTTCCACTTCTCAACTCCAACCCAATCCCAATGACTCAAAGATACCAAAAGCTACCAACTCAACCATAACATTCTATCAAATTCTTACATTCTAAATTAACACTATATTCAAGGCAAATTCTAGAGTTCACAAAACTTAACCAAAAATCATAACAAAGACACCAAAATGCATCAAATGCTTACCTTCTCAATTTGCTAAAATCAAATCCTTGATTCTTCAACTTTCAAATTTTTTAAGCTTCCAACCACCACCAATCAAAATTATGAAACCATGGCAAGGAAGCCCTCAACACCATGAACAACTTTACTGAATATAAGATGAGCATTTGAAGCCAAATACTTACCTAGAATTCAAACCCTTCCTTTCTCTTTCTTGCTCAAGCTCGCCGGAAATGGAGAATAAGGAGAGAGAGATGAGATGATGATGATAGATTTTTCCCTTTTCCCATGCTTCTTCAACGACTTGAAGGGAGAGAGGGAAGAGAAAATTGAACTTTGAACATTTGACTTAATCCAAAGGTCCATCTTTTGCCACTTGTCAAAATCTCATTCTCCCTACCATAAGTCCACATATGTGTATTCACACCCAATTCCACCCCTTTGTCATTCAATCCTAACCATTGATATCAATTACCAATGAGTTTCCTCTTCGGTAACTAACCAATTGGTCGATGATTTACCATTTTGCCCCTGATTATCACTATGCTTACTAAACCATCACCAAGCACATTTTATGTCACAATTCACATCATATATTTCAAAAATGCTTAATTAACATTAATTAGATCACTTTGAAGTTATTAGCCCTTAATTACAATTTAGGATATTACAGGAGGTAATCCTATTATCTGAGTAGAAATTTGAATTTTGGTTCACCATATTATAAGGGACTAACCCCCTTTACTAAATCCAACCCTATTGGTTTGGCTCATTCATTTTGATGGGTAGAATAAGGGTACTATAATAATTGGGCCAGCCAAATGTCTTAAGGCCCAAAAGAAAGAAGTATCCGCTCATCTATAGTTTCTCTTTCTCTATTAGCCCACTATTTCTGTTGCTTCTAGGTAATCAATGAACCAATGAAAGTTAATTAGTGTAAAGTAGAGTCTAATGCCCTGATATTATTCTCAGTAACACCCTAGACTTCTTTATTATGCATCTAACACCTCTTAATGCTATTTTACAATTACATCACACTAACTTTATTTATAATTTTGGATGCTAAATGAACTATAAATAAAATTATATTGTTGGAGTTAACTAGAAAATAATATCAAAGTGTTGGATGTTACTTTCTCTGATCCTAAATATAAGACAAAGTTGACTTTTCTGGAAAAATTAAGGAAGTTGATTAAATTACTTTAGAGGATTTATATTTGTATTTGTTTCTCTAAACTAATTAGTTTAACTAATAAATTGATATATAATATAAGGATACACAACATATGATATGATTAAGTAACTTATTTAGTTTCCTTAATCTCTCCAAAAAAAAAGTCAACTCTATCTTATATTTAGGACCTAAGGGAGTACATAATTTCAATTTTTTGTGGTAAAGTATATTTATGTTCACTTCATAATGTTATTTAATGTTTCATTTTTCATCCCTTCATTTCGTTTTGTTCTAATTTATCATCTAATAACTTTATCTTAAATTTTATTTTTGTACTCTTAATTTTTTTAAAAAATGATTATGTTTTTGCTTAACTCCATAAATCAAAATGTTCCCAAAAACAAATTCTATGTGGGTCACCATTGGGGTAGAAGGAAAATATTAGCCAGGCTAGAGTAAATTAGATAAAAATAAAATGAAGGGAGATAAGTAAAATTTTAATCAAATTTGGAAACAAAATCAAAATTAAATTGAATTAAGGTGTGAAAATAAAATGAAAGGAAAAAATATCAAGAACCGAAAGTCAACATATATATGTTAGTGTGTGTGTGTGTGTGTGTGTGTGTTATTACTAAAATATAGGCTTCTTTCTTTCAAGTGGTACTACACTACAAAAAAATATGTTATTACTGATAGAATTATCCACAGAAGTATTTCCGTCGGTAATTTACGGATTACTGATAGAAAAACATTTCGTCCGTAATTACCAACAGAATTTTGTGGGTCAGTAAGTACCGATAAATTACCCACGGAATTTTTTTTGTTGGTAATTACCAACGGAATTCCGTGGGTAATACGTAGGTAAAATTAATAATGTTTTTATTATATTTTGATAATTTATATAAAATAATAAAAATAAAAAGAATCTATAAAAAATAAAAATATTCAAATATCATAAAATTAATATTTAATATAATATATATAATATTATTAATAAAAATTATAAATGAAATAAGAAATTAAAATTTTGGAATTGTATAATATAAAAAATGTAATATATAATTATATATATATATATATATATATATGTAATATCATATATATTTATAATAATATTAAATATTTAAATGAAATAAGAAATTAAAAATTTTATATTTTATATTATAAAAAATGAAATATATGATTATATATAAATATATATGTAATATCATATATATTAATATTAATATTAAATATTTAAATGAAATAAGATGGGGAAAAAAAAGAAATAAAAAATAAAAAAAATTTAAATTTTATACTATAAAAAATAAAATATATAATTATATATTTAATATTATATATATGTATCTTAATATTATTTTTTTTTTAATTATTACATTATATATATTATTATGTGATCTCACAAAGATACGTGAACCTTTATTACATAACTATCTCATAAAGACACATGGCGCAAGGTTAGAGGGACATATGAGCCCTATCTAAAACAGTCACATAGATTTTTTTTTTGGGAAAATCGTTGGAAAATAGCAAATAAGCAAATTAATTGCTCTTTGCCACCAACACAAATGGGATACCTAACTGTCATTAAAATTGAACTTAAAAAGACACAAAAGCCCCTAGTTTAGTTTGGAAAGATCACATGACGCAGAAGTAAACGACTAAAGTTTATGACAGTGGCTTGTTCAGTTATCGTGTTTGCCGGAGTGCGTTGATGCGAGTCTTCTGTTGTTGCCGTCGATCACTGTGGCGTCCGCCGGAGGTCCATCACTGTGGAGTCGATAGATCACTTTGAAGCCCTTCTTCATATTTCAGTTTTTGATGGAGGTGATGATTTCTATATTGCTAGTGGAACTTAGTATTGTGCATTGCTGTGTGTGTGAGTAAAGAAATAGTAAATATAATTGGGGGTTGCTTAGATATTATGAGTTTGGCCATTATTGTGAAGTTTTTGATATTAGTTTATGGGAGTTTGTATATTGTGTATTATGTATCGTGTATTGCGTGTAATCGGTTTTGTTACCTGAATGTTGCTGGAATAATGATTCTGCAATGGAGATTCACATGTGATAGCCATTATGTGCAACTGATGTCCCGTTTTGTGCAATGGATCTTTTCCATACGTGTCCAATGGCCATCCACGATATGTGCAAAGGATGATCCATTATATGCCAATGATCTTCCATTATGTGCAATTATCTTCCGTATTGGGTATTGTTGCCTGATTGTCGCTGGAAGTAATAATTCTTTTCTTTGTTGGGAGAATTGCCGAAAAATACCTTTGAGGCAAATTAATTGTTGATTGCTACCAAGTGTGCAAGCGATGTTCCGTGTGTGCAAGTGATATTCCATATAAATGTGCAAACAATCTTCCATTGTGTGTAAAATATCTTCCGTTATGTGCAACAAATCTTCCATGGTAGCATTCAGCAATTAATTTGCCAAAAAGTTATTTATTAGTTTAGGTTATATTTCTTGCTGGTTTTGATGAAATTGAGTTTAAAGGCATCGTGCAGTATTGTCTTTGCAATGTTGAATGTTTTGGTAAAAAATCTTCATTGAAGTAGTTTGACTGTGCATGTTTGAGTGCATATTAGTTTATTATAGGTGAAAGTATAATTACATATTGACTAGTTTATTATAGGTCAAACATATTGCAAAATTCAGATTAGTTGACATTAAAGCCATATTGTTGCAGGTCTAAAGTTAATGTGATGAATAGAGTACAAAAGGAAATTTATTGCTTCTTCCACATAGGTGGGAAGATTGTCATTGATCAAGGGAAGACTCAATATGTGGGTGGGAGAGCAAATGAAAGAATGGTAAGAGAAGGAATGTCGCTTAATGAGCTTAGAAGAACAATATGTTCATGTCTTGGTATTAATTGCATATAATGGAAGATCATTGGCACAATGGATCATCCTTTACACATGAATCAGATCCATTGCACAAATGGAAGATCAATTGCACTTCATGGAAGATTAATAACACAAAATGAAAGATCAATTGCACAAAATGGAAGATCATTAGCACATCATGGAAGAGTATATGACAATGCAATATCATTGCCACAATGGATCATCCCTTGCACATCATGGGAAAGTATTTGCACAAAATGGAAGCTCAATTGCACATCAATCATATTGTATAAGTTAGATCCAAAAAATCTGCTTATCAATCTATTTTAATGTGCAATATGCAGTAATTCCCAAACAGCAGAATTTCCTAAAAACCAGCATAAAAAACTTTGAAAGTGTAAGCATCAGTAAAAGACAATGCTGTTAGAAAAAGTGGCCAAAAGTGGACGATGATATTTCTGAAATTGTGAAACTATCATGCAACATAGTTATACAAAGATCCCAGAAACATATGAGCAAACACCAAAATGAGTTCAAACAAGAAGGAGAACAGAAACACTTGCCAAATGTCTGTTACATACCAACAACAAGTTTTGAATTGACATGCTTTGCAGAAAAGATAGGTTATTCAGAATCCATATTAAGTTGCAACAGAGAAGCACCATATGAACAAAGCATAAACTTCATAATACTTAATCACATTAAAATATACTTATAACATTCTTAGATAGATTAACCTAATATTCTCACATTATTGCGAAAAATTTTTTAAAGGCCAGGGATAAAATTACACTTTGTGATGCATTTTCTTTTTGCTTAGTGACCAACAAG
Organism: Inga oerstediana; assembly: GCA_963210345.1. NCBI lineage: Eukaryota > Viridiplantae > Streptophyta > Magnoliopsida > Fabales > Fabaceae > Inga > Inga oerstediana. The sequence goes on from OY723403.1 coordinate 68,224,859, forward strand.
CCCCAACACTTACCCTTTATGCTATCAAATTCTTTTATGAGCCTTGCTGTTGGTCTGTCTAGAAACTCTCTTTCAGCGACATTAAATACAAAGACACCATTTAATTCCTGCAAATTTTGCTTCTCCCTCTGCAAAAAGCAAAAACTAAAAACTAATGAGTTGGAAGGGGAAAAGGCTCACATAATTGAAACTTGACTTGCTACCAAACAGAAGTGTAAAGCCATGCACAAATCCTGATTTTGTCATCCAGCACAGTGAACCACAGTCTTAAGAGTATTTGTCATGGGTTTATTTGAAGGTTCTTAATGATATATCACGAAGCATAAAAGGAAAACAAAGTACAGTAGAGTTCAAACAGTCCATGACATCTAAATATACTCCCATTATAATAAGCCTGCTCCAATTACATTTTCAAAGGGTTCAAGACAAGAAACTCAGCATAGTTTCAACTAAATTTTATCTCTTTAGAGAGCTCTACTAACTCTGAAATTCACTTCTTTATAAAGGAAAATTCTTCTACTAAACCATATTAAATTCAAAAGCCCCATCCTGTTGATTTATTTTAGAAAGCACCATATAAGCATGAACATTGCTTGTAAGTAAGGCATTTTAAATTATCTCACCGGATTTTAGGAGTAGGAAAATCCCTAGGATTCCAAGCTTCTTCACTACTTGCCCGAGAACAGCCACAAACGGCAGACAATGGTGGATGGCGTCCGAAGGAGTGTGGAATGGAAGAACAACCTGATGACACGGGGAATAAATTAAAATCGAGATGCAAAGGCAAACTGAGCAAATCATTCTCACCAGATTTTGGGAGTAGCAAAATCCCTAGGATTCCAACCTTCTTCAATGCTTGCCCGAGAACAACCACAGACGGCGGACAATGCTGGAAGGCGGACAATGCTGGACGGACGGCTTGTTTGATGAATATTGGAAACTAAGGGCTCCTTCCTCCCTCCCGCCTAAAATGGTGTTTGTGAAACTAAGGGCTTTTGTGTCTTTTTAAGTTCAATTTTAATGACAATTAGGTATCCCATATGTGTTGGTGGCAAAGAGCAATTAATTTGCTTATTTGGTATTTTCCAGCGATTTTCCCTTTTTTAAAAAAAACAATAATATTAAATTAGCTACGGCTCCTCCTCCTACTTAAGCTTGAACAAAGGAGGCAATGAGCTAAAAGAAAAAGAGAAAGATGAGACTGTGGACAGGAGAAGCTTCATCTCTTTCTTTAAGCAGCCGACTTCAATCAGAACAGAGGATTGGCGGAGGCGATCATCATAATCGCGTGCTGAGTGAAGAGGAGAGCTGAAACAGAGGAACCAGAGTGAGCTTGGAGAAATCCAGAGACAGCAATTGGGAGGAGAAAAAGAGAAAGCAAAGATATGGCAGAGGCAGTAGCTGTGACGCAAAACAGAATGAAGAATATTGTAGTGCTGTGATTTCTTTCCCTTTTTCTTTTCCTTATGGTTATGAATTCTGAAATTGCAATTGTTGTCTGGACCTGAATTAAAGTCATGTGTGGCTGGCTAGATGTTTTTTTTTAAACTTAGAGCTATGAACTAATATGAGGATTTGAGCATGTATGAACTAATTAATTATGTTTAGTGTTAATTTTTGTTTACTAATATTATATTGTTTTGTCTGCTTTATGCTTGAACACCACTAAATATGAATTTGGGGAATTTAAATTAGTCTTGGGAGAGAGATCTTAATTGGACCACAATATTAAGTAATATGGGATTAGAATTTATTCTAATTTGTCAATAGGATAGGAATATACCTATTGGACCCATGTAATCATATCATAGTGAAATTGTACAATTATTTCCTCTTGAGTAAATTAGTTAGGAATAAACATTTTAACTTGAGAGAGGGGTATAAATAATTGGAAGATACGTATATCCATTTAAACTCTAGATTAACAATTTAACATTAAGTGCTTTTAATTGGGTAATTACATGCTCAAAACTTAAAGAAGGGATTAACCGCTCTAGGTTGTTTTTATTAATTGGAATTTTATAAACATTATATTTAATACATTTTCTTTTGTTTAAATTGATTTTCAAATTCCATTTCGTTCTTGGATTTGCTCAACTTAAATAAAAATGGAAAATTTAATGCATAATTATCTATTACCTTGAATCTCTTTAGGACGACCTTAATTTACTATTATACTATTATACGGCCCTTGCACTTGCAGTGCTTATTTAAAATTTAGTAGCATTAAGCTTTTGGCGCTATTGCCGGGGATTATCGACGGAAATCTGTTGGTAATTACCAACGGAATATTTCCATGGGTAATCCGTCGGAAATAAAAATTATATCGACAAATCAATTTGCCACGTACTTTTTAGAAATGAAACATATTCCGTCGATAATTTCATTTCTGACAGAATTCCGTCAGAAAACTGAAATTCCGTGGGTAATTTCGTCAATAATTTGATTTTTTTTGTAGTGCTATAAGCAATCTTATTTAAGGAAAGTCAACAAATAAATGAGAACATATTGCCCCCTTTAATTCTCCCTAGTTTTGTTGAGATTTTCCCCTTTTAATTTTAGAAGTTGATTTTTTTTTTCTTTTTAGGTATTTGTCACACTAGTTGAATTGATTTATCAGCATTTAATTGTATAGTCATCACTTTAATTTTATGAGTCATTATTTTCTATTAAGTGAAAGTAATAACGTTAAGTTTAAAGGATTAAAAATATACTTTTTAAACTTAAATGACTAAAATAAAATTTGATCCGAACATAAAAAATAAAGTGTATACTTTAGCCCCAAAAAAAATACAAGCTAAGGCAAAATAATCAGATGTGCGACCTGCTTCCAATTCTAGCATTCAAGGTCCCGCCTCTACATGAATCTGCATATAAATTAAAGTGAAGAATTAATACATACAGAGATATCAGATATATTAATTAAGCAGAACATACAGTCATACACAGTTTATATGTAAACCCCAACTGTAAAAATAAAAACAAAAAACAAAGAATTTCATTTACCAGGATTAATAACTTCAATGATTCCCTTGCTTTTCGGATGGTTTAGTTCGACCATAACCAATGCTTGTTCCAACGGTATTACCTCCTCCGTATGAAGAACCCTGTCCATCAGAATCCATGTGTGATTTTTTTTTTTTTTTTTGCCAATAGAATCCATATGTGATAACTCTCTATATTTTATATATTTAAAAGATATTTTAAAAATAAATAAAGAGTTATTTATACAATTTTAAGGGATTTCTATAATATTATATTATTAAAAGATCAAATCAAATTGGTGCATCATTTTTTGGGATTTCAAATTAAAATAGAAGTTTTCAAGATTAGAGAAGAAACCATAATAATAATAATAATAATAATTAGAAGTTTTCTTATAGGAAAAAAAATCAATCAGTTTAGTTTTTATTAGTATTATTATATTTTCACTTCATTTACTTTTCAATTCAGAATACGGCATCGTTTTGGCAAATAATGGGTAAAAGGAGACCTAAATCTAGAAGCTAGGAGACAACTATAAGAAAAGGTAGAGGCGGCTGATTCAAAAAGGGGGGCCACGGGTTAGAGGAGAGATAGAGAGCTGGAGGCGCCTTCAGGGGCCAGCCGAAAAAGTTGACAACCACCATCACCTTCCTAGAGCTGGAACCAGTGAGCTAGAGAGAGAAACTCTGTTCCTTCTCTTCTCCATTGACGGCGACCAGAGTGAGGACGGAAGGAACTCCGGTTCGCCGTCTCTATCATCTGTACCGTCTTCTTCATCGAGAGAGCCAGTGATCGAGAGCTGGGTTTTGGAGAGCTAAGTGAAGGAGCGGTGAGAAGGGCAAGGAAGGAGAACGAGAGATTATTTGAGGCCGAGAGTGGTGGCGCTGTTGATACAGTCTGAGGCAGAGGAAGCTCTCATGTGTTAATTTCATTGCTCTGTTTTATTATGCTCTCTGTTTTTCTCTCGTTGAAATTCTAATATGGTCTGAGATTTGATTTCATTTTTGTTGCTGTGTTGGCTCTGGTTAAAGCTATGTGTGGCTAGGTCATCTTGAACATAGAGTAGTTATAAATTAATTTGAAGATTTAAATATGAACTATTAAATTATAATTAATGTTAATTTTTGTTTACTTAATTTTGTATTATTTTATTTACTTAATGTTTGATTATTATTAAGTATGAATTTGGAGAATTTAAATTAGTCTTGAATGAGATATCTTACTTAGATCATATGATTAAGTAACGTGAGATTAGAATTTATTGTAATTTGCTTATAGGATATGAATATATCTATTAGACCCATATAATCATATTAGAGTGAATTTGAACATTTATTGTCTTTTGAATAAATTAGTTAAGATAACAGTTTTAACTTGAGAGAGGTTAATAAGTAATTGAAGGATACTTATATTTATTTAAACTCTAGAGTAACAAATTAAGGTTAAGTGCTTTTAATTGGGTAATTACAAGTTCTAAAGCTTAAAGAAGGGATTAACCACTAGGTTATTTTTCTTCATTTGAATTCCTAAAAACATTAAATTTAGTATTTTTTATTTCATTTAAATTGCTTCTCAATTTTATTTTCTCCTTTGATTTGCTCAACTGAATGAAAATTAAAATTTTAATCTCTAATTATTAATTACCTTGAATTTATGTGAGACAACCTTAATTCACTATTATATTATTTTTACAACCCGTTCACTTGCGTTGCTTATTTAAAATTTAATAGTATCAATGTTCAACTAAACCCCCAATAGCTACAAACAACTCTATTTATATGATTTGGGATCTACAATCTTCTATTTGTGTTTTTGCCTTCAAGCTTAAACCTTATTTATAGCTCTCTGCTGTAATGAACAGCACACACAGATTTCATGAAAAAGTATATGAAATTTTTCAGAAAATGTCAAATCATTGGTTATAATTTCACAAGGACTTCATCTAAGTTTAAAAATCTAAACCAAAACATAAAGATGAGTCGTTAAACTAAAATTACATTTTCATGAAACTATATATAAAGAAACCAAAACCAATTATTTAAAACTATACTTGGACTAAAGCCTATATTTAATCAAACTATAAGGATTAAAATGATATTAATCCCAATTAAAAAAAAGATAAAGACAACTTATTTTGATTACCTGTAATATTCATTTTCAAGAACCATGACCAATGCTATCTCCAATAACCTTAGGTCCATTTGAAGTTGAACTCTGCGAACTATATATTGAACCATGACCAATGCTATCTCCAATAACCTTAGGTCCATTTGAAGTTGAACTCTGCGAACTATATATTGAACCATAACCAATACTATCTCCAATAACCTTAGGTCTATTTGAAGTTGAACTCCGCGAAGAACTCTGTGAACTATATGTTGAACCATAATCAAGACTGTCTCTGATAACCTTAGGTCCATTTGAAGTTGAACTCATTAAAACGCATGGAGCAGAGTCCTCCTCTGAATCTCCGGTCACTGGAGGGGAATATGGGCATGGGTGTGAACATCTGGGCCCACAAATGTTACTTTGCCGTGATTTTCGCCAGGGTCCACGGAGTGAAGGAAGGAAAGCTGGAATTAAGAATTTTGGGAAGGAGAATTTGCGAGCAAGAAAGGAGTTTGGAATAAATAAAGTAGGATATAATGTAAAGGATAAAGTGGAGAAGGAGTTGTCAAAGTCAAAAGGGTTTGGTAATGATATTTCAAATAAAAAAACTGAATGGATGGTTGTGGGGTCCAAAAGAAAAAAGGAGTTGAAGACTTAAGATTTATGGGAAGGAAAATGCAAATCCAGGACAACCCAAATTGAAGAAAAAAGAGCCTATTATAAAGGTAACTGGGCCCGGGCAAATGACAAATACGTTCCAATCTCTACAGGGACCGGAAACGTCTAGTTCCATGCATATGCAGGATGCTGATGGCTGATGCTGGCACTAAACTTGTGGAGGTTTCGAATATGACATTCTCTAGCTTGGAGGACCCCTGTGACCGTATGCGTAATAAATATTCGACGGAGGATATGGCTGTGGAAGCGAGTGGCACTTTTGACGCTGCTAGTAATGGGATAGAGCAGTGCATAATGGGAAACGGTAGTGGCTCCCACCCCAACCAAAATGTTTCCTAATAAATTTCATGATATGGAATTCGCGAGGTACGGGCTCAAAGTCATTTCCAAGCCTTGTACGTGAGCTTCAAAAATTTCATAAGCTAGATTTTCTTGCTTTGCTGGAGACACGCGCTGATAACAAAAAATCAGAGAAGCAAATTAAGAGTTTGGGATTTAATAAGTATATTTTTGTCGCTGCTGAAGGATATAGCGGTGGCATCTGGTGTCTTTGAAATGAAGAGTTTACTACGATTGAACCAGTTCAGCAGCATCGTCAGTTTCTTCACCTTGCCATTACTAATAAGAATTCAAATAAATGGCTACTAACGGTCGTGTATGCAAGTCCAAATCGTGTCAACAAGCGTCCTTTATGGAATGAATTATTACAAATTAGAGAAACCACTCAAGCACCTTGGCTTATTGGTGGGGACTTTAATGCCACCCTTCTTGAAAGCGAGAGAGTCTCAAATGCTAATTCTAAATTATTGTCAGATCGCGAATTTTGCCGTTGGTATGACGACATGCAAGTTCTTGATCTCGGCTTTGATGGCCCTGCATTTACTTGGAGGAGAGGTAAAACTAAAGCACGTTTGGATCAGTATCTAGCAAACGAAGCTTGATGTTCGATGTTCCCTGATGCAAAAAATTTTCATCTACCCTTCTATAAGTCATATCACCGACCGATTCTTTTGAAGTTATCATGTTGCACTGCTCGAAATCCTACACAATGTCCTTTTCGATTTATTGGCTCATGGGTCTTGCATGAAAATTTTGAGGAGCTTGTAAAGAGGGAATGGAGTTTGTCGGAGGGTTGGGTCTCAAATATTAACCACTTTGCCAACATGTGCTGTAACTGGAACAGGAAGGTATTCGGGCACATAGAAGGGCGCAAGAAGAAACTTCTCCAGAGACTTGACGGTGTTAATCGAGAATTGGCACGGGGTGGTAATTCATATAATCTAGAGCAACTCCAAATGAATTTATGGAAGGAACTAGACGAAGTCATTACTCAAGAAGCTCTTCTATGGGCGCAGAAAGCAAGAATAAAATGGAGCATTGATGGGGATAGAAATACATGCCTCTTTCATGCTTATGCAAATCACCGAAGAAAGGTAAACAGGATTGATGCTATCAAAATTGATGATGAGAATTGGTGCTTTGAGGAAGACATAATTAAATCCCATGCTACGCAATATTTCTCCAATCTTTTCAAGGAAGACATCATAGAGCGAGAGGTTCTAAAATGCACAACAACGTATCCACAGCTGTCAGATCTTCACTTGCGCATATCTATGAAGGAAGTGGAAGATGTAGAGATCAGAGAAGCCCTGTTTGATATGGGGGCACTAAAGTCACCTGGGCCAGATGGTTTTAATGCTCTTTTCTATCAAAGCCAATGGACGACTATTGGGAGCTCCATTATAGAATTTGTCAAACAGGTGTTTCACAACCCAGATAGAATTCGGGAGATTAATGACACATTGATTCTTTTGATTCCAAAGAAAGACAATCCTGAATCTTTGAAGGATCTCCATCCTATTAGCTTATGCAATGTGATTTATAAACTGATTACAAAAATTATCTGTAACAGGATGAAATGTTTTATGCCTTCTGTTATCTCACCGAATCAATGTAGCTTTGTACCAGGTCGACATAGCTCGGACAATATTATTGTGGCTCAGGAGGTGATACATTCTATGCGCACGATGGGAGGGAAGCGAGGATATATGGCTATCAAGATTGACCTGGAAAAGGCATATGACAGAGTCAATTGGAGATTCCTAATAAGCTGTCTACATGAATTGAATTTGCCAGTAAATCTTATCCAGATGGTGGAACAATGTATAAGCACAACAAGCCTACAACTTCTATGGAATGGGAATAAAGCTGAAGCTTTTCAGTCCTCAAGAGGGATTAGACAAGGTGACTCATTATCGCCTTACTTGTTTGTGATATGTATAGAAAAATTAGCACATATGATACAGGAAAGAATGGCTTCGGGAGATTGGAGACCTATTCGGCTTACAAGAAAGGGCCCCCCACTTTCTCACCTCTTTTTTACAGATGATATTGTGCTTTTTGCTGAGGCATCTATGCAACAAGCAGAATTAATACGTGAGTGCTTAGATCACTTTTGTGCCTCTTCGGGGTTAAAGGTAAATACAAACAAGACCCGTGCATTTTTCTCCAAGAACATTAATCATAACATATGTAAGGAGATTAGTACATCACTGGGTTTCTCCATAACGGCGGATCTTGGTAAATACCTTGGTGTTAAACTACATCACAAGCGAGTGGGGAAAGAAACGTTTCATGAGGTCATTGATAAAGTGAAGTCTAGACTTGATAAATGGAAGAGTCCCTCTTTCTCGTTAGCTGGACGTTCCACACTAATTGCCTCTGTCACTTCTGCGATACCTACTTACACCATGCAAGCTTCTCACTTTCCTAACAATGTGTGTGAGGCACTCGATAAACAGAACCGCTCCTTCTTATGGGGAAGTACAGAGGAGCAACGACGGGTTCCGCTAGTAGCCTGGGATGAGGTTTGTAAAGAGAAAAAGAAGGGAGGGCTGGGGCTGCGCAATGCAAAGTACCAAAATCAATCTCTCCTCATGAAGTTAGGATGGAAGATGGTAACTAATCGAGACACACTATGGGTAAAGGTAGTTAGAGACAAATATAGATGTGGAAATGACCTTTTACCAACCATTGATAGGAATCGGCAGGGGTCAAATCTGTGGACAGGCATCAAGAGAACATGGAATAAAGTCCAGGATGGCCTTGAAGTGAATAACGATGCTTCAGAAGTAAAATGGAAATGGGAAAGAAATGGGTCCTTCACAGTGAAATCTGCGTATGCAAGCTTCAATATAACTTCTGAGAATCATGGGAAAGAGTGGGAGAGGCTATGGAAGATTAGAGCTCCCCATAGATGTAAAACATTTCTCTGGTTGGCAGCGCGTAAATGCCTTTTGACTAATGCCAATAGATTCAAGCGTGGGATTACTCTGGATTCATCTTGCCCGCTGTGTGGAGCAAACTCTGAGGATATGGTCCATGCTCTTCGGGACTGCGATCAAGTAAGACCTTTGTGGCGAAAGATCATACCTGCATCAAGATGGCGTACTTTCTGTTCCATGAATTTCGCTGACTGGCTGTGGTGGAATGTGAAAGAACATAGAATGAAATAGGAGGGCTGGGAGTCATTATTTACAGTTATATGTTGGTGGATATGGAGGAGAAGAAATCAGTTTGTGTTCGAGGAAAAATTTGTGACGAATGATGTGATTTTAGCAAGTTCCAAAGCAATGGTTGATAGTATAAAGTTGGCAAAAAAAAGATTGGCAGGAACGACCATTTTAGGAGCAAGCCTTGTATCGGGAGAGGCTCGTTGGAGCTTGCCAGAAGAAGGATGGCTGAAACTGAACGTGGACGGAGCTTACGCACGATGTAAGAAGTCCAGTGCCTGTGGTGGAGTATTTCGGGATTCAAAAGGTATTTTTGTTCAAGGATTTATACATCGGAATGAGGAAGGAGATGAGTTGTCTGCAGAAATCTGGGCTTGCCTTCTTGGATTAAAAACAGCTTGGGCTTTGGGAGTTCGAAAGCTCTGGATTGAAATGGACTCCACTGAGTGCCTTGATATGATCCTACACGAGCATGGAGAGAATCATCGTGATGCGCCGGTGATACGGGAGATTAAGCTTTTACTGAACTTGCAGTGGGCAACGAAGGTGTCGTATATACCTAGAAGATGCAATATGGTCGCCGATTATCTAGCAAAATCTGGGTTGGACTTCGAGCTAGGAATGCATACTATCCATCAGCCGTCTGAGGATCTTATTGAGTTACTGGAAAAGGATTGTATTGGGTGCAGAGGACCTATCGGTATGAGCTGAGGTGTCTGTTTCTATTATTAAAAAAAAAAAAACCACCAAGTGCCTTACAACCTTCTTTTGTATCAATATATAATACAATCCTCTTCCACCAAACACTGTTCATAAGGAAATGGACGGTAAAAATCATAACGAAACATTGTTCACAACAGATGAATGGCTGACGAATTTTGTCTAATAATTTATTCCCTCTTCTACCGCCAAACATTATTCCCAACAGATGGGTGCTCAAATTTCCCTCCCCTATTTTCAATATCCCGCCAAGTCTGCATCCATTTATCTGATTTTAAAATTTCAATTTCAATTTTGAATTTCAAAAAACTATCTTTTTTAAATCACTCATCGTCATTTCATCATTTTAGATCATCATTCTCACTACCTTGCCTAACCTTTGTCCCATTGGTCTCCAATCTCCACTTTTGTCCAAAAGTGGACGAACGACGAGCAGATCTGGCGATGACGAAGAACCTACCAGAAGGAAGGCTCCGACTCCTAAACGATTTCATATTTAAAAATGGAAGAGCAATAAACGATTTCATTATGCTCGAACTTTTGACGGTACGAAAGAGAGTTGTGCGTGGATGCATGATGGCCCTTGATTCATGAATCTATAGCCATTTTACTTTTCAAAGTACTCGTGGAATTGCAGTTTCTTCCGTACAATAATGCATATATGTTTTTGCGGGGCCAGGGTATCCTGAAAAATATCATCTTGGCCTGGGTGATCCACATGGGACCCCAGCACTTGATATTTTAGTCATCATTGATGTATATTTGCACGTGCCTCTTTAATAAATAGTACTTTCTCCTGCCATTAAAATAAAAATAATTTATTCATAAATTCATGATTACTTCTACATCTTAAAAAAAATCGCATTTTTCATGTTTTAAATAAAAATTTATGAGTATTTTTTTATATTTAGTTAAAATATATCTAACACACTAAGATATATTTTTAGGTGCATCAAGCACCCTAAAACATTTTGAAATATAACCAAAATCCTAAAATATTTTAGGGTTTTAAATGCGCAAAAAAACACTTCAAGGTGCCGGACACAAATAAAAAAATATTTTAAGATGTTGAATGTAACAGAAAATATTTTAAAGTATTAGATATATATATATTAAAATATTTCAGCGTGCAAGATATACCTAAGGCTTTACCCCTTTACACTTTTTTGAGTTGGAGGTAGTTTGGCACGTACTTTCATGTTAATTGCATCGGCCTCACCATAAAAAATAGTTATTTTTAGTTAATTCTAGGAAAAATATCAATTGAATACCATTTAAAATTATAAAACTCTAAAAAGTTTATTAATATTTTAAGAAAATTTAATAGTACTAAATATCAAATTGGGTTTTTTAAGTTTTGACATATTTACCATTTTATTCCTCAATTTTTTTAAAAAAAATAATAGTGGTGCCCCTGCCGAAGCACCACTGCCGGCCGTCCGGCTGGGACTCTCGATGGCGGCCGAAGCTCCGGCCGGCGGGAGCTCTTTTGATGGGGAAGGGATTTTTTTTTGAAAAAAATTAGTTGAGAAATGGTAAAGGGTGGGATCGAACCCAACCCACCCCTTTAATAAAGAAGCATAGTGGTCATTGGGCCACCAAAACTCCTTTGATATATATATATATATATATATATATACACATTATTAAATATGTACAATATAATTAAATGCGTAGTAGCTTTGATAAAGTTAGTAATGACTTTGACAAATTAAATAATGGAAATAACAAAATTCGTAATGGTATTGACTAAATCGTTTGTTAATGAACCTTAACTTGCATGTTTTCATCAACATTTTTGCCCAAAACGCTTTTTGTCAAAACCATTACAACTCTTGTCAAAATAATTAATAAACTTGTCAATCTCATTACCGAATTTATTAAAATCCTTTTATTTATATTATGGATATTTTCATAAGGGAATCTCATAATGGACTGTCAAAACCATTACAATTCTTATCAAAATTATTACCAAACTTGTCAATCTCATTATTGAATTTGTTAAAATCATTTTATTTATATTATGAATGTTTTCATAATGGAATCTCATAATGGGACTGTCAAAACTATTACAATTCTTGTCAAGATCATTACTAAACTTGTCAATCTCATTACTGAATTTGTTAAAATCCTTTTATTTATATTATGAATATTTTCATAATGGAATCTCATAATGGGATTGTCAAAATCATTACTAAACTTGTTAATCCCATAACTGAATTTGTTAAAATCCTTTTTATTTATATTATAAATGTTTTCATAATGGGATTGTCAAAACCATTACAATTCTTGTCAAAATCATAACTAAAATTGTCAATCTCATTACTGAATTTGTTAAAATCCTTTTATTTATATTATGAATGTTTTCATAATTGAATCTTTAACAAAATTAGTAATGGAAATGATAAGTTCAGTAATCATTTTAGCAAGAATTGTAATGATTTTGACAATTTCATTATGAGATTCCATTATAAAAACATTCATAATATAAATAAAAGGATTTTAATAAATTCAGTAATGAGATTGACAAGTTTAGTAATGATTTTGACAAGAATTGTAATGGTTTTGACAATCCCATTATGAGATTCCATTATGAAAACATTCATAATATAAATAAAAAGATTTTAATAAATTCAATAATGAGATTGACAAATTTAATAATAATTTTGATAAGAATTATAATGGTTTTGATAGTCCCATTATGAGATTCCATTATAAAAACATTCATAATATAAATAAAAGGATTTTAAAAAATTCAATAATGAGATTAACAAATTTATTAATTATTTTGACGAGAGTTGTAATGGTTTTGACAAAAGCTTTTTGTGCAAAAATGCTGATGAAAACATGCAAGTCAAGGTTCATCAGCAAACGGTTTAGTCAATACCATTACGAATTTTGTTATTTCTATTACTGAATTTGTCAAAACCATTACTCAAAACTACTACGCCTTTAATTATATTATACATATTTAATAATGCATATGTATATATATCAAAAGAGCTTTGATGGTCTAATGACCACCATACTCCTTTGCTAAAGGGGTGGGATGGGTTCGATCAAATCTCTTGCCATTTCTCAACTAATTTTTTTCAAAAAAAAAAACCCTTTTCTCACCAAAAAAGCTCCTACCGGTTGGAGTGAGAGTCAACCGGCCAGCGGTGGTGCTCCGACAGGGGCACCACTGTTTTTTTTAAAAAAAATTGAGGGGTAAAATTGTAAATGTGTCAAAACTTCAAAACCCCAATTTAATATTTGGTACCTTTAAGTCTTTTTAAAATATTAATAGACTTTTTAGGGTTTTATAATTTTAAATGGTATTTAATTAGCATTTTCCCTTAATTCTCACTATTCTATCATTTTTGTTATGATTTTGTAAGTTTAAGGGCACTTTTACACTTAGAAAAAACACATGGTATTAGTTGTATTTTAAATAAAAATTTATAAGCGCTTTTACATCAATACCCATTTATTTATATTACAGGAGGCCACAAGCACTTGTGATTGAAAACAATAGTGACAGACAACTAAATAAAATTCCTATTCTAACCCATTATGCGTTGCATGACTAGGTAAGGGACCACAAGAAAAATTTAAAAACTCACCACCAAATCTCATCGCATCTTTGATAATTAAAAAAAAAAAAAATTCTCATCGCAACTGTGGGCAAAATGACTTGGTTTAGATTGCCTAGATTTAGCGATATCATCACCTTCAAATCGGATAAGGGGTGGGTGCTATGCACGTCCCTGATGATATGTAGGTGCTGCGCGTTCTATTTAGAGCCCTTTTTAAATATATTTTTTATGATTTTTTGGATTATTAGATTCTACATTAAATGGATGACATTTTGATATATTATAGGTAAAAAATAGAACAGTTTTTAATTTTTTTATGATTTTTTAAAGATTCAGTGCAATTTTTTTGAAACATGGTGCAGTTTTTTTTTTTCCCAATTTGAGCACTGAATCTTTGAAAAATCATAAAAAATTGAAAACAACTTTATTTCTTATCCATGATATATCAAAATTTCGCTTATTTCATTTAGAATCTAATGATATAAAAAACTATAAAAAATACATTTGGAAAGAACCCTAAATATGTGGCGCAACACCTGCGCATCAGGGAGGTGCACAGCACCCACCCTGATCCCCTTCAAATCTCTATGCAATTTGTTACGAGTTTGGATGATCAATTAAATAGTGCAAGTGTACACTGTCGTAATCAAGTAATATAGAAGTGAGTAAAGTATCGTTCCCACGAGGATTGATCACTAAGTACCAAAATGGGTAATTTTAATTCTATTTAGTCGATCGATAAATCGGTGATTGAGAGTACAAATAAAAGAAAAATAATTAAATATGAGTGCAGATGATATGAAAACAAATATGAGAAAAAATCTTAGGGATTAGATTTCACTTAACAAATTCCGGATTGAATCACTTATCTATTCTAGCCCAATTTATTCCACATAATTGATAGTCGAGTTTCCTTAATTTAATTACTAGCCTCTTCCAAGGTCAAGCAATTCTATAATTGATTGCTAATCCAATATATTCCTATATGAATTTAAGCAATTAATTATGCATTAAGATTTATGAAACTCAATAAGACTACACAACTCATATGAATATATTCCTATTTCATATGCAAGTCATGATTTTAATTATAGGATCTACACACATGCATCTCCTTCCGGTCTCAACATGCATATTGTAATCATTCAAAAGGTGGCCAATCAAATGAAAGCATTAAGAACAATAATTTAAACTCAATCATGAAGGAGAAATTAAAACTAGATTTAATAAGTTAAGATTCAATCCGGCATTAGTAAGCTACGTCATCACCCTAGGAAAATGAAAATTTAGCTCATGATAAAATTAAAAACAAAATCAAAATAAATTGACATTATATGAAACTAGAATGAAATCTTCATAAATACTGCATAAACTTGAATATCTATATACATATGAATACTCTTCCACCGAGCCGTCCTCCTCAATGCGGCTCATGCATGGCTTGTCTCACAAATCACTGCTCATAAGGATTAAAATGGCTACAAAAAAATTTCGGCTCATCCAATTACCTTTCATCGGCTCCAAAAAAAGTGGGCCAGGGTACATGACTTCAAGTACAACACATATTCAAATTTGAATCCATAACTTGAGAACTTTCAAACCCCCCCTGCTGTACCTCTACTTCTGTGCGGTATTTTACTTCCACCAATTCATGAACACCTTGAGTCTCTCTTCCGATTGGTGCTCACATCTTTTATCAAGTCTCTCATTCGGTAGCAAAAAATAGGTACTGCGTATCTAGCCTTCCATTTATGATTTCGCCCATGGCTCGAGAAGCAACAACGCTGCAATACCACACTGACCTTAAGTCTCTGTTTTGGTGGGTGCTCCGTCTAACAACGAATCCAAACCGCCCGATCTTAATTCAAACCGCCCGATCTTTCTCCTCACCATGCTTTTATCCACAACGAAGGCATCCCCAGATATTTTGGGTACATGGCCGGTAATTATTTTTTAGGTTCATTGCAATAACTGTGTCATTTACAACCTTCATTTTGTTGCCCTGTCCAACGTTGTACTGATTCACTTTCGTCACATTCATTGCGTGTGGTTGTTACTACCTCCTTAATGGCACTTTGTTAGTAGGTACCGTCATTCAATGTCGATGGTCATACATTCCTCTATTTATAGAGGGTCCAAAACTAAATGAATTCCCACCCATAGCTCTTTTAACATCCCCTCTGTTTGTTGGTTCTGCATCTTCCTTTTTGTACTCATTGAAGTTGACGGTGTTTTTGTCTATCTTCAGAGCTTGGCTGAAGGCCTATGTCAAGAAACGATCTTAGTGAAGGTGGATAGGATCATTACTACGGATGTCATCCGGTTTCCCATTGGACCTTCTCGGCTTATGAGGGAGTTCTCCGGGTTGCAGCTCGTCGTTTTCGACCATATGGTTAGTCTACGTTATATTCCTGTCGCAGCGACGTTGTATGCCTATTTTGGGAGTTCTCTCCTTTTAATTATATGCCTGTTTTTCTGTCATGTTAGATGGATCGCATGGTGGTCCATCTGGAGGACTATCCAACCATTCAGCGTTTTGCTCGCTCACTTGGAGAAGATCGGTGCTACAAGATATCTAATTTTTGGGTCTTCAGGAATGCACAGGGATATAGGAAAAGATACCACATCAAATTGACGCCCACTAGCCATCTCACTATAGCAGCTGCAGATTTGCCACAACACTGCTTTAAGCTCATGACTGTTCCCCATCTTACCTATGAAAGTGCAAGCCATGGACAGTTAGTTGGTATGCTAATATTGTTCACTAATCCTTATAGTGTCCATTCTTCTTTTTTTATGTGCCACTACCCTTCTGTAATTTTTATAGTGTCATTTTGCTTTTTTTCCAGATGTCTGCGGCGTACTCAAAACCATGTTTGAGCTGGGTATGACACAGTCCGGCGGAGTTTTTTGTGTCGAGCTTATTTTAGTTTTAGAGGACAGTGGAGTGTTTACTGAGGGGTAATCATGAATATGTTAAATTGCATTTTAAATTCCATTATGGTGTTACACATGGCCTAAAGCAAACAACACCTTATCTTCTACAGCAACGTCTTCACATGTAGCCTGCGTGGTGCCTGTGCTGATGCAACAATTCAAGCATACGAGGCTGGTCGATATGAACACCCTCTATTTGTTGTCATCCAGTATGCCATGCAGAGCGATAGGACCGATGGTTAATGTTATGTTAATTTTGCCTGGATCATCATATTTTAATTTCAATGTAATTCAAGCTTTTCCATTCAAAATTTACATTTTCAGGTGGCCCAACCCTTACCTCCTACTATAATGCTACCCGGGTCTTCTTCAATCCAATATATTATGCTTAAATAACTCCCTTATTACGATCTACCTATCTTCCCTACACTAACTCTGCTTTGAATTTTCTGCAGGGAACCAAGATCCAAGCTAGCCTTATCGCCAAGGACCTTCCTGATAGATACCGCCAGTCATTGACTGAAGGGAAGACTTACTTCATCGCAAACTTTGTGGTCTCTCAGAATTCAAGCCAGTACAAAGCTACCACACATCAGTTCAAAATCCGGTTTACACAACAAACTTTTATTCGTGAAGAACCTGCTGACTTACCAACTCATGCATATTCCTTTACACCTATTCCTGATATCTTGAAGACGGATGAGAAGCATTTCACAGATTACTTGATAGGTAACAACAGTGGTTTCTTTTCTCTCATTTGATTCATGCTTGATTCTACTACTCTCTTACTTCGGTTAACATGTCTCTCCTCAGATATTGTTGCTTTTGTCAAAACAATGGGCACTCTAGAGGAGTATCGTAGAGACAACCAAACAAAGAAAAAGCTCAAGATGACCCTTACTGACATAAAGTAAACACCATCCATTACCTTAAAAAAATGACAATACACTCTATTCTTCCATTGTAATGCTAACATAGCTAACCTTGCTTTACTCATAATTATTTTATCCTTAATTACAGTGACAATGACGTGGAGTGTGTCCTGTTTGATGAATGCTCCACTGATGCTTACATGGCTCAATTGGAGAATATGGAGACACCTGTTGTGGTGCTGCTTAATCTTGCCAGGATTGGTTGGTCTGAAGATGGTCAGCTTTTGTGGTTCAACCTTCTTTCTTTCATGTACCATCATGTCTTATAGTTATATCGTTGTAGTAATAACATCTCAACATGTTCTTACTTCCAGGGATACTGCAAGTATGCAGTTCGTTCAATGCTACCCGCGTTTCTTTCAACCCCCCCATACCTGAAGTAAAAGAGTTAATTGAAAGGTCCATTTATTAACTACCTAGAAATTTAAATTATAGTTCCCACATGCATTCATATCAGTATTAAATCTATTTTAATACACTACTGATATCATTAACCACTTTATTCCTTTCCAGTGCTAAGGACAAAGCATCACCTATCACCACAAGTTTTAGTCAAGTCATGCCAACGCAATCAAGTCAACAATCTTGCTCTAGCATATTACGTAACAACTACAGGGTCCCTATCTCCCAGATTCCTGACCAGAAAATTGTACACCTCTTGCCTTGCTTTATTTGATGGAATTATTAGCATATCAGTTTCTCTTTTTAGCCCTCTTCAGTTGTGTATTTGGTAATATCACATGTTATGATACACTTGGTAATGATGTCTTGTATGTGGACAGGGATCCAGTTTTGTTGTTAACTGTCTCATACATAAGCTTGAGACTCGACATGGTTGGACTTATGATGGTTGTGCCAAGTGTGCCACAAAGCCTAGAGATGAGGGAAACAGCCTGGTCTGTCCAACTTGCAAGAAGAAGACAGATTCAATTGAACCTAAGTAAGTTTTTTCCCTTTGTTACTTTTATTGTTTCAATAATTGATTTAAGCAACAAGAGAGTCAAATTTCCCATCTTATCCAGGCTGAAGATCCATTACACTGTTGTTGATGATACTGGAAGTGCTTCAGTTGTCTTCTGGGACAAACTTGCCTCCCAATTGTTGGAAAAAAATGCTACTGAGCTTAAACAGATTTTAAAGAGTGTATGGCATCAATTCTTATATGAACTTACTGTTACTATTACTGATAGCTCAATATACTTATTTTGGTTATTTCTAAGTGAAAATCCTCCTTCAATTTTTTTAGCAAGACCGTGAATATGATTTCCCGGACCAGTGTGATTCTGTTGTGGGTAAAAGGATGCTGCTAAAACTCAAACGAAATGACTACAATGGGAAATACATTGGCTCCAGCATTAGTGTTCAGCAATACACATATTGTGAGGACCTTACTGAACAGTTCAATGAAGCATCTACTGAGAAGGCCCCTCACGACAAAGCTGATGCCATCCCAACCCCTGAGGCTATAACAACTCCTAATGTAACTCCTACTCACACAGGAACACTTGAGTCTGATGACATTTCATTGTTGGAGCTTTCTCAAAACACCAATCCTATTGCTGTAAAAGGAAAACGAAAGGGTGCATTGAAGAGAACTGTTGTGGACACAGATAATTGTTCTGAGTCACAACCTTCATTTGTCTCACTTCCAAACTACAAGATCCTGAAAAATGTGAAGCAAGAGAAGAAGTAGACATGTTATTACAATCTCTGGTGCTGAATGTCAAAAGCTGAATTCCCAAACACGCTTGAAACTATGTTTTCATTTTAAGTTATTTCATTCCAGTCTTAGGATTAAATTGTTGTTCTTCTGTTGTATTTCTCCTTCAACTTTTAATTTCAATGAATCGTACTATTTCCTCTGTTAGTTACAAGTTCACTGCATTCAAATTCTTACTGTTATGTCATTCAATCCAGTTCTTTCAAACTACAGCCATGGATGTTATATAACTGATATCAAAGTACATGTGATTCGAAATAAAGTAAACAGGAAATTAACCTTAATAACATTGCTGTTTTAAAAAGCTTTATATACATCATTCTTCTTGGTCTATTTGCTGATTCATTCCATTAAACTAATATCCTAAATTATGGATATATAACTAATATATTATACATCTGATTCAGACCAACTTTAAACTTTCAACTAAAAATACACATGTATCATCCTCCCCTTAATCCTTAATTAAAAATTATATCCAAATAACTAAGTCCAAGTTCATTCAATTCTGAAATCATAGAAATTAAGTAAATGAACAGACAAGGCATAGAGGCATCTAACATTGACGGTTTAGATGAAAACATGAGAGCACACTCTCTTCGTAAATAACATCAGATGAGTACACTGTACTTATATTAGCTACAAGTTAATTTCAAAATTGTGCAGCAGTACAACTCTACTATAAAGGGAAACTCTCATCATATATCATATAATAATGCATAAAATGAAATTATTACACATTTAAAATATATTGTATTGCTTTATACAGATGTACACACTCTTCCCGCATCCCTATGCGTTTTGTTGGTTTTTTAATTGTAATGAAATAGTGCACACCACCTGCACAAATAAGCACAACAACAGTATGCGTATTACACTTTGAAGGAAGGTCTAGATATAGCATAAACCATTGCATCAGGTTGTAGCAAGAACAGATTCTGAAGGTCTACATGATCAATAACCAACAAGAATATGCGTCGTTCATTGTGATAAAAGGTATATCAGTATCATCCCTCAATAAAGGAACCATCTTTTTTATTCTTTACCATTAACATCTTAAAGAAAGTTCCATCTCCGCTCAGTAACATTTGCAGGGTCTCCAACGGTGAGCTTTTTTCACTGCCCATAAACGATGACTAAGGAAAAATCTGATTCATATGCTAAAGAAAATGCTAGAACTCCTTCATCCTTTGGAATTCATGAAGATCGTCTTGAACCTTCCACGCAACCTTCTCAAGTCTTATCTGCAACAAAAATGCAAGGTACACAGAAAAAGCAAAAGGAAAGAAGGTCATTGAAGGACCTGACAAATCTTGCTTCTAATCTCTCCAGCCGCTTTACAAGTTCTACTTCCACAGGTAAATACTCTCACATAAACCTAACAGTCCATATATATGCCTGCAAGATTTTACATTCTTTGCATAACTCAAAACGAAAGCAACATCCTGAAATGAGCATGTATAACATCTATGGCTATCCCTTGCATATAGATAAGTACTTCCTTTCCTGTTATAACATGAGCTCCAAGTCAAACAACAATCTCCTATCTGTGACAACAATCTATGACCAATCTATGTGCTTAATCAGATACATCTGCCACAGAGAATGTTGCAACTCCGTCATCCATTAAAGTTCTTTATGACCGTCTTCATCCTTCGACGCAACCTGATGAGGTGTTATCTTCAACAAAAGCAAAGGCTGCACACAAAAAGCCAAATAAAATAAGGACCTTGCAAGATGTAACAAATGTTGCTTCTAATCTCTCTGGGCATTTTACAACTCCTTCATCCACAGGTTAGTACGTACACACAGACACAACAGTCTCTATATATTGCTGCAACATATTGACAATGTTTTCATCCACCCTTTTAATAGATAAAAATGTGAACCATCAGCGTCCTTCGGCTAACACTTCTTTTAATGAGTGTGTCCCAACACTTCAACACATTTGGAAGAGGAAAAACGCGAGGTTGCATGGGCTACTAAAAAATAATGAACTTGCTCCTCCACCTAGGAAGAGATTATGCAAGTCAAATGTAATTCAAGTGGACCTACCACCTAACATTAATGTTCCTAGGATCTTTCCAGGTCTTTTCTTCCTATCTCTTATTATACCTTCAAATGGACTATATTTCATCTCCTTTACAGTACTATAAATTAAATGTCATTTAGTCTTTTTTAAAGTCAAACTTATACTCTTTTTCCTCTTACTTGTGTCTTTGTCAAAGAACAAAATAGAACAAACCAGTCAATTGATTCCATAGGACAGCTTCCATCTTCATATTTGAAAACTGGACGTGCAATTAAAGCTTCCAAGAAAGTGAAAATTAACAAAAACAATTCAGATGCCATCAATATAGGTACATGACTATAAACGCCCCTGATCTTTTTTATTCAATGCCAATCACATCTATATGAAAACAATGATCCTTTATCAAATTAATTGATATATAGTGGAAGGAGTTAACTATGATGACATTGAATTCAATTTGGACTTTCATGAAGTTAGCGAACATGATGATGCCTCCTCAACATCAGATGAAGAGCAAGGTTACTTATTGTCTACTTTTCTTTACCATTTGATGGTATCTGCCATCACTCTTAAATGAAAAATGAATACTGGTGCTAAATTATTATCAACTTGTCATGCAGATATGTTAGCCTCTTTACAACCTTTAAATGAAATAGAGAATTATAGCTGCTTGGAAAAAATGTATTGCCAGAGTACTGAATCAGAAGGTATTAACACTGTGATATGATTAACTGCCAAGTATGAAATAAAATTTATTTTAAATCTTGAATTTATTTTTTCTGCTGTCAGATTACTTAGACGAAGGGGACCCTATTTATGCATGCAAATATTGTGGTGCATTATTCTGGTACAATGAAAGAGCAAAGAAAGACGAACGCAAGAGAATTGCCAATACCTTCTCAATGTGCTGCCTCCAAGGTAAGGTGCAATTACCAACAATGAAGGCACCACCAGCTGTATTGCATAGATTATTCTATGATAAGAATTGGTCCAGTTCAAGAAATTTTCATGCAAACATAAGGCAATACAACAACATGTTTTCGTTCACTTCAATGGGAGGAAAAATAGATCACTCGAAGAACTCTGGTAGAGGACCATACTCTTTTGTACTTTCAGGAATGAACTACCATAGAATTGGTAGCTTATTACCACCAGAAGGTGCACGACCAGTTTACTCTCAACTCTACATCTATGATACAGAAAATGAAGTGAGGAATAGAATAGCAGCAGTCAGGTAATTTAGCTCTTCACTTAATTTGCTTTCAAATATTAATTTACTTGCGTTTTGTAATCATATATAATTTTTTCCCTTTTGTTAATACCAGCAAACATGAAGCTGACTCTACTTTGGACGCTGGAATTGTTGAAGAAATCAAGAAAGTACTTGATGAGGTCAACCCATTTGTTAAACAATATCGTTTCGCATCATCACATCTTGTGAACCAAGCCAATCATGAAATGAAGCTATGCTTAATGAGCACAAGACAACATGATGGCCGGATGTACAATATGCCAACTGCTTCAGAAGTCGCTGCATTAATTGTTGGTGACATTGATATGGCTTTCAATGTCAGAGATATAATTGTCGAGAAACAATCAGGCTATCCAAAGCGCATCAATGAATTGCATGCTTCATATTTACCACTGCAGTATCCTATTTTATTCCCTTTTGGTGAAGATGGTTATAGAGATGATATTCAACATCGAGAGGAAACTCTTTCAACAACAAAGACAAGGAAGATGCTCAGTATTAGAGAATTTTTTGCCTTTCGGTTAATGACAAGGGAAAATGAAATTTCGATGTTACTTCATGCAAGTAGATTACTTCAACAATTCATCGTTGATGGGTACACAATGGTTGAGGCCCAACGATTACATTGGGTTAGAACCCACCAAAAGGAACTTCGAGTTGATTTGTACCAAGGATTATCTGATGCAGTTATAAGAGGGGAAACAAATGCTTCATCTACTGGTAAACGAATAATACTACCTGCCACCTTCACTGGAGGAGCTAGGTATATGCTGCAAAACTATCAAGATGCAATGGCAATATGTCGATGGGCTGGATATCCAGATATCTTCCTCACTTTCACTTGTAATCCTGCATGGCCAGAGATAACAAGGTTTTGCAAAAAACACTCAGTAAGCCCTTCAGATAGGCCTGACATGCTTTCTAGGATTTTCAGGCTTAAATTACAAAGACTTATGAAAATCCTTAAAGAAAAGAAGATTTTTGGAGCTATACGCGCAGGTATACTTATATCCTAATCTTTCTATTCTTTTAGTTTAAATGATTTGTCATCTAACCCTACATATTATACTTTCATGTGCAGAGGTGTATACAATAGAATTCCAAAAGCGTGGCCTGCCACATGCTCATATACTGCTTTTTCTTGAAAAAAATGACAAGATTTCATCACCGGAAGCTATTGACAATGTGATAACTGCAGAAATTCCCGACAAAAAAGCATCACCTGCACTGTATGAATTGGTTAAGAAATTTATGATTCATGGTCCTTGTGGTTCAAGCAATCCTAAGTCACCATGTATGAAAGACCGAAAGTGCAGCAAGCATTTCCCCAAAAGATTTAATGATCACACAACTGTTGATGACGATGGTTACCCTACATATAGAAGAAGGGATGATGGTAGGACCATTGAAGTTAAAGGGATAGAATTGGACAATCGTTTTGTTGTCCCTTACAATCCTCACCTCCTACAAATGTTTCAAGCTCATATTAATGTTGAGAGATGCAATCAATCATCTGCAATAAAATACTTATTCAAGTACATCAGCAAAGGCAACGATAGAGTTGTGGCTGGAATTTTTGACAATAACAACAACAGCAATGGGGAAGTACTGCTTGATGAGATCAAGCAATATTACAACTGTAGGTATATATCTGCTTGTGAAGGCTCATGGAGAATATTTGGGTTTCCTATACATTACAGATCGCCATTAGTTGAGAGGTTAAGTTTTCACCTTCCTAATCAGCAATTCGTGATCTATTCTAATACTGATGATGTGTCTGAGTTGTTGGATAAGCCACGCGTATGTGAATCTCAATTCTTGGCATGGATGAAAAAGAATGCAGAAGATGATTTTGCTGCTACGCTAACATATGCAGAGTTTCCACATCACTACGTATATAAGAAGGATAAACGGTTATGGAAGCTTCGACAGAAAGGATTTTCAGTAGGTAGGATTGCAAATGCATCACCAAGCTCTGGTGAATTATACTACCTACGTATTTTACTCACAAAAGTGAGGGGGCCAAAAACATTTGATGACATAAAGACAGTTGATGGAGTTATTCATGAATCATTTCGTGCTGCATGTGATGCTGTTGGCCTATTGAATGACGATCAAGAATATATAAATGCTATTAAAGAGGCATCATTGTGGGGTGTTGGCATTACTTTAAGGAAACTTTTTGTCAGTATGCTTTTATCTAATTGCTTGGAACGACCTGATATAGTGTGGAATCAATGTTCTAAGATTTTATCAGAAGATCTACTATACATCCCACGTAATCACCCACAATATTCAAGTAAGCTAAACAATACCACCTTTTTCAACTTCCATTTACCTTTCTAAATCAATGACTCTAACGTCATGTTCATGTTTTTCTTATGTTAGGTGTGCATATTTCAGACTCTGACAAGGAGGATGCAGCTCTGAAACACATTGATGAATTGCTCAATTTAAATGGGAAGAGTCTGCAGGACTATCCTAGCCTTCCAATACCTACTGCATCAGTAGGTCTTGATGTGACAAACAATCTAATCTTACAAGAAATGAGTTATGACAAAGTTGCACTCCATGAAGAAGCGATATCACTCATAAGCTATCTTAATGCTAAACAAAGGTTAATCTTTGACAAGGTAATCTCATCACTAGAATCAACATCAGCCGGATTCTTCTTTGTCCATGGCTATGGTGGCACTGGAAAAACATTCTTGTGGAATGCATTAACATCAACTCTTCGTGCTAAAGGACATATTGTCTTGACGGTTGCATCAAGTGGCATTGCAGCAACTTTACTTCCTGCAGGTAGAACAGCTCATTCACGTTTTGCAATACCAATTCAAATTAATGAATATTCTATGTGCTCAATCAGACAAAATTCAGCCCTTGCAAACTTACTCATCAGCACGAAGTTAATCATATGGGATGAAGCTCCAATGGTTCAACGATATTGTATTGAGGCATTTGATCGTACTTTAAGGGATATTATGCATTCTGACATGTTATTTGGCGGAAAATGCATTGTTATGGGTGGTGACTTCCGTCAAATACTTCCAGTGGTTCCAAAAGGTAATAGGGCAACTATTGTTAATGCATGCATCAGCTCTTCTCCTTTATGGGATCATACCACAATCTTCCACCTAACCAGGAATATGAGGTTGACTGCTGGACGGTCAGAACAAGAGATAAAGAAGCTGGAATGGTTCAGTAAATGGCTTCTAGACGTAGGTGATGGTAACTTAGGTTCATCTGAAGATGGTGTTGCACAGATTGAGATCCCTAACGATTTATTGGTGCCTGAATCTGAAAATCCAATACATTCAATTGTTTTAGCAACCTACAACAACTTGGAAGAAAATCTAGGCAACAATGAATACTTCAATGATCGAGCAATACTTGCACTAACCATTGAGATGGTTAGCAAGATTAATGACTACTTGTGCTCTTTATTGCCTGGTCAAACTCATGATTTCCTAAGTTGTGATTCTGTTTGCAAGTCAACTGAGGACAGTGATAGCTTTGATAATCTTTACACAACAGAATTCCTTAACACAATTTCTAGCTCTGGGTTGCCCCCCCACAAGCTTACATTGAAGGTTGGAGTTCCAATTATGTTGTTACGTAACATAGACCAATCTTCTGGATTGTGCAATGGAACAAGATTGCGCATATCAAAGCTTGGAAAGAATGTTATTGAAGCCATCACATTGAATGGGTCTAACCCAAACAAGAAAGTGTTCATTCATAGAATGGACATGAATCCTTCTGAAAGTAGATTGCCATTCCATATGCGTAGACGACAATTTCCAATCAACCTTAGTTTCGCAATGACAATCAACAAAAGTCAAGGGCAGTCACTTCGTCATGTCGGGTTACATCTATCAAAGCCTGTGTTCACACATGGCCAATTATATGTTGCACTATCTAGAGTTAAGAGTATGGATGGATTGAAAATATATGTGCCCACTAATGATGAGAATAAAAGTAGGGCTACAAAAAATGTTGTCTACAAAGAGGTGTTTAGGAATTTGGCTGCCTGATATGAACCTTATGTTGAGCATTTATGAACTCAATTTTCTGTATCACAAACTTGAATTCAGTACTTTAGATGTGATTCATTTTATGGGTCATGTCATGGAATGAATATGTGATATGTTGGTTGCAACTCTATTGTGATTGTTGGAAACTGTTATTGTATTTGTGTTATGTATTTAATCCTATTGATTAGTTTGATTGGAATATTTGATAATGCTATTAATTTCTTGCTCCTCGCGCATCGCCCGGGCGAGTCAGTGCTAGTTAAATTCTCAAACATAAATATACAACAAAAAATATACATAAAAAAAACTGGAGAAATCTAGCCGTCCATTTAGGAGGTAAAACCTTCCATATAGGCAGCATGCAAAAAGTAATACAATACTAAGCCTTCCATGTAGGAGGCATAAAAAAAAATAATACAATACATAAAATTAAAAATAAAAAATAACACAATTTATTTAGAACTGTCAGAGAAAATATCTCTCCCTGTCAGAGAAGGATCTTTGATTGTCAGAAAATTCTCCACCTCCACACCCTCGAATCTGCGCATGACGCATTCAATTTATAGGCAGCTTCACGTCACTTTTTTCCACGGTGCTACAGTGATTTCGCCTTCTTTTCACGCATTGCTACAGTAGTGAACAGTAACCTGTCGGTTGGTTTACGCGTTTTTTCCGTGTTGCTGCAGTGCTACAGTGATTCCATCCGCTACAGTCAACTTCGTCCGCTACAGTAACGTCCTGCTACAGTGATTCCATCATGAATAGTGACCGACGCTACAGTACTGACATTTTTTTATATTTTCTTTATTTTTTAAATACTATTTATTTTACACCCAAAATATATTATATTAAGCTCAAATATCGTCCATAAAATCATCATATAAGGAAAAATAAATATGCAAATATTTACTTATCACAATTCAAGTATATGATACATCAATAAAATATAGAATTATGGTACATCCATCACCTAAGTGTTGTTTTTTTAATGCGCATCCAATACTCTAAAATATTTTATGATGTATCTAAACCCTAAAGTGTTTTTTAGGTGTTTTTATTGCTCTAAAGTGTTTTTTTTTCAAAAAAAAATTATTTAATAATTTAGGTAATTTAAGATGCTGGATACATGTGAAAAATTAGTTCATGTTGTTGGATGCATCAAAAAATAATTTAGAGTGATGTATGCCACAAAATACTTTAATATACTAAATACAGATAAAAAATACTTTAAATTGTTAGATGCAGATTCACCCTAAAATATGTAGAGAGAGAGAAGTAGTATGAGTGGGATAGAAGACACTTGCAAATTGCAATTCAACTAGACAGGAAATGTGATTAATTAATTCATATTTCTTTTTTCCCAAAATAGAAAGCTAACTTAAGTGAATTGAGCTCAGCCCAATAGAGATGATTTGTGAACGGATGGGAAACACTGTTTGTGTTCTCCATATTCTAACTTATACACAAACATGGTTGAAAATGAATAATATTATTACACGATAGATATAAGAAATATATCAGGATAAGGATGCTTAAAATAAGATCTATCCAGACAGGTACTTTTAAACATTACATACTCATTTTAAAGGGGTATTTCATCTAACATTTGTGTATAAATTTTGTTTAATACTTTATCATTGTGTGAAATTAATTTTAAAACACAAAAGCATTTCTCATAAATCATTATCTAACTATTCACTGTATAATATATATATATATATATCCTAGGTTACAACCGACCCTCTAGGTCGTCAAATTAAAGATGAGGCCACTTTGTCTCTATGGATATTTAATTTAATTATTGGAATTGACTTAATACTGTTCATTGACTAAGAGGACCAATCACCGTAGGTTCTGACACATCGCTCTATGTTCTTTCAAATCACACCTCAAAGTATGAAGCAAACAATTGTTTTTGGGGAAAATCATTATTAAGTTACAAACAACAAACGTATTCCCATCAAAGTTTCATGAAAAAGTCAAATATGTAAAAAGTTTTTAGGGATTTTTCTGTGATTATTTCTCAAAGTTAAATGACATACATGCCCTTCTTCTATTATTTCTCTCTTTCACTCTCATTTGTTTTGTGTTCTCTCATATCTGACCCCCGCTTTCAGCTCGCTGTACTCTCTCTGCAGAAATGGTGGCGATGATGAAAGAAGCTTTGAGGTGGTGAAAGATTTGTGGGGTAGGATGTAAGATAGAAGGAAGAAGAAGATGGAAGGAAGGTCATGAATTTTTTTATGCTCAAGCTTCTGTCATTTTTAAAGAAGGAAGGGATGAAGGTAATGATGATGATGAATAGTCCAACTAACCTCATTGAAACCCCATCTCATAGTGGTGAAAAAGCTGATGTGGAAAAAAAAAAAAATTATTGTTAATTTGTGTAGTAGCAGTTGTTAATATAACATAACAGCTGTAGTTATTAATGCAAAAAATGAGGTTGGGTGTCATAGTGCTCTGTTTTTTGGGAACATAACAGAAGAAGTAGTATGTTTGAAGTGGAAATAGTTGATTCTCATAGTGGTAGGGTGCTATGAAAACGCTAATATGAAAAATAAATAAATTGTTATTAATTCGTGCAGTAGTACGTAGTTGTTAATATAATAGTTGTAGTTGTTAATGTAGAAAATAAGGTTGGGTGTCATAGTGCTCTATTTTTGTGAAAGGAAAGAGAGGAAGTGGTATATTTGAAGTGAGCAAACAGCGTTTCAAGTTGAAACATGTATGAGGTTGTGAATACACGCTTTAAGAGTTGTAAACATACCATTTGTCATACTTAAGGTGAGCAAAAAATGACAGAAACTTGATCATAAAAAAATCCATGACCTTCCTTCCATCTTCTTCTTCCTTCTATCTTACATCTCACCCTACAAATCTTTCACCACCTCAAAGCTTCCTTCACCATCGCCACCATTTCTGTAGAGAGAGCATAGCGAGCTGAAAGCGGAGGTCAAATATGAGAGAACACAGAACGAATGAGAGTGAGAGAGAGAAATAATAGAATGGGGTATGTGTGTCATTTGACTTTAAGAAATAATCATAGAAAAGTCCCTAAAGACTTTTCAAATATTTGACTTTTTTCTAGAACTTTTCTGTGAATATGTTTGTTGCTTAGGACTTAGAAGTGATTTTTCCCTTTTTTTTTTTTTTTTACCAGTAATGAAGCAAACAGATTATAATAGCAAATAACATATAAAGACATCTTAGCTTCTTTCTCTATTCATTTACAGATACTTCATCTTCTTCTACTCCAAATGGTTTCTGTATTGCTCATGTGTTTACAAGCAAATTTCTTTTGATAAAGCTCACATATAAATGTTTTCATTTCATTCTACTTTTTCTTCTTTCTGGGCTACCTCATGAAAGATGTCGCCAAGTCATTTTATTTTATTTTATGCCGAGCCATTTTCAACGGTGACTGAGATATTTTAAATCTCATTTTCTTTTCATCCAATTCGAGAATCGTAATCGTTATATTACCAATTCCCAGTAACCTCACCCTGTCGATTCTAGAAGCTGGATCTCAGCAAGTACTAGCAAAGGAAATTTTCCTGTTGCAGTCGAAAGTCAAGGTATGGAGGATTGTCATCAAAATTACATAGGATTTAGTTCATTTTTGTCAAATTATACATATTTTTAACTCTGACGAAATAAAAATTTCCATACACACTAATACTAATACTACTTCTGGTAGTCTATATAAAGTAAATATTATTTTTTATGTTATATCGACCGGAGGTGTATTGTATATATATAGTAAATATTCTTTTTATTGTTTAAACATTATGATTAAGTTTTTTTTTATTTGATAAAGGTATCCTCAAGTCTTTATTTTTTTTAATTAAGGGTTCCCCTTTTGAGCTTAATGGGTGAAGGATTTTCACCTATCCTAATAAAGGTGTTTCTCGAGAGTTGAGCTTATATTTTTATCCTTACGAAGTTGAGACCATTTACCAAATCAATCAATAATTTGTTGGTATGTTTTAAAGAAGTTTGTACTTGAGACTAATTCTTTTTTATTTTTTTCAATAAGTGTGTTTCTTAATATTTGAACTTACCTTCTTCTTATGAGAGGATGAAACCGCTTACTAGCTCAATTATCGGCTTATTGCTTGTGATTAAGTTTTTAAAATTTCATGTAATAATATTCCTTTTAAATTTTAAAAATGAAAACTTTGTAGCAAAGGCTCTTCTATCACAAAGATGGAATAACGAAATCATTGGTTTCGTAAAGTTATTAACTAGTGGGGCCGAACGCAGAGTTGCTTCCTACGACTTGCTCAGTTTTGCCCAACACCCAATACCTCCTTCGTCCGTTTATTGTTGGTAATTAAAAAAAAAAAAAGTAACTACCTTGGGTTAGTTTTATCAATTAATTTATAAATTCCAAAAAAATGATAAGTTAAACGAATTTAGTTATAAGAAAATTTAAAGAAAATTAAATAATAAAAACTATTAATGTCAAATATAATCTAAAGTCACTAATCCCTCACTAGCGTCCCAAATCTTATATCCATTTAATTAGTTAATCAAAAATGTTAATTTTGAGTATAAATGATTATAAATGTCTGTCGGTTCATTCAGAACCTTCTCTTAAGTATAACTGTTATGTCTAATCTAATTACTCAAGAGACAAGATAACTCAACACACTCTTCAACAATTATATGAAACTATTAGGTATATGTTTATCCTAATCGTCATGGTTCAAAAAACCGGATCGGACCGGCCGGTTCGACCGGTTGAACCGGGAACCGGTCCCTGGTCCGGTCCGGTTTGGGCAAAAACCGGTCAGACCGGTCGAACCGGTCAGAACCGGTCGGACCGGTCAGAACCGGTCAAAACCGGTGGTCCGACCGGTTGACCCGGTTTCTTCCTTTTTTTTTTTTTTTAATTTTTCAAATTTTTATTTTGTGTTTTTTGAGGGTAAAATGGAAAGTTGAAGACTAAAATAAAGAGAAAAATAGATAAAGAAAGAACAAATCTAAAAAAATGAAGAAAATAATGAAAAATATTAATTAAAAAGATATAATAATTATAGGAAATGAGATATCTTTGTATAAGTATAGGTATTATAACTAATACTAATAGATTTTAAACATTTTTTTTTCTAAAAATCTTTATTTTTATCTATAGAAGTTTAAAAATATATTAATATATATTATCACTAATAAATTATAATATTTTAATATGACCGGTTATGACCGGTTCAACTACCGGTTAGACCCCGGTTGACCCATTAACCCTTGAACCTGTGCTGTGACCGGTTCATTGCCCGGTCCGGTTTTTCGTTCCTTGCTAATCGTAAATTAAATCGTAATTTAATCCCATATTACTTAATCTCATAGCCTAATTAAAATTCTTTTTGTTAAGGTAAATCCTAATGCTCAAATTTCCATCTAATGGTGGCCAATAATCAAACAGATATAATAAAATAAGATTAACTAACCAAAATTAATATAAATCATAAAAATAAAATCCAGTTCACTAGTGATTTCATAATTTTTCTAAATTTTTTTAAAAAAATTAGTCACTTATGACTAAAATAAAATCTATAATAAAATAAAGAAATTCAGATTTAAAGAATAAAGAGAAAGAAGGGAAAAAATCAAATGCTGCTTTTACTGCTTCTTCGACTTTCTTTCTCTGTTCTGCCTTGGTGTACTGTTCCGCTCCCTGAATCTGTTTGTTCGCTCTCTTTTATGTATCACATGCAGTGGCGGGTGCGGTATGACTCCTTATCTAAGGGTCTGTTTGGCAAAGCGGTAGCCATTAATGATAGCACGTTTAGAGCAAAAAAAGCCCGCTGGCCATTTTTTCTCTGTTTGGCGAAGCGGTCCTTTTCACTGTGCTTTTAATATTACCGTAGCTATTTTCAAAAGCTGATTTGTGTAGCTTTTTCATTCCCTCCCCTGCACTTCTACACCCTTTCTTCCATCAATGCTCTACTTCATATCATTGGAAGCATTCATATTTTCATTATTTTGTCTCACCAAACTCCATGTTAGTCAGAATTCTAACCATTTTCACGGCCACGGCTCTCTGCTTGTAAATTCCGCAATAAATCCGACTGTGAGCGCCGAAAGCGAACCTGTTTTCGATGAAAAGCTGAGAAAGATCGGCGGTCCATTCCTCCTGATGATCCTCCCTTAAAGCCTCTCATGTCTCCAAATTC
The DNA here is from genome assembly GCA_963210345.1 of Inga oerstediana. Classification (NCBI taxonomy): domain Eukaryota; kingdom Viridiplantae; phylum Streptophyta; class Magnoliopsida; order Fabales; family Fabaceae; genus Inga; species Inga oerstediana. Next base: position 68,257,527 of record OY723403.1, read on the forward strand.
TCAGACTCCAATATCATGGACTATGATTCCAAGCTATCGAATATCTTCCCTTCCAAATTCTCCGCATCGCAATTCAACGGCCTCTCCGACGATGACGAAGAAGACGAAGCCGCCACCGGTAATAACATTTTCCTCTTCCAATTTGGTAATCGAAGTGGATGAAAACACGAGGCCGCCATCAAAGCTTTATCTGAACTATTACAAAACGTTACAGTGATATTTACTGCCAAAACATACCGTCAAATGAGATTTCCTATTGTCTGTTGTTTTACTGACGATTTATGCTATGTGCTGTAATGAGATTTCTAAAGCCATGTGTGGCTATATTTTTTTGAATTAGAGTAGTTATGAATTAATTTAAGGATTAGAGTATATATGAATTAATTAATTGTGTTTAGTATTAATTTTATTTACTTAATCTTATATTAATTTGTCTATTTTGTGTTTGATTACCACTAAGTATGAATTTGGGGAATTTAGATTAGTCTTAGAAGAGGGATTTTAATTGGATCATAATATTAAGTAATGTGGGATTAGAATTTATTCTAATTTGTCAATAGGATAGGAATATATTAATTTATTAGTCAAACTAATTAGTTTGAAAAAAAAATAAATATAAATACTTTAAAGTAATTTAATTAGTTTCCTTAATTTCTCTAAAAAAAGTCAAATCTGTCTTATAATTAGGACCAAAGGTAGTAGCATCCATGCTCTTTTCAGTCGTTTTATATCTAAACGGGCTTTTCAAACTCTAATTCAAACAGGTTCAAGGTTAGAAAAAAAGTCACTTCTGCCACCGCTAATCCAAACATAAATCACATTTACATTTTCACTTTTAATCCTACCTTACTTTTTTAAAAGTCAGATGGTAAAAAAAACTACTTCTCCCCCGCTAACCCAAACAGATACTAAATCGTTTTTTCTTCTTAAAAGAGAGATATCATCCGGAAATCTATAGATCACAATATCTGGTTTTCTCCTTTCTTCACATGGGGTCCACGACTTTATCCCTTGATTAAATTATTGCTACCAGCGCCTAGCCTCTTATCTCTTTTCTTTTTTTTTTTAGTGAAATCTGGAATTCATTAAGTTTCAACTGGGAAAACTTAATACAAGTACGACTAGAAAGCAGGGAGGACCCCTATCCATCATCAACGACCACCTCCAATAATGAAGGTGGTGGTTGATCAAAGAAAACAAAAACCCCTGCACTAGTATGAGCTAACCTAGCAAGGTGGTCAGCCTCTCTATTATATTCCCTAGGAATATAAGTCAACAAAACAGTCCAATCCCTAGACAACCAAAGCCTAGCCTCTACAATAATATCTCTAAAGGGGTGGTTATGCTCCCCCCCTCTAGTTATCTCTTTTCTTTCAATACAATATATTTTTGGTCTTATTTATAAGTATTTTTTTTATAGTGCCGATCCCTTTCATAAATAATTTTCATTTTTTGTTTAAAAATATAATTTTTATTTCCTATTTTACCTTTAATAATTACACATTCTCTCTTATATCTTTTACTCATTATCTCTCATATTTTTTATCTATTCTCTCTCCTATACTTTTTTCATAAAGAATGGCATATATAGAAAAAATATGGCATTTTTGACACACTTGTTGCTTTTAACTACCAGTTCATTTTATGCAATCAAAGGAAAAGTTGCTTATAAATAGGACCGGAGGGAGTATAATATATATATATAGAGTATTTCTCCTTTGTTTTTTTTATTTGATTCCTTTTTATCTCTCTCTTCATATAATATCTCCTACATAATAAAATAGAAAATGGATAGATTTTATATCAAGATTTTTTTATCCTGAACTTAATTAAAAGATAAAAAATATATAGAAGATAATTAAATATGTATAAAATATCAATAAATTTAATCGATTATGTCCTAAAATCTATATATATTTAATTAATATATATATATATATATATATATATAATTTATCAAATTCCCCTACACTTAAATATTTGCTTGTCCTTGAGTAAAAGAAAGAAAAATAATTATTTAAACAAAAAGAACATTACTTATGAAATTCTTAATCAGAGACCATCACACCACCACATTTAGATCTTATCAAATTCTATTCAATTTAATGTCCTATAAAAATGGGTCATTAAAGCATGCACATTGTTTTCTCTACCAAAGCCGAAAAGTTTGAGAGTGAATGGAATGTCCGAAACTGATCTAGCACCAGAGCTATGAAAAATTGCCGTGCGGTCGCTGTTTGGTTTTGAGTCTCAACTTCAATTCTGGTTTTTTGTTTACGAGCGCTCTCCACTGGTCGCTGTCACTGCAATCGTCGCCTGGGTTTAGATTCGGGTGGAGGATCTGCTTCTTCAGAGTTCGTTCGTCTGGATTTAGCTTCGGGTGGAGGATCTGATTCTACAATTTTCGTGTTTCTCATATGATCTCCTCTAGTTGACGGATCTGCGTTGTGATCTAAGTTTCATTTTCTTACCGTTGCGGGGGCTGTCGGACAAAGGTAAGAAGAGAAGAGGTTTTTTTTTTGGGTTGGTTTGTTTGTTTTTTTTTTTTGATTTTTTTTTTAAGTTTGTGTAGGATTGTACTTTTTCATTGTCTGGACGGCTTTGGAGCTGTTAGACATGATTGAACGTGAGAGGGAACGTAGTCCTGAAAGAATGGCTTCAGTGCCGATGATGAAGAAGAGTGATGCCTTGGAGCGCAATTCAAAGAAAATTCGAGATGATAATGAAGAGTTCACAGGTAAGTAATCATTAGCCCCACGGGTTGAGGACTGGATGAGGGATGAGGATATTGAAGAAGAAACAATTATACCGGAAGCACTAAAAAGATCGTACAAGGAGGCATGTGTCGAAGATCAGACAAGGGAGGAATGTTCAGATGAAGAAGAAGAATGGTGGAAAGGGGACGGATGGAAGTCCAGAATTAAGGTGGAGATAACGAAGAAGGGTCCAAATATCATTGTGTCTCCGGAGTTTAGAATGAAGCTAGCACGGAAATGGTCAACGTCGTTGTTCGTTAGATTACTTGGCAGAATGGTGCGAGAGGATCAATTGGGTCGAAAACTGCAACAATTATGGGGACGCAGAGGGCAGGTTGAAACTATTGAAATAGGCTCCGGGTATTTTTTGGTTCGTATGAGCAATACGGAGGACTATGATTTTGCATTAACAAGAGGCCCTTGGTTATACATGGATCATTACCTAGCAGTGCAGCCATGGAAGCCAGAGTTTGATCCCGATTCTGGTGAGGTTTCCAAAATTGCAGTATGGGTAAGAATTCCTAAATTCCCTGTTGATTTTTATGATAAGGGTATTTTATATGTGGTGGGTAACCAAATAGGAAGGGTTCTAAAAGTGGATAATAATACCCTTAGGCAAACCAAAGGGCGTTTTGCCCGTTTATGTGTTGAGATTGATTTGAATGCACCTTTACTTCCATCCATAATGGTTAATGGGAAAGATAAGAAGATTGTTTATGAGGGTCTGCATTTGATTTGCTTCTCATGTGGGCGGTATGGTCATGATACTGAACATTGCCCAAATAATCAAGTAACAAATACGTCAAAGTCTGCATGCACGGATAACACGTCGAATTCTACAGCTATAACACCATCGTCCGCATCCTCCGAAATAACTGCTGGAATGTATGGGGAGTGGATGGTGGCGCCAAGTCGGAGAAGGGGGCAATGGAACTCAAATGCAAGGAATGGCAATTATAGTCGTGAGCCTAGGCATGATTTACCTTCTAGAAATATGGGAGGAGGATCTCGGTTTGAGGCTCTGAATGTTGAAGACATGACAATTATTGAGGGCGGTTCTGGTGATAAAGCATATCAGGGGAAGATTCGTGTTAGTTCAAAGCCAGAAGATAGGTCGCGGGATACGAAAGAAAAAACTGGTCATCTACCTGTTCTAAATAAAGGGAGCAAGGGTAATAATAGATCAGATATTTCAAATGCAAGAAAAAAGGAGATTAGTGGTGATGATGTGAATAATGTTGGGCATTTTAATAAGTTGAATAAAACACGTGGGATCCTAGTAGCTAAAAAGAAAGGGATTGAGGAGGGAGCTTCCCAAGAAATATTGAGTATGGAGAAAACACAAGAAGCTGGAACGTCGTGTAATTTAAGTGGGGAAGTGGGGTCAGGAAGAAAGAAGAATGTTATAAAATTAGATTCCAATTCCTCCGCTATTCGTCTAGAAGCCTCCAATCCTATTGACCCAGGAGCAAAAGGAGAAGAGACCGTTGTACTTCGAATTAGTCCACTTGGAGGTGTTGAGGATGTGATGATGCATGGGATTAAGGATGTTTAGGAGGGACATTTGTCTCAATAATGCCTGGGTTGTTTGTGTGCTTCTCTTATTTTATTATTTTTTAATGATTATTATGACTTGGAATACTCGAGGTGCTGGTGGTGCCTCCTTTCGAAGGTTACTTAGTGATGTTGTTGCCAGACATGATGTTAATTTATTTGCCCTGCTGGAGCCTAGACAGCTAGGTGTTAAAGCTAAGCTCATTGCTAGGAAGTTGGGATGGATGAATATGCATGTGGTTGAAGCTCGTGGTTTTAGTGGAGGTATGTGGTTGTTTTGGGATTCTACTTTAAATTTCTCTGTTACTTCTTCAGGGGATCAATTTGTTCATGGGGTGGTTAATAAAGGTACCAGGGATGAGTGGTCTCTAACTGTGGTGTATGGGAACCCAAATATGGTTATTAGACGTCAACTGTGGCAGACTCTTGAGGGTATTCGACATTTGACTATGGGAGGCTGGGTTGTGATTGGTGATTTTAATGCTGTTTCTCATCCCGAGGAACGCTGGAGTAAGAATCACAGGGAGACTAATGGTATTGATAGGTTTTTTCGGAATTGGCTTCTGAATAGCGAGTTACTTGATATTGGTTTTAATGGACCTCAATTTACTTGGGGGAATCTGAATAGCCAGAGCAGAATAGACAGAGCCTTGGTTAATAACTGCTGGTTTAGAAATAATCATAATGCCACAGTGACATATTTGCCAAAATATAAATCCGATCATTGTCCGGTGTTGGTTGATACTGAATCTCATGTTCTTACGGCAAAGAATCGAAGGCCTTTTAGATTTTTCGCTCCCTGGGTTATGCATGATGACTTCAATAATTTTGTTCTTTCACACTGGGGGGTGGACGATGACTGGTGCGGATCTGTTAAACAATTTACTGAGGATCTGAGGTTATGGAATAAAGAGGTTTTCGGCAATATATCCTATATGAAAGAAAGATTATATCGAAGATTAGATGGGATTAATGCTAAGATGGCTTCGGTAGGTATCTCGGAGCACCTTGAAAGGTTACGAGGGGAGCTATGGGGAGAGCTTGAAAAGCTTTTGGCACGGGAAGAAGTCATGTGGCTTCAATACTCTCGGGCTAATTGGTATGTGGATGGAGATCGTAATACGAGATACTTCCATTCTGTGGCTAATGGCAGACGAAGAAGGAATAAATTTGAAGCATTAAAGCTTGAATCTGGGGAGTGGACATATAATGCAGCGGAAATTATGAGATTGGGAAGCCAATTCTTCGAAACTTTGTATACAGAAACCCATAATTATAATGGATCTTTGGTATTCGGATGTACTTATCCTGAGATTGACGATGCAAATTTGAATATTCTGGGGAGATCGGTTGAAGAGCAAGAGATTAAGAGAGCTTTGTTTGATATGGGGCCGTTGAAAGCACCAGGGCCAGACGGTTTCAATCCGCTATTTTACCAAAGCCAATGGGAAACTGTAAGACCGTCAGTGATTGAATTAGTGAAAAGAGTTTTCAATGATCCGATGTGGATACGACAAATCAATGGGACTCAGATTGTTCTCATTTCGAAGGTGGAACATCCAGAGACGTTTCGTGATTTTCGTCCTATAAGTCTTTGCAATGTTGTTTATAAGATTGTTACGAAGGTTATATCAAACAAACTCAAGGCAATTATGCCTTTGGTGAAAGCCCCGAATCAGTGTAGTTTTGTTAAAGGGCGTCAGAGTTCCGATAATGTTATACTTGTGCAGGAGATCATTCACTCTATGAAGTCCTTAAAAAGAAAAAAGGGTTTCATGGCCATCAAGATTGATTTAGAGAAGGCTTATGATCGGGTGATATGGAATTTTGTCTACAACTGTCTAAAAGAACTCAAGATTCCTGAATATCTGAGCAAAGTTATTCAAGCCTGTATGTCGACGTCTCATTTGCAATTGCTTTGGAATGGAGAAGTTACTAATATGTTTTGCCCTTCTAGAGGGGTTAGACAAGGTGACCTAATATCGCTGTATCTTTTTGTTATCATGATGGAAAGGTTGGGGCATCTTATACAAACGACAGTTGAAGAGGGTGTTTGGCAACTGTTTAGGCTCTCCAAAAGAGGTACTTCTGTCTCTCATATTTTTTTTGCTGATGATCTCATTTTGTTTGCAGAAGCAGATCTAGATAACGCAGGGGTTATTAAGGCTATCTTGGATGACTTCTGTGACATTGCGGGATAGAAAGTAAATGCTGGAAAATCAAGAGTTTACTTCTCAAAGAATGTAAATCATATAAAAAGCAGAGAAATCAGTGAATTTCTAAATTTTACTCCGACGTCAAATCTGGGGAAATATCTGGGAATGCCAATTTTACATGAACGAAGATCAAAGGCTACGTACAGTTTTCTTCTGGATAAGATGGATGCTTGCCTGGCCAATTGGAAGTCTAACATGTTATCGATGGCTGCCAGGCAAACTCTTGTATCGTCTGTTATGTCGGCTATGCCAACTTATGCTATGCAGACAGTGCCTCTTCCTTTGGGACTTTGTGATGAAATTGACAAACGTTGTCGTAACTTCCTCTGGGGTAGTAGCTCAGCAAGCAGAAAACCTTATCTAGTCTCCTGGGATAGTGTGTGTGCACGTAAGGAGAATGGAGGCCTTGGTCTTAGGTTGGCTCGGTACCAGAACCAGGCGTTCATGATGAAGCTTGGATGGAATATGATTAACAGAAGAGATTCGCTCTGGGTTAGGATTTTGCGTGAAAAATATAAAGCCGGGAATGATATTATTCCTAAAGTTGAGAAGCGCCGGAATGAGTCTAGTACGTGGAGGGGAATTCGTAACTGTTGGGACAAGATCAAAGATAGCTTAACATGGAGAGTTACCAATGGGCAGAACACTTCTTTCTGGAATGACATTTGGGTCCCGCATTTTGATAAGCTTCAGAGTTTGACAATCAGAGAATTGCCTAGAGATGCTACTGAATGGAGAGTAGCTGATTGTATCACTTCATCCGGACAGTGGGATATGAGAAAATTTCAGCTCCTACTTCCAAGTCATGTATGTACAGCTATTGCACGTGTTAATATTAATCAGCGTAATAGGGAGGATTTTCCGGTTTGGAGATGGTCTTCAAATGGAATGTTCAACATCAGATCCGCCTACAAATATCTAGTAGGCACCCCACAACCTCACAGTAATTACTGGAGGAGATGTGTTTGGAAATTGAAAGTCCCTCAATGGTACCGTTTTTTCTTGTGGTTGTGCTTTCATGGTCGTCTAATGACAAACTTAATGCGTTATCAGCGAGGTAGTCATCCAACGGGTTTTTGTGATATATGCCATAACTCAAGCGAGTCTGTACTCCATGTTTTGCGGGATTGTCCTTTCACTTCTGATTTATGGAAAGGATTCTTACCTCTGGATTAGCGTGATCAATTCTTTGGCTCTTTTGAAAGAAATGACTGGCTTACATGGTGTGCGGGGAGAAAAGAAGTTATACAGGGATTCGAGTTTCGTCTTTGGTTTTCGGTGCTATGCCGACATATCTGGTTAGCTCGAAATGACAGATGTTTTAATAACAACACTTGGAGTAGTCATGCCATATTAGCCCGTGCTCGTGCCTGCTTAACATGGGGAAATACAAGTTTGGTTCAAAATAAGAGTGCAGAAAGGAATCAACAACAGTGGATGCCACCACCGCTTGGGTGGGTGAAGATTAATACCGATGGATCTAGGAATGACAACTTAGGGACTTGCACGTGTGGAGGTGTGTTGAGAGATCACAATGGTGAATTTCTGATGGGGTTTATGTATCAGATTGGGCAAGGAACGGTAGTATCTGCGGAAGCTTGGGGTGTTTTGTGGGGACTAAAAGTTGCACGGGATAGAGGATACAGAAAAATCATGATTGAGTCTGATTGTAGTGAAGTAATGGATATAATTCAAGGTGACGTTTCTCGGGAACACCCTGATTTTCAGCTTATTGTGGAGGTTCAAACGCTGCTGGAAAGAGATTAGGACGTGGAAATTTCACATTGCATTCGGGAGTTTAACACGGTGGCAGACGCTATGACAAAAGAAGCTTGGAAGATGGCGATTGATCTTCATATCACATTTTCGCCCTCTGATGCTATTACCGCCCTTTTAATTAATGATGTAAATAGGATGAATTCTTATGTTGACTCAGGAGGATAGCTTCTGATGTTTTTGTAGAATATCTTTTATTATCAAAAAAAAAAAAAAAAGGGTCATTAAGCTGCCTTAAACAATTATAATAATCTCTTATCGTCACATGGATATTTAATTTAATTATTGGAATTGACTTAATACTAGACATTGACTAAGAGGACCAACCGCCGTAGGTTCTCACACATCGCTCTATATTCTTTCAAATCACAGCTCAAAATATGAAGCAAACTCGTTATAAAAGCAAAGAACATATAAAGTCATTACATAAGGTACAATAGCTGTCTTAGCTTCTTTCTCTATTCATTTACAGATACTTCATCTTCATCTAATCCAAATGGTGTCTGTACTGCTCATGTGTTTACAAGCAAATTTCTTTTGATAAAGCGATCACTTATAAATGTTTTCATTTCATTCTACTTTTTCTTTTTTCTGGGCTACCTCGTGAAAGATTTCGCCAAGTCATTTTATTTTATTTTATGCCGAGCCATTTTCAAATATGACTCAGATCTTTTAAATCTCATTTTCTTTTCATCCAATTCAGAATCATAATCTTTATATTACCAATTCCCAGAAACCTAACCCTCTCGATTCTAGAAGCTGGATCTTGGCAAGTGTTATAGGAGAGGAAATTTTCCTGTTGCAGTCGAAAGCCCAGGTATGGAGGATTGTCATCAAAATTACACTGGATTTAGTTCATTTTTGTCAAATTATACAGATTTTTAATTCTGACGAAATAAAAATTTCCATAAATACTAATACTACTTCTGGTAGTATATATAAAGTAAATATTCTTTTTTATGTTATAACGACCGGAGGTGTGGTGTATATATATAGTAAACATTCTTTTTATTGTTTAAACATTATGAGTAAGTTTTTTTTATTTGATAGAGGCATCCCCAAGACACTTTTTTTTTTTTTAATTAAGGGTTCCCCTTTCGATGCTTAAAGGGTAAGAGATTTTCACCTCTTCCAATAAGTGTATTTCTCGAGATTTGAAATTGTATTTTAATCCTTACGGAGCTGAGATCATTTACCAAATCAACCAACAACTTGTTGGTATGCTTCAAACCACTTTATACTTGAGACTAATTCTTTTTCATTTTTTTCGATAAGTGCGTTTCTTAATATTTAAACTTGTATTCTTCTTCTTATGAGGATGAAGTTGCTTACCATCTCAATTATTAGCTTATTGATTGCGATTAAGTTTTTAAAATTTCATGTAATAATATCCCTTTTAAATTTTAAAAATGAAAACTTTGGAGTAAATACTCTTCTATCGCAAAGATGGAATAACGAAATCATTGGTCTCGTAAAGTTAGCTTTGTTTGGATTGGCATTTGAAGAGTTTATAAGTGTTTTTTACATAAATCGAGACAAAATTTCTCTCACATACTTACATCGTATACCGTATATCACAATTGAAAAACTACTTTTGAAGGCTCCAATCACTATTTCAAACAAACACGTTAACTAGTGGGGCCATACGAAGAGTTGCTTCCTCCAACACCCAATACCCCCTGCTCCCAACCGCCTCCCATTTATTGTTGGTAATTAAAAACAAAAAGTAACTACCTTGGGTTAGATCAATTAATTTATAAATTCCAGAAAAATGGATAAGTTATATGATAACTCCCCATTTTTAATATATTTGATACACATTTTGATATAATTGGGGAGTTATCAATGCTAATTTAAAATGATTTTCTTGAGATTTTATAAGATATCAAAGTGGTGCATTATTTATGGAATTTTATTGTAATTAATATAGTTTTGAAAGTAATAATAATAATAAAAAAAGAAAAAGAAAGAAAATAAACTTATTTCATTTTATTATTAGTTTAGTGCTCCAAGTCCTTTTTCTTTGATTTATTTCTTCTTCCTTCATATCAGGTGACGTTGAGGCAGCTGAGCCAAAAAAATAAAATTAAAAAATAAAATAAAATGAAAAGAGAGAGATGTCACCGTTTTGGGCCAGAGGGTTAGTATCATTGGACCAAAGAATTCAAAGCCATGTACGAGGTGGGCCAAGGAGCTAGGGGAATAGAGAATTGAAGGACCCAATTGAAGACCTAGGCGAGAGACAGGAGGGGGCTGAACGGAAAAGAAAAACGAAAAAAGGGGCTGGACAGAAAAGGAGAATCAGCTGCACAGGGAGAGAGGGCGAGAAAGCACAGAGCAGCCGCACAAGTCACCATCTTCATCTATCGAGAGAGAGGGAGGAGCATCAGCTGGAGGTTCCGGACCTGGGGAGGCTCCATTAGCTTCTGGTTCATCTTCTTGTTCCCCAGGTCCGACGAGCTTGAGGTGTGAAGGGCGGCTGGTCTTGGAGAGCGAGAACAGAGCGGAGTAAGGGGAGCCGGAAACACTGTAGATTCATCTTCTTGAGGAGCCACGCACGCATTGGAGCAGCGATGGTGGACGGAGCTGAACACTGTTGAAGCCATGATTCTGTCTTTTCTCTCTTCTTCGACATTGAGCTGAGCTGAAAGGGAGAAGATAGTAACAGTGCTTTAATCTATTCTCATTTCTTTCGCTCTAGACTCTGATGGATTTGGGTGGCTCTTGCTCTGAATTTGCTGCTGCTGTGATTAGAATTAAATTCATGTGTGACTAGTTCTTTTTCAACATGAACTAATTTAAGGATTTGAGCATGAACCATTTAATTGTGTTTAGTGATAATTTTTGTTTACTTAATCTTGTATTAATTTATCTACTTTATGCTTGATCACCACTAAGTATGAATTTGGGGAATTTAGATTAGTCTTGGAAGAGGGATTTTAATTGGACCATAGGATTGAGTAATGTGGGATTAGAATTTATTCTAATTTGCCAATAGAATAGGAATATACCTATTGGACCCATATAATCATATTAGAGTGAATTTGGACATTTATTGCCTCTTGAGTAAATTAGTTAGGAATAACAATTTTAACTTGAGAGAGGAGTATAAGTGATTGGGAGATACTTATATTCATTTAAACTCTAGATTAACAATTTAACATTAAATACTTTTAATTGGGTAAATACATGCTCTAAAACTTAAAGAAGGGATTAGCCACTCTAGGTTGTTTTTATCAATTGAAGCCTTTAAATCATTAGGTTTGTTTCTTTTACATTTATTTAAATTGTCTTTCAATCTCTTTCTTTGATTTGTTCAACTTAAATGAAAATGGGAATTTTAATGCCTAATTATCTATTACCTTGGATCTTTGTGGGATGACCTTGATTTGCTACTATACTATTCTACAACCCGTACACTTGCGGTGCATATTTAAAATTTAGTACCATCATTATATTTTGTAATTAGTGTGATTGTTCTTAAAGTATGTATGTATATATTATTGCCCAACTTTTTATCAGCAGGAATAAGTGCTTATTTTCTTAAAAAATAAATTGATAGAAAATTCACATGCTGATACTGAATATATATATGTATATAAATAATAAAGTGTTAAATAATAATGTGTATGTATGAATTTTGCAGATAAATGGATGCGTCAAGTAGTGGTGATGTAGATAATCCTTCTAAAACTATAAGACCTAGTCAACCCCGATTACGGAAGGTTGGATCAGCTACTCTTAAGAGACCTTTCCTTACCCATTTAGAAGAAGATACAGGTAATTAACTACATACTCTCTCCATTCTCTCTAATGTCAAATAAAACATTAATGTGTTCAATTATTTTCGGTTTCCTCACGATTTTCCCATAAGTTTAACAAAAATAACTAATTTAGCACGTATCATCAAATATTCTTTAATATTTTGATAAATTCAACATTTATGTATTCTTATACTTGAGAAGAAAATGATATAAAAACACACATCTCATATCTACACTCATAATTTCTTTTCCATTTATATTTACAGATATATATTTTTAATCATTTTGTTTGGCAATGTTTTTGTCCCTAAGGCAATTCATAAAAATAAAGTAATAAATAAATGGTTGTTTTGCAACTTGCAATCTATATACATTATTATGTTTTCAGAAATGTTTGTCCATCAACTGTATTTTCATTGGAAATTTTGGTGATGAATATTTACTAAGCTAGTGATGGAGGGAGGGGCGACTAGCAAGGGATTTTTGATGCCCCACTCTCTAATGCTCCTTAAATATTAGACAGTGGGCATTTATAATCCCAAACTATCAATATTTATACCCATTAAAATTTATTTTCGTATGGATATATAGAATTCACTCAAACTGAGTTATATGCATATAAAACCCTTCATATTTAAAGAATTCTCATATAAATAATGAACAAAACTAAAAGCATGAGAATTATATATATAAATGCCAAACTTTAGAGAAGTCTATTGTAAAGTTTCAAAGGTTATGGAGATGATTTACATATGATAAAAAGTTCAAGATAATTTTGTATAATTTAACTTGTACTTTTTTATATGGACTCTCCCAATAAACTTTTCCCATAAACTAATCACATTCCTAAAAATTAGTATGAGAAAATCACAACCAAATCACTTTTGTTTCAGAGGATGCCAGAAAAGACTACTTGGATTTATGTGTGCCTCTGTTCAAGTATGCATCGGAAGGAAATTCGGAAAAAGCTCAGCCCATGTTGTTAGATCATGAAATGCTTCGGAGTGCTGGCATAGCAAAAGGATGGACAACAGTACTTCTTGTAGCAGCAGGAGCAGGCGATGTTCACTTTGTTAAGGAGCTTGTGGATTTGATGAGTGGGAGTAACTTGGACTTGCAAGACTCTAAAGGAAACACTGCCCTCTCCTTTGCTGCTATTGCTGGAAACTTGGAGATTGTTAAGTTATTGTGCCTAAAAAATAATTCATTACCAAAAATAAGAAGTGGAACGGGTTTCACTCCTCTTCTTTTTGATGCATTACAAGGAAAAGCTGATGTGGCAAACTATCTATTCCCTCTCACTGCAATTGATGCAAATTTTGATGAAGCGGAATGGAATACGTTATTCCTCATTTGCATCGAATCTGGTATCTATGGTAAGTGTATGTTGCCTTTATATATATATATATATATAAAGCATGAATACACTCAATTATTATAAGTGAAGTATAGGTAGTTGGGCACCAATAAGTATTCGGTACGTATTAAAACTGCAAAAAAAACAGTGAATTAGGGATGGAATTGAATGATTTCATCATCAGATAGACTGTCACTAATTAGTCAGCGATGGAATTTCATCGCTAATTAATTGGTTTTTTGTAGCATAAAAAGTCACCATTTTTTGTGAAGTATTTGAACTTAATTGATATGTAAGCTCTATGCTTCTTATTAAACCATCAACTTTTAGAATTTGCATTACTTAAGTACTTTTTCAATATTTCGTAGATTTAGCATTGAAAGTGTTGGAAGATAAGCCAGGTGTAGCATTTGCAAGGGATGTTGATGATAGGATAACAGGTTTGCAAATCATGACTCAGAAGACAGAAAATCTGGGAAGTGATAAACTAGATCATCAAAATCAACCCACAAGTAAAATTAGCATTGTAACTGTGTGTGTTTGTGGAATAGTACTTGCTAACTTACTAATTTGGCATATTCAATTCATCAAATTATGTATCCCAGGTGCGAAGAATAGTGTTGCTGCCCTTAAACTTGTTCGTTTGCTGTGGGAAGGAGTTCTCAGGGGTGTAGCATCCAGGTCAAATATCAGAGAAATCATAAATGAGCCATCAAGAGTACTATTTGATGCAACAAAAGGTGGAGATTTTGATTTTTTAGCTGAGCTTATGAAGGCTTACCTTGATTTGATTTGGGAGTTGGACGAAAGAAGACATAGTACGGAAACCATGGTTTACGATATTGGCAATATCAGATGCTGTTGCAATGATCTCATCTTCAATTTCCATGCTAGCCTTCTTATCAATCCTCATATCACGTTATGCAGAGTGTGACTTTTATCAATCTCTACCCTCCACTACCACAAAAAGGTTGAAAGGTGGCGCATATTTTGTGACCTTTCTTTAAAGAAGTGCCACAGTTTCCTTTTTTTTCTTTCTATTTTATTTTTTTAAAATTTTGGGCACCAGCTGTGGCGCCTAATCCACCAAGCACCACAACTGGTAGGGCCAAGTGTGGAGTTTGCCAAGGCAGGCGCCACGATTGGCTGGAAGTGGATAGACAATCCACTTCCTGCCAATCATATTTCCCTTCTTTACTTTACTTTTTATCCTTTCCCTCTCTTTTTCCTTTTTATTCCCTCTTCCTCAAGCTCGCGTCGACGCCCCTCCCCCTGTAAAAGATATCTCTTTCTCTTGCACAACAAACAAACACACACACACACACACACACACATGCGTCTTCTTCATTAAATTCTCTTGTTCCTTTTTCCATTTTTGTTTCGTCCGTCCCTACTCCTGTCCCTAGTTGTTCTCTTTTCTTCATACTCTCTGTCTCTCTTCCTCTTTAATTTAAACCCCACTCGAGTTTATCCCCACTCCACTCCACAGCTCACATTTGCTCATCCTTGTCACTCAAGCTAGCGTCACCAACGTGGTCCCCCACTCCTTATGCTGGTCAATTAATAGATTTGTAAGTGTCTGTGCTTTTTTAATTTTTATTTTTTTTAGGTTCTTTTTTATGATATAACATTGCTTAGTCGAATTTTCTGGTTGGTTATGATGTCAAGAAGAAGACTGTTTCGTTCTAGCTTGCTTTGTTTGAATTTTTTGGCTGACAAGCTTGTGTTTTTTAGTAATCTTTTAATTTACTTAATTAGTTGCTGATGTACTATGTTTACATATCAAGTTCTTGTACTGTGATATTTTTTATGTTAGATTTGGAGAGTATTAATGTAAGAACATTATTATTGGGGAAATGACAATAAATATATTATTGTGTAAGAACATTATTGTTGGGGAACTTGAATTTTAAATGTGAAAAAAATAAATTTTATATAAATAAATATATATATATATATATATATATAATATTTTAGAAGGAAATGACACAAGTGAAAGGAAAATTATTTTAAACAAGTTTTAGCATTTCAATAATAATGATTTTATTATTGTTAGATATCTTAAATGAATGTGTATTTGAAGTTTAAGTTTTTTGGTGAAATTATATAAAACTCCTAAACTTTGGGTCAGTTGTAACTAACCCCCTGACTTTTTACTAAATTTAGAAAAATTAAAGTAGTTTTTACATGAAAAGAATTAACATTTGGAAAATACAAAATACAAGTAATTTTCTTAATAAAATATAATTATAATATATTAATATAAGGATGTCAAAATTATGTTATTTTATAATTTAATTGGAAAATAAATATATATGTATACGTGAGATTTCAAAATATATATATTCTTGCTTGTTTGTATATATAAAAAACAGAACATATTAAAATATTTAGTTTGCTTTCCTATGATTCATAGTATCATGAAACAACACATACAACAAATTAATTTTTGTGTTCCATATTGCCAAAGCTTGCTTTCCTATGTGTTGGGAAATATGATTTCTTTCCTTATGAGCTGTATTTTTTGTTAATTAAAACATAGGGTTTAATTTAAGGTTTAGAAAGCTTCAATTTTATTTTAAAATTGGTAAGAAAATATAAAAGTAATTAGTAAAATAGTCATACAACTAACCACGTACTTTTTTAAAAATAGGTTGAAGGTATAGATGGCTCGTAAATGGATATCATCTAATCGGTGTTCAAGAGAATATATAGATGGGATGAAAGAGTTTATTACATTTGTAACCGAGTACACAAAAAATCCTGACAAAATCTTATGTCCTTGCTTTTCTTGTTGTTTTGGAAAGCGGATTAGTCCATTTGATTTGCTAGATCATTTAGTGTGTTACGATATTGATCAAACATATATACGATGGACAAGGCATGGTGAGACATGATGCATGTAGTGATCGGGTGCATACCACATGTGATGCTTCGAATGAATCTAATCAAAGCATGTTTGATGAAGATAATGGTTTTGAAGAAATGCTAAATGTGGTTGAAGAGGTGCTTCATAACTGTCCTAATGAATTTGAGAAGTTGAAAGGTGATGCAGAGAAACCATTATATGCCAGTAGTACTAAATACACAAGATTGCTAGCAGTGTTGAAGTTGTACAACTTTAAAGCTCGCTACGGATTGAATGATTCAGGTTTCACCGCACTGCTTGAACTATTACAAGATATGCTTCCAGAAGAAAATGTACTTCCTACCAAGACATATGAGATAAAGAAAATTCTTTGCTCTACAACCGGTATGGGATAAGAGAAGATACATGCATGTCCTAATGATTGCGTATTATTTCAAAATCAGTATGCAACGTTGGAGAAGTGCCCTAAATGCAACGTATCTCGATACAGGAAGAAGAAAGGAAAAAGTCCTTTGAAGGTCCTATGGTATTTTCCCATTATTGTGAGATTCAAGCTACTATACAGTAATGCAGAGATTGCTAAACAGTTGACATGGCATGCAGATGAAAGAATTAAAGACACGAAGCTTAAGCACCCTACAGATGCTCCTTAATGGAAAAAAATTGATCATAAGTACCCTGACTTTGCAGATGAAGTAAGGAACCTTCGCCTTGTACTGTCAACTGATGGAATTAATCCGCACGATGTTCAGAGTAGTACAATAGCACGTGGTCGGTGATATTGATGATTTATAACCTTCCTCCACACTTGATCATGAAACGTAAGTTTATGATATTGTCCATGTTAATTTCTAGGCCAAGGCAACTTGGGAATGATATAGATTTATACTTGGCTCCTTTAATTGATGACTTGAAGCTGCTTTAGGAGGAAAGTGTCAGTGTGTATGAAGGGTACATGGAAGAAAGTTTCACTTTGAAAGCCATGTTGTTTAGCACAATTAATGATTCCCTTGCTTATGGTAATTTGTCGGGATATACTATCAAATGATATGGTGCATACCCTATATGTGAAGATTACACTCATTCAGTGCTACTTTATCATTGTAAGAAAAATGTTTACATGGGATATCGAAGATTCTTACTATCACAACATCGTTGGAGGAAGTGGAAAAAGCCTTTTAATGGTGACTCAGAAGAAGGTAGCCCACCAAAGATGTTGACTGGTGCCCAGGTGTATTCCAAGGTAAAAGACTTGGATATCAATTTTGGCAATTTTTTTGCAAAGCAAATTGCGACAAGTCATTGGAAGAAAAAGTCTATTTTCATTGAACTTCCATATTGGAAGTATTTATATGTGAGACATTTTCTTGATGTGATGCACATAGAAAAAAATATATGTGATAGTCTAATTGGTACGTTGCTCAATATCCAAGGAAAAAGAAAAGATAGTGTCAATTCGAGGTTGGATTTGGTGAACTTGGGAATTAGAGAAGAGTTGGCACCGATTGAGCAAGGACATTGTACTTATCTACCGCTAGTGGCATACACTCTGTCGAGGAAAGAGAAGAAATTGTTTTGTGAGTTTCTGCAAGGAATTAAAGTTCCCGATGGTTACTCTTCAAATATAAAGAACCTTGTATCAATGAAAAAGTTGAAGTTAAAGAACCTCAAGTCTCATGATTGTCATGTGCTAATGCAGAATTTTCTAGTGGTTGGTATATGATCCATTTTACCCAAAAATTTAAGAAACACCATCACTAAACTTTGCGTGTTTTTCAAGTTGATCTGCAGTAAAGTAGTAGATTCAATTAAGTTACAAGATTTGTAAAGGCTAATTGTGTGTATTCTGTGTGAACTTGAAATGTATTTTCCACCTTCTTTTTTTGACATTATGGTACATCTAACTGTACACTTGGTCAAAGAGATTCAATTGTACGGTCCAGTATACTTGAGATGGATGTACCTGAATGAGCGATTTATGAAAATATTAAAAGGGTATGTGAAAAATAGATATCTCCTAGAGGGTTATATTGCTAAAAGGTATATGGTTGAAGAAGCAAGTGACTTCTGTGCTGATTTTCTATCAAATGTTGACCCTATAAGGATACCCAAGTCCTGTCAAGATGGGCGAAGATCAAGGAAATGAACAATTGGGAGGGATGTAATAACGATATTAGCGACTGAACGGGAGCAAGCCCACTTGTATGTGCTACATAACACTGATGAGATCGAACCGTATGTAGAAGAATACAAGGATGATCTTTGATTGGTACATGGTGATAGGAATAAAAATTTGTTAACAAAAGAACACAATAAACAATTTTCAGGCTGGTTGAAAAATCACATTAATGATGAGATGAATCGGAATCCTGATTCAGTTTCTAAAAACTTGAAGTGGCTGTCGAAGGGACCGAGCTTAAATGTATTATCTTACAATGGTTATGCAATCAACGGTTACACATTCTATACATAAGACCATGATACACAGAGCACGATGCAAAATAGTGGAGTAACACATATTGCTGGTTCTTAGCATAGATCTAATGCTAAAGACATACACCCTATCTATTCATCAATGTCATACTTTGGTGTCATTGAAAGCATATGGGAGTTAGATTACTTTATGTTCATGGTCCCTGTCTTCAAATATAAGTGGGTTAACAATAACAGTGGATTGCAGATAGATGACTTAGGCTTTGTTCAAGTGGACCTTTCTAAGGTTTGGTATGAAGATGATCCTTTTATTTTAGCAGCACAAGCAGAACAAGCGTTTTTCATTCTGGATCCTGTTAAAAAGAATTGGTCTATTGTACTGCTATCCAACAAGAATTGTCAAGAATAAGTTGATTTTGAAAGTAATGAATATTTGAACATCAATGATGATGATCCTTCGTTTGAGAATTTGTGGTAAGTAGACATTGGTATAGATGTAGATGAAGATGGAGATGGAGATGGAGATAGAGATGGAGATGGAGATGGACCCGTATACGTGAGACATGATCATGAAGAGTGTAACATCCCGATTTTCGACTAAGGACTAATCATAATTATTGAGAATAATTATGTGTTTTATGGCCATAATAATTAATATGCCATAATTATTGGAAATTGAAATAGTGAAATTGTTGGGAATTAGTTAGTGATTAATAGAGAAATTAATTACTAGCTAAGAGAAAATGAGATGTGTGATTAAATAATCAATGGCTAAGATTGATTTGTGTAGTGGGCAAGAGGCATAATCATGTGTGTGTGCATGCATGTGAGCCCATGTGAGGTGAAGAGGGATGGTGACAAGTGGCATGTGGAGAGCCCTTGGATGTGGGATAAGTGATGTGGACACATCATCATCATCTCCATCTCTTCTTTTCTCTCTCTCTCGTGCTCTCTCTCCTTCTCTCTTGTGCGCATGGTTGAAGGATGAAGAGGAAGAAGAAAAGCTTGGGAAAAGGT
This sequence comes from Inga oerstediana, assembly GCA_963210345.1. NCBI lineage: Eukaryota > Viridiplantae > Streptophyta > Magnoliopsida > Fabales > Fabaceae > Inga > Inga oerstediana. Next base: position 68,277,269 of record OY723403.1, read on the forward strand.
GAGTAAATGGCTTCCTTTGCTCAAATCCTTTTCATAAATGTTGATCATTGAGTTGAGAGCTTCAATTTGGTGGTTGTAGCTTCTCCATTGATGGTGATTTGAAGATCACGAAAATATGGAGTTTGGAGAATCAAAGAGTGTCTTTGAGAATGTTGATAAGGTATGTGAAACCACTCCTTCTATCTATGTTTCATGCCAAATGATTATGTTTGGAATTTCTGGAATTATTGCCCTAATTGTGAAAATATGGGTAATGGGTAGTTTGGCATGATATGGCATTGGAAATGGTATATTGGTATGAGTTTTGAATAGATAGAATGGATTGGGGATTGAAATGTGTAAGGATAATGATTTGGAAAATGGGTGATTATGTTGCCCTAAACCAAAGCTAGTTAATGGGATGAGAATTTGGTAATTCTATGGATTCCATTGAATTCAGTGGGTGTTTTTGTGTGGGAGTGGCTTTGGTAGAGGTTTTTGGTCCCTTAGGATCAATTGGGCAAGAGTTGGGGAAATGTGGTATGTTTGCTGCGTTTTCCTGGAATCTGATAGATTCACTCGAGCAGACAGGTGTGTGCTCGAGTGAGGGATGAATGTTGCTCGAGTGAGGAAGAACCTGCTCGAGTGATAGGTGAGTTTTCCCTTGTGTGGCTTCGAGTGCACCTGGGAATTATGAGCTCTGCTCGAGCACATCGCTTTGTGCTCGAGTGAGGGAAGAACATGCTCGAGAAAGAGCATGGCCTGCTCGAGTGATAGTGGGAGCCAGAGTGAAGGATTGCTCTCGGGTGGATACTCGCGGGCAAGGTGCAAGAAGTGTGCCTTCTCACTCGCGGGTGGAGGGCATCTGCTCGAGTGAGCCGTGTGTGCTCGCGGGTGAGAGGTGTGTGCTCGCGGGTGAGAGGTGTGTGCTCGCGGGTGTGCTCGCGGGTGAGGTGTGCTTCAGGTAGGAGTGTGCTCGCGGGTGTGAGGTGTGCTCGCGGGTGTGGTTTTGTGCTCGAGTGATCCAGTGCTTGGAGAGCTTTGGGTGCTCTCGGGTGCTCACTCGCGGTCTCACTTTCTCTTGTGCTCGCGGGTAAGGGCAGCGTGCTCGAGTGAGCCTCTTGTGCTTCGAGTGAGCTTGTGCTTCTGGAGTGGGTTTGTGCTCTCGGGCAAGTGCTCGCAGTCTCACTCGCACTTGTGCTCGAGTGATGTCCGTACTTGTGCTCGAGTGAGAGCTTCTGTGCTCGAGTGAGGCAGTGAAAAATATCAAGTTTAAGTGTTCAAAAGGGGATCTTTGGGGATAGTCTTCCAACCCTTTAGAGCTATGGATTGAGGTGTTTGAGGGCACTTAAAGGGCAATAATGATAACCAACTTGAGTGTCTAAATGTAAAGGAATTGGAAAAAGGGATTAATCCTATGTCCTTGATTATGGTTATAGGATTTGATGATTTACTGGAGCGTGAGCAGCCGGAGCTGGAGCTTACGTGGAAAAGAGTGTAGGGAACTTACCTCTCCTGCATGTATTGATAATTGTATTTGTGTATTGATGCATGTTATTGCTTTGCGTGATTATGTGAAACATATGAGAATGATTGTAGCTCTGTTTCTATTTATACTATGGCCATGAGTATGTTATGTGAGCATTGAGCATGCGGATATATCATTATGTGAACATGAGATATTGTGATGCAAGCATGTCATGCATTAAATACTTATCTGCATGCATATTGGTATCTGTTTCCTACTGAGATTCCCCAGAATCTCACCCTCCCCTATCAACCTTTTAGACAGGGAAGGAAGATTGAGGATGAAGCAAGCATCCAAGGACGAAGAGGACTCGTTTTGGGTGAGAGCTTAGGAGTTGGTTATCAATGTGTAATTGGGATTGTGTATGTGATTATATGGATCAGTAATTGAGAATGTATTCGGATAAATTGTGTAATCCCTGTTATTTGAGTTGTATGGGCTAATGTGCCCTATGATTATTGAGCGAAGATATGATCCCGGAATTGTCGGGAATTTATATTGCGTACTCTGATAATTGTATAAATGTAATTTATCTTCGCATAGTAATTATATTCGGTGTGTAAATATGAGACCGTGTTGTAAATGATTTCGAAATGCATTCATGAAAAACCCCGTCTGGTTGATGGGTTTATAAAGATTGTTTTGTCTTATTGGTCTCTATTTCACGTTAATCGTATAATCCGGATATTAATTACGGCAGGGGGTTACATTTTTGGTATCAGAGCTACAGTTCCTGGCAAACTTGGGAATTTGCTAGGATAGCTCTATTAGATCTCTACCTTGGTGGTAGATGATGTTCTGTGATAGTGATTATGTATACACATGTGTGAATTGTTATTGTGGACATAAGAGATTTGTGGAATATGTGTATACATTGTTGGTTAGTCTTGAGTGGCGAATCATTGTGTAATCGAAGGATATAGTGATTCGTCTGAGAATCTAGGGTGTATACCTAGAGGTGGAGGAAAATGATTTTCCTAGATGTTTTGATGTTGAAGCTCTAGGTATCGTGACTAACCTAGATGTTGGGTATGAAACCCAAGGCGGTGTGATGTTATATGTAGTAATGTCATACTGAGCCTGGGTGTGAAAAAGCCTTAAGACCTAGGAGACTTGTGTGCCTTAGGCTGGCCGAGATAGTTGGACTTGCATTGAGGAGTATGATGCTCTGTGGAAATGAGGGAAGCGATTTCCCAGTTCAACTGAGGTTGAAAGTTTGAAAGATGAGTTGTGATCCAAGGATTATACTCAATAGCTGGGTTGATTCTTAGGAATTGGATATGACCTTGATGGTCTGTGGTACCAGGGTATGGTACTAGAAGTGAATTGAATTGTGTATCAGGAATTCTGAGAGTGTTGGTTGTAAATCCAGCACAGGGAGAAAGTTATCTACGGAGGATTCGGATCGGAGAGCGCTATCTACGGGGACTTTTGATCGGAGAGGGCTACCTACGGTGACGTCTGACCGGAGTGGCTGTTTGTGAATTTATCACCTGCGGCCCGCTGGGGTGTGTATGGCACACAGTGGGAGGACCGTGCCTTCGGGGCGGTGGGGATACGGGGGATATGTGTGAGTCCTGAGTGGTGGGTTAGCCCATGAGGGGTGAGACCAGCCAGCTCAGCCACCTGGCAGCCCCATGTACGTGAGCGGGGTGGGCACCGGCGCGGGGCATCCCTTGAGGGGGGTAAAACCGGGGTGTGACTATATTTGTGAAAGCCTCCATGACGACAAACCCTAGTGTGCAGCTGCCGTGATAATGAACCGTGGAGAGCGATAGCCGTGACGTTGAATCGTAGAATAGAACTCTGGGAACGTTGGGAGTATGGGATCTCAACGAAGCGCTGGTTATGGCTCTGAATGATTCGAGTTGAATCAAGCCAAGATTTGGTATAGATTATGAATGTGGTCAGGTGATGTAGGAGATTCCTATGGGACTCCTGTTAAGTCAACTTGACATTGTGAATGCACAGATGAGGAGTATGGCCTCAGAGTGTGCAGCGGAAGCATGGGAATGTAATATGTGCGAGAACCGTGCTGAGCAGAAGCTCGAGGTTGCTGTGAGAATGATATGATGACTATGGCTTCGGGAGGTAAAACTTCGGGGTCAAGTTGTGTTGTGCAAAGGGGTCTTGAAGGATCTCAGTACGTAAAAGAGAATCTGTAATATGTGTTGATGTGAATGTGTATTGTAGTCTCCCTCGCGGCCCAAGGGGTTGAGGCCCAGTTGGGAGGGTAAGGCGTGAGTGCCTAGGCCCATACGGAGGGTACCAGCCGCCGGGAAATGTGAGTACCGGGGTGGGCATCCAGCCGCCGTGAAATGTGAGTAGCGAGGTGGGTGTGACAATAAAGACGGAAATGTGCGGAATTCATGTGAGTCCTGGGTTGATGCCCAGCTACTTGCCACACCCGAATGGTAGTACGGGTGGTACTACGGTCGGTGCCGTAGCCGGTTGTGCCGGAGTAGGCGTCCCCGAGAGCACCGGCGGGGGATGTGACAGATTGCAGCATGAGCAATTCAGCGGGAGCCGTATAGGGAGTGACAGTGGTCATCTCTAGTTCGGCCGTTGAACTGCCGTCGTAACCGACATGGATGATGTGAATCCGACCCGTGTGAGGGCGGCGTTTGTGTAACCAGCCGTGGGCTGTGTGTAAATCTTGCCTATGTGGCTTGCGTATATGACATGCTTTGTATGGATCCCAGCTGTGGTGAAGTATATTGTGTGAATTGTGTTAAGGTGCAATGCAGCGTGTGCAGGTCAGCGTGAGCCGTTTAGGGTGTGACGCTGGTCATCTCTAGCTCGGCCGTTGGACTGCCGTTGTAGTTGCTTTGTGTGATGCAGGAGAATGAAGGTGGTGTTGGGAGATTGAGACTCTCAACCGGTCGCCTGGATAGAAGAGACTGAGATTCTAGGTGGACCATTATGGTAGGGTGCTTTGGATAGAAGAGATTGAGATTCTGGAGTGACCTGATGATGTGATATGTGTTGTGATGTGAATGCCGGAAGGGCAAAGTGAATTTGTCAAGAACATTGTGATTGAGACCCAAAAGTCCCGGATGGGTGAGGGTAATGCCGTGGAATTCGATACGGCAATGTGATTGTTGTGAATACCCGAAAGTCTCGGTTACCACTAGTGGAATCATTGGTGGGTGTACGGGTGAGGGTAATGCTGTGGAAGTGAATACAGCGAAGGCCTAAGTGCTGGTATATACGGCTGAGGCTGTTGTTTGAAATGAGTTGGTGATGTTGTTGAGTTATTCCAGGATGGAATCACTAGATTGAGTTGAGCAGGTTGGTGGCCTGTGCCACCTAACTGCCGAGATCTTATGATATGGCTCATGAATTGGAGTCACCGGATGTTGAGATGCGCTAGCCACTCATGAATGAGGAGGCCTTGCGATGATTGTGGTTGTATAGCAATCGTGATATGGGCCGATTGCATTTTATGGCAACTAGGGTTGCGTTTATGGTTTAAGATTCTTACAAGAATCAAGTTGAGATGCTCCATTGTGTAGGTGGTCTAGAAGGGACCATCCAATGTGAAATGAATGGTGAAACGGAAGCTGTCGTGAAGAAGCGTCCGGAGTTTATGTCCTTAGTGGTGGAACAAATTTCGAGGACGAAATTTATTGAACGGGGGGAGAAATGTAACATCCCGATTTTCGACTAAGGACTAATCATAATTATTGAGAATAATTATGTGTTTTATGGCCATAATAATTAATATGCCATAATTATTGGAAATTGAAATAGTGAAATTGTTGGGAATTAGTTAGTGATTAATAGAGAAATTAATTACTAGCTAAGAGAAAATGAGATGTGTGATTAAATAATCAATGGCTAAGATTGATTTGTGTAGTGGGCAAGAGGCATAATCATGTGTGTGTGCATGCATGTGAGCCCATGTGAGGTGAAGAGGGATGGTGACAAGTGGCATGTGGAGAGCCCTTGGATGTGGGATAAGTGATGTGGACACATCATCATCATCTCCATCTCTTCTTTTCTCTCTCTCTCGTGCTCTCTCTCCTTCTCTCTTGTGCGCATGGTTGAAGGATGAAGAGGAAGAAGAAAAGCTTGGGAAAAGGTGAGTAAATGGCTTCCTTTGCTCAAATCCTTTTCATAAATGTTGATCATTGAGTTGAGAGCTTCAATTTGGTGGTTGTAGCTTCTCCATTGATGGTGATTTGAAGATCACGAAAATATGGAGTTTGGAGAATCAAAGAGTGTCTTTGAGAATGTTGATAAGGTATGTGAAACCACTCCTTCTATCTATGTTTCATGCCAAATGATTATGTTTGGAATTTCTGGAATTATTGCCCTAATTGTGAAAATATGGGTAATGGGTAGTTTGGCATGATATGGCATTGGAAATGGTATATTGGTATGAGTTTTGAATAGATAGAATGGATTGGGGATTGAAATGTGTAAGGATAATGATTTGGAAAATGGGTGATTATGTTGCCCTAAACCAAAGCTAGTTAATGGGATGAGAATTTGGTAATTCTATGGATTCCATTGAATTCAGTGGGTGTTTTTGTGTGGGAGTGGCTTTGGTAGAGGTTTTTGGTCCCTTAGGATCAATTGGGCAAGAGTTGGGGAAATGTGGTATGTTTGCTGCGTTTTCCTGGAATCTGATAGATTCACTCGAGCAGACAGGTGTGTGCTCGAGTGAGGGATGAATGTTGCTCGAGTGAGGAAGAACCTGCTCGAGTGATAGGTGAGTTTTCCCTTGTGTGGCTTCGAGTGCACCTGGGAATTATGAGCTCTGCTCGAGCACATCGCTTTGTGCTCGAGTGAGGGAAGAACATGCTCGAGAAAGAGCATGGCCTGCTCGAGTGATAGTGGGAGCCAGAGTGAAGGATTGCTCTCGGGTGGATACTCGCGGGCAAGGTGCAAGAAGTGTGCCTTCTCACTCGCGGGTGGAGGGCATCTGCTCGAGTGAGCCGTGTGTGCTCGCGGGTGAGAGGTGTGTGCTCGCGGGTGAGAGGTGTGTGCTCGCGGGTGTGCTCGCGGGTGAGGTGTGCTTCAGGTAGGAGTGTGCTCGCGGGTGTGAGGTGTGCTCGCGGGTGTGGTTTTGTGCTCGAGTGATCCAGTGCTTGGAGAGCTTTGGGTGCTCTCGGGTGCTCACTCGCGGTCTCACTTTCTCTTGTGCTCGCGGGTAAGGGCAGCGTGCTCGAGTGAGCCTCTTGTGCTTCGAGTGAGCTTGTGCTTCTGGAGTGGGTTTGTGCTCTCGGGCAAGTGCTCGCAGTCTCACTCGCACTTGTGCTCGAGTGATGTCCGTACTTGTGCTCGAGTGAGAGCTTCTGTGCTCGAGTGAGGCAGTGAAAAATATCAAGTTTAAGTGTTCAAAAGGGGATCTTTGGGGATAGTCTTCCAACCCTTTAGAGCTATGGATTGAGGTGTTTGAGGGCACTTAAAGGGCAATAATGATAACCAACTTGAGTGTCTAAATGTAAAGGAATTGGAAAAAGGGATTAATCCTATGTCCTTGATTATGGTTATAGGATTTGATGATTTACTGGAGCGTGAGCAGCCGGAGCTGGAGCTTACGTGGAAAAGAGTGTAGGGAACTTACCTCTCCTGCATGTATTGATAATTGTATTTGTGTATTGATGCATGTTATTGCTTTGCGTGATTATGTGAAACATATGAGAATGATTGTAGCTCTGTTTCTATTTATACTATGGCCATGAGTATGTTATGTGAGCATTGAGCATGCGGATATATCATTATGTGAACATGAGATATTGTGATGCAAGCATGTCATGCATTAAATACTTATCTGCATGCATATTGGTATCTGTTTCCTACTGAGATTCCCCAGAATCTCACCCTCCCCTATCAACCTTTTAGACAGGGAAGGAAGATTGAGGATGAAGCAAGCATCCAAGGACGAAGAGGACTCGTTTTGGGTGAGAGCTTAGGAGTTGGTTATCAATGTGTAATTGGGATTGTGTATGTGATTATATGGATCAGTAATTGAGAATGTATTCGGATAAATTGTGTAATCCCTGTTATTTGAGTTGTATGGGCTAATGTGCCCTATGATTATTGAGCGAAGATATGATCCCGGAATTGTCGGGAATTTATATTGCGTACTCTGATAATTGTATAAATGTAATTTATCTTCGCATAGTAATTATATTCGGTGTGTAAATATGAGACCGTGTTGTAAATGATTTCGAAATGCATTCATGAAAAACCCCGTCTGGTTGATGGGTTTATAAAGATTGTTTTGTCTTATTGGTCTCTATTTCACGTTAATCGTATAATCCGGATATTAATTACGGCAGGGGGTTACAAAGAGGGAACTTGGGTCACGAGAAACACAATTCTCAATCCAACATGAATTCTAAAGAATAAAATTTTAAATCAAACGAGAAAAAGGAAAAGATAATGAGTGCCTTGACTTATTTACTTGGACGTACGTTTTTATAAATTTCAAAATAATTTGCTTTCGTTGACATGGTTGACATTGTACACTGATGTTTTGTTTTGGTTTATTTCACTTCCAGGAGTATGGACTCACCACACGATAAAACTGATGATGTTCCTAAGAACATTGGTAGACAAATATTTGAGGAGAACGTAAGATGTGGCAGGATAGTTATAGTGAGGTTGATTAAATTGAGAAGTAAGGGAATCAAGTTAAAACTGGAGTGGAATGAAAAGGAAAACCCATTCGGTGAGAACATTATCTCATTAAATAACTTGATTGGGACTATAGTTCGAGACAGAGTCCCTATTACAGTTCAAAACTGGAAAATGGCAAGAAAAAATTATGAGGATGACATATGAGATGAAGTACAGGTAACACATTAATTATATTATTCTTTGGTTTGTTTTGTTTCACTTAATTTCAATCTTACATATTATATATGTTTTTTTATTGTTACAGAGCATTTTTATTATTGATGATAATCAGAAGAGCTTCGTGCTAAGAAAAGCCAAAAAACTTATGAGAAAGTTTCGTTCTGATCTTTTCAAATACTTCTTGAGGGATGATAATGAGATTATCATTACTACACCGCCGACATTGTACGAAGGAATCATCACTAAAAAATGTGGGATGAGTTTATCAGAATACATACAACTCAGGAATTCCTGATAATATAATATGTTTGACTTTCTCTATTACTTGTAATGTACTTATTGTTAGATCTCATGTTTTGATGATAACAAAAGAATGGTTTGAAAAGGAAATGATTAACAAACAAGTTTAAACAAAGTAATGACAAGAACAAGCATCACTTGAAGTAAGCATTGGAGTAATGAAGAAAGGCCAAGAGAAAATGCTGAGGAACTTGATCAGAAGCAAATTTTCTAAGGCATTACTCGAGGAGCTACTCGAGTAAAGAGACAAAACTTGAAGTAACCAGAGACAACTTCCAGTAACCTGCCAACGTTACTCAAGGAGCTACTCGAGTAATAGTGTAAAAATTTTCAAGGTGCTCTCGGCCTGCCAATGTTACTCGAGGAGCTACTCGAGTAACCAGGTAAAAACTTGGACTTGCTCTCGGCCTGCCAATGTTACTCGAGGAGGTACTCGAGTAACCATGTGAAAAACTTCCAGTTGACTTCAAGTTTTCCCAATGATACTCGAGGAGCTACTCGAGTAACTCTGTTTCTGAAAATGTGGACCTCTCGGCATTTTGTACTACTGCCAATGTTACTCGAGGAGCTACTCGAGTAACACACTGAAGTAAGTGAAAAATTGAAGTGGATTCCTCGAGTAAGTATCCCAGTATGCAGAAATATTTTCAATGTAAACTTCAAGTCATTACCCGAGTAAGTCATGCTCAAAAGTCTCAGTTACTCGAAGTGGTACCCGAGTACCCTATGCAAAAATGAGTGCATTACTCGAGTCCCTACCCGAGTAACAAGGTAATTGCTCTCGGCCTTGAAATCCTGCCAACATTACTGGAGTAGAGCATCAAGTAATCAAAAGTGTTTTGAAAGCTTACTCGAGGTGTTACCCCAGTAACCTATGAAGTTGTAAATGCATTACTGGAGTAAGTACCCGAGTAAATAACTATTCACAAAGGTTTGAAATTTAGTTTACTCCATGCACTAACCGAGTAATCTTATACTTGTTCATTAACTTGTAGTTAATCAAAGATTTCCCGATGATACACGAGTAGGTACTCGAGTAAACTTCAAGGGATACTCGAGTAGGTACTCGAGTAAGCATTCCCAGAAATTTAGAAATCATTCAAACGTTCATTATATTGTTTCCTATATGATTAATCTTTTATTGTATTAGTATTCTTAGTCTATTTACAGATAAACAATGAAGAAATCACTTCAAGAGATGGAAGTCAAATGAAACGTTCAAATGCCAGCCACCGCCAACGGATATTTTTCAAAAACTTGAAAAGTCAATAGTGGCTGCGCAACTCTCCAACGGACGAAAGGAAATGTTCCAACGGTCATCACCAACATATCTATATATATGGGAACCTCCAAACAGAGAAAGAACAACAAGCACACACACATACGAATTACTAAGTTCATTGCTCTGTTTTCACATTGAAATTGTATTTCTATGCTTCAGTGATTCTCATTCACTCTGTAAGAGAGATATTTCATTCAAACTCAATATTTGTTATTGAGATAACTTAAGGTTGTGGAACCTTGAGTTGGGATTGGATTACAACTTGTAAGGGGGAGCGAGTGTCCAGGTGTAGGAATTTGCTTGTACTGAGGTGCCAAGAACCTACTGAATCTTGGAAGTTGTAGTGAAACTCTCAGAGAAGCTCTGAGGACTGGACATAGGTCAAAGTGGTTGTGACCGAACCAGTATAATTCTTGGTGTACACTTCGGTGATATTTCTCCTTACTCATTACTGTTTTTTAATTCCACTGTTAAAGTTTTATATTTCCGAAGAAATTTTAGTATCACCTAATTCACCCCCCCTCTTGGGTGAAACGCTTGATCTAACATTTGGTATCAGAGCATAGGTCTTCTTGTTAAGGTTTAACAGCCTAAGAAGGATCCAATGGCAAGCATGGGTGAAGGAATTCTTCCCAACGGAGCATCCATCACTAGACCCCCTGGTTTCAATGGAGAACACTTCTCTTTCTGGAAAGCTAAGTTCAGAGTGTTCGTGATGGCTACTGAATATGGGCTATGGGATGTAATTGAGAGTGGAAACTATCAACCTACAAAGATTGAAGATTCTCAGAAAATTCCAAACACGCCAGCGGAATATGATGAGAATGACAAGAAACTTATCACTCTCAACAGCAAGGCAATTTTGATGTTACAAAGCGCTTTGAGTCAAAGTGAATATTTCAGAATTTGCACACTCCCAACAGCAAAGCAAATGTGGGAAGCTCTGGAAATAGCTCATGAGGGAACTTCGGGAATAAAGGAGAATCGAATCAACACCTTGGTCACCGAATTCGATTTGCTTCGAATGAAATCAGGTGAGTCAATTTATGAATTCGAACTTAGATATACTCATCTTGTTAATCAACTTGCAGCTCTTGGGAAAGTCTATGATCAGCACACCCAAGTACGAAAGATTTTGAATATTCTTTCTAAAGAGTGGGAAGCAAGAGTTACTGTAATAGAAGAAGCAAAAGGAGAATCAATGAGATCAGTTGATTCTCTATTTGGAAGTCTTTCTGAATATGAAAGCAAACTAAAGTTCAAAAGAGAACTAGATGACATTGGCGACAAGAAAAAGAAAGGTCTAGCTCTAAAAGCGAAAGAAGAGAATCAGGATGAGGATGAAGAGTTCGACGATGACGAGATGGGTATAATCATAAAACGATTCAGAAAGTTCTACAAGAAAGGTCAAGGATTCAAACATTTTCAGAAAGGAGGAAATAGTAGCAAAAATCATATCATTTGCTATGAATGTGGGAAACTAGGACATATCAAGTCAGAATGTCCAGATTTGAACCAAAAGAGCAAAGAAAAGAGAAAAGGTAAATTCTTCAATAAAAAGAAAGCCTTTGTATCTGCTATATGGGGTGACAGCTCCTCAGACGAAGAAAGTGATGAGAAAGAAGTAGCTAATATATGTCTTGTTGCTCAAGAAGAAACAGAAGAAGAGGTAAATGATTCTGAACCTACCTATGATGAATTACTTTCTGAATATAATGCTTTACATTCTGAATTCATCAAAATAGTTAAAGAATTGATTGTTGTTAAAAAGAAAAACAAAGTTCTTGAAACTGAACTTAAGGGAAAGGATTGTGAAAATTGTTTATCTTTGAAAAAGAAAAATATTGATCTCACAAAAACTCTTGAAAAATTTACACAAGGAAGTGAGATGCTAAATGTTATTTTAAAAGCTCAACGATTTGTAAATGATTGATCTGGAATTGGATATGATCCAAAATCAGATAAAAGAAAAGGAAGAAAGAAAGCAGGAGGTAAGACATATTTGAATTATTTTCAACATTCTGTGCATACATCAAATCCTTTTGCATTTTGTAATTACTGTAATAGAAAAGGACATCATACATCTTCATGCATTCATAAGAAGAAAGGAACCATAGGAACCTACAAATGGGTACCTAAAGGTTCATATATTCAGAAAATCATTTGTACTAACCCAAAAGGACCCAAAAAGATGTGGGTACCTAAGACTTAGTCAATTGATTACAGGTATGTCTCAAAGCATCCAAAAATAGCAAGTGGTACATAGATAGTGGATGCTCTAGACATATGACCGGAGATTTCGAAAGTTTTACCACATTACAACCTAAGGAAGGTGGAAAGGTAAAATTTGGAGGAAATCAATCCGGAAGGATAGCAGGAGTTGGTGAAATCAAAAATGACAAAGGAATACAAGTCAAAGATGTATATTATGTTGAAGGCTTGTGTCACAATTTGCTGAGCGTAAGTCAAAGTGCGGATAAAAACAACTGGGTGATATTTGACTCAGAAGAATGTTTAATCATCAACAAGAGTGACTTACAGCTTGATAAGAAGAATATCAAGGCTAAGCTCAGAGCAAAAAGGGAAGGTAACTGCTATACTCTAGATATTAGTAGAAATAAATCTGAAAACTGTTTTCTGAGTAATACCGATGAAAGCTGGTTATGGCATAAGAGATTGGCTCATGTCAATATGCATCAACTAGGGAAATTACTCAAAAAGGATTTAGTGCTTGGATTACCCAAAGTTAATTTCAAAAATGACTTGATTTGTGATGCATGTCAAAAGGGTAAACAAACTAAATCATCTTTCAAATTGAAAAATGAGATTTCAACAAATAGACCATTACAATTACTATATATGGATTTAGTTGGTCCAGCAAGAGTAAAGAGTCTTGGTGGCAACTTATATTCATTGGTCATTGTTGATGATTTCTCTAGATTTACATGGGTTATTTTTCTATCATCAAAAGATGAAACCTTTGAAGAATTTATTGTTTTTGCCAAGAAAGTGCAAAATGAGAAAGGTATGTCTATTGCAGGTATTAGGACTGATCATGGTGGAGAATTTGAAAATCAAGCCTTTGAAGAATATTGTGATACTAATGGCATTGATCACAATTTCTCTGCTCCAAGGACGCCTCAACAAAATGGAGTTGTGGAACGCAAGAATAGAGTGCTCATAGAGATGGCTAGAGCATTGCTAAATGAAAAGAATGTGTCTCAAGTGTTTTGGGCTGATGCTATGAGTACAGCATGCTATGTTTCAAATAGAGTATATATCAGAACAAAACTTGGAAAGACACCATACGAACTATACAAAGGAAGAAAGCCAAACATTGCTCATCTACACATCTTTGGTTGTAAGTGTTTCATTCATAATAATGGTAAAGATAACTTAGGAAAATTTGATTCTAAAAATGATGAAGGAATTTTCCTAGGATATTCTAACCGAAGTAAAGCATATAGAATTTTCAATAAAAGAACTTGTGTTGTTGAAGAATCAATTCATGTTGTATTTGATGAATTTGAATCCTCTGACAAAACCATTGATGAAGAACAGGAAGTTGTTTTAAATCAAGAAAATGGTCAATCTATCTCTAAGTCTCTTATTCCAGAGGTTGATGAAACTAAGGAAGAAGAGCAATCCCTAGGTCAACCTAGAGCTTGGAAATACAATAAAAGTCATCCCTTAGATCAAGTCATAGGAGATGTAAATGAAGGGATCAAAACTAGAAATAGAATTTTCAATGAAGTAAGTTTTTTTGCATTCATTTCTGAGATTGAACCTTCTAACATTGATGAAGCCCTATCAGACAATGATTGGGTCATAGCAATGCAAGAAGAACTAAATCAATTTGAGAGGAATCAAGTTTGGGATTTGGTGCCCCGACCCAAAGATCATACGATCATTGGTACTAAATGGGTATTCAAAAACAAACTCGATGAATCTGCAATTATTGTCAGAAACAAGGCAAGATTGGTGGCCAAAGGCTATAATCAGGAAGAAGGGATTGATTATGAAGAAACGTATGCTCCAGTGGCTAGATTGGAAGCTATACGTGTACTTTTAGCCTTTGCATGCATCAAAGGATTCAAACTCTATCAAATGGATGTAAAGAGTGCTTTTCTAAATGGGTACATCATGGAAGAAGTGTATGTAGAACAACCTCCAGGTTTTGAGGACATTACTAAACCTGACCATGTTTTCAAACTCAAAAAGGCTTTATATGGTTTAAAACAAGCTCCTAGAGCCTGGTATGAAAGGCTCAGCAAGTTTCTTATCAATCAAGGTTTTGTATGAGGAAAAGTTGATACAACACTTTTCATAAAATGAAAACACAATGATATTTTAATTGTTCAAATATATGTTGATGATATTGTTTTCGGCGCTACTAATGAATCTTTGTGTAAGGAATTTTCTGAGATTATGCAGGGAGAATTTGAAATGTCAATGATGGGAGAATTGAATTTCTTTCTTGGTTTGCAAATCAAACAAAGAAAGAATGGAATCTTTATATCTCAAACAAAGTATTTAAAAGAGCTATTGAAGAAGTATGGAATGGATGAAGCAAATGGCACAGACACACCTATGAGCTCAACTACGTTACTTGATGCTGATGTCAAAGGAAAAGACTACAACATCACGAAATATAGAGGAATGATTGGATCATTACTCTATCTCACGGCAAGTAGACCAAACATCCAATTTAGTGTTGTCATATGTGCAAGATATCAATCAGCACCAAAGGAATCACATGCTGAAACGGTCAAACGAATCATTAGATATCTTGGTGACACATCTGAATTGGGTTTGTGGTATCCCAAAGGAAGAAGTGAATATCTTGTTGCATATTCAGATTCAGATCATGGAGGATACAAAACAGACAGAAAGATCACCAGTGGACAAGGACAATTTCTTGGAGGATCTCTTGTATCATGGTTCAACAAGAAACAAAATACAGTGTCTCTTTCGTCAACGGAAGCCGAATATGTTGCAGTCTCAAGTTGTTGTGCACAAGTAATATGGTTAAAACAACAACTACAAGACCTTGGTATTTACCTCAAAGAAATACCAATCTATTGTGATAATACAAGTACGATAAGCTTGGCAAAGAATCCAGTTCAACACTTTAGAACCAAGCATATTGATGTCAGGCATCACTTCATCAGAGATCATGTGCAAAAGAAAGATGTGAAAGTGATATTCATTCCTACTCATCTTCAACTAGCAGATATCTTTACAAAACCCCTTGTAAAAGATCAATTTCTATACATTAGAAGAGAATTGGGAATGGTAAATCCCAATGACTTATAAGAAATTTCAGCATTTCATAATATTAGATGAAGTCATTTGATAATGTTTTGATGATCACTAACTTAAGCATCGGAGTATATAGAAACTTGTTTTGCAGGAAGAAAGAAACTCTGTTTTGAGAAACAAAAATAGAGATTATCAGAGGACAACTTTACTGGAGTAACAACTTGAAGTTATGGATAACAGAGAAGCATTACCCGAGGAGTAACTTGAGGTAAGGTAGCAGGCTACTCGAGTATGTACTCGAGTAATGGACCCTAAAACTGGAAGTAATGGATCAAGTTACTTGGATTTTTAAATGTAACGGTTTAGTTTCAAAGAAATGAAGAGTCAGAAGTTAAAAAGCAGGTTACTCGAGGCAGGCCTCGAGTACACTTGAAGCTTACTCGAGGAAGGCCTCGAGTAATGTCGGAGTCCAGAATATCAAATTGATGAAAAATGACTCAAATCTGATCAAAATGGGTTATAAATGATCGAGGGAACAACCATGGATAATTACTATATTATTCATGCCAGGTACGCAATTTAAATGAATTATTTTATAATTTTTCTGTATGAACATCCGAGGAAGGCCTCGAGTAAACTTGAAGTTTACTCGAGTAAGGCCTCGAGTAACGTCGGGTTCTAGGTCTTTATCTGTCGCAAACTTGGTCATTTTCACAAAATCTCCTCGAGTAAATCACTATTCTCTCTCACAGAAATTTTTCACAAGTGATTCCTTGTCCTATTTCCATCAAAACCCAACCATTTTCATTCCTAGAAACTTCCTATTTTGCTCAAAATCCTTGTGCCCTAAAAACGCGACTGAGCTTCTGTTTTTCTGAGAATTTCAGTTTTTCAATTCTTCAGAAAGATGAGAACCAAAAATCTTACTCCCATAGAATCCTCTGAATCCCAACAACATTCTGATCCTCTTTCCTCTCCTCCCAAAAAGAGAAGAAAGTTAACCCCGAGACCAAAAGCTAAAATCCCTCTTAAACCTCAATCACAACCGAAAGCCAAAGGAGTAGTGATTAAAGAGCCCATTGTGACAAGGGCTCAATCTAAAAAGAGTACCTCAACCGGAAGAGGAAAGAGTGCCAAATCTCCCTCACCTCCTCCCTCTGATTCCTCTACCCCTTCTTTCACTCCAAAGCCCTCCAAAAAGCCTAAATATGACAAAAATATGGCTAAGGCTATGGCTGGGATCATTGACCAAATGGAGAAGGGTCAATCTTCCAAGAAGTCCAAGATACCGGAAGCAGAGATCACTACCCCACCAAAAGGTTTCAATGTCAGCAAATTGGTGGAGTCTCCAAAGTACTTATCTCAGTTCTCCAGAAGGAAAGTGTGTAAGACACACTATGTTGATCTGAAGTTACTTCAAGAGGTAGTGAAGCATGACCTAAGTCCTTATTTATATCCCTTTATGTCTTGGCTATCTATTAGATTACCATTTTGTACTAAAGTGATCACCCATTTTTATTGTAACTTAGAGATCATAGATGAGCCTAACCGAACCTCAGTAGAGGAAGAAATGACCACAACTGTGAGAGGCCAAAAGATTTTAATTTCACCATCCAGAATTAACTTGTGGTTAGGAATAGAGAACCCCCCAGATGATATATATTCTGAGCTTGAGCCAAATCAAATTTTCACTATTCTCAAACCCGGTGAGTTAGTTGGCCCCCTAAACTTTAAACCAAGTGATATGTGTGATCATCACAGGGTCCTATGGTACATCTACTCTAGGTCCCTAGTAAACAAAGCCAACAACTATACCTATTTCTCTGATAGGGACTATAGATGGTTTGCTTCACTGTTGTTGAAGGAACAGAAGGATCTGGGAGAATATATTTTCTCGGAGATGAAAAGGTATAAAGTGGATGGGAAGGCTACAACTCCAATGCCATATCCCCAGATTGTGTCTCTAATCCTGAAAGAGAACAAAATATGGTATTTGGATAGCAAGGAGCCAATTAAGAGGTTGACTCCGGTTGGAAGGAACCAGATTGGAAAATTGAACATCGATATCCCTCTCAAAGGCCCTCTGGAGTCTGGGTCCAAGAAGAAGAGGAAGACCACTGAGGCAGAGACCAGTAGGTTGGATGACACTCAGTCATCGGCTCCAGCTGCTACCACATCTTCGCCATCCTTCCTCAATGCCACTCTCCAGCACTTCATGGAGAACATACTCAGAGGTTTCCATGTGGACATAGCCAACACAAATGCTGAGCTAATTACCAATACGAACTTCAAGATGGGGGAGCTGGTTGAGAGAATAGACAAAAGGCATGAGGAGTTGGTTGAGAGAATAGATAGAAGGCATGAGGAGTTGCTAGCAGAGCAACGTGCCCAGGGAGAGACATTGAGACTGATTCTGGCACGATTGGACTCCTTGGGTCCTGGACCTTCTGCCGATCCCTCCTTATCTGCACCACCACCACCTCCAGAGGACCCTCCTACTGATACTCCTATTCCTGAGGCTGAACCATCTACCCCTCTGGTCTCTGATCCACTTGAGCCCCAAGGCAAAGATATTTTATTCACAGTGGATGATCCTGATACCCATGAGACCACACATATCATCATTGATGATTCACCTCCCAAACCTCAGCCAGAAACCGCTCCTAAATCTATTCCCTCTACTACCCAAACAGAGGAAATATCTCCCTCTTCCTCCCCTGAACAGCATACACCTGAGGTTGAGATTACTCCTGAGACTCAGACCACCCCAGAAGGAGAAACCTCTACTATGGTTGTCTTCCAACCTTCTCCTCCTGGCGATGACATCCATATCCCTCCAGTTCATCTGCCTGACCCTGTGCCCTCTAGTTCATTTGATTCTTTGGATTCAGATGATTCCATGGTCTTTCCAGTGACACCCATTTCCATGGTCAAGCCTCCTAGCCCTCCACTTGATTGATGAAGCCAAAAAGGGGGAGAAGAGCTTGAGAGTGATTTTGTGAATGTGTCCTAGTTTATTTTGGGGTATTTGGGTATACATGGGATTTTAGGGAGCTTTTTGATTTCAGATTGAATTTTATCTTGTAATTTGAATGTTTTAAGATTAATGCAAGTGTGTTATGATTTCATTTTAAGTTTATTACAGTTTTGAATTATGATACATGTTTGAACTAATGAAGTTGTTATGTATGCAAGGTATATTCAAACTTAATAAGGCATATTCAATTAAGAATTCAATTTGAAAAACCATGTTCAAAATCACCAAGTTTTGTCATCATCAAAAAGGGGGAGAATGTTAGATCTCATGTTTTGATGATAACAAAAGAATGGTTTGAAAGGGAAATGATTAACAAACAAGTTTAAACAAAGTAATGACAAGAACAAGCATCACTTGAAGTAAGCATTGGAGTAATGAAGAAAGGCCAAGAGAAAATGCTAAGGAACTTGATCAGAAGCAAATTTTCTAAGGCATTACTCGAGGAGCTACTCGAGTAAAGAGACAAAACTTGAAGTAACCAGAGACAACTTCCAGTAACCTGCCAACGTTACTCGAGGAGCTACTCGAGTAATAGTGTAAAAATTTTCAAGGTGCTCTCGGCCTGCCAATGTTACTCGAGGAGCTACTCGAGTAACTAGGTAAAAACTTAGAGTTGCTCTCGGCCTGCCAATGTTACTCGAGGAGGTACTCGAGTAACCATGTGAAAAACTTCCAGTTGACTTCAAGTTTTCCCAATGATACTCGAGGAGCTACTCGAGTAACTCTGTTTCTGAAAATGTGGACCTCTCGGCATTTTATACTACTGCCAATGTTACTCGAGGAGCTACTCGAGTAACACACTGAAGTAAGTGAAAAATTGAAGTGGATTCCTCGAGTAAGTATCCCAGTATGCAGAAATATTTTCATTGTAAACTTCAAGTCATTACCCGGGTAAGTCATGCTCAAAAGTCTCAGTTACTCGAAGTGGTACCTGAGTACCCTATGCAAAAATGAGTGCATTACTCGAGTCCCTACCCGAGTAACAAGGTAATTGCTCTCGGCCTTGAAATCCTGCCAACATTACTGGAGTAGAGCATCGAGTAATCAAAAGTGTTTTGAAAACTTACTCGAGGTGTTACCCCAGTAACCTATGAAGTTGTAAATGCATTACTGGAGTAAGTACCTGAGTAAATAACTATTCCCAAAGGTTTGAAATTTAGTTTACTCCATGCACTAACCGAGTAATCTTATACTTGTTCATTAACTTGCAGTTAATCAAAGATTTCCCGATGATACTCGAGTAGGTACTCGAGTAAGCATTCCCAGAAATTTAGAAATCATTCAAACGTTCATTATATTGTTTCCTATATGATTAATCTTTCATTGTATTAGTATTCTTAGTCTATTTACAGATAAACAATGAAGAAATCACTTCAAGAGATGGAAGTCAAATGAAACGTTCAAATGCCAGCCACCGCCAACGGATATTTTTCAAAAACTTGAAAAGTCAATAGTGGCTGCGCAACTCTCCAACGGACGAAAGGAAATGTTCCAACGGTCATCACCAACATATCTATATATATGGGAACCTCCAAACAGAGAAAGAACAACAAGCACACACACATACGAATTACTAAGTTCATTGCTCTGTTTTCACGTTGAAATTGTATTTCTATGCTTCAGTGATTCTCATTCACTCTGTAAGAGAGATATTTCATTCAAACTCAATATTTGTTATTAATATAACTTAAGGTTGTGGAACCTTGAGTTGGGATTGGATTACAACTTGTAAAGGGGAGCGAGTGTCCAGGTGTAGGAACTTGCTTGTACTGAGGTGCCAAGAACCCACTGAATCTTGGAAGTTGTAGTGAAACTCTCAGAGAAGCTCTGAGGACTGGACGTAGGTCAAAGTGGTTGTGACCGAACCAGTATAACTCCTGGTGTACACTTCGGTGATATTTCTCCTTACTCATTACTGTTTTTTAATTCCACTATTAAAGTTTTATATTTCCGAAGAAATTTTAGTATCACCTAATTCACCCCCCCTCTTGGGTGAAACGCTTGATCTAACACTTATTTATAATTAATATTTATATATTAATATGAATCATCTTGATCTAAATAGGAGCTGAGAAAGAAAAATTAAGCTAACGCGACCGACATAGCATACCGGTACACACAAGGATCTGTTTCATACGCACAGTTAGAAAGAAAAATGGTATGAACTAATCATTATTTCATTTGTAGATAAATTGTATGAATATCATTTAACTTCAACTAAATTTACTGTGCATATAGAAGAATCAAGTTCAGATATTACACAGGTTTCACCACATGATCTGTGGGTAGCCGGTGTCACAAATAAGAAAGGTGAAATTCGTAGTGAGGAAGCAAGAAGAGTAGCCGAATATTGTGTAAGTATTGGATTATGTATACAATAAATAATTGGTTTTACTTAAATGAACTTAATTTATAAGAACTAATATTGTTGTAATTCTTTTTGTGATAGCGACAAATGACACAGGAGGATCCTGTGTTGGCGAGCTATGTTGATCGGGACGATTTGTTGAGTAGAGCGCTAGGAGTACCTAAGTATGATGGTCGTATTCGGGGTATTGGTTTTGTTGTCACCCCATCAGCATACTTTGAACGTCAGTAGCACCCTAATCGAAGTGACGTTTCCCAGCTGCGTAAGGAGATGACTAGTTTCAAGCATCAAATGCAAGAACTTCAAGAACAAATGCGCTACAAGGAACAACAAGAAGAACAATTCTTAGAACAAATGCATTTGATGCAAGAACAGAATGCGCTGTTAACAACACGAATACAATAGTTGGTGCAGTGTAGGCCAACACAAAATGTTCCCTTATATGATAGCCCAAGTGTCAGAGATAGTTGCACTTCCATGCCTAAAGTCCATTTTCCTTTGGTAATTAATTTCTTCTCAACTTAACTTTATGTTACATTATAATTTAGCGAACTATAACATATTAACTCTATTTTCTATAGGGCGAATTTAAATGCAAGTTATATGCCAATCAAGCTTCTAAGCATGCGGTTGCAGTGGGTGCTGCCTACAACACTGATAAGGACACACTGCACAATTCACCGTTGCCTGACAACACACTCTGAGTGAGGGTTGACACCCTCTTACCGATCTCGTCTTGGGATGAGCAAATAATGGTGAAAGATGTTGTAGGGGGCTATATTGTAACATCCCTCTTTTTATGACTTAAGAGTTAGTTACATGAAAGATATATATTAGTATTTAAGTGATATTTAATATATATATATATATATATATAAAACACTAAAAAGAGTTATTATTTTGATATTTTGGAGTTGTTGACATAATAATTAAGTAATATTATAATAACCAACTAATTAATTTAAAAGCTTGGGATTAGTTTATAAAACTATTTAGGTATTATTTATAGTTAATCAATGTTTCTATAGAGAAACTTTTAAAAATAAAAGTTTAAAAAATTCATTTTTCTAATATGACTAAAATAAATGAAGATACAAATCCTTTTATTTAACAGCCCAATTTGTGAGAAGCCCAAATTGTAAAAGAAAGCCCTACTGTTCTCTTTAAATTCCTTTTTTTTTTTCTTTCCACCACTGAACACACTCCCCAAATCTCTCTGCCGCCGCACAGCTCCAACGATTCACAGTCAAGCAGGTACCTTTTTTTTTCTCATCTCTTTGATTCGGCG
Organism: Inga oerstediana; assembly: GCA_963210345.1. Classification (NCBI taxonomy): domain Eukaryota; kingdom Viridiplantae; phylum Streptophyta; class Magnoliopsida; order Fabales; family Fabaceae; genus Inga; species Inga oerstediana. Next base: position 68,299,126 of record OY723403.1, read on the forward strand.
CCCCCTCCTTCCCTCTTATCACAACAGTTACCTCCATCTCTCTTTCATTCTTAAGCTTCCTATTTGTCTTCTTCTATGAGTCTTGTCATTTCACATTATATCTCTCACACATTCAACAACCTATATCATGTCCCTACTCCTTCTGTTCCTTTACTGTAGGTGTATACTTTATTCACACTCTCTCATGGTCTTGTCAACTTGGGTGGGTATATTTATCTTAACCTATCAACCATCCTTCCAGATTCATATTTTTCGTGTGGGTGTTGTGTGGAAAAAAAAATTATTTTTTTTTACTTTCATCAAAACATTAATTGAACATATATATATATATATACACACACATATATAAACAAGCACTGTCATTCGACACCCTCTTTCTGATTAATCTTTCTTCCTTGTGTCTATGGGTTTCGATGATTATCCCATTAGCCTTTAAATATGTGTGTAGTCAGTTATATTATGTGGTTTCGGTCAAGCTCCATTTTTTTTTTACCTTACCGCCACACTAGCTCTCTTTATATATATAATATAATATATCCTTCCCTCACTTTTTCAATGAAAAGTATTGCGTATTCATGCTTAAATCTCATGGCTATGTGTACATATTATTATTATTATTTTTTATATTCCCAGCTAGTATTAGATTTTAAAATGAGACATTTTGAATTTTTCAATTAAATGTGTGTGTATGCGCACAGTAAGTTGATCTTTAGGGAGTAGTTTTAGAGTAGCCTTATAATAGTTTCAAAATAATTATAGAGTAGCTTTTGGGCAATTTATTGATAAATATTTATGATTATAATCTTGTAGACTCTCATTGAGAGCTTTGGAGTAACACGTGTGTGATTACCTGGATGTTAGGGAGTAACAGGTAACTCTGAATATTCTTCCATATACTTGTGAATAGTGTATGATTTTTGAATGACTATTTTTTTTAAAGAAAAATGGACTGCATTATATGTATATGTGTTTGTATTATAAATTCTCAAATAAGTAGTGTTACAAGTAAATTTCTATATAACTCATTATATTCATATAATTAATAATTTAATGATAATTAATGCATTATTGGATTATTATTTCATTTTTAGCATGTTTGAATGTGTGATTATATTTGATATGAATGGAAGCATGAATTATTGTACTTTATCTTTTAATGATATTTTATTTATCACTATCATGGCGGTTGCATCTGTGATAGGTTGGAGTGAGGAGGAATTTGTATGTTGAGATCTTTTACCACGTGGTATGCCATCACTCGGTGCACAGTGGATGGTACTTGTCAGGGCCCCTTCTTCCATGTTTTCCTTTGGCCGGGATTTCATTGGAGCTGTGGGACATGTGACACCTCCTTAGTTGTATTCTTTTAAGGAGGGGAGCCATAGTCCAGACTTAAGCTCTACACCTTTGGCCGGGTGTATCTTAAGAACTGGTGAGCTTGGGACAATCCAGTCAAATGGATAGGTTTCTGTTGGACTATGTGTTAGCCTTTGGCTCCAGTCAGCGGAATAAGGATGGACGGTGATATAAGGGAGGTTGCATCCTACATATTGCATATTGCATAGTTGTATGTTACATGTTGTGATGAAAATACAGATTGATTAAACTTGTTTTTGGTCTTGTATGAGAATTATGGTATATATGAATATATATGTAATCAGTTCCTTTTTATCATATGTGATTTGCTTATGTACGGTAGAAACTTTTAGTAGTTACTGAGACGTTGAATCTCATCCTATTATATTAACAATTTCAGGTGATTGTTCTAGTAGGGAGTAAGGGAAGGCACCTATGGAATGAGCCTTGGAGGCTCTTTTGTGCTCCTAGAGCTTATGTTATGTCATTTTTATTGCCATGACCCTAAGACTTCCGCATTTTATTTTGTTTTGTTGAAATATTTTGAGGATTTGATTTAACATTGAGACGTGGGATTTATTTAAACTGATTTGTATTTTGATGGTTTGGATGTTGAACATCCTTATTGACGATGTTTGAAATACTTTAGTTAAGTATTTGGCTGCTGTGATTTGAGGTGTTACATATGTTGCTTGGCCAATAGGTCTTATCGAGCTATATGAAAAGGTTGTTCATTTACAATTCCCTGCATTTTTCCTTTGTACTTCTATCTAAAACTGTGATTTAATTTTCTGATTTCCATAGGGTGGACAGTCTAGAGATAAACAAATCCAACCTTATGATAAGATCTCAAAGTGTTCGACAACAACCCAAGTCAAAAGCATCGGTTAGCCAACAGAGCATAAGCACACCGACCTCATATCGCGATCAATTTTTATCGATTACACCACAATTGATCGGTGAAGGAGGACTAGAAATACATCTTGAAAGACATATCTACAGTGTTAACGGTCTAGTTGATTATGTTACTGCCGAGGTCGTGCACGACATATGTACTCATGATTGGGTTAGTGCTTCAGCTATTAACATTTGGATAAGGTACTTGACCATTATCGTTTATCACTGTTATTAATATTTCTCGTTCTATTTCTTTTGTTTTTCATGACACTTTTTGTTTTATACCAGGCATTTGTACCATGACATCTTAATGGATACAAACAGGGTCCAATTTGTATTTGTCAACCCTTATCTCATTGGCTACTATAGGGGTAAAGTAGATATAAATGCGCAGTCTAATGATCTAAAAGATTATTTTAGAAAGAAAGCAACACCAACTACGTTATTTTTAGTGCCATACAATGCGAGGTAAGTTATTAGTGGTACAATTTTTGTTTTTATTGTTTAACTTTTATCATACCATGATTGTTGAAACAAAGTTTTTAAAATATTTTAGGCACCATTGGATATTGATAGTTATCAATCCAGTGAAACCTTTAGGCCCTTGCATTTACTATGTGGATCCTCTAAAAAATAGTCTTCCATAAAATCGTTCTGATATGTTATTATTGTTCAATAGGTAAGCGTACGTGCGTATGTGTAAATGTTTGCATATGTGATTGAATAACCAAAAGTAATTAGTTTCTATTTGTTTTATTAGCGCATTGACTGCGTATCGGTCCTCTATATCCTTAAGTTATTCTAAAGCTAATGACCCTCACCTTAGCTATCCTTGGAAGAAAATACTGATACTGATATATGAATTTACTCAAACTTTGTTAGTAAACAATTTTTATTCATAAACAGAGTTAAATATTTCATTATATTTTTGCAGTGCCCTTTTCAATCCAATGACAATGATTGTGGGTATGACATCATGAAATTTATGAAGGATGTAATTACGCACGATCAGCCATTTATTCCTCAAAAAGTAAGTCATTTAGTTGCACTTCATATTGTGTTTTAATTAAATTTAATTAGTTCCTGATAATTACGTTTTACTAATTTTAATTTCTTTTAATTTGTGGCTGATTATATATATGTGTAGTATTATGAATATTAACGTTGTGACACTTTGACTGACCATCAGCTTAATGAAGTGATCAAGGAATGGTGTAAATATATGTTTAGGCAAATCTCTGGGTAACTATACTATTTAATTCACTAGCTGGTCTTTGTTGTGTTGTTTCTTGCCAATTGTTGTGTCATGCATATATTCAAGCTGAATTTGTTATATTTCATCACATATAATATATTGTATAACTATTTTTAATACTATTTTAGCTAATTAATCATCTGTTTGTATCATTTTAAAGTTATCTATCATTGTTGTTTGCTTTTTTTCATTCTGCTGTGGATATAGATACAAAATGTTTAAACCATGTAGTGTGCAATACTATGATTATGGAAGATATGTACAAAAAATACGCAAAAAAAAAAAAGAGTTCCTGTGACGCTTCCTTAAATAAGGGCCACAAGAAGAACAAAAAAAAAAAGGAGGACCCTCCTGTGACGCTTGCTGACGTAAGCACCACAAGAGGTCTAGTTCCTGTGGGCTTGCGTCAAGAGACCCCCCTCCTATAGCCCTTCCTCCAAAAAGCACCATAGGAGGGTATTTTTAAAAAAAAATTAAAATACTGTGGCGCTTCCAAGCGCCATAGCTTTTTTTTTAATGGCGTTCAGATATGTGGCACTTCTCTAGCGCAACAGCTAATGCAATTATAAACGCCACAACTTTGCTTTTTTATAGTAGTGCTCAAAGCTAATGTTCGGATTGATAACACTCTTTGTCTCCATAACAAGCATGATGATCGCATTTAGTAGTGCTTTCTTCGTGACATATGACCGTGGCTTGAAGTGGGTTCCTAGCTTAATTTCTGTGCTTTCATTTTTTCCAATAGCCATATTTTTATTTTATCAATTTCGACTTTTTTATGATATCATTTACTCAACATGTTATTTAAACCGTCTATTCAAGCCAAGCAAGCATATAATTTACTAGAAAATAGTGGCTATGTTGATGTTGTTGTACCTGTGTGTGTTTTGCTTACTCCAATTTGTAATGTGTGTGTGTGTGTGTGTGTGTGTTTATTGTCCTTAGATTGACAATGTATTATTGTGCATGTAGATATATACTTGAAACATTCCATTGGCTATGTCTAAGTAACTTCAAAAGCTTTCAAAAGAATTTGAGACCACCCTTATATGATTTTAAATTGATTTTAAATTTCTTGATTTAGTTATAATTTTTTAAAGTTGGACTACTAGACTGTAAATACCAAATGTGTAGTAACTCAAGGATAAGAATGCAAGCTTTGATTTATGGAATTAGCAATCCGTCCGAATCACATAACATTATGAGCGAATACAGGCGAACGTAGAGTGGCTTAAGGGGGTGATTGCGTGTAAGCTTATGATGGGTGGAAAGAAATTGGAGTCGCAAGGAAAATGAGATTCGAAGGGAGCCAAACAGAGGAAAAAGTGAACAGGAAGAGTCAACTTTTTTAATGATTGTTTCCATATGGGGATATTTCTGTTTTGCCATCCTAAGTGTATAATACATTAATACTTAGAGTTGAGTCCATACATTGTCCGAACTAACCTGTGTGGGCGACGTACGTTACAAAAATGTGAAGCTAATTGCTGAGAGATCAATCTTCTTTCACGATGCTTATCCTGGCTATAAATTTCAAACGGTCATGAGATTTTTTTTAACAAAAAAAAAAAAAGAAAAGAAAAAAAACAATTCCCCTTCCGAAATAAATGACTGTTTTAATGATTCAGAACCAAAATACAGGAGACATAAATAGTGAATGGATTTTACCACTGACAAATCCGTGTTTTATTATCTATTTTCATTTTTTTTTGGGATTTTGTCATGATAATTAATTTTAAAATTCCTTTTTTGAGCTAAAAAGATATATTAAGAGTAAATACATTAAATTAGGCTAAAAAAGGCAAAATTGTCAAAATAATCACAATTACTCTTAATCATTGATTCTTGGGAGAATTTTACATTGGTTTAATTGTTTTCAATTGAAAATCCTTGAAATTTTGGATTAAATCTCAAAATGGCAATTTGGGGTTTGAATATTGGAAATGACAGTTTGAGACCATGAAATTTGAAAATGCCAATCTAGTCTTGCTAAAACTCAGCGTTTTTTGCAGCTGTAGGTCAGATCCTGAATTAAATTCAGAATTGAATGGCAGAGCTGCCGAGAATCACTGAACCAGCACCTTGGTCTTCTTCTTCTTGCGACTTCCACCATTGTCCTCGCCGGCGACCTTCACTTCTTTCACAATCCTTTCCGTGGCCGTCGAGTGGTTCAGAATTAGAGGAGAGACAAGAGCCGAAGAGACTACAAGGCCGAGAAAGGAGGAATCATCGGAGCAGCGCGCAAGTTCAGAGCAAACACCAGAACTCAGAACCATGAGCTTGGGACCGAAGAATAGAGAGAGAGAGTTTCGACGGACATCACCACCACCACTGTCGCCGGAGCTTCTGCAACCACCTCCACCGTCGCTTCTCGTCATTGCCACCGGAAAAGAGGTCAGAACGCAGAACCGGGGAGAGATTCGAACCAGATCGACTTCTCTTCTTCCCTCAACCACCATCACCTCGGACTTCACCTTCATTAGCTCTTCTCTGTAATTTTCCGGTGAGGCTGTTCTGTTTTTTGTGGCTGTTCTATTTTTGGACTGTTGTGCGTGGCTTGCTCTTGCTCTCATTCACTGTTACACTGCCATTTTTGTCATTCAAACTCATTTTCTAATGGTTGGAACTGTTAATGTGTACTGTGGGGTGAAGTTGTGATGTTTGGCAGTGGCTAAAGCTCTCTAATCCTAGAGCAATAGCCTGAGTCTTGAGTTTGGAGCTTAACATGGAAGTATTTTACTATCTAATTCCTATGTTTAATTTTTAATATTAGTTAAATTATAGGTTTAGAGTTTAATTAGTATGTTGGATTGAAGTTTTGTATTGGGGTTCCATACAATTTTTATGATTAGATATGTATTTGTTTTTAACTTTGTGCTTGATACTTTGAACTTAATTAGTAGCAGTTTTTTGTATAATGACTTTGTTAAGCTTGTGCTTAGAATTGCTATGAATATATTGTACTTGTAATGCAAGGGTTCTTGGTTACTAATGTTTTGCATATTGTTAATTTCAATTGCTAGTGTTTAAATTGAGTTTCGGTTAGAGGGATTAATTTCTACCTTGTGTGGAGGAATTAATTCACCTAAATCAAGCTAATCCAAAGGGTCTTTTAAGCAAATTTGTCAACTAGCGCACTCCCATTATCTTTTGAAGCAAGGATTGAGGAAATTCATTGTTCTATGAGGCTTAATCATACTTTGCAACACCAATTTTAATTACATTTCACTTTTATTCCAAAAAAAATCCTGAAATATTAGTTTTTAAAGAACTTTAGTTTAATTATAATTAGTTGTTAGAGAAAAAGCTAAAAATCATTTTTTACTCATTTTATGCCAATCATTATACTTAGTTTCTAGGTAATTAATAAAAGGCTCGCCGACAGACAATCCATGATTGTATCCTATATTGCAATTCTTGGTTTAATTTTAAAGAGGTTACCAAGGCACAAAGCTCACAACACCTTCTTCAAGTGGCGATGTTGCCAGGAAGCCAAGTAATTGTTTTCCTAGTAGCTAAGTGTCAATCTTTGATTGATTGGTACCTTGAGCTTTTAGATTGCATTTTAGTTAGTTTAGGTAGCTTTGTATGTTTTTCATAGCATATTGCATCTTTGCATAGAAAATTTTGTAAATATATATACAAACAAATATTTTGATTTTCCTTCATTTTTGCATTTGAATTATTGTATTTTTTCTTTCTTACACTTGATTTGTGGTTGGAACAAAGTGTTACACACTTGAGAATTGATTGGAGTTCGGTTAAAATTTGGTTACATCTATATTTAAGCTTGCTGGATTTTTTCAAAAATTTTGCCTAGAAAATTACATGCTTTGGTTTCCTAAGATTTTGGGCCATTCTAAGCAAGACCAATAGCTGAGCTATTGGGTCTGATGAATTTTAGCCAAATTCTATCATTTGATCACTTTTCGAATTTTTCGTTATTTTCTGAAATTTTTTCAGATTTTTTATTAGGTTAGTTTTTGAGTTTTCTTCTTTGATTTCTTTCAATTTTTAGGATTTTGTTTTGTATCACTAGGACTTTTTAGGACTTAGAATTCATTGGATTTTAATTGATTGCAATTTGAATGGCTTAGTCTAATGAAAATCATGAGTTTCAGTTTTACACTAATACTCCTACGCATTCCTTTTTATTCAATTCTAGGATGAATCTGATGGCACTTGGAGACATGAAATACTTTCTGATTTCACATATCCTCAAAAACTTGATTTGCTTCAACAAGAAGTGGATTCCCTTTGAGCATAAATAAACTATCAAGGAGGAGCCTCTGAATCTCAACTGCCATAGTATCTCCATCAATATTGTGAACCATCTTGTCCACAAATACCCTATTTTGACCATGAATCCACTTTCTAACCACCTCAATCCCACTTCAATCATACTTCTTCACCCTATATGTTCCATCAAGAATTACCCACTCCACTCTACCAAGAACCATTATCTCCATCTCATTTTCCCCCATTTCCCCTACTTCCATGCTATGTAGAACTCCCTATAAACCGCCTTCTCCATCATTCTATGAACGTCCACCACAATCTCCTACATCTCAACCTAGTGGACTTGATGCTTTCCTCACCTTGCCAAACATTAATGCTAGAACTCATGCATTGAGAAGAATGTATGATGAGCACAAGGTTGAATACTTTAAGTTGTTCATGTTGAATGATCAAATTTGATTTCCAAGGAGTAGAAAGAGCGAATGGAGGAGATTGAAGGCTTTATCAAAGCATTTGTTGACCTTGTGCTATGGATAAAAACCGGTAGAGAAAACGGAGCTTTATGGACTTATGACTCCAATAATGAGGGAACTAAAGCGTAAAAGCTAAATGCCACTTCATAAGTAGAAGATTTCATACTTCCAGTGTCTACTTCCACAAAAGATGTAAAGAAGAAGCAAGTACGTTTTCAACTTCTAGAGGAACTACTTCCAAACAATGGTACTATTCCTCCTCTTCTTGAAGAGGTTGACCCTCCTCTTACTACTATTCTTGATATTATGAGTGATGATGAGGTGGATGAAGAAATTGTGGTTGAACCCCCTCAAATGTTTAATGTTGATAATGCTCATTGTGAGATTTCTAATAGTAGTTTTGTAGTTGATGATGTTGCTTGCATTGTCAATACTTCTATGTGTGAGGAACATGTTCTTTTCCCTAGTTTTAGGAGTGATGAACATATTAAGCATGATATTGTGGAGAATGGTGAATTATGCTTGGATACTCAAATTGTGGTGAAGTGTGAACTGATGATAGCGTAAATAATTGTCTAAATGATGACTGCTTACATGATTCTTCCTCTCTATTGAGTGTTGGCAAGCATGACGTGGATTTTTATGATGCTATTGAACTTGATAGAGAATTCATTTTTCCCTCTTCTTTAGATTCCTTTGTTTGTTCATGTAAAAGAAAAATGACATGTGTTAATTGTTTGGAAATTGATAATTGGCTTTCTTCTTCACATGACTTTGATTCTTCATCCAGTTCAAATGACATCATTACGGTGTATGCTACACTTGATAAAGGTTTTGACAATTGTGTATCTTTTGATCCCTCTGAGTTACATGTTTTAGGTAGTTCAGTAAAGAAAGATTCAATGATTTTGATTGATAAAATTGTAAATGCAAATGAATCTTTCCATTTAGTTCTTTCTGGTAATTTACCACCTGATATAGAAATTGTAAATACTTGTTTTGAAATTTTAGATGGTGATAAATTGATTAACTCTCTTTCTTTTTTCATTTTTTTATCTCCCAACTCTTGTAATTGTAAAAGTGATGTGATGTGCCCCAACACTAAGTTGGATTCCGCATTTTTCCCATTGCAAGTACAAAAGGATTTTCAAAATATGACCACTTGTTCGGTTCCCACTGAAGGGAGCAAAATTGGTTTTCTTGGTTGTGATATTTACTTGGAGAATCTAGTTTCTACGATGCCAATGTTTTATTTTAAATCTTTTCATGTATTTATTTTTGGACTAGATATTGCCGCTGATCTAGTGTTTCTTTTACAGGAACTTTCACTACTAAGAGGGTACATTCTAGGAGAAGTAATTAGAAAGAAGAAATGCATGTTTCTCATTTGGGATGAGAACTTCTCCTACAAGAGTCTATGGGGATTTAAGCCTCAAGTTGTCTCCTTTCTCACTTGGTTTCTTTATAATTTTATATGATTCTTTGATTTTAATTGTTGTATGAGGAAGATAAGTGTAGGGGAGACAAAACCATTAGTAAAAGGTAGATTTCATTGTTTTTGCTTTTTCTAGGAAGTGACTAAATATTCCATGTTCATATACCATTCTCACTTTGCACTTAATCTTTATTACATTTTGAACTTCATTGTTAAACTCACTTCACTTGTTTCTTTCTTCTTCTCCTCATGGTGATTGTTGGTGTATTGTGCTTCAATTTTGAATTGAACTTCACAACTTGCTACTTCACCCAAGAAATAAGTCAAGTTAGTTTCTATTTATTATTTACATTAAGGACAATGTAAAGATTAAGTGTGGAGGAGGGATTGCTCTAGTCACAATGTGTGTAGCCACAATCTTTTGGTTTATGAAATTTGAGAAAAATTGAAAGAAATGTTGAACTTGAGAATTGGTTTTGTGAAGTGCTTAATGGACCCCTATTTTTACTTTCTTAATACAACTCCTTGGCTTGTTTATATGAAACTTTCAATGCATGATGATTGTGAAAGTCAAGCATTTCCAAATATAATTGTATTAAGCTTGAGTAATCCCTTTGCTTAATCAAATGAGTTATTGGAGTATCTTTAATGCAGATTTATTAATTTGGATATCTAGCTTGATTTTAGGAAGTTGATATGGTAGAGAAAAGCCTTGTTGGAAGATTCTTGAGCCTTGATCCTATTTTCTCATCATATGTGTGTATTTATCTATTCTCTAGTTAATCTATAGAACTTGTCTAGATTCTTTTTTAAAGCTACGTTAATGCTTTGGATTTGTAGTATAATAGGGGAATCAGTTCATCACCTTCTAACCCAAATATAAACCCTATGCGCTAATCCCTTATTTACCGCTTTGAGCCCTTCATGTTCATTTCGATTTTATTATATAAATGCTATGTTTGTATCCTCTATCAAGTTCTTCCTAGCACTATGAAAAAGAAAAAAAATAAAAAAAATAGAAGAGAAAAATTGTGAATACTAAAAAAAAAAGCCAAAAAAAGAAGAAAAAAAGGAGAGAAACAAATAAGGCACTATGGTGAAATATGTTAATTAGGTTTAGTTGTATAGTGCTACATGATCTAACAATTTTTTTGGGTGCAAGCATAGTGTTTTGTTATATTATCCCTTCATTTAGCCTTTTCAACATTACAATTTTAGGAAGTCCCCTTGACTATAAATTCATGGCAATCTAGTAGTAAAGATAGTAGAACCTTTACAAGCTTATGGTAGATGCTAGAATAGGTGAGTTGAATGAAATTTTATATGATTTGAGAAATGAGAGAAACACTTATTCCCTTGAGTTGAATGAAATTCTTGGTTTTGTTTTGTATTCAAGTTGATTTCTTGCATTAAAAATTCTATGAGCTTTGATTGATTTGAGATTGTGGTTATTCAATCTTTATGTAATTACATTATTGAATTAATTGATGATTACAACATTGGCCATATTTTTGGAAATATTGGTTCTATTTTGCCTAGGAGTGCAAAAGGCTAAGTGTGGGGGAATTGACAAATCCCTATTTTATTATATATTTTCATATTTTATTTAGAAATTTTGTCATGGTAATTCAGCTTAAAATGTCTTTTTTGAGATAAAAAGAGATATTAAAAGTAAAAACATTAAATAAGGCTAAAAAGGACAAAATTATCAAAATAATCACAATTACTCTTAATCATTGATTTTTGGGAGGATTTGACATTGGTTTAAGGGAAAATTCCAAAAAACTACACTCAAAATATACAAAGGACAAATCAGTACAACGAAATTCAAAAATGACAAATCAGGCGGGTGTCAGAAAAAGGAGGAATCTGTCCTTTTGAAATTTCGGCCAAATTACGAAAATGCCCTTCATGCACACTTCAGAATAACAACATGATCATCGGAATTAACACCTTTGGATTCGGTATTAACAACTGCAATTCTTCTTTTACAATTAACAAATTTCAGGACCAATAACAACATATATCTCGCCATTAACAACTCTGGATTCGATATTAACAACTCCAATTTCTTCTTTCAACACTTCACAACTTTCAGGGCCAATAACAACACTCACCTCGCCATTAACACCTTATGATTCGCCATTAACAACTCCGATGTTGTTATTGCGACTGAGGGCTGAAGGGCATTTTCGTAATTTGGCCGAAATTTCAAAAGGACAGATTCCTCCTTTTTCTGACACCCGCCTGATTTGTCATTTTTGAATTTCGTTGTACTGATTTGTCCTTTGTATATTTTGAGTGTAGTTTTTTGGAATTTTCCCTTGGTTTAATTGTTTTCAATTGAAAGTCCTTGAAATTTTGGATTAAATTTGAAAATAGCAATTTGGGGTTTGAAATTTAGAAATGACAGTTTGATATCATGAAACTTGAAAATGCTAATCTAGTCTTGACAAAACTCAGCGTTTTTTGCAGCTGTAGCCGTAGGCCAGATCCTGAATTAAATTCAGAATTGAATTGCAGAGCTGGGGGAGCGCCGAGAATCATTGAACCAGCACCTTGGTCTTCTTTTTCTTGCAACTTCCACCGTTGTCCTCGCCGGCGACCTTCACTTCTTTCACAATCCTTTCCGTCGCCGGTGAGTGGTTAGATTTAGATGAGAGACCAGAGCCGAAGAGACTACAAGGCCGAGAAAGGAGGAATCATCGGAGCAGCGAACAAGTTGAGAGCAAACACCAGAACTCAGAACCATCGAGCTTTGGACCGAAGAATAGAGAGAGAGTTTCGACGGACACCACCACCACCACGGTCGCCGGAGCTTCTGCAACCACCTCCACCGTCGCTTCTCGTCATTGACACCGGAAAAGAGGTCAGAACACAGAACCGGGAAGAGAGTCGAACCTGATCTGCTTCTCTTCTTCCCTCAACCACCGTCAACTCGGACTTCACCTTCTTTAGCTCTTCTCTGTAATTTTCTGGTGAGGCTGTTCTGTTTTCCGTGGCTGTTCTCTTTTTGGACTGTTGTGCGTGGCTTGCTCTGGCTCTCACTCACTGTTACACTGCCATTTTGTCATTCAAACTCATTCTCTAAAGGCTGGAACTGTTAATGTGTGTTGCGGGGTGAAGTTTTGATGTTTGGCAGTGGCTAAAGCTTTCTAATCATATTAATAGAGCAATGGTTTGAGTCTTGAGTTTGGAGCTTAACATGGGAGTATTTTACTATCTAATTGCTATATTTAATTTTTCAAATTAGTTAAATTCTAGTTTTAGTGTTTAATTAGTATGTTGAATTGAAGTTTTGTATTGGGGTTCCATACAATTTTTATGATTAGATATGTATTGGTTTTTAACCTTGTGCTTGACACTTTGAATTTAATTAGTATCAATTTCTTGTATAATGACTTTGTTAAGCTTGTGCTTGGAATTGCTATAAATATATTATACTCGTAATGCAAGGGTTCTTGATTACTAGTGTCTTGCATATTGTTAATTTCAATTGCTAATGTTTAAATTGGGTTTCGGTTAGAGGGATTAATTTCTACTTGATGTGGAAGAATTAATTCACCTAAGTCAAGCTAGCTCAAAGGATCTTTTGAGCAAATTTGTCAACTAGCGCATTCTCATTATCTTTTGAAACAATGATTGATGAAATTCATTGTTCTATGAGGCTTAATCATACTTTGCAATACCAATTTTAATTACATTTCACTTTTATTCCAAAACAAATCATGAAATATTAGCTTTTAAAGTATTTTAGTTTAATTGTAATTTAGTTATTAGATAAAAAAATTAAAAATAATTTTTTACTCATTGTATGCCAATCATTACACTTAATTTTTAAGTAATTAATAAAAAGCTCTTCGAGAGATGATTTAGGATTATACTCTATATTACAATATTTGGTTTAATTTTGAAGAGGTCACCAAGACCCAAAACCGACCACGCCTTCTTCAACCACAACAAATTTTTTGTTGCTTTATTTTTCGTCTTTTCATATCAGGGTGTTAAGCAGCATACGTTGTCACAAGCGTGGGGACAGTTTAAGAATGAAAGCTTGGAGCGTGTAGGAAGGAACAAACGCGTTTTAATAATAATTCTGTAACTTTTTGATAGTGGAAGACTAAGACTTTTTGAGGTTGACGAACCATGAATCTAGCTATTTGCTATTCCTTTTCCAAGAGGATTGAATCTAGTGGCACTCGTGGAAATCCACATTCGGGGACTTTTCCTGGAAATTGTTTGAGTTTGACGGCTTAATTCCAAGGTTTTGAAACCCGGATTTGTAACTGAATCGATTGGGGTACTGAGTCAAGGATCAAATCAGGGCTAATTGGGGTTAGACTGGTGAAAAAGGGAAGATTTTAAAATTATTTATATGAAATTTTGAATAAAATATTAAAAAAATTTAAAAAAACAGGTCAAATCAAGAGAAAATCGGTCAAATCACGTGAAAACCGATCGAACTGAGGTTAGTTGCAAGAGCAGGTGGTCTGACGGTTTCATGGTCAGACCGGCTGATCCAGTCCGAACTTGAGAATGCTACGTAATTCCTTATAAGGCCTCTTCTTTAGTAACTTAGCTACAATATTTCATTCGGCCTCCTGCCAGTTCTCTCCAGTTGGCTAACTCTCAATGAAAGATCATAGGCACATGTCTTTAAACAAACTGCACCCAAAAATTAGACGTTGAAGTTGGAGAACTCAAGACCTTGTAAGACTCCTCCTTCAAGGAAATCTTCTAGGATATGGGACTCATGACAATAACTTAGTGGATGTGTGAAATTAGCAAGATCATAGGCACATGTCTTTAAACAAACTACACCCAAAAATTAGCAGTTGAAGTTGGAGAACTCAAGACCTTGTAAGACTCCTCCTTCAAGGAAATCTTCTAGGATAGGGGACTCATGACAATAACTTAGTGGATGTGTGAAATTAGCAAGATGAGTATGAGGATCCTCTTCAAGAAGAATCCACTTTATAGTTATATCTCTCAAAATATCCCAACAATCACTCTCGCTCTCTTACCAACCTCAAATTTGAAAAGTCCTGCCTTTCATACTATGATATATAGCCCATCTATTTCTCCGTACACCATTGAAGACCCATGTACTAGGTGCTTTTTGGTGGTCAATCGGACCTCTAATAATTTTCATCAATATGAGCTCATTATTTATGTAGTTTTATCATTAAGAAACCGATCCCTGAATTTGTGATCAATTGTTAATATTCATTTAAACTATATTACCTCGGGCCAGTGAGATCTTACACCGGAGGTAGTAATGCACTGTTGTCATATTTGCTATGCATCATTTCTAGAGATTTTGACCAAAGTTGACAAAACTTCCAAGAAACATTATGAACTGAACCAACAATAACGATGTTTTAAACGTATGCATGTATATAAAACTATCAGAATATGCAGTATTCATAAAAGAAAAGGACAACGATTTACGCGTGCCTCTTGTCCGCTCCTGCTGGAGCCCTTCCATTCCGAACCCATGTGCTAATGCTTTCATACACTGAATTTCTATGTCCATTATCTGATTTATGATTTTTATGTGTATGCAGAAGTCTGACACACTCAGTGTAAATAAAAGTAATTTATTTTAGGGTTAAGGTGCAAATTTACCAACGAAGTTTTGTCCGAGGAGTATCATGGCACAAATATATTTTAGAAACGGCATAAATACCAATGAACAATTAAAAAGGGGCATCCACCACAAAAACTGTTAATCCGTACTAACGGCGTTAAATTATAAGAGAAGAAAACCCCTAACGGTATTAATACGGATTTAATGGTTTTTGTGGTGGATGCCTTTTTTTAATTGTTCATTGGTATTTTTACCCCTTCTAAAAGATATTTATGCTAGACGCTCTTCAGACAAAACTTTATTGGTAAATTTGCACCTTAACCCTTTATTTTATTATAATTTTAATAGGAAAAATTTCAGAAAAATATCTTCAAAATTTGAAAATCCTAAGTTAGTGATTTCCTATTAAAAGAAGTTGTTAATTGCTAACTAACTGTGGTCAATACCTAATCGATTGTAGAAAACAAAATTGATTTGAAATTTTTAATTTTTGATGGTTTTTTTTAATATGTTCCCATAAGGAGAAAAAATTATAAAATAAAAGTGGAAAAAAAAAAAAGACGACAAATTTTGGACCCACGTAAAAAGGGGAAAAAGCAATATAAGGCGAAAATAAACCTGTATAAATAGGCTATAGCACTATTTAAGTAGAGTACTATTCTAACTTGTAGATAGATAATTGATGTCCAGAAGAAATGTCACAAAATAGTGGTATGGATATAGGCGTCTGATTTGATTAAATATCTACCGATTTCTCACAGTTTTTATTTTTTTCCTTTGTGATCAATAGGAAAAATTATTAACTGAATGGGTTCCAGTCATATGCAACACAACACAAAAGCCTGAACAAATGTAAACTATTTTGGATTCAATTAAAAAAAAAAATATTTTGGACCCAATCCTAATTTTTCTTAAAAAACATTCAAACATTCAACTTTTTTAAATGATCCACTTTGACCCCAAACCATGGTTTTGGACTTTGGTGTCCAAAACCATGGTTTAGGCATAATCTTTTTTTTTTTTTTTTTTTTACTTTTTTCACTTTGTGAGTCCCACCCTCTCACTCTTATTGGTTCCTTTTCTGTTTGTGCGTCCCACTTCATACTCTCTCTCATCCTTATTTTTTTTTGAATTTCAATGTTTTCTCTTTATTTTTTTTAGAATTTTAAAATTTTAATACTCTTTTTTATCCTTAAATATAAAACCTATTTATCTAATTTGATTATATTAAAAAATTATTTGATTTAATTAACATTACATGTAGACAAAATTATTTCATTTTTGGTATTAATTATGAAATTTAATGTTAAATAATGGGTTAAGATGTATCATTTTTAATGCCGTTAGCTTCTCTCACTACTACAAAATATACTTTCCACTACCCTAAAGGACATCCCTTTTTGAAAAAAGGATGCCCGAAATATTGGCGGGTGGCATATGTGTAATTATAGATGAAAATGGGAAAGATTGGCGCGTCTAAAATAATTGAATCTTGCGCCAGGACTGCCACGAAGTGTTTTAGACGTCCCCAATCATTATTGGGGACGTCTAAAGACCCCAGGACTTGACTTTAGACGTCCCCAGCCCAGATGGGGATGTCTAAAGGTAAATTTAGACATCCCCATCTAGGCTGGGGACGTCTAATGTTAGCTTTAGATGTCCCATATGCACTACTATAAAAAGGGGTTTTAACGTCCCTATTTTGGCACTTTTAACGTCCAAAAACTGGGGGACATCTATGTAGGGGGCGTAATATGTTTTAAGAAAAGACGTCCCAAAAAAATGAAATGTCTAAAGTGAGACTTTAGACGTCCCAAATTGAGAATTAGGACGTCTAAAGTCCTTACTTTAGAGGTCCCAAATCTCAATTTGGGACGTCTAAAGTCCTCCACGGGGAGACTTTAGACGTCCCAATTCTTTATTTGGGACATTAAAATATTTTATTTTTTTAAAAATGATTATTTATATTCTTCATTACCTAGCAAATTAAAATTGCAGAAACAGAATTGAAGATGGATTCATAAACCACAAAATGTCCCTCACAAAATGGTAATGACATCTAGCACTGCAATCTTTTTACTATATATATATATATATATATATGTACAATAACAACAATTCATACAACCTAATATTATATATATATAACAACAACCAGAAAGTGTCAAAATGTTTGTCACCACACAACTACAAACTAATTGTTGTTCATTTCATCAAAATAAATATACATATGTATTTCTCTTGATTTCCAAGCTCCAAACGTATAAAACAAAAACATCATTAGTATTGCATAACTACTAACAACTAGTTTATGATTCTGGCAAAAAGAAAAACAATCAAGGGAAAAACACTCCAATAACTAGAATCATGTAAATAAATTGAAAGCATTATAATAATTTTACATTGCAAGTTTAACTTAATTCTTCATGTAAATTTATATTTAAAAAAAACAAACATGATGAAAGCAGGGGAGAGGGCAACCAACGGTGTCTATGTGCTTCCAAGGTGGAGAGAAGACGTTGGAGGAGTTGTGTATGCATAATGGAGAGGAGAGGTACACTGGAGGATGAAAGCAACGAAGAAAGTGGGAGGTCTACGCCGGAGGGTGGAGGGGGCAAAAAAGGTGGAAGAGGTGTACGCCGGAGGGTGCGAGCAAAGAAGGTGCTATGAGAATGGAAGGAGGTGGAGGAAAAGGGAATGAAGAAAAGGAAGAGAGGAAGACGAAGTGTAATGAAGAAAAGGGAATAATAAAAAAGCTTACCCATGGTGTAGAGAAGACAAAGTCACGAGAATGAAAGAAAAAAGGAAATGCAGAAAAAAGGGAAGATAAGTCGTGGGGGATGGGAAAGATGGAAAAGGAGGGATGAATTTTTGATATGGGAATGAAGAAAAGGGAAGAAAAGTCTCACGCATGTCAGAATTTTTGACATAACTTTAGGAGCCTTATAAAAATTTGGGACACCTAACGTCACTTTAGGAGTCCCAAATTTTTTTGGGACTCCTAAAGTAAGACTTTAGGCATCCCAAATCCCATTTGGGATGCCTAAAGCAAGTTAAATTTTTTTAATTTACTTTTTTGGCGCTAGTGGAAATCTTTAGGCGTCCCAAATAAAATTTGGGACATCTAAACTCTACTTTAGGCGTCCCAAAGTCAAATTTGGGATGTCTAAAGATTTCCCTACGTACACATAATTATGAAAATACCACCGCCTTCCTTTTTAACCACCCAATTTTAAAATTGGAACGTCCATTGGGGTGGTCATATCCTAATTATGTAGTAGTGATGGTCTGGGGACGTCTAAAGCTACATCTCAGACCTGCCAGGTGCATGTGAAGTGTCAGAAAATTGCTTTAGGCGTCCCCAATATTGACTGGGGATGCATAAAGCTCCGCTGCTTTACTCTTCCTCACTCCTCCAATCTTCATCACTTCCAACATCCCCATCTTCATGCTCTCCTCTCCCCTGGCCTTCTTGTTTTTCTTCTTTCTCCAAATCTTTCTATACGGCTATCCCCTGATTCTTCTTGGTCCTCCATCTTACCCTCTATTTCATCCATAGCATGCCTGCTCGTTGCCATCTCTACTCTGGGTTTGCACAACATTTTCTCTCATTCTCGCCATCGTTGTCCTGCCTCTTACCACCGTGGGTCATCTCCCTCTAAAGTTTCAGCTACAGGTTAGCTAACTAAAATTGTGAATGCTTAGCAAAATGCATTTGATTCTTGGGTGGAATTTAAGTGTGATTTGTGCTTGAGCTTTATCTTTGCTGTTTTGGTGGTAGACGTGCTGAGACAATTGTTGTCAACGTGAGCTATGAATTTAAAGTTTTACTTGTGCTGGACCTATACACCTTGCTTGCTATTGAGTTTAATTAGTGATTAAAAGAATAAATTAAAGTGTGACTGTGAATGGCTTGCAAGGTGTAGAATGGCTAAAGAATCTGGAATATTTATATACACACACGCACTAGTAATAGTAATAGTAATAGTTAGATGAAGTAGAAGGCACTAGATATATATATATATATATATATATCATGATATATATCATGAACAAGGATTTCTAATTTAATTTTTATGAATGATGTGTGTGTGTAAATGACAATTATATCCCAAGAAGCAAATGTGATGGAGTATGTTATATATTATTTTAGCAATCATAACTACAAGTCATTCTCTTAGACATGATTATTCAATTTAATTTCTACAGGGAAACTATCACTACACACTCTCTAGCAAATTATTCTCAAATAGTTTCTAAAACTTTATGAAACTTCATTGTACCCTTAGGTCTAAACAGAAATTATTTTTTTTGTTGAAAAGACATTTAGGCCCTTGTCTTATATATGGTCAAGACGGTCCTATAAATTCCCACATGTGTCTCTTGTAAATACACATAGTTGACTTTTAAATTCCCACATATCTTACTCAAGGTACATGTCTGATTTAATAATTTGGTTGCTAAAATATAAGTGTATTCTGTTTGTGCTTGGTGCTAGAAGCTAAAGTTTAGTTTCATTTAAATTAAGCTGAGATGGTTTGTTATTTTGATTTTGGGATATCTCAATTTTAAGGGGAAATGCTGCCAAAATTTTGAAAAACAAAATAGTAAAAGGCAATTCCCAATGTTGACAATTATTCTAAACTTGAGTGTAAATGGGAATGGCATAGGTGGTAATAAAATGGATCATAGTTAGATGAATGCTTTGAGAACAAGTGAAGAATATGAGAATGAGGTTGAAGAGTTTATTGAATTTGCTAGAAGGAACGCTCTAGCAAAAAATGGGATGTATTTTTGTCCTTGTGTCAATTGTTTAAATGAGAGAAAATAAGATGTTGAAGTTATAAGGGATCACCTACTTTGTGATGAAATAAATCTTCAATATACAAGGTGGATATGGCATGGTGAGGAAGTAACTGATTGTCCGTCGCACAAGAAGGAAGCTGTGGATGTCATAAATGAAGATAAAATGGAGAGAATGATTCACGATGTTGAGGTAGAATCCTTTGTGCAGTCACATGAATATGACAGCCTGCGAAGTGATGCAGAGACAATGTTGTACCCTGGGAGTAAGTACACACAGCTGAGAGGAACATTACATTTAGTTAACTTAAAAGCAACTTGTGGGTGGACCGATAGTAGTTTCACATTGCTGCTTAAACTGTTGTGTGAAATGTTTCCAGACAATAATGTACCTCCAAATCATATGTATGAGGCCAAGAAAATCCTATCTATTATGGGTATAGAGTATAAAAAGATACACGCTTGCCCTAATGACTGAGTCCAGTACAGAAAGGAGTATGAAGGTTTGAGTGAGTGCCCTAAGTGTCAAACTGCACGATACAAAGTGAAGAAAGATGGCGGTTGTGGCGATGGGGCAACTAAAAGGCAAACTTTAAAGGTTTTGTGGTATCTTCCAATAATACTGCATTTTAAATGTTTGTTTGGGACTAAAAAAAATAGCGAAGAAGTTGAGATTGCATTCAGATGAGAGAATATCCGACGGAAAATATCTTTGGCACCCGGCTGACTCTCCAAGGTGGAAGAAAATAGATGAAATGCTCCCTGAATTTGGCAGTGAGCCGAGAAACCTTCGGTTTGGGCTTTGTACAGATGACATCAATCTGTATGGAACTCTTAATAGCACACACAGTGCCTGGCCAGTACTTCTTATAATATACAACTTGCCTCCCTAGCTTTGTATGAAACACAAGTATGTGATGCTTTCTATAATGATTTCTCGATCAAAATAGCCAGGGAACGATATCGATGTCTATTTGGCGCCTTTGATTGAGGACTTGAAGAAGTTATGGAAGGAAGGCGTAGATGTGTTTGATGCATATACGAAGGAATCCTTCAAGCTACGTGCAATGATTTTCACCATGATAAACGACTTCCCTGTGTACGGAAACTTGTCAGGGTACAGTGTGAAGAGGCATAAAGCATGTCTGATCTGTGAAGCAGACACTCACTTCCATGAACTTAAGCATGGAAGAAAAATGGTCTACCTTGGTCACAGGAGGTTTCTTGATAGGTTCCACCCGTATCATAGGTTAAGAAAGCATTTTAACGGCTTGCCAGAGCATGGAATAGCTCTGAAGGCATTAACCGGAGAGGAGGTATACAATCTGGTCGAACATATCAATGTCTTATTTGGTAAGAATTAGAAGACTGCGAGTGAGAAGAACATATGGAAGAAGAGATCAATTTTCTTTGATCTTTCATATTGGCATACTCTTGACGTGAGACACAGTATTGATGTGATGCACGTGGAGAAAAACGTTTGTGATAGCCTTGTCAGTACGCTTTTGGACATACCAGGGAAGACTAAGGATGGGATTAGTGTGAGACTAGACCTTGTGTGGGTGTTTGCACGAAATTAAGGTGCCACAAGGGTATTTTTTGAGTGTGAGAAGGTGTGTGGCAATTGATGATTTGAAGTTAGTGGGAATGAAGTCCCATGATTATCATGTGTTGATGCAATAACTATTACCAGTAGCTATTAGAGGCATTATGAAAGATGAAGTTCGAACCACTGTAACAAGATTGTGTGTTTTCTTTAATGCTATATGTAACAAAGTCATTGACACTGAAAAGCTAGATGAACTGGAAGCTGAGGGTTATATTATATTGTCCCAATTAGAGATGTACTTTCCTCCTTCATTTTTTGATATAATGGTGTATTTGATAGTTTATTTGGTAAGGGAGGTAAGGCTTTGTGGTCCAGTTTACCTGAGGTGGATATACCCTTTCGAGCGATACATGAAGATCTTAAAAGGGTATTCTAAAAATCCCTATCAACCAGAAGCCTTAATAGTTGAAAGATATGTAGTTGAAGAGGCTATGGACTTCTGCAGTGATTATCTATCAGGGAAGAAGGAACAATCTCAGCATGAAGATGGGAGAAGTAAGGAAACACGAGGACTGAAAGTGAAGACTATGCCTCGTGAAGAGGTGTTGCAAGCACACCTTTATATCATGAATAACATGGCAGAATTTCAACCGTACATAGATGAACACATAAAGAGATTGAAGAACATGAATCCAAGGAAGAATGATATGCAGATTGCTATTGAGCACAACAAGACATTTATAGAGTGGTTTCAGGAAAAGGTTTTGCATGAGACCGGTGTATCTGAGACAATAGAGTGGCTAGCCTGGGGGCCTTCGTTTCATATCATTACTTGGAGCGGTTATGATATAGACAGGTATTCTTTCTACACAAAAGATCAAGATAACAGAAGTACCATGCAAAATAGTGGGGTAATGGTAGAAGATGAAGCCATGAACTTTTCCAGTTCGAAAGACAAAAATCCCATATTAGCATCCATGGCCTATTTTGGAGTGATAGAAGAAATATGGGAAATTACTTACAACAAGTTCAAAGTTGCTTTATTCAAATGTAAGTGGGTTAGTAATAATGTTGTGGTAATATATCAACAATTTGGATTTGTCTCAGTTGATCTTGAAAGAGTAGGTTATAGGGATGAGCCCTTCATTCTAGCAAGCTAGGTGAAACAAGTGTTTTATGTCACAGATTCTGCAAATAAAAAAATTTCCTTTGTACTTCAAAGTAAAAAACAAAAGCATGGTGATCTGACCTTCAACCTTGATGACACACCACCTTTTACAATTAATCCACCTATAACAAGTAAAGTAGAATTGGTAGATGATGAAGAATATGCTATCAGAAATGATTATGGTGAAGGAATATAGGAAACAATATAGAGTAAGAGCTTAACTTAGAAAATAGTAATGTGTGCTGTTTGTTTTATAACTAGTTAGTTTATTCATTTACTTACAACTTATTCACCTATCTGACAATGATTTTTGTGCTTACAGGAATATGGACAATTCTAGTGACTCACAAAGTGATAGGGACAATGAAATGAATAGGCTTGAACCCGTTTTGAGAAGAAGGGTTAGAGACAGTATAAAATTGCCTGCTTTGGTAGCACGTCATCACCATCAATAGGAGAGGTTACATATTGACTTTGATGACAATTTGAAACCAATTGGTCTAGAGGAAGACCATTTTATTAGCTACTTAGGTTATTTGGGTCGTAGCAAAGTTCGCATTATCTATGATAATTGGAAGTTGGTTCCACCAAAAACCAAAGACTTGACTTGGCAACAACTTTTGATATATATAAGTTTCAATACATCTGCATATATATCTTTATTCTTATTGCTTCAAATATAATTAACTTATGTTTTTACCTTACAGCAAACCTATGATGTCCCTGACACTGTGGTGATGTACAAGGAGTGGATGAGGGAGGTTTGTCTATGATGGAAAGATTTCAAGAACAGGCTTACATGAGATTACATTCGAGGGGACCTGCAGGGTATGGATCCATGTCAGGAGTATACGTATTTGTCTCCAGAGGACTGGAGGTTGTTTATGGCATCACGAGAAGATCCAAACTTTTTGGTGAGATTTCTGTCATCATAGTGGTTTATTTGAAATATAGTTGACATTATTGATTCGGTGTTCATTGTTTTCCTTTCACAGGCATTAAGTGCAGCAAATGTCGAGAGGCAAGCAGCTAATAAGTATCAACATTGCATGTATCATGGTGGTTATCGGAAGCTTGAGCGAAAGATGATGGCAGAAGAGTTGGAGAAATTGAAGGAAGCAGCCACATTAGATCCTACCGTTGTGGTCCAAGCCCCACCACCTCCTCCATGTCACAAAAAATGGAAAGCAAAGAGGATTAAGGGTGGGAAGTACGTAAATCTGACTGTTGCTGAGGTTGCTGCAAGGATTGTAAGTAGTTAGAGTATAAGGATAAAGTTTTTTTCATATTGGGAGTGCTTAATTTTCATTTACGGTAACTTTTATGCTGCAGGATGAACTAGAAGATCATAGTAGCCAAGGTTCGTTCACTCCAAGTGGACGGATTGACATCTTGTCAACCGCGATTAGGAAGGAAGATCACCCCGGTCATGTTCGAGGGGAGGCAGGGGAAGTTCGTGTCGTGAAGTATTTTGGCCGAGTCTCACATTCTTATTCGTCACAAGCTGAACCAAGAAGGGAGCTTGTGGCCAAGATTCTCCAGGAAGTCTCACAAGAGCTCGAGGCCAACCTTCGTGACAAGCTCCGACAAGAGCTGTTGTCAAAGCTACATCTTGAGCTGATGCCTAAGCTACGAGCTGAAATGATGAAGATTGATAAGTAAAATATGTGTATATTTATTTTCCCTTATATGATGATTTTATGGATTATATTTGAGCTTAATTTGATAAATTTGGGTGTAATTAATAAATAATTAATGATATTTGAGCTCAATTTTATGGATGATATTTGAGCTGAATTCCAGGCAACTAAGAACTCTACCAAGTGATACTAAAAGAAACTCAAAAGAACATGTGAAGGCCATTGCATTAAGAAGTGGTAAAGAGTTGAAAGATCCTATAATCAAGAAGAAGGATGACGGAGAAAAGAAAGAAAGCGGAGAATAACAGAATAAGGATGATGTGATACCAGGAAGAATCAGCTTTCTAGACAATCCTCCTCCATATGTACCACTAGTTCCATACCCTCAGAGACTTGCGAAGGCAAAGCTAGACAAGCAGTTTGCAAAGTTTCTGGAGGTTTTCAAAAAGTTGCACATCAACATTTCTTTTGCAAACGCTCTTGCCCAAATGCCCAATTATGCAAAATTTATGAAGGACATTCTCTCAAATAAGCGTAAGCTTGAGGAATTTGAAACAGTTGCACTTACTGAGGAGTGCAGCGCTATTCTCCAAAAGAAATTACCTCCAAAGCTGAAAGATCCAGGAAGCTTTAACCAAGGAGACATGAAGCCCCTTTAACCAATATCTTAGAAGTTGAACTTTCTGATGTATGGGGGATTGATTTTATGGGGTGTTTTCCATCCTCATTTAGCAACTAGTTCATTTTAGTAGTTACTGATTATGTCTCCAAGTGGGTTGAAGCAGCTGCCTTTCCTACAAATGATTCTTGAGTGGTTGTGAAGTTCTTGAGGAAGAATATTTTTACAAGATTTGGGGTACCTAGAGCTATTATCATTGATGGAGGAAGGCATTTTTGCAATCAGCAGCTTCAGTCTGTGTTAGCTAAATATGGAGTAACTCATAAGGTTGTAACTCCATATCATCCATAAACTAGCGGGAAGGTGGAAATCTCAAATAGAGAACTGAAGTGGATCTTAGAAAAGACAGTGAATTCCAACCGGAAGGACTAAGCTCAAATGTTAGATGATGCACTCTGGGCTTATAGAATTGCCTTCTAAACACCATTTGGTACATCCTCGTATCAATTGGTCTACGGAAAAGCATGTCATCTTCCAGTAGAAATGGAGCACAAAGCATATTGGGTAGTAAAACCATTAAATTTTGACTTAAAGGCAGCTGGTGAGAAAAGGCTTCTCCAACTCAATGAGCTTGAAGAATTCAGACAACAAGCTTATGAAAATACAAAGTTATACAAGGAAAAGACAAAAATGTGGCATGACAGAAGAATTTTTAGGAGAGAGTTTACACCGGGACAAAAAGTGCTTTTATATAACTCAAGGTTGAAGCTCTTTCCAGGAAAGCTGAGATCAAGGTGGTCAAGTCCTTTTACTGTGATTCAAGTGTGGCCATATAGAACTGTGGAGATTCAAGATGGTGATCGAAAATTCAAAGTGAATGGGCAAAGGCTCAAGGAATACAATGAAGGTGCACTCAACAGTTTGAAATCTATCATCACGTTTGAGGAACCAACAGGAAAGTCCTCAATCTAGTAATTTAAAAAAAACAGAAAAAAAAGGAAAATAAAAAAAAAGTTTGGTTTGATATTTGTCTAGCTAAAGACGTTAAAGAAGGGCAGCTATTTGGGAGGCAACCCAAAATTTCTTTCCTACTCTTTCAAAACTTCTTTCCTACTCAACGAAACACACTGCACTGGGTTGAGAATTTTAGTTTTCATTAATTTCATTTTAAGTTACTATGGAGGAATCTCTTGTAAAGCTTAAGAACAGGTTCCCCACTCTTCCCAAAGATGTGCTCAGGAAGATCTATAACAGTCGACTTGAAAGAATGAAGACATTCAAATGTTTAGGCCTTCCTATGGACATACGCTGGATCATTGAAGCTAAGGTACATTTAGCAGGTAAGATTCATAAATCATTTGTTAAAACTTTGCCAGGAATAGGAAGAAGTTCTTACTCCAAAAAGAGAATAGCTAAAAGGATGAACTTCTGCTATAAATGTGCAAGGTGGAATTGTGATCAGTGCTGTAGAAGTAAAGGTATGGTTTCTATAAATCGAGAAGATAAAATTAAATTTATAAAGGATGGACTGAGTAAGAAGTCATTGGATGATATCATTCAAACTCTTGAGATGCATCCGAGTGGTGATGTTCATCGTATTCTTCTTGATTTAGCAAACATATTCAACAGAGAAAAAGAACGCTATTGTCTTGGGAATCTGACGTTAAAAGACCCTATTTTCCAATTTATAAGAAAACTGGATGGGAAGCAAATCCTTGATTCATAGAAAGCATTTAAGCCATTACTGGATGTAAAACCAGAGGAAGATGTGAGCCAAAATCACAACTACTGTACATAATCATGCTTTTGTCTAATCGTCTTATCTTTTCCATAGCTTTTGTCTCATCTTTCTTATCTTTTCAACAGCTTTTGTCTAATATGTCTTTTCTTTTCAGTAAATTTTGACTTTCTTTCCCCTTTTTCTTCACGCAAATTACGTCAATCATTCGTGTAAGAAGTTTTTCAAATTTTTTTGAAAAATGCGTGATTTGTATGACTTTGTAAATATGCACACTTCCACTTGTAAATATGCAGTCTTCCACTTCTAAGCACAAATGGTCCCAGAGAAAAGAAAAGAAAAAGGGTATCATACAAAGATGTAGATTTACATCTATCTGCATTTTTGGTGAAACTGATATGGGTAAGGATGTAGACTTTATAATAGCAGCAAACGAACTTGGAAGTACATTAGTTGCTAGAAAGATCAATTTTGTATATGGGAGAGGCATCCAGGGCCTAAAGGGAAGTGTTGCCATTTCTGCATCCATGAATGGAAGCAAGGGTTTGAGTGTAAGGGTGAAAGAGTTGGAAGACCACATCTTCTCCTTGGGACAAGAGTTGCAGGTTTCAAGCTTGCCTGAACATTTGGGACAAATGTTCTACCATGCTCAAGCTTTTATTGATCTACCCGATGGTTTGGAGATGTTGGATGGGATCTCTAGCTTTGCATATTCGGCTAAGTTGAACTATCACAAAAAGCCATTAAGATTGTTAAATGTTAATGGTTTTTATGATAATTTGTTATGTTTTTTTGATCATGCTGTGGAAACAGGATTCATACCCCAAGCGACTCGTCACTCCATAATTGCTGCACCAATTGTTTATCAATTGCTCGATCAACTGCAAACCTATGAACCTAAACTAGATCTACCCGACAAGCAAATAGGTGGGAAATCTTCAGATAGCAGTCAGAAGCATAACCCAGATACCACTCTTCGGTTTTAACTTTCCTTAAATCTCTTGGTTTTACTTTATTGTGTGTTTAAGTAAAAAAAAAAATTCTTTAAGCTCTAGAAGACATTGGGGACAATGTCTGATTTAGGTTGGGGGGAGAAAATTTTTTTTTTTTCTTAGTTAGTTAGTAAAACCATTAGATGCATAGGGTGTGGAAAAAATGGCCGAATAAGGAGTTATTCCTAACTCCTGAGACGCATTTTAGTAGTTGCATGTTTTTGTTCATTCTTAAAAAAAGGAGTAAAAGAAAAAAAAATCACCCTATTTAAGTGCTTTGTAATAATTTTAAGAAGTATATAAGTTTTGAGTATGGATCAATTGAATTTAGAGATTTCATAGCATGAATGAACAACTTATTGTTAGAATTGGTGATGAATTTTGAGATTGAATAAGCTGAGTTTGAAAGCCCATAACCGTGAGCTTTAGAACCTGTAATGATTATTTCTCTTGTGTGTGATATTCATCTATTAAGTTGTCACTCTAGAACTTCCTTTAAATCTGGTTGAGATTACATTTCACATGCACATTCAAAGATGATAAAGGCATTCATTTTGTTTAGCCAGAGCCAAATAGCTAACCTTGCAATTATACCATTGATAAGCCCCTTTGAGCCTCATTGACTGTCTCTTTGTTCTCAACCCATTGACATATGCTTTAATGATATATCAAGTGCTTTTACCTAATTCGGAAGATCAGCAGAGCATTTGAAATTTTTGTGAAATAGGCTTTTGACAAGTGTGGGGGTGTATATATCATCAACTTTACAGTTGCAAGCAAAACGAAAAGTGAAAAAAATTTTAAGTATTCGAATTATGGGTTGTTGTGATGAAATAGATTTATTCAAAAGCTGGCCCAACATTTTTTTGTTTGTCCTATTAATTTTTATATTGAGCCCTTCATATCATATTTTACATTCCTTTTACCTTAACCCCATTACAACCTTTAATAAGTCCTTTTGATTTGAATAATACATGTGAATTAGGTAGTGGAGATTGAGATTTTTAGCAAGCCTAAGGTAGTGCAATTTTTTCGGTTGAATTCGAGGAAACACTTACCCTTATACACTTGAGAGATTGGGAGAATGAGTCATAATTTCTAACTCAGTTTATTCATTTTCAAATAAAGTTATCAGTTTATATTTTCGTTGATTCATGAATACTATGATTTCTTTATTTGTCAATTGTGTTCTTGCTTATGACTTGACACTTCTAATTTTGTTGGAAGCACTTAATAGCATGGTTATGAGAACCGGACCGGCCGGTTCGGATCGGAACCCGGCGAACCGGCCAGTTGGCCGGTCCGGTTCAATCACTGGGTCGCTACTGTTTCGAACCAGTGCGACCCGGTGCAACCCGGATTGAACCGGGTACGACTCGGCTGACCCGCCGGGCTGGGCGGGTCAACCGAGTTATTTTTTTTCCCCTCCCAGCGTCTAAAACGACGCCGTTTTATTTTTTTATTTTTTATTTTTTAAGTTGAAATGAAAACCGGACCAGAGCTCCTCGATCCCCCTCGTCCCCAACGATTATTGTCTCATTCCTTCAAGTTTCGAACGCCTCTGCCCTAGTCGACGCTCGCCGGTGTGCTCTGCCCCATTCTCGTCCCTCGGCCGGTAGCGGAGTCTCATTTCCGGCGCCAAATCGTTCTCTCCGTCAGATTTCGTCCCCAAATCCTTCGCGTGTGTGTGTTCTTGTGGCATGACCGTCGCGCCGTGGGAGTCTCGAATCAGTCCCCAAATCCGCTGCTCCATCGCGTGTGTGTGTTCTAGTCGCCTGTAATGGTCGCCGTCGGTGATTCAGGTGGTGGAGGTTGGGTCAGTTTGCTTCCCCTTTTCGATTAGGCATTTTCGTTTTCGTTTTTTCTGTTTTTCCTAGCTCTTTGGATTTTGAGTTTTTTGATTAGTGATTAGATTGTGTTGGTTTGGTTTGCATTACATTAGTGATTAGATTCTGTTGGTGTTATGTTTGTTGGATTAGATTGTGTTGGTTTGGTTTGCAACTTTGCATTACATTAGTTATTAGATTCTGTTGGTGTTATGTTTGTTGGATTATATTGTGTTGGTTTGGTTTGCATTAGTGATTAGATTCTGTTGGTGTTATGTTTATTGGATTAGATTGTGTTGGTTTGGTTTACATTCTTTTGATTAGTGATTAGATTGTATTGTATGTTCCTTGCAGCCTTGCATCTACGCCTAGTGACATTCAGATTGTGTTGATTTTGCTGGTGGTAGAGAGGGAGAGACATAGCTGACGGTGTTACTGATTTGAGCGGTGGAGATTGATTTCAGTTTGCTTTCTTTTTTTCCTTCACCTCTATTAGATTTTTATACTGGATGCACATAAGGATTGATTGTTTTCTTGGTCACTGGTTTGATTGTTTTCTTGCTTGTAGTGGCTGAGACTGTTTTATGTTGATTTGTAGATTGCTTGTGATCGAACTAGGTGTTTCTTGTTTACTTTCTTTTGTTGATTGAAAAGGCCCTGTTTTTGGATTTGCTCCCTTATTTGCTAATGGAGGTCAGAAGTGGTGAAGGAAGTGATAATCCCCCCACCACCACTGCCCCTACAGAAGAGTCTAGCAACCCCCTTAACCCGAATGTCTCTAATCCCACAGAGTCAACAGGAAGTGTCAAAAAAACTGATCCTGCTTGGCAATATGTGTCTGTCAAAAAAGAGGGGAAAGTTAATGTTTTTACTTGCCTCTTGTGTGCATCAAGTTACAGGGGAGGTGGAATTAATAGGTTAAAGCAACATCTAGCTGGTGTAAGTGGTCAGGTGTCTTCTTGTAAGAAAGTATCTCATGATATACGAGCTAGAATGAAAGAATCGTTGATAGAGGGTGCAAAGAAAAAACCTATTGCTAGTGACGATGTAGAAGAGATTGATGATATGGAAATTGAAGAGCCAATAGCTTCACATCCACTTAGGACATCCAATGAGAGTAGTGGCACAAAGAGGAAAGCAACTGGGGTTGGGAAGCTTGACAAGTATTTTGCATCTAGAACAACCCCGGGTGCTCAACCAAGCATCAAAAGTGCTTGGGCAAGTAAAGAAGCACAACATGCTGCTAAGGTTGTTATTGCTGATTGGGCTTATGTGAATTGCATTCCATTTAATGCATTGAATTGCCCTTTGTTTCAAAAAGCCGTTGATGCTATTGCTGCCATTGGTCCTGGGTTTAAGGCCCCTAGTGCTCATGAGTATAGAGTTACCTTGTTGCAAGACCGTAAAAAAGAGTGTCAGTTATTGATTGATAGTTATCGAGCTAAGTGGAAAGAAAATGGCTATACACTAATGGCTGATGGCTGGACTGACGTTCGACAACGTACTTTGATTAATTTCTTAGTATATTCAGTGCAAGGCATGGTGTTAGTGAAATCAGTTGATGCCTCAGATGTAGTTAAAGATGCAAAAACTTTATTTTCTTTGTTCAATGAAGTTATTGAGTGGATTGGCCCTGAGAATATAGTCCATGTGGTGACTGATAATGCCGCTAACTATGTAGCATGCGGCAGACTGATTAAAGAGAAGTATAAAACCATTTATTGGTCTCCCTGTGCAGCTCACTGTTTGAATCTTGTTTTGAAAGATATTGCTTCCATGCCTCATGTGTCTGATCTTGCAAAAAAGGCATCTAAAATCTCTGTCTTTGCTTATAATCATATGGTCTTCTTATCATGGTTACGAAAAAGACCTGGTTGGAAGGAAATTGTACGTCCTGGTGCTACAAGGTTTGCCACCACATTTATTACCTTGCATAGCATTTTTTTGCACAAACATGACTTACAAGCTCTAGTTGTTGATCAGCATTTTGTGCAACACAAATTGGCTAACAGTGAGCCTGGGAAAACATTTTGTGCAATCATCCTTGATAATCGGTTTTGGAACGAATGTTTTCAAATTGTCAAGATCGTTTCCCCGATTATTAAATTATTGAGGATTGTTGATTCTGATGGCAAGCCTTCCATGCCTTATGTCTATGAAGGCATGCAAAGGGCTAAAACAGCAATCAAGGAGATGTTTCAGAATAAGGAGGAGCTGTACAAGCCATACACTAGCATTATTCAGGCTCGATGGGATAAACATTGAAAGAGTGAGCTTCATGCAGCAGCTTATCTTTTGAATCCTGTCTTCTTCTACAATGCAGAACTTGCTACAAGGAATAAATTAATGCAATCTTTGATCGATGTGTTGGAGGCACATTCACATGATGATATGGATCGTTATGTCATACTGATGCAGCAAATGAGTGTCTACCGTGATCGTAAAGAATCCTTTAATAAGGTTTCATGTGAAAAAGCTGCCCAAAAACTAAATCCTTGTAAGAAAATTTAATTTTTATGAACATATTAATACATATTCAATATTTCATACTATGTTTAACTGAATGGCATTTATTTAATGTAGATGAGTGGTGGATCTACTATGGTGGTTCAATTCCGGAGTTGCAACAGATTGCTATTCGTCTACTTAGCCAAACTTCTTCTTCTGGTTATGAAAGAAACTGGAGTTTATTTGAGCGCATCCACACAAAAAGAAGAAACCGTTTGGAGCATCAAAGGCTCAATGACTTGGTTTTCACAAATTACAATCTGAAGTTAAAGTATAGGTAATCTTAAAATTTATGACTTAATTTGCTTTTATAGAACTTATTTAATATGCCTTTTACTAATGTTGAACTTCTTTCTTTTCGGCATTAAAGGGATACATTGGCAAAGAAGAAGGAAAGTTACGATCTGATTGATTTTGAATCAATAGATAAAGTAGACTTTTGGATTGTTGAAGATGATCCAACTCCTGAGTTTGATAATCCAGATGTGGCACATTCTGAACTTGAAGAACTTACAAGGAATTATGAAGGTTTAATGGTTTATTAAGATTATATTCTTATATAATAGTACATAATTATGTTTTCTTCTTCACAAAACTATGAATATGAAGAATTTAATTCATTTCAATATTTTATATGTAGGTGATGAATATGTGGCCATTCCTGAACTTCCATGTTTGAATGTTGATGATGATGTTGGTCCTAGTACTTTTGGCTTTCCTCCTTCAGCTACACCTCCTGATGTTGCAATACCTGCAGATTTGAATGCTGTTAATGAAGATTATGGAGTTAATTGATGATTAGTTAAGTATTTAAAGGATTATGGGTGGAAAAAACCTCTATTACTATGAGTTTGTTTTGATTATTGCTTTTGATGTTATTGGATTACAATATGATACTATGATGCTCATTAACCTCTATGGAATTTTTTTTAATCCTCAAATTGTCTGACTCCCGGGTTGACTCTGGTCTGACCCCCGGGTCGACTCCGGTCTGACCCACTGACCCTTGACCCACTGTCTCGACCGGTTCAGTGCCCGGTCTGAGTTTTAATACCTTGCTTAATAGTCACTCCTTGTTCAAGGACGTCCAAGAGCTAAGTGTGGGGGAATTTGATAAGTAAAATATTTACATATTTATTTTCCCTTATATGATGATTTTATGGATGATATTTGAGCTCAATTTAATAAATTTGGGTGTAATTAATAAATAAATAATGATTTTGGCATAAAATAGAATTTCTTGGAAAATACTAAATTAGACCATCTTTCAGTTTTCAGGCAATATCTAGAGCTCTAGATGTCAGATCGAAACATTCTTTATATGGATAAAAAGCTACGAAAGAGCTCTACAACTTTGATGTTGAGACCAAATTCCAGTTCTATTTCTAAGGGTTTCGAATTTTTCTTGAAAATTGAAAGCAGAAATCATCTACCATTACACCAACCATTTCATCTACCTCTTCATCTTTCTTTTCACCTACTACTTTATCTACCACATTTCATCTACCACTTCATCTTTCTTTTCACTAACTACTTCATCTACCACATTCTATCTACTACTTCACCTATCACATTTCATCTACCACTTCATCTACCCTACTCCATTCTTCCCTATATATAGCCACCCTCTCCTTCACATTTCACTTACACCAATTCATATCCATTACTCTCATCTCTTCTCCACACATACCATTTCATTTCCATTACTCTCCTCTCTTCTCTACTTACACACCATTTCATTACTCTAATCTCTTCTCCACTTACTACGTCATCTTAGAATTAATTTTATGCATTGTGTTATTTTTTGCATCCCTCCATCTTGGAAGGCTTAGGATTGTATTATTTTTTGTATGCCACCTACATTGAAGGTTTTATCTCCTAAAGGGACGGCTAGATTTTTACATTTTTCATACATCTTTTTGTTGTATATTTATGTTTGAGAATTTTTTTTTTTGTTCAAAAATGTTTGAGAATTTAATATTCAAGTTTTATGCAGTATTTATAAGGATTTCATTCTAGCTTTATATAATGTCAATTTATTTTGGTTTTGTTTTTAATTTTATCATGAGCTAAATTTTCATTTTCCTAGGATGATGACGTAGCTTACTAATAACGGATTGAATCTTAACTTATTAAATCTATTTTTATTTTTCCTTCATGATTGAGTTTTAATTATTATTCTTAATGCTTTCATTTGTCTTTTGAATGATTTCAATATTCATGTTCAGACCGGAAGGAGATACATGTGTGTCGACCCTATAATTAAAACCATAACTTGCATATGAAATAGGAATATATTCATATGAGTTGTGTAGTCTTATAGAGTTTCATAAATTTTAATGCATAATTAATTGCTTAAATTCATATAGAAATATATTGGATTAGCAATTAATTATAGAATTGTTTGACCTTGGAAGAGGCTAGTAATTAAATTAGGGAAACTCGACTATCAATCATGTGGTATAAATTATGCTAGAATAGATAAGTGATTCAATCCGGAATTTGTTAAGTGAAATCTGACCCCTAGGACTTTTTTTCATAGTTGTTTCATATCATTTGCATTCATATTTGCTCATCTTTTATTTTGTACTCTCAATCACCAACTAATCGATCGACTAGATAAAATTAAAATTACTCATTTTGGTACTTAGTGATCAATCCTTGTGGGAACGATACTCTACTCACTTATGTATTACTTGATTAAGATAGTGTACACTCGCACTATTTAATTGATCATTTACAGTCGTAACAAAAATGTTTGAATCGCAGATGGCAACTATCGAGCGTAGAACCCATTCATCCCCGGCCTTCCACAGCACCAAAGGAAGTTACAACCCGACGGAGGAACCACTTGGCGACCCTTCTCCCACTCTGGCACCGGGAGAACCTGCCATCCTCTCTTTGGATGCCCCACTGCTGTGTGTAGTTGCAGAAACTCTCTTTCACACACAAGCTACCACCCACCATCATCTGCAAGTTCCACCGCATTTACGTAGGGTGACTGTGACGTGTGTTCGAGAGGGGGAAAAAGGTACAGTTATCCCTATTCCTAATGGTAAGGTTGCCATGATAGCTCAGGCGAGAGGATCTTTCATCCTTTGGCATGTATATCTTATTGGCTCAATAGTGGCAACACCTCCAATGGTATGGAACAATCTCACTTTTACTTGAGATATGTTGGCATTCTACTAACAATATGTTTTTTTATGTTCTTAAAGAACGAGCAGGAAGCAGGAAAATGGCCCTTCTTAGCACGACTGCAGCATATCTATAAAGGCATTCGCCAGATCGATTTGCATATGCCTCTAGGGATTGTGGGCCAAAAATTAGAGTATCCCTTCACAATTGATAAAGATGACCTTAAACAATTTATTAAGTTGGAGGAGATAGATGCAAGATAGGTCAAATTTGCAATCCTGTAAGTTTTTAATTTCCCATTTTTTCCTTCATTTAGTGAAATGGTTTTTTGGTTTCATATATTCACTAGCTAATACATTCATCATTTTAATTCTATTATAGCTCCTTCCATCGTATATGCATTGACATGTAAAGAGTTGATTTATATGGATTCTTGTGTCCTGCAAATACAACAAGGGATACGAATATTGTGCAAAAAAGGACTCACTATGCGAGCTTCACAATGGGAGAGAATGACTATCATTGTTATCTAACACCGATTGTTTAAGGGTACGCACTTTAATTTTGTCTATTTGAGATATTTAATAAATAATTACCTTGCGATCTAACTTCATTTTAATCTGTATATATTGTAATAGTTACCACTAGAGTTTGTGTGTTCTCTATCCTCGGTTCCACGTAGTTTATTGTTTTGATTCCTTGTGTAAAAGGCCAGACAAAGAAACAAAAAACGTCTTCAACACGTATGTTATTTTTTTATATTTCAGTACTTCTTGATTCTTAACTTAAATAACTTATTCTAATTTCTGTTGATTTTCATTTTAATGATAAGGCATGCCAGACATATCGAGTGCTTGGCGGGCCACGCAATCGTAAAGTTGGCAAAGAGCCGAAATGGTTGTTTCCAAAGGTACATAGTTTCAAATCAAGTTCTTTTGATTGACGATCGTTTTAGATATGCCTTTATTGATTTTAACCATTTGCTTTTGATTTATAGTGCCCTCAACAACCTGGCGGCTGGGAATGTGGATACTATGTCTTACTTTATATGTTTAACATCATTAAGAGAGGCAATACGACATATTTTGAACAAGTAATCGCTTCTTCATTCTCAAAGGATAATATTTTTGGTGTTGTAATTCAATGGCAAATTCATTCATTCACTTGATTCATTATTTCATCTAAGCTTATTTTTTAATTTGCAGATTTTTGACAATGAAGATGCCTACTTATATGAAGACATAAATATGATCAGAGACTTTTTGACAAGACATCTTCTTCAACGTGTACTAGAGTAAAGTCTTTAGTAGTTTGTGTAGGACATACTTTTGTGGTGGTTCTATATATTGTACATATAATTAGTATTGTTGTTGTTGGATATAGACTGTTGTGTAGTTTGTTAGTTAATTAGTTTGCTGCTCTTTAAAGTTATTGTATGTAGACCCTTGGGGTTGATCACTGTGTTTCAAGGTATTACTCCTCTAGTCTGAGCTTCTGTGCTACTCTTGCTATCTGCTAGTAGTTATGTAACTAGCTACTAAATCCCTGGTCATTGTTTCAATTAGCATAATAGAGGAAAGAGTGTGTCATGGCAGCTATGTCTTCTGTTGTTTCTATTATGCTAAACTGCTGTTATTTCATTCTATTGTCTCCATCCTACTTCTGCAGTTTAAATTTTTCAGACAGTTATATATATTAAAAAATGCCATTAAAAAAATAAACTTTTAACGTCCTTAAACTAAAAAGGGACGTAGGAAGAAGTTATTCGTTACTTTAGACATCCCCAGTTCTTTTTGGGACGTCTAAAGTGCACCTTAGACGTCCTCAGTTCTTTCTGGGGACGTCTAAAGTCGTCCCCATACAAGTCCCCCATTTACGGACGTTATTGACATTTTTTTCTACGTCCCTCAAATAGGCGTCCCCCTCTTTTCAGACGTTAAAAGCATTTTTTCTAGTAGTGTCTTATAATGTAATACCGTTAGGTCAAAGTTAACGGTTTTATTAAATTTACATCCTTGTTAATTGTTCATTGTTATTTTCCATCTTCCAAAATTTATTTTTACCAGACATCCCTCTGGAAAACCTTGGCTGTTAAATTTGGACATAAACCCTTAGATAATACATAAAATATAATCTTATTCTTTATATGTAATCATCACAAAAGTTAATGTCCTTTTTAGTAATTTGACCATGAAAAAACTATTCTGATCACGACATCCAAACACTCTTATTTTATCAAAACCATGGTTTCTCATAATCTATTATCCTCATAATCTATTCTCCAAAATATATTCTCCACTTTTTCTCCAGAAGCTATTCTCCAAAAGCTAATCCAAACACACACTTAGTTAGAATGATAATTGGAGCTTTCAAAAATAGCTTCTTAATTATAATTTGCGGTGTACAAAATAAGTTTATGAAATGATTTTTATCTCGAATTAGGGAATATACTTATCAATCGTGATTCCAAATAAGAATTTGAGCTTAATTTTTCCATTGGTAACAACAATCAAGGACCAGAATCACCTGATTTTTTTAAACCCGGAAATAAAATTTTTTAATTGGAATAATTGATAATTAATTGATTGATTACAAGGTAAATAGTCATAGGCTAATGGCAATGATTGTATTTGTATACATTGACAAGGTCTGACAAGTTGATAAGGGATTAGTAAATTTAACTAACGATTGACATGTGTAGATGTTGGATTCAAGTGGGAGATCTGTTGCCTGATCAGTAATCACCCTCAAAAATAGCCACCAATAAATACTAAATACAACTATAAACACATGTATACGGAATGTGTGTGTGTGTGTGTGTTGGCTTTAACCGCTAAACAACAAATAATTGTGGATGCATGATGACCCTTGATTCATGAATCTATGGCTATCTACCTTTCAAAAGCACTCGTGGAATTGCAGTTTCGTCAGGAACTTGTAATTAATTAACTGAGTGGACACAACAGAATTAGACAAGATAAGTATGAAGATCAATTACAACACTCGACCAAAAGAATCTACTTTTGAGGCCATCCATGTCTCTTATTATAATTCCAACACTCTCCGATTAGATATCTGTGCAATAATATGCATATAGGGTATCCTCTCAGCCAATGAAAAGTCTAATCTTTACTGAGATGATATAGGCCATATATTTCGCGCTGCGACCCACAATTTGGACCCAGTCACTTGATGTTTTTGGTCATCAATCATCAATTTATATATGGATACAAACATATTCACGCGTGCCGATTTAAATTAAGAAATTTCATATTCAAATTTAATATTAGTTGAGAATAGAAAATAACTTGCATGCACAGCCAAAAGGTTTAAAACATGTGGTGGTGGTGGTGGTGCAGGAGGACGACGACGACGAATAAAAAGAGCAATATGGTGTCTTAACATAATGAAGGATAGATAGGGGAGGTCGATGAAGAAAAATAAGAAACAAAAGGAAGATGTGAGTTTAAATTGAATGTAAATGTATTTCAAACCAGAGTTATGAAAAGGTACTTGATTGTCAGGCCAAACAAGGGTCAGAGTCACATAATTTAAAATTGGAAAGACAAATTGTTTAAAAATTTTACATGATGGTTGTTTCTTATTACCTATGAAAATTTTAAATGTCAAACACAAGTATGAAATAGTTAATGGTAATCATATTTTATCATTAAGTATTTGTGAACAATACTTTACAGTTAAATATTGTAATCATTAAGTATTAGTTTGTGTAGACCCCACGTTGAAATTCCTAATGATGCTTTTTTCAACCGTGTATTGAACGTTACTATGTCTTGCACAGACTCCACCTCACCATACTTGATTGTGCTTTTTTTTAACTGTTAAGTATTGAGTGTTATATATTTGTGGTTTTATAGTAGTGAGGGTTAGAAGATTAAAAAAATACTTTATAAAATTAAAACCAAAATAAAACATTAAATAAAGTTAGAAGACCTAATATATACTTTTGTTAGAAAAAACGAATGCAAGTGTAAGACCTCATCAATACATATATAAATCAAAAAACATACTCTCTCCCCCCCCCCCCCTCCGCGTTTCAAAATGTAGGAGGATCTAATACTGAAAAAATTTTAAAAATTAGTTAAATTAGTCTCAATTTTATTATATAAAATCATAAGGCCTAACCAATAAGTTGTTGGTCAATGTGGTAAGGAGCCTCACCCTGTAAGGAGGAGAATATACACAA
Organism: Inga oerstediana; assembly: GCA_963210345.1. Taxonomy (NCBI): domain Eukaryota; kingdom Viridiplantae; phylum Streptophyta; class Magnoliopsida; order Fabales; family Fabaceae; genus Inga; species Inga oerstediana. The sequence goes on from OY723403.1 coordinate 68,338,559, forward strand.
GTTTGAATCCCATGAAGCGTATTTATTAGGAGAGGTGAAAACCCTTTACGCTTTAAACCTCGAAAGAGGAAACCCTTCATGTTATCCAAAAAAAAAAAAATCATAAGGCATACAACTTAATTTTAGGAAAACTACGCTATAATGAATTAAACAAAGTCCCCAGTAATATTAGGACAATTATAACTGTCTATATATATTTATATAACATGCATGAGGCCCGACAGATGCACTTGTTAGTAAAAAATAGTAAAAGGCTTAAAATAAAATACCTAATCTAACCCATTATGCTTTGCATGACTAGATGTTCATGGGACCACTAGAAATTTAAATTTTCAGTACTTAACCTCATCGAATTTCTCCGTAGAATTGACAAGTTCATGTTGTCTAGATTTAGCGATATCATCACACCTTCAAATCTCTACCCTATAACTTTATTGAGTGTTCTTTTCAGCAGACTCTACAGACTCTATACTGCTTGATTTTCCCGGCCTCCTCATCAGCATATTCAATGACCTTCTTTGTACGTGTTTGAACCATGCATGTCAAACATTTTTCTACCATTTTCTCTTTAATAGAAACTATTCTTACTCTTTTTAAGAATCTTATCTTTTTTTAGCATAACTCTGCATTTATCTCAACATCCTCAACTGAATTACCTCCCACTTTATGTCCGTTTAAAACTCAACATTCACTAAACCTGATTAATTAATCCACATTATTTTCTATTTTTTCTCCAAAACAAAAGCTAAGTGAATGGGTTTCATCCATATAGAGACGGATGGAAACCACTATTTTTGGTCTATATGTTTTATTTAATTTAATTATTGGAATTGACTTGATAATTTATATTGACTAAGAGGAACAATCCCGGAAGGTTCTTACACATCGCTATATATATTCTCTCATCACACCTCAGATTATCAAGCAAACTCATTCTAAAATCAAAGAACATATAAAGACATTCCATAAGGTAAAATAACTGTCTTAGCTTCTTTCTCTATTTACTTACAGATACTTCGTTTTCTTCTTCTGCAAATGGTGTCTGTACCGCTCATGTTCTTACAAGTGAATTTATTTTAATAAATCTCACTTATATGTTTTCATTTCATTCTACTTTTTCTACTTCCTGGGCTTTCTTTATGATTTCAAGAAAGAAGTAGGGGGCAAGTTGTTTTCAAATATGAGTCAGTCTCAGATCTCTTAAATCTCATTTTCTGTGCATACAACTCAAGAAATTGGTTCTAGGTAAGTGATACGACAGGAAGATTTCCTGTTGGGGTCGAAATTTCAGGTATGGATGATTATCACTAAAATTACATAGTACTTTGTTCTTTTTTTGTCAAGTTATATAGATTTTATGTCTGAAGAAGTAAAAATTTTCTGTTATAGTAAATTTTCTTTTTATAGTTTAATCTTTATGATTAAGTTTTTAAAATTTCATATAATCTTACTCCTTTGTAAACTTTTTAAAATGAAAACTTTGGAGGAAAAGCTCTTGAACCACAAAGGTAGAATAACGATCAACCACAAATCATTAGTCTGGTAGTTATTAATTAGTGGGACCAAACGCTTGCTTCCTTGAACTTGCTTAATTTCACCGAACACTCAATACTCCTTGCTTCTTTCTTTCGTTCATTTTTGGTAAAAAACGAACACTCATAGTTTGTCATAATTAACAGTTCATTATTATCATCCGTATACAGTTGAACAAAAAAAAAAGGTTAATGTTGATCCTATACTCTGATTTATTTTTCTAGGTGCGTCCGATAGTCTAAAATATTTTGTGATTCATTTAGAACCCTGAAACACTGTTTCATATGCATCCAACACTCTAAAATAGTTTGTGATTCATCCATCACACTAAAATATTTTTGTTAAGTGTGTATTGTGCAGCACCTCAAAGTATTTTATGGTTCAATTTTTCCATAGGAAATTAAGGATGCAACATGCATAAGGAAAAATACAGAATACTTCAAGGTGCTAAATACACTCAAAAAAATATTTCAGGGTGATAAATGAAGCTTGATCATAAAAAATTACATCCTTCAATCCTAAATATAATTTATTTTAATTAATTTATAAATTCCAAAAATGGGTAAGTTATTTTTGGTAATTAATATGTAAAGAATTAATTTGTAATGCTTTTTCAAAATATCATTTAATAATTAAAAGTATTTTTGGTATATATGTGTATTATTAATTCAAGTATATGTGAATATATTTTTATCACATATTTTATCAGTACATGTAATTAACTGCCTTTTGTTTTTAAAAAAATAAATTGATAGAAAATTCTCATGCTGATACTGACTATATAATGAAGGGTTAATTTATGTGTATAATTTTGCAGATAAATGGATGCATCAAATGGTGATGTAGTGAATCCTCCTGAAACTGAAAGACCTAGTCGACCCCTATTACGGAGGGTTCAATCAGCTACTTTTAAGAGACCTTGCCTTGACCTTTTAGAGGATACAGGTGACTAGCTACATCCTCTCTCCATCCTCTCTAATGGCAAATAAAACACTAATGTGTTCAATTATTTTCATGGTGCCTCATGATTTTCCGATATGGTATGAACGAAAAATTAAATTTAATACATAACATAAAGTATCTTTAGGGCTTGTTTGGTATGAGGGGAGGGGAGGGAAAGTGGGCGAAGGGAAAATTTTTTTAAGTTGAATTTAAAAAAATTAGAGAAGTGGAGTTAAAAATTTTTAATTAATTTTTCTTACTATTTTATCTTATATATTCTCTTTATCAAAATTTTATAACCCCACTTCTTCAATTTTTAAAATTCAACTCATAAAAATTTTCCCTCCCCTCCCTTCCCCTCCAAATCCTTCACACCAAACAAACTCTTAATCTTTTTCGATAAATTTTAAATCATGTTTAATTTTACATTTGTGTAATAAAACACGCACATATCATCTTTACACTCATAATTTCTTTTCTATTCATATTTTCAGATATATTTTAACCTTTTTGTTTGACAGTATTTTTATTACTTGGCCACTTCAAAAAAATAACGAAATGAGTAAATAGTTGTTTATAACTTAGCATTAGCAATATAGACATTATTATATTTAGAGAAATGTTTGTCCACTTCCTGTTTTTGAATTAGAAATTTTGTTGATGAATAAATAATAAACCAGTGACAAATGGAGGGGGGCCGACAAAGACAACGACCCCAAATTTTTTTTCTTGGTATATAATACATTATCATCTAATATTTATGTGTACTCCTCTAATCATATTTATAAGACACTTCTAACATGTTTCACCAGAAAATCTTAAAATTGAATAATGTTTTAGCTGTACCCCTATTGTTAGAAGTAATGAGTCCAAAAATAATAAATTTAGGCTAAAATTACACGTTCAAAAAATAAATTTAATGAGATAGCCTGCATTAAGTAAAAACATTATCTCTCTGCCCTATTTAAATAGGATTAAAGTAGTATAGATAAACTTTGTACTATAATAAATACTTGTTTATCTGGGCCACTCATCATGCTTGAATATAATATTGGCTCTCCTGAATATACCTTTTCCATATAGAAAAACTTGAAACCTCGTTAACCCTATCTTAAAATTTAATAATTTTTTGAATTTACACATATGCAGTTTTACCCTAAATTTATTATTTTTTGAATTTTTAGTTCACACTCATTCCTTCATATCAATAGAGGTAAAGTTGAAAAATTATTACATTTTAAGAAGAGGTTAATGAGGATTCAAGTTTTTTTGTTGTTCTAGTAAAACATGTTAGAAGTGCCTTATAAATAAGATTAAATGAGTATATATAAATACATGTCTATCTTGGCTCCTCATCATGATTGTCTCTCCTGAATATATCTTTCCCATATAATAATCACATTCCAGAAAAAAAAATAACATGAGAATTTCACAATCAAATCACTTTTGTTTCAGACGTGGCCAGAAAAAACTACTTGAAACTATGTGTGCCTCTTTACAAGTATGCATCGGAAGGAAATTGGGAAAAAGCTAAGCCCATGTTGTTAGAACATCAAATGCTTCTGAGTGCTGGCATAGCACAAGGATGGCCTACAGTACTTCATGTAGCAGCAGGAGCAGGCCATGTTCACTTTGTGAAGGAGCTTCTAAACATGATGGATGAGAGTCACTTGGATTTACAAGACAAAAGGGGAAACACTGCCCTCTCCTTTGCTGCTATTTCTGGACACTTGGAGATTGCTAAGTTATTGTACCAAGCAAATCCTTTCTTACCAAAAATAAGAAGTGGAACAGGTTTCACTCCTCTTCTTTTTGCTGCGTTACAAGGAAATGCTGATGTGGCAGACTATCTATTCCCTCTCACTGCTAATGATGAAAATTTTGAAGAAGTGGAATGGAATAAAACATTCCTCACTTGCATTGACTCTGGTATTTATGGTAAGCCTATGTTGCCTATATATAATGCACAAATACATTTAATTATTATTCCTCCGATCTTAAATATAGAACCTAGTTTGTAGCACTAAAACTAGGTCCTACATTTAGGACTAAATGTAGTGCAAGTGAAGTATATGCGGGAAACAAATATGTATTCCGTATGTATTAAATAAAAATTCAACACTTTTTGTGAAGTACGTATTTCTATTTTATATTTCTTCACTACCTTTCAAATTTTCATAGATTTAGCACTGGAAATGTTGAAAAATAGGGGAAGCCTAGCATTTGCAAGGGATGAAGATCGTATGACAGGTTTGCATATCATGGCTCAGAAGATAGCAGATTTGGGAAGTGATAGCCCAGAACATCAAAATCAACTCTCAAGTTCGGGTAATTTCTTTTTATTTATTTATTTATTTTTGCTAAGCATAGGCATTCTCCTATTAGAGGCGATCTTATTCGAGGTACTGTCAGGTACTAAATATGGGCAAATCTCCTAACGGGGATTCGAACCTTGGTTCGCCATGTTATAAAAGACTAATCCCTTCTACTAGACTTAACCCCCATTCGTAAGTTCAAATAAATTAATTAGCATTGTAAATACTTAGCTTGTTTGAAAGACTAACTTACTAATTGGGCATATTCAATTCGTCAAATTGTGTATCCCAGGTTTGAAGCGTAGTGTTGCCCTTGAACTTGTTCATTTGCTGTGGGAAGAAATTCTCAAGGGTGTCAGATCAAGGTCACATATTAGAGAAATGATAAATGACCCAAAAAAACTGCTAGTTGAAGCAACAAAAGTTGGAAATTTTGAATTTTTAACTGAGCTTATGAAGGCTTACCCTGATTTGATTTGGGAGTTCGACGATAGATTGCAAAGTATAATTCACATTGCCGTTTTGCATCGTCATCCTAAAATCTTCAATCTCATACATGCATATAGTGCAAATAAGGATATCATATTGTCATATGAAGATGAGAAAGATGGAAACAATATATTACATTTGGCTGCAAAGTTAGCACCACCCGATCGGCTTCAATTGGTCTCTGGAGCAGCTTTTCAAATGAAGCTCGAACTTTTATGGTTTCAGGTACTTGTTAATTCCTTATCAACTACGATAAGTTTCTATAGAAATGGAATTAATTTATGAACAACCTTTTGATATGGCAGGAGGTGAAGAAGATAGTGCAACCATCATTTGTGAATAAAAAAAACTCAAAGGGTGAAACTCCTCGTGACTTATTCACAGAGGAGCACACTCCATTACGAAAAGAAGCAGAGTCATGGATGAACAGAACAGCTAACAATTGTATGCTTGTTTCAACACTTATTACTACAGGAGTGCTATCCGCTGCATTTAACGTACCAGGTGGTGTCAATGACAGTTCAGGAACTCCCAATTATTTACGGAAAGCGTCGTTTATGGTTTTTTCAATATCAGATACAATTGCATTGATCTCATCTTCAGCTTCCATATTAGCCTTCTTATCGATCCTCATATCACGCTATGCAGAGTATGACTTTTACAGGTCTCTACCCACAAAGCTAATATTTGGGTTGATAACACTCTTCGTTTCCATAACAAGCATGATGGTAGCATTTAGCAGTGCTTTCTTCGTGACATATGACCATGGGCATGGCTTAAAGTGGGTTCCTAGCTTCATCTCTGTGCTTTCATTTTTCCCAATAGCCATTTTTCTAGTTTTGAAATTTAGGCTTTTTTATGATATCACATACTCAACATATTATTTAAGCTCTCTATTCAAGCCAACCAAGCATATGCTTTACCACTAGCTAGAACATATAGAGGCTACTTTAGTGCAGTTGTATATCTTTGTATTTTGATTACTTCAATTTGTAATATATATTGGCATTACTTAGATTTGGCAATATATGATATAATTGGGCATATAGGATGCTACTAAATTTTAAATAAGCACCGCAAATGTACGGGCTATAGAATAGTATAATAGCAAATCAAGGTTGTCCCACAAAAATTCAAGATAATTGATAATTAGTCATTACAATTCCTATGTTCATTTAAGTTGAGCAAATCAAAGAAGGAAATGAATTTGAAAATCAATTTAAACAAAAGGAAAAGTACGAAATTTAACGTTTTTAATATTTCAATGTAGAAAAATAACTTAGAATGGCTAATCCCTTTTTCAAGTATTAGAGCATGTATTTACCCAAATAAATGTACTTAATATTAAGTTGTTAATCTAGAGTATTAATAGATAAAAGTATCTCCTGATCACTTATACCTCTCTCTCAAATTAAACTTGTCATTCCTAACTAATTTACTCAAAAGGTAATAAATATCCAATTACACTATAATATGATTATATGGGTCCAATAGATATATTCCTATCTTATTAGTAAATTAAAATAAATTCTAATCCCACCTTACTTAATCTTATGATCTAATTAAGATCCCTCTCTTAAAAATAATCTAAATTTCTCAAATTCATACTTCATGGTTATCAAACACAAAGTAGACAAAACAGAACCGATTAGTAAATAAAAATAATACTAAATATAATTAACTAGTTCATACATATTCAAATCCTCAAATTAATTCATTACTACTTAGCTATTCTAGGTTCAAGAAAGCTTAGGCACACATGGCTCTACAGTCACAGTAACAGCAAATTTAACATTAAAATCCATGAGCTTAGTTATGCACCGCGACAAACAATCCGGGGTACCGATCTTCTTGCTAAAGATGCTCACAAATTGTTGGGGGCTAGTGATTCTTCCGGTTCCATCTAGGATTTCTGAAGATTTTGAGAAAGGAACTTAATCCTAGAGGACCTCTCGTAGTTTCCTAGAGGTATGTAATATCCATTTTACGGCCTTGTAATTCAAAAAAAAAAAAAAAAACATTAAAATCCATGATGGAAGCTGGAAGGGGAAAATTAAAATAGAAACCAGAGCAGCAAAAATAGTGTCCTATCAGTCAACAATGGTGGTTCTGGTCCAGTGAAGAAGGACATGAACAGTAATGTAGCCTTCCAGCTCGCAACCTCTGTCCAAGCTCCTCTCCTCCCCTCAGTCACCGTCGATGTTCCCAGAGGAAGAAGAATAGTAGATCCGGCAGTATCTCTCTCTCTTCCCTCGATGAAGAAGCTTCAGCAGTGAACAACGCCTTTAATTTCTTGCTCTCAAGATCGAGAATGATGGTCAATCAGCGCTCAAAATCGCCTCTCTCTCTGATGAAATTTGACCCCAACGGAGAAGAAGAAACAAGAGACAGTGACGGCACAACGGAGTTCCTTCCGTCCTCACTCTGGTTGCCATCAATGGGTGAAAAATTTCTGGCTGGTTTCCTCTTCCTCTCTGATTATCGCCTCCGCTTCGCTTTCGCTCCCACTGTAAGAAGGCTATTGATGATTATGACCAGGGTAGAAGCGGCGCCTCCTTTTTCCCGATGCTACCTTCTTCTGGTTTAGGTCTCCCATATTGATATCTTTGGTCAAAACGGTGTCGCACCCAAAAAGTGAAGCTGCCGCCGGCCTTTTCTTTAGGTCCAAATTCAGCTTGTATGGCACGTGTTCTCCCTTTGAGTCATTTATTTCAAAATTGTTCACTTCTAAAAACAGGGTCGTATTACTCTTTTGCTGCATTCATAGGACAGAAGAAAAATTAAAATAGAATAAAACAAAAGAAGTAAATAAAGTAAATTCAATAAAATAAACTATATTTATATATAGTTTTTTACTGTTTATAATTTTATTAAAAAACTATGATATCTACCATGAAATCTCATAAATGATGCACCACTTTAATTTTATTGTGTAATAATAAAATCTTATAGAAATTTTCCAAAATTGCATAAATAATTCTTCCATTATTTTCAAAATATTCTTTAAATATATAAAATATGGAGAGTTATTAGATTTCTAATCAAATGATTTGATATTCTTAATGACAGCAGGATACTTGACACATTGGCTAGTTGCATACAATATTCATTGAAAATCTATTTAACTCACTACAAAAAAATATTAAATTTTCAACGGAAACAATTTTCGTGATAAATTCCGTCGGAAATTCCATCAGAAATGTTTTCAACAAAATTTCTGATAAAATTTTTTCCGTGGCAAATAATTTTGCCATGTATTTTCCAACAGAATAATTACGTGGCTAATTTTGCAACGAAAATTTTTGTCAGGGTTGTTAAACCTGGACCGAACCAGCCGGTCCGGCCCGGGAACCAGCGAACCGGTCGGTAAACCGGTCCGGTCCGGGTTGGTATTTAAAAAAAAAATTTTAATTTTTCCTTTAGAATTTCATACTATAAGTCTGAAATTTTCAATTTCTCACCGGTTTAGCTCCGGCTTGGTCCCGGTTTGACCCACTGATCCTTAACCCAATACCCCGACCGGTTCAATGCCCGGTCCGAGTTTTAATACATTGATTTTTGTGGCTAATTTTACCATCAAATTTCTAACGAAATTTTTAGTGACAATTGCCACGGAATTTATTTAGTAAGAAAAATTTAAAAATTATTATTTTTTAATTAAATTTAATTTTAAAAAATATTTTTATAGAAATTAAAATTATTATATTATTAGCCATATAAATATTTAAAAATTAGGGTTAATACCATCTTTCATCCCTCAAGTTTTTCCTCATTTTGGTTTTAGCCCATCAAGTTTCCAATCATAGGTTTTGGTCCCTATAGGGGCAAAATGGTTATATAAAAATTTATTTATAAAAAAAATTATTTGTTATTAATTAATATTAATAAAAAAATTTATTAGTTAGTAATTATTTATTATTTATTAATTAATTTTAATAAAAAAATAATTTTATAAATTAGACAAAAATATAGTCATATGAAATTTATTTAAGATGTAAAATTTTTTAATCTGAAGTTAATTTATATCAAAAATTATAAGAATATATAAAATTATTTTATATTATTATTACATTTATATATAAAAAACAAATATGTATTTATAAATAATTGATTATATATAATAAGATTATATATATAATTGTGTAATAATAGAACACCAAAGTAGTCCAGCCCATCTAGTAAGGCATTACACTTTACAGTTGAGGTCGTGGGTTCGAACCAAAGCAAGGCAGGTTGAGTTACATTTCCAAGAAAAAAGAAGTTACAACACGTGGTGGAGCAAGGTTGCGACATGTGGCAAATCTGGGCGCCAACGACAAGGTGGAGACCGCTAAAGCTGCCACGCACCAGGCCGGCGATGAGGTGGCGGCCGTAGGAGTTGCCACATGTCTTTTTAAACTTTTAAAAATAAAAAATAAGTTTGCAACATGGAAATTTGCGATGAAATATGAATTTCATCGAAAATTGGTTTGTCACACTATTATCAGCGATGGAATCCATTCTGTCGAAAATCCATTTCCGTTGGCAAATCCATCAAAAATTCTGTCAAAAACTCTGAATTCTGTGGCAAATTTTATCAAAAATTCAGTATTTTTTTATAATGATCAATGTTGAAAAATATCTAAAAGTCGCTTTATATAGGAGATAAGATAGTAATGGGGAGTAAAAGGGATGTAATAAGGGGTGTAAGGAAAAGTTATGTGAATAAACAATAAACGGAAAACTTTACCAATTATGAGGCTTTCTGGATGAATTTTGTAGCTTGAGTTCTATTTTCTTAATTAGAGAGTTGTTAGTTTGATTTTTTTTTTTTTTTCATTTATGTCTTTAATGATTTCCTGATGTAATTAGGATTTAAAATTTAATTTATTGAGACTCTGAATTTCAAGTAGAATTTCATTGTGATCAATTGTTATTCAAATTCTATTTTATGATTTGATTTTCTTAATTTACATCTTTATTCCTCTCATGATTATTTTATGTTCTTTGTTCAAAGTATGAATTTATATGCATGATTTAATTTTCATGAATTTTTGAGTAAACATTTCTTTAGAGGGCGAATGATATAATTGAATTGAGTAACATGCTAAGTAAAGCTTTAGTAATTGTTTAAGGAATAATTTGTTCAAAAAATTGTTTAAGGAATAATTATGGTTTCGAGTAGAGTTATAATTAGAGATTAAATAATTAGACCTAGCAAGTAGTCAAGATTTATAATTTCAACTTAATTATATACATCTCCGCTTCTATTGTTGAATGATGATAGCCATAGGAGATTCGCCACCTTACTGTTTCTTTTGGTGTGTGTGTGATATCTTTTCTTTATTTTCGTTTTTCTTATTATAAAATATCAAACATCATTCTTTTCTTTACTTTCTTGAGTCTTTCACATTTAGTTAATTTAGGAATTAAATGCCATTGCGTCGCTGTGCTGCATGTGTTTAATATAGGGAAATAAAAAAAATATAACAATTATACCTTTTTTAGAATTTGTTTTGTGCAATACCTTCTAATCCAAAATAATCATAATACTTACATTTATGCACAATAAGAATCATAAAATTACATAAATAGATATAAAAATATATAATAAAATAAGGATATATTAGTAGTGCATGTGGAATTCTCATAAAAATAACATAATAATGTAAGGACAGTAAAATATTTGGCTACAAGTATCTTGATAACATAGAGCTGCATGCAATTCCAATTTTTACCTAATGGCAATCAACTTGACAACACTTTAAAGTGGCTTTTGAAAGAAGCACATATAAGAATGAAAAGAATGATAAGGAAAAAAATTATAGTCTAAAACTCTACAATTGTAGAGGCCGTATCAAGTAATAAAATGGTGAGAAAAGTATCATTCTCACGAGGACATGATACTACAAGTAAATTAAGTTTGAAAATCTAATCCTATATGATTCAATTGAAGGTCTATTTTAAATTTCTTATGCCTAAGCTCCTCTAGAATGCCAAATTAAGTTTTGATCAGATTTCTCATCTTTCAAAACAATTAAGCTCACAATTGAATCAACAAATATAACATTATAGCAATTAAAAAGAAGAAATATTATCATCCACTAATCCATAATCAAAACCAAATAATCCAAAAGATGGTTTATCTGTATAAATTAAACATTATCGTGAACAAAATAAGAGTGGCTAACCAAAGACAAAATAAAGAAGAGAAAGAAAAGGAGAAACAAAAACTCTACCAAATTTTCATTCATGCTATAGATCACCTCCAAAGTTTTATCTTCCTACATCAACTACTGATGAGCTCTTGTATTACCGTTACCAACCCAGAAAAAATAGAACCCACCGTCTTCTCACTACTCCTTGGGTATATATAGGAATATATTGCCTCCTCCCAAAACTACCAAAACATTGATGTTCCTATGAATTAAAAGAAAAAGAAATAATGACATGATAATCAATCTGGATCTTTTTTTACTTTTTTTTAATTTTCTTATTTGAGAAAACTTCCCATTATTATTTATTATTTCTTCTTTCCTAAGTTTAAAAAATTCTATTTTAATTTGAAATCCCACAAATGATGCACCCAATTGATATCTCATAAAGTTTCAAAAAAATTCATTTGATTTAGTATTGATGACTTTCCAAATATATCATGATATCTCTAATCTATTAGAAATGGGAAGTCATCAAAGAATCATTAAATATGCCAATAACATAATGCAATTTAATGGCCTAATGACAATAAGGTTTTTATATGGACTTTTTGGGAATTAAGTTTATTTATGAAACAACTTTACTTTACTCAGTTTACTGCTCATATGTGAAAAAAAGAACTCCCTCCATTGCTGGAGTCCGGACTTTGGGGGCGTTTTTATTCCTCACATAAGAACTGTAATGTCATTTCACAGGCCGCCTGCGGGTTGGAGAATTATTTAGGAAATGGGTGCCTTAGAGATGAATGACCTCATCCTTTGATTCCGTACAAATTGCTTCTTGTCTCCGTTCTTGAAATTTGGTTACACTTGTGCAATGGTTATTGTATGGATGTGTTGCTGGATTTTTTTTTGCTCAATATTGTCTTATTTTGAGGAATTTTTAATACTTTTCAAAAGAAAAATAAAAAAATATTCTACGCGTGCCACTCCTCGAGCCCTTCAATATTAATTCATCCTTTTGTCCATATCGCTTCCATTAAATATATTCCATTGTCTATTATTATATTATTATGTTTTAAGCATGCAAAAGTAAAATTCGACGAGCATTATATATTAATTTCCAGTAGCATTTAATATCAATTAATTTTTAATACATTCAGCAACCTAAAATATATTTTTTTTGTTATATTTAACATCCAACGCACTGTAATATTTTTTAGTAGCACCTAATATTTTAAAACGATTTTTAGTACATTCAACACTTTAAAATATTTTTTCTTAACACTTAGTATCTCATAAAGTAATTTTTAGTACAAACTTACCTTTAAAGTATTTTTCTCAATCAATTATGAATACTGTAAGGTGTTGAATATATTAAAAATTATATTAAGATACTAGATAGGCTGTTGAAAAATACTCAAGTGCTCTCATCAATAGGGATTGGCAGATTAAGTTTGTTAATGTTCCGTGAGAGGATCTTATCCTTACCGATAGACTTGCGAAATCAGCTCATAGCATTATAGAAAGTTTTTGTATCTTTGATCATCCCCCACCTACTCCTTAGGAGGTGAAGGTTGATGAAAGAAGTGTAGATTAATTTCTAGCTTGTGTTGTTAGTTGTTTGTATTGTAACGATTCCAGTATTATTAAAAAAAAAAAAAAACTCAAGTGCTAGATATTTAATGCCAGTCAAAAAAGAACTGTGCCCTTTTTATTTACTTCAAAGCAGTGTAGTTTTGGGTAGGGTACTAACGGGACTGGACGAGACACTGTTTTCCAAGTCCGATCCCGGTAATGGGGGATGGAACGGCATTTGCTGTACAGTGCCCTGCCCCGTTCTAGAACAAAATAATACGGCATTTCCCATATTTTTTTTTTTCTAGAATTTGTTTCATCAACATCACGTCTTTAAGCCTCATCACTGCCACCATCGTTCCCTGCTCCAGCATCACCTTATACGAAAGTGCCCTTCCCCAGGACTTCCGCAGAAGCTCTTGGCAAATCTTTGCAAGAGAAGGAACAATAATAATAAGAAAGCAAGAAAACAGCCAATTAAAATTCTGATAATGGCTCATTTTTTATAACCCCATTTTTTTTTCATTTTTTTTAAAATCCAACACAAAAATTATTTGCCCCCTTTTATCACCCGGCCTCCAAATCTCTTATATCAAACAGGCCCTCAGGATGAATGTTAGGAGGATTTATGGCCTCTAATATACTTCTTTCTAATACTTTCTAATTCCCTTTACAATGCCCCAACTTCTCAATGTTTTCATTTTTCTTTTGATTATTATATTATATATAAAATGAATAACATTTCAATATTTTATTATGATAATACATAGTTTTGATTATCTTTATACGTTTTCAAAGAAAATAAAAAACACCTAATTTTAGAGATTTTTTTTAATTTGTTAAATATTTAAAACTACACCATTTTATCGTCTTCTCAAGATAACAAAATCTATATTACTGATTTTATATAAAATTTAATATTAAAAAAAGAATACAAAAACCATTTGGAAGGTTGAGTCCTTTCAAATCCGTACTAGCACGAGTCCATTATTTATTGTCAAGAAAAAACTCTTGGTATGGGTGATTTTGAGGGGAAAATTTTTATGAGTTGGATTTAAAGAAATTGAAAAAATGAGGGTTATAAAATTTTAATATAGATAATATATAAGATTAAAGAGTAAGAAAATTTAATTAAAAATTTTATATCTCATTTTTTTTTATTTTTTTAAATCTATTTCAAAAAAAGTTTTCCTCCACTTATTTTCTCTCCCCCCTCTTCTTGTATCAAACAAGCCCCCAGACGGTACCATGTAAAGAAGGATGGATACCACCGGTGCTGGTAGGTCTCGTCTTGTCTCGGTTATCTTAATGTAATTATTATTGGAATTGACTTAATAATTTATATTGACGAAGAAGAACCACCCTCGTAAGTTCTCTCGATCAAGTCAGTCATGGCTTTCAGCCCCACAGCATCTTCCTCAGCCTTGTTTCGCAGAAGCAACCTTCTTACAGTAACTTTATCTCACTCAAACAGAATCAAGCAGTCTACCCCTGCAAGCAAAGAACAACAAATAAAGCGATTCCATAAGGTAATTATATAAATATATAGCCTCCTTCCTAACTATCTGTCTTCTTTCTCTATATATATCCTTCATTTACAGATGCTGCTTCTTCTTCTTCTTCTACTGTGACAGGTGTGTCTGTATAATTTCTCAGTTAATGTTTTCATTTCATTCTATAATTTTCATTCTTCCTGGTTTACCTTTGTTTTATTTCATCAAACATGGCGCCAGCAACTCCTCTTCATACATATGCTTCAAATCATTTAAATCTAATTTTCTATGGACATAATTAATCTAAAGATTTGTTATCATTCTATTATCTTTTTCCTCAGAAAACTTACCGCTTGATTCTAGAAGCTGGTTCATAGCAGCAAGTGCCATATGAGGAAAATTTCCTCTTTCAATCAATTACCAGGCAAGTTCATTGATGTTTTTGCCTGATTATGCAGATTTTTTTATTTATAGAAATACATGTTTTATCACAAATATAAAGAATTATTGTGTTATAGCTTAATAATTTATAGTTAAGTTTTAAAAATTTTCAGTTTAGTATATAGTATATGTATTGATCGAACAAATTTGATAATGAATATTTGGAGATGAAAATTTTCGAGGAGAACTATTTCCACCATAAAGATGGGAAAATGCTCAACCTCAAAATTATTTTTGGTGAATTCATCGGTGGGACCAGGTAGAGCTGCCCTGCTTCCTAGTTATTGCTGAATTTCAACGTCGGCACTCAATTATTTGTCATCATCAAAATTTAATAATTCATCCAACATCCGTATTGTACTGTCTGTGAACGGAGAAGCAATTGGATTTCCTAAAATAACCTTTAAGTTTTATCAAAATTACAACAATAATCATAAACTATTTCTTTAAAGTAAAAGTAATAATAAACCTTTAAAATTGAGGCAAAATCATTAAACCTAACTAACTTTTATTTATTACAATAGAAAAAAAGTAATCTTTTGACTCTTAAAGTATTGATTTAATTATAAATTAGTTCCTAGAATTTGATTCGATATAACCCTGTCTTTGAATTTTTGACTCACTTGCACTTTCATACCTAATGTTTTTTAGTCATCCTATGTGGTAAAAAAAATGTTAAAAATATTGTTAATACTTATTTAGGTGAATTTTACATAAATTAAAAGAAAAAGATAACCAGTGTCCCCTATCCCCACGGACTTAAATCCTCCTACACCTTTGCTATCAAGAAATCTCATTGGGCATCCGTATCGCCCATGCAAATCCTTCAAAAGCTTATTTCAAGCATAAGATGAGATCGATTTAATTTTTTTATATTAAAGAGCCTTTAAAATTATGAGCATCATGTAATGGATTTGTAGTTTCATTGGTGAAGTGGGTGTGCTTCGATTTTTTTTAATATCCTCCTTTTCCAAACGCTATTCACTATTTATCATTCAAAAATTAAGAAATCTCTTTTTCCACAATGACTTTTTATTACATGCTTGGGTGCTTTATCAGAGTTAAAAACATCACAAGTGGCTTCAACATTTTTTTCACCAATCTGAGTCGTGCACTATCCTCTAGTGCTTTAGAAGGATTTGTCATGGACGCCACTAATACCCAGCGAGATTTCTAGGAAAAAGAAGCGGAGGGTGATACGAGTTGGTGAGGACAGGGACCTTTTTTTAAATTTTTAATTTATGTAAAATCCACCTAAGCAATTTTTAAAAGAATTTTAGCTTTTTTTTTTTTTGCCACATAGAATGACTCAGAAACATCTAGGACTAAGTTGTAAGCGAGTTAAAAGTTTTGGGATTAAGTTACAAGTAAATCAAAATTTTAAGGGCCAAAAGTTTAATTTTTCCCATTATAATAAATGAAAGTTAGTTGGTTTTAATGGTTTTATCCCAATTTTAAAAGTTTGTTGTTACTTTTCCTAAAAAAAATTTATGGTTACTGTTACACTTTTAATAAAAGTTGAAGGTTACTTTAGCACCTTAATTCTTTCAAAAGTACCATTTATCATTGAAAACTACTATTCACACCAACGAATGAATATTAGTTAACTTATCTGATTATGAAATATGTTTTAGAATTTAAATTGATAAAATTTACATAGCTTACCCTAATTAAATAATGTGATTTCCAAATATGTATTTATTATCCGCCACTTATCTCTTTCTTCTATAAGGAGTAAAGGTAAAAAATAATTAGTAATTACCTTTTCAACCTCTTATATTTTAGACCAAAATTTTTTTTTTTAGAGGGCTTCTTATATTTTTGACTAGGGGAGTACTTATCATAGTAATTAGCCTATTTTATTATGTTATTTCAATACATTCATACAGCCTCCAATCCCCATATAAGGCATTTGATAGCTTTAAGTAGTATTAAATACTTTTCTTCCATGTATACCCATATTTAATAAGGGTATTATAAAAGAGTAGAAATTAATATGATATTGGAGTTTAATATACTTAATAAGGGTAGTATTGAAAATTACGTCAATTTCATGACACATTCAATAAATTTAACTGTTTTTATTGTTATGTGTGAACTAGCTATGGATGTGGCTTATATTGGGTAGAGGGAGTATTTTGTTAATCATGATCTTGAGAATAGTCCCTTTCATTATAATAATAATGCATTAAAAATAAGGAATCTAAATTCACGATCTTATATATATCAATCTGATTATATTTTTGTCAAACACACAAATTGACTATCCAATTTTCACATTTTTGCTTTTCAATTACAAAATTATGTCAATTATATTCGCTTTTAAATTTGCATTAGCTGCAAACTTGATTAAACTCACCATTAAACTCACGTTGCTTTGTTTTTTTTTTAAATATTTGATCATGTTAATGACTTCATTATGAACCCCAAAAAAATTTCTTTATTGATTGTGATAAATTATAAATGTTGATGATTTAATTTATAAGCTTGTGATTTGAGTTCATAATCCAAATTTATGTTCTTGTTATGAATATGTTTAACTTGTGAGTTTGACTACTCTAGTTATGATAATTTCAATCTATTTTATTCTCGATCACTATATTTTAATTTTACCTATCTTTTTCAACAACCAATCAATACATCCTCGGTTTTAACTAGATTAATATAAAGACTTGTTTCTTTACATTTTTATTACATATCAAATATCATATATTTATAGAAACATATAAGCTATAAACCATATAACTCATCTTGCCTGATCCGTTTGGCTCAACTAACACAAATGGCTCAAGTAAGAGGATACGAGTTCAGCTCTCTGTGGGTATGATGGATGCATGAGTTCCTTCTTATGGCTATTATGAATAGTATAATATGTCTTTCTGTATGAATATACTAGATCCATATGACCCCACTATTGTTAATAGAAAAATAAACCAGAAAATGCGGAAATCAATACAAATGTATTGCTAGTTAACTGCGGAATTAGTGTTAATAATGTGTATGGTTTTGCAGATAAATGGATGCGGCAAATGGACATCTAATGGATCCTCCTCAAGGACCTAATGGCATCCAATTATGGAGGGTTGGTTCAGCTAATTTTAGGAGACCTTCCCTTCATCTTTTGCAGGATACAAGTGAGTACTCTCTCCAGTGATTTCTAAAATCTCTTACAAATAACTGATCTGTTCACTTATTTTGTGGTTTCTTATAATTTTACATAAATTTTGATTCAATTTTGGTAAGTGAAACAGAATAGGGAGAATAAACACAAACAGAGCAACCATCATCGTTGACATGAAAATATTGCATATGATGTATGCAATGACGTTGTGAACAGGGAATGACGATAGAAGGGTTGGTGAATGGTTGTCATGTCTGACTTTTGCATTATTTTAAAGATTTTATAAGGTTGTGATTTTAGTATAAATAGGTGTGTGATTTTCATTGTAATGCATCTGAGTTTTGAATAAACACATTTGAGTTTGGTTTCTATACCATTTTGGTACCAGAGCTGGGTTCTAGAGAGCCAGAGAGCGAAAGAGTGAGGAGTGGGTGAGAAAAAAAAGTGAGAAAAGGGGGTGTCGGATTTTCACTCTCGAAGCATTTTTTGAAGAAACCGACCTCACCATTGTGTTCAGAAGGCCGAAAAACCTAGGAATAGCCTTGGTCACCGCCGTGAAACACCTCCACACGCCTCCACGGATATCGCCGGAAAGTCGCCGGAAAAGTTGCCGGAATTTCAGACGGTCGTCGGAGTCCAGAGGTTGAAGACAACCCAGTCAGCTGCCACATCGTCCAATCAGCATATGCCACGTGTCAATAGCGCCACTCTAGCATCACTGTCAGCATTGCCATATCACCCCATCCAATCAGCATCTACGTCATCAGTCAACGCAACGTGGACCAATCACTGACTGCCACGTGTCATAACCGCCACGTCATCAATCCCAGTCAGCCCAACTTTCAGAAATTGGACTTTGACCCCTAAATGTGGTAAAATTTACACTTTCAGCCCCAAAACTTTCTGAAATTACATTTTTCCCCCAAATTTCTGCCAAAATTACATTTCGACCCCAAAACTTTCTGAAATTACATTTTGGCCTCAAATTTCTGCCAAAATTACATTTCGGACCCCAAAACTTTCTGAAATTACAATTTGACCTCAGATTTCTGCCAAAATTACATTTCCATCCCTGAAAGTTATGAAATTACCTTTCTACCCCATTTGTCCATAAAAATTCCAGTTTTACCCCTTACTTGCCATAAAAACCGATCCTATCCTTGTACTTTTCCATCCTATACCTAACCTCATAAGAACAATTCCAAAAATGCCTCCAAGACGCAGAAACACACGCGAGATTGAGATGGACAAGATGAGACGCCGGATACAGAAACTGGAAACCACTGTACAAACGCAGCAAGCCATGCTAGAATCTCGCAGTGAATATTCAGAGGATGATTCAGATAACAATAGTTCGTCATCCACTGACTACCGCCATCGTCCTCAACAACAGTCATTCCGCCTTAATGATATTAAGGTAGATATACCAGAATTTGAAGGAAGACTTCAACCAAATGAATTTGTCGATTGGCTTCAAACCGTCGAACGAGTTTTTGAATATAAAGAGATTCCCGATGAGCATAAAGTCAAAATTGTCGCCATCAAATTAAAGAAACATGCCTCTATATGGTGGGAAAATCTCAAGAAAAGGCGTGAAAGAGAAGGAAAAAGCAAGATCCAGAAGTGGGACAAAATGCGACGTGAGCTCTCACGTAAGTTTCTTCCAGATAATTATTATCAAGATAATTTCCTTCAATTACATAATCTCCGTCAAAAGGCTATGTCTGTGGAAGAATATACAAAGGAATTTGATAAGCTCATGATGAAGTGCGATATCCAAGAAAGGGAGGAGCAAACAATAGCCCATTATCTTGGAGGGTTGAATACTAACATTGCCCATCTAGTACAGCTCCAACAATACTGGACTTTGGATGACGTCATTCGTCTAGCCATCCGTATTGAGAAACATTTGCCCAAAAGGTTTCCGTTTCAACCGTCTTCCTCCACCGAAAATCCTTTTGATGAACATGAAACACACATGCATCAGCCTACACAAATGCATCAGCATAACTCTTCAAGCAAGCCTACATAAGTATATCAGTCTAACTCTTCAAGCAAGCCTCCACTAAAGGCTATCAAAGAATTTAGCTCCAAAGCACCTAAGTGCTTCAAATGCCAAGGGTTCGGACATATCGCTTCAGAATATCCTACCCGTAGAGTGGTTACTATTATTGAAGGGGAAACTTCTGCAATTTTTGAAGAAGAAAAGGAGCTCATACCCGACAAAGAACCTGTCTTTGATGAAGAGCCAATTTTTGATGAAGAAGTCATTCCTCCTAATCAAGGTGAAACACTTGTGATTAGACGAAGCTTGCATACAGCCACAGTCAAAGAAGAGCCTTGGCTACGTCACAACATTTTTCATACTCATTGCACCACTCAAGGTAAAGTTTGTGACATCATTATCGACAACGGAAGCTGTGAAAATATAGTCTCTAACTACATGGTAGAAAAGCTGCAACTACCAACTCACAACCATCCGTACCCATACAAGCTCCAATGGTTCAATAAAGGAAGCACGGTCAAAGTGTCAAAACGATGCCTTGTTACTTTTTCTATTGGAAAAAGGTATCACGATGAAGTTTGGTGTGATGTTGTTCCGATGGACGCTTGTCATCTTCTTTTGGGAAGACCTTGGCAATATGATCGACACGCTCTATACAACGGGTATGCAAACACATATTCCTTCTGGAAGGATGATGTGAAGATTCAGCTTAAACCTTTGCCACCAGATAAACACGTCAAAATCAAAAATAAGCCCTAGTCATTTTTACTGAAGCATAAAGTTTCAGATTAATCTCCATTCATTGATGATGGTGTTGTTTTTGACTCGAGGATGAGTCCTGTCCAACCCCGAGGGAATGAAACAGAACAAGGAGAATAAACACAAACAGAGCAGCCATCATCGTTGACATGAAAATATTGCTTATGATGTATGCAATGACGTTGTGAACAGGGAATGACGATAGAAGGGTTGGTGAATGGTTGCCATGTCTGACTTTTGCATTATTTTAAAGATTTTATAAGGTTGTGATTTTAGTATAAATAGGTATGTGATTTTCATTGTAATGCATCTGAATTTTGAATAAACACATTTGAGTTTGGTTTCTATACCAGTAAGTAAGATGATGGAATCATTTTACCAAATAAAGTACATATGGATGTAACTCCATATACAGTTAGGTGGTTGGTCACAAATGATGAATGGGATTCTACACCTTCAAATTACAAGACAATTGGGACAATATCAAGCAATTTTATTTCTTTTTTTCCCCATTCTTTCTTTCTTCCCCCCAAATTGTGAACAAACATTATTGTTCGAAAATCAAATATAGATTTATATATTTATTAAGAATATTGGCTCACAACTCATAATTAAGTTCATGAAAAACTCATGTTTAAAAATTTTCTTTGCAAGAATGACTTAGACCAGAGAACCAATACTTTGTGTGTATAAAATTTGCCAAGTACTAGAAATCTCTATGGATAATAATATATCAAGTCCTGCTAGCCAATAAAATATTTAAACAAGCATTTTCACCAATTTTCCCAAGACCATCAAAACCTACATATATATAATTTTGGAAGCAAAACATATAAGGAGCACCGAAACATGAGAATCTCAAAATGATCCCACAAAAAAAGTTAAAGTTGCTACTTATTAAATTATTGTTGTCATTGTAATTCAGCAACAAATTTCACTAAAACTTATTTTTATTGCCTTAATTGCTGTCAGTTGATCAGTTAAAGTTATTTGTTTAACTATTGTTGTCATTTCATCTCTTCAAATTAAGGTCATTTAGATAATTTCGCTATAAAATATAATTAATCTTAGACTAGTTCCTGAGAACTTTTTAGTGATTAGGCCATTTCAGATGTTTGACTTGGGATTTATAAATTTACAGAGTATTTTTGTGTCTTTCTCCCTGTAATTTACATTTGCTAAATGATCATAATCAAATTATTTTTGAAACATATATTACGCCTCCACCTCATCGCTCTCAATTTAAAGCTCACACAAAAAACCAAAACATTTCAACTTTGTTTCAGGGGAGGCCAGATTCAACTACATAAATTTTTGTGTGCCCCTTTAAAAATCTGCACTAGAAGGCAATTGGGAGAAAGCTAAGCCCAAGTTGTTAGATCATAACGGAATGCTTCTGAGTGCTGCTATAGCAAAAGGATGCCGAACAGTACTTCATGTAGCAGCAGGAGCAGGCCATTTTCACTTTGTGAAGGAGCTTGTGAACCTGATGGAAGAGAACAACATAGCCTTGGATTTACAAGATATTAGGGGAAACACTGCCTTTTGCTTCGCTGCCGCAGCAGGAAGCTTAGATATTGTTGAGTTAATGTGGGGAAAAAATTCATTCTTGCCAACATTTAGAGGTGGAAATTGTTTCACCCCTCTTCTTTTTTCTGCACAACAAGGAAGAGCTGACGTGGCATGGTTTCAATATTCTAAGACTACTGAAACTTTTGATGAAGCAGAGTGGAATAAGTGTTTCCTCACTTGCATCGACACCGGTATTTATGGTAAGTTTATGTTGCTGCTGATAAAGCACGAATACACTTATTATGAGTTAAGTACAGCATGAATAAGCATTTGATGCACATTAAATAAATGGTTAATGCCAACCCTTCTAGTTTGATAGAATTTTGATTTTGACCTATAGAGTTTCAAATGTTTGGTTTTAGTCTTTGTAACTTCAAAAAACTTTGGTACAAGTTTAATGATTAGATATCTTATACTTTTAATGAGTTTTTGTTTTGGTCACATACTTAAATTTGGATCAAGTTCTTATGAAACTATAAGAACCAAAATCAATGATTTGAAATTACAGAAACTAAAATCAAAATGTAAGGATCAACAATGATATATTAACCCTTAAATAAAAACAAAACCTATTTTACAAAGTGTTTTTAGCTTGATATATGTATATATATATAGAGAGAGAGAGAGAGAGAGTGAGCTCTATATTTCTTTTTGAACTGCGTGACAGCATCTCTTTTTAGCATCTGCGCTTAATATCTTGACTACATTTTCAAATTTCCTAGATTTAGCGTTGGAAATGTTGAGAGAGAAGCCAGAACTAGCATTAGCAACAAATGATGAAGGTTTGACAGGTTTGCATATCTTGGCTCAGAAGACAGATTTGGGTCACCATAACCTAAAACATCAAAAACATCAACTCATAAGTTCAGGTGATTTGCCATCACTATAATCACGTTAGGAAGACCACAAAATCAGTCCTAACTTACTATTCAATCCTTAATATAAGATCTCATTTATAATGCAATTTACAAATAAATCACAGTGAAGAAATAAGACATTGTCGGCTTTGTGCCTTGATAACCTTCTTCAAAATTAAACTACGGATTACAATATAGGGTGCAATTCCGAATTGTCTCTCGAAAAACCTTTTATTAATTACCTATGAACTAAGTGCAATGATTGACATGAAATGATTAAAAATGGAAAATTTTGGTCTTTTTAACTATCAACTACTTTTTGCAATTAAGAATTAAATTGTTCTAAACTAATTCTTTTTGGGATTTTTCTTAAAAATATGAAATGGAATGATAATGGATTTAATGAAACGAAAGAAAACAATGGAATAAGAAATCCCTCATAGCAATGGCGTAAGCAATCATCACTTCAAATGTTTATGGGAAAATTAATCATGTTAGTTCCAAAATAACTCTAAAGGTCACCCCTTAAACTATGCTTAACTTAGATTGATTAATACCAAGCCACCTTTTATATTAATCTCTCTAAATTAGGTTGATTAAGCACTCTAGCAATTAAATGAACTTAAAAATCATATTTAGCTTTTAATCCAATAACTGAGCCACCTCGCATTACCACTTAATTTTCTCATTAATCTTAATTTAACAATGGCCACCCATATAAAAAAATCAAGATTAATAATGTTAAAGCCCAATGCTAAATATAATTGATAAATTCATATTCAATTAACCAATATAAACACAAGACACCATTGATCCACTAACCAAGCCACATTGAAATTAGCATAAAATGTTCACAAAATCATCAATTCAATGACTAACCAACACAAAAAAAATGATAATTAAACTAATTAAGCATAATGCCAAGTATCTAATAAAGGTTCAAGTCATAACAAATCTCTAAATACATCAAAATAAATCAATTCAACATTATAAAATTCATCATAAGACATAGAAATCACAAATATAATATAGAAATAGAGAATTGAAATAGCAAAAACTCCTCTATTAAAGCTCCAAGCTCATGCCATAGCCACTTGCTATAAGGGATTGAGAATCTTAGCCACAATCACCCATGGAACCAGCCGAAAAAAGCAACACAATCACTGTCTGAATTAAGTGCTCAGCCATATAAAACTACCAATTAAACTTGATAGATTAATAATGGATTCAAATAAATCAGTAATTGCAATTGGAACCACAAACAGAGCAAAGGATCACGGCTGTGTTGATATGGGAAAAAGAGCAGCTACGGTCTGGGCAATGAAGGCTTGGAAGGATGAGACTCGCCGGAATTAATGGAAGATGAGACGTGGACGGTGGTTGCGGAAATGTAGTAGCTCCGTCGGTGATAGTGAACGGAGATGCTGACAGTGGGAAGGCGGTAGTGAAGGTAAGGTATATGGTGAAGAAATGGCAGCTCCCCTAGTCTCTTCTCACTCCTCTCTCACATCTCCTACAGCTTGTTTTCCTTTTTCGACCCTCAGTTCGTGCTCTCAGCTTCTCTGGTTTTCTCTGCTTCTAGCTCTCAGGTTCTCGGCTTTGCCTGAAAGACGAGCCCTGTTCACAGTGCTGCAGAAGAGTAATAGCTCCGCCGCCGGCGACAGTGGTGTTGAAAGCGACAGTCACCGGCGACGGAGAAGGTGATGATTGGTGATGAAGACCATGAAGAAAATCGTGGAAGCTTGGTCTCTCCATTCTGTCTTCGCGGCCCTGTGTCTCTGGTCAAAGTTATGTCAAGAGCTCTCCTGATTCAGACCTAAGCTTTTGCTGCAAAAACGCTGTGTTTTAACTCGTGGACTAAACTGGAAGTTCTCAAATTCGTGGGACTAATCTGGCAATTTTGAAATTCAAGTCCCAAACTGGTATTTTCAGTTTTAATCCCATTTTCCAAGTTCCTACAAGTAAAAATAATTTACCCAACATCAAATCTTCTCAAAAATAAATTGTTAAGAGTAATTACAAATTTTTATGACAATTTTACCCTTTTTAGTCCTAATTTAATATATTTACTCTTAATCTCAATTAAGTACAAAGAAGGCATTTTAAGCTCAGAAATTATGACAAAATCCCTAAATAAAATATGAAAATATATAATAAAATTGGGATTTGTCACATAGACTCCCCCAACATATTGCTTAACATTAGCTTTAACTTATTCAGTTCATCAAATTCTGTTTCCCAGGGATGAAGCATGGTGCTGCTCTTCAACTTGTTCGTTCAATCTGGCTAGGAATTCTTGATCTTGTTAACTCAGAGCAAGAAATAAGAAGAATCATAAATGAACCTTCAAGACTATTATTTGATGCTACAAAAGTTGGAAACTTTGACTTCTTAGCTGACATTATGGGATCTTACCCTGATTTAGTATGGGACTTGGACAGCCAAAAGCAGAGCATAATTCACATTGCTGTTTCACATCGTCATCCTAAAATCTTCAATCTCATCCGTGACATATGTGCAAATAAGGATATCTTACTGTCATATGTAGACAAAGATGATGAAAACAATGTATTACATTTGGCTGCAAAGTTAGCACCAACTGATCGACTTGAATTGGTCTCTGGAGTAGCTTTTCAAATGAAGCTCAAACTGTTATGGTTTGAGGTACTTGTTCCTTATCATCTATATATAAAACTACGATTATGATCCCATAGTTAGAATATACTCTGTTTAATCTTTTTCACATGAGCCTAAAATTTAAATTATCTTGACTCTTTTTACAAGATTATACTTGTGATTATCTAAGCATTTAATGTGTTTTCGCCATTTTTGCCCTTAACTAATTATATTCTCTTTTCTTATTTTTTTCCCATACTGTATTCTCTTTCATATTTTTTTTTATTTTATTTTTCTCTCTTACTTACCTCCTTATAAATATGGGCATATTTGTGAAAAATTCATTTTTGACATAATTAATACTCCTTCCAGTCCTTAATATAAAATATATTTATCTAATTTGATTAGATTAAAGAAATTAGTTGAATTAGTTAATATGATACGTATTTCCTAGAACACCCTAATCATCTAGCTTCCTTAATTCCCTCATTCCCCTCTTCTCCTTAATTATGTTTGAAGGGCATCAATATCAATAAGGGTAAAATAAGAAATTAAAACGTTGATAAAAATGAAAATTATGTCATATATTTAAGACAAAGATTAATTCTTCAAATATGTCTTATATTAAGGACCAGAAGAATACTTTTAACTAATTTTAATGGATTTCTTAAACAACATAATTCAGTTATCGAACAAGCATGATGATAGCATTCAGTAGTTCCTTCTTCATAACATATGACCATGGCATAAAATGGGTTCCTAGCTTCATTTCTTTGATTTCATTTTTTTCCAATAGTCATATTTCTGTTTCTGCACTTTCAACTTTTTTATGATATCATTTACTCAACATATCATTTGGCAATGTATAAGTAATTCACGTAGTATCAATCACTATGGAAGCCATTGGCTTATAAATAATGGCAGAATTTGATACAGATGCTTTACTTTAGACTCTTCTTTCATTCGATTTTTGAAATATTTATTTTATTAATAACTATAATTTATTATGTTAGCATAGCACACAATCCTATGATATGGGGATAAACCAAATTAACGTTGTTCGTTGTTAGGCTTTCCTCGCTAGTGTTGATAAGAAAGAGAAGAAAAAAAATTATGATTAAGGATCAAATTTAAATTTTCAGGAATTCACCATGGTAACTTCCTAAATTGATTATTACACGGTTAAACTGTTGAATATCAAAATATTGAATTTGGATGAGTGACAAAAATAATAAGAAAAATATTACTGTAGTTTTTTTTATGGCAACTTGCAGTGCTTCTTTTCCAGATAAATTATTGTAATGATGAAACATTGAGACAGACAATCACATGACAAATAGGAATTCCATTTTGCTTTTTCGATAGAATACAGTCCAGCCATTTTTTACAATGCTTTGGAACGTTGGGGGTGAAACTACAGGTTGATGGTGACTGTTATATTACACGAAAAGGCAAGAGTAAGAAAGCCAAAGAGCCAAGAAAATCTTGAATGCCAGATAATATTAATAAGCGTGATAAATAATGCCCTTTAATATATGAACATGTCCATCATTGCACAACTGAGTTGAAGTATATTTAATCCAAGAATGGGAATAATATGCTCTAAAAATTCTTCAACATCACAACCAAAACGACATGAGTGACTTATAGACAGATATAATATCCATTGATCATCTTAAATGAAAATGAGAAATCCAGTGCCTAATTACCCTCAAAAGAAGCCTAAACAGCTGCGGAAACGCCAAATAATAATGATAATAAAACTAATATGTTATATAAAATTATGATAATGAAAAATGAAATGTCAAATACAGGTTTAAAATACATGGAGAGTTTGTTGAAAATAATTAGAGGTGATCCAATTGGAAAAGTTTAATTATTTCTAGTTTTGATTAAATGGACCTCGTAATGATGAATTTAATTTAATTTTAATTCTAGCCCAGAACTATATGATATGCTATATTGGGATCTCTTTTAGATAGTTCTCACATGTCATATTTTTCACCGCTGCAAATGACAGTGATATAATGTTTGAAAAGCACTCGATAAAATACGGAGAGGGGGTGTGTGTCTGTGTGGGCATTTACTACAAAAAAACGTGATTTAATAGCGGTTAAAAATGGATATTTGTAGCGGTTTTAACCGCTACAAACAAGGTTAGTAGCGGTTACTCAAACCGCTACTAAATCGTACGTTGCAAACAGTTTTATAGCGATTATATAAAACCGCTACTCAATCAAAAATAACCGCTACATACTTTGTAGCGGTTCAACTTAACCGCTACAACACCCAGAAATATTTGTAGCGGTTATATAACCGCTACAAATATAAAAAATTATATTGAGAGCTGAAAAAAAGAATTTGTTATTTTGTAGCGGTTAACAAACCGCTACAAATATAAAAAATTGAAAATTTGTTGGCGAAAAAAAAAAGACATTTTTTTATTTTGTAGCGGTTAACGAACTGCTACTAATTTTGAATTTCATGAAGTTAGTAGCGGTTTTTAAAACCGCAACTAATTTCATGAAATTCAAAATTGGCGCCAAAAAATTTAAATTGAGTTGTAAAAAGGCGCGTTATTTAGTAGCGGTTTAATAACCGCTACAAATATTTAAAATTTATTTTAAAAATATACAATTATTTTTTTCTGTTTTTTCAATATTAAATTAAATAGTTTATTTTATTATTATTTTATCTATTTCAATTAGTTTATTATTCAATAGTTTAACTTATAAATAAATAAAAAGGAAAAATGTAATTGAATAAGATTAGTATAAAATTTATATTAATAATATTATTAAGGATAGATAGGTAATAAGGAATTGTTATGTTATCTAATATAATGTAATTGTGTATGAAAAATAGATGAAAATGAGATACAGTTATGATATATCTAGAAAAAAAAATGGTTAGAATAAATTTTATAGAAAGGAAAGAAGTATTCTAAAAAAATTAAAAATCTTGTTACCATATTTGATCGTATTATTCAGCTCCTCTACTCATACGAAAAAAGTTGTAAATGAGAGAAAATGAAAGAAAAGTAAGGTGAAAAGAAATTGGGGAGTGGTTGAAATGAGTTGTGGTAAGGGTATTTATAAGGATTCACGTACTATTTGTAGCGATTAATGTAGCGGTTATTAATTAGTAACGGTTATTTATATTTTTGTAGCGGTTTAATATTCATAGTGCTATTTGTAGCGGTTAATGTATCCAATTTGTAGCGGTTATTCATTTAGTAGCGGTTAATTTTTTATTTGTAGCGGTTCAATAACCGCTACAAATATTATTTTATTTTATTTTTTAAATTTTTTTTTACATTTTATTTAAAAAATTTTTTTGCATTTTTTGTAAAGATAAAAGCATAATTTGAATTTGATCACTCATCGTCGCCATCCCTACAGATATTTTGTAGAAAAATTATTGTTATTGATGTATTATTAAATTTAAAAAATTTAATTCAAATGACGTGGACTTAAAAAAACTCACCGTAGTAAAGGTAAATTGTCATCGCCTTCAGGGAAGTAGTTTTCAAAATCAGCTGGCTGAAATGGCTCACTCTCATAGACGATGTTATTGCCTTCACCCATGTCGTAAAGGTCTCTTGGCTTTAAATGAACGACCATGTGCCAATCCCTATGCCTCTCGTCCTCGACATAATAAACCTGATGTGCCTCTGAAGCTAGAATATACGGCTCATCATCTTGAGAAATACCAGTATGAATCGGTCGTGAGAAATTGACTGATGTGATCCCTAGGTCGTCAGTTGTCAGTCCCCGAGAAGTAGTGGTATTTGCCCACAAACACTTGAACAGTGTCACGGTGAAACGACCTTGATAATTAAGCTCAACCACATCAAGAAGCTTGCCATAGTAAGGGACGCCTCCGAACTGCATGTTGGCGTCACTGCTGCTCGCATAACTCCTTATCCCAAATGTGCCATAAACACCCGAATTCTGTGTTTGTAATCCTTGATCCTGTGAAACCGTACAAAACTTAAAACCATTGACATTGTATGCTGTAAACCGTTTTACATGATCAAGAGGGCCGATTGCGAGAGCTCTGAAATCTGGTGAGTGTGGGTTGTGGTCATTTATCAACCACAACACAACGAATAATTGTACAATGCTTTATTTGTCACCTTTTCATGTCATAAGGCTAGGCATCATTGTCACCAGCGTAGAACAATTTATAATGGGAAAATTTCAGTTAACTCCACTGTAGTAATTTTATTTTAGTCAATCCTTAAAAAATTTAAAATTTCACTAAGCTCCATGAACAAAATTCCTTTACTTATTTTTTATTAAAAAGGCTCAATTGTAGCCCATTGGCAGCCACTCAATTGGAGTGGGCTCTAGCGACTGACCATCGAAGCTTTGGTGCTAGCCGACTGGCTGGAGTTCAAGCTGCTGGGAAGTAATTTGTGTTGTTCATATGTTTATTCCCCTTGTTGATGAGAAGTTTAACCCTTACAAATGAGATTTGGTCAAACAAATTGGTTAACAAAAAAAAAGATCATGAACAAGTTTCATTTCCAAGTGTTCAAATATAAATATAAATTATTTAATAAAACCTTATTCGCCTCGGAGTCAAGTTACAAATTTTATCAAGAATTAAAATGAAATACAGTGCAAACAACTCAGGATTATTCTCTTGCCAAGGAGCCTTTTATTTTGAATTTCTTAGGTTGAACTAAGTGCTAAAAACATGGTTAGAAAGGGACTTTTGAAATTGGTTTTCTCTAAATTAAAATTCATGAAAATAAAATAATTTCTACTCTTTTTGGTATTTTTGGAAAATAATGAAGAAATTTTTAAATTAAGAGTGAAAATATAAATGATGGGTGCTCTTGGTAATGAAGAAAGTTGTTATCCTCGCTTAAAAAGGTTATGGGAGTTTAAACTTCATCAAGTTTTAAGAAAAATCTCAAGATAACACTTGAGTCCAATATTCCCAATTAATAGTAGCTCATACAAACATAACTAACTACTATCTCTTAAAATATTGTTTAAAACCACTTAATATGTAATTGAAATTAAAATAATACAACATGAATCTTCTTGAATTTGAGTGCTAAATAGCCCCTCAAGGGCACAAATTAACCACATTAATTAGACAATAATACGCTAATTAACATAATCTCATTGCAACCACAAAGAAATTCAAACATATATAATTTTCACACTACAAAATCCAATCTCAATTACAAATATCAAACCAACAGAGACAATCAACATCAATTTCAATTCTAGAATCATATATGATAATTCCTAAAACTAGAAAATCCAAATATATAACTCTAGACCAATAGAATGATAGAAAAACTCCCATATGTAGTCCACTGAGCTCAAGAAACCATCCTCACCACTAAGAAGCAAGAGAATTAGCTATACATGGCCATTAAACCATCCAACACAATTTGCAAAATTGAACCAACCATGGAAACAAGCTCGTTAAAAAATACAAAAGAACTCGATAGAATCAGGAAAAAAACTTGCCAGAATATGAAAAAGTCTCCCAAAACAACAACAACTAGCCGAAATCTGGAAACTTTGAGCTCTGGTTTGATTTCTCCAACTCCACGGCGCCAAACACTTTGTCTCCTCCAATTCTTTTCCAGTCGAGCCTTTGGTTCCAATTCTGTGAAGATCAGATCTCAGCTTAAAACTCTCTCTCTCTCTCTCTCTCTCTCAGCTCTCTAGTTTTGGCCGCCAAAAAGGAAGAAGAAGGTGGTGGTCTGAATGGAAAAAGGGATGGTGGAGGAAGGAAGGTGAAGGTTCGATGATTCTCAACTCCCACTTAAGCTCTCTTTGGTCCGAACACTCTCCCTAGTCTCACGGTTCTATCGGAGCTCCAACCTTTAATGGTGCTTCTCTAGCACTAAGAGATGCCAACAATGGTGGCTCGATCAATGGAGGAAGTGGTGGTATGGAGAAGATGGTGGCGGAGGTGATTCCCAGAGGAAGTCGAAGTCTCTCATGCTTCTTATGGTGTGGCCTGCTCCCTCTTTACTGTCACGGCACACTCTTCGATAGTGGAGAGAACGTCGGTACTGCTTGATGAAAGGAGGAGGAATGGTGGTCAGTGGTGGTGATGGTAGTGCTATCGTTGGTGAATGAAGGTGAGAGAGGAAGGTAAGGATCGAAGGTTTCCTACATTCAAAGTCTCGCTGTCTTTCCTTACTCGGGTCTATGTTTGCCCCTAGGAAGAAGCAAAGTGAAGGTCAAACTTGACCTAGCCCTGGTCAAAACTTTCGTTTTGACCAGTGACTAAAGTGAGAAGATTCAAAAGTTTTTGGGAGGATTGAATTGTAAATTTTTGAAATGCATATGGGGTAGAACTGCAGTTTACAAAACTTCTGGGTCTTTTTTGAAATTTTCTCTAGCCTTTTTTCTTTATAGATGTGTAATTTCTAGGGATTATGGGCCCTTTTCTGTAATTTCTCCATTCCTAAAAGATATTAATTCTGGTCCAATTGACATTTTTCAAAATCTCCAATTTTTTTTTTAAACACCTGCAATGTAAGATTGAGCACAAGATAACATCTAAAGTCTAAGAAATCATTTGCATGTATAATTAACAAATTATAATCATTTTGCCTTTAATTACACTTAATACAAATACCCCTAACTAAAATGAATGCTTAATCATGCAATAATGACCTAATAGTACATTTAATTCCCCTATTTAATAAAGAAAAAAGCCTATAAAAATATGATTCAATCAATAAACAAATTGGTTAACAAGAAAACATATATGGGACTTGTTTATATATTTATTCCACTTGTTTATGAAGAGTTGGTCACTTGCAAATGAGACTTGTTCATGATATTATATTTTCTTGTTTACCAATTAATTTGTGTTATTTATTTGTTTATTTCACTTGTTCATGAGGAGTTGAGTACTTGTAAATAAGACTTATTCATGATCCTATGCTTTCTTGTTAACTAATTAATTTGGATTGTTTATATGTCTACTTCACTTGTTCATGAAGAATTGGACACTAGCAAATTAAATGGGATTTGTTCATGAACAAATCACATTTACAAGCGTCAAACTCTTTCTGAACAAGTGAACTAAACATATTAACAACACAAACTGAACAGTTCCCATTTGCAAGTGTTTAACTCTTCATAAACAAAGTGAATTGCACATATGAATAACATAAATTAATTTTCAGTTCCCAGAACTCTGCGTGCCTGCTTGGCTAGTGCCGAAGCTTTGATGGCCGACCCAGCTTAGCAGCCACTGGTGACAGGACCAATAACAATGATTGAACCTTTTTTTAAATAAAAAATAAAAAGTAAAGGCATTATTATCTTTTTACTTCCAAAACTTAATTTAATTTTGGTTTATGAGGATGCTGTGAAATTTCTAAACTCCTTTGGGGTTGACTGAAATTTTCCATTTATAATTGATAGCTTGGAGCATGTAGGAAAGAAGGAAGAAATTACTCCTATGATGTTTAATGTAAGATCTATTTATATCATTTATAGAGATTAATAACGCTAAATAAATTAATTATAACATATGTGACATAATCTCTCTAAAATATTTCTGTGTAATATTGATTATGTATTAATTAATAAGTTAGATAAATTAATTTGAAAAAGATAATAAATATAAGAGATAAAAAAAATCTTACATTTAAAAATAAAATTCATCTTCAAATTAGGTTTTATATGTAAGAATGGAAGAGTAATAAACGGTTTCATTATGCTCTAACTTTTGACAGTACGAAAGAAAGTTGCGTGTGGATGCATGATGGCCGCCCTTGATTCATGAATCTATATACTTTAACTCGTGGAATTGCTGTTTCGTTCCGTACAATAATTCATACGTGTTTATGCGTGGTCCAGGGAATATTGAAAAATATCATCTTGTCCTGCATTGGCCGCTGTGGCCTCAAGAGACTAATCTCTTGTCATTATAATTCAAAAAAAAATATCATCTTGTCCTGGGATGATATAGACCATATATTTCGCTGTGTGGCCCACATTGGACCCCAGCACTTGCTGTTTCGGTCATCATTGATGTATATTAGCACGTGCCCCTTTAATAAATAGCACTTTCTCCTGTAGTTAAAATAAGAATTAATTAATTTGTAAGTTGGTGATTACTTTTATATCTAAAAAACATGGTGTTTTCCACGTTTTGAATAAAAATTTATGACTATTTTTATGTATTTGGTTAAAATATATCTAACATGCTAAAACATTTTTTTTAGGTTCATCAAGAACCCTTAAAGCATTTTGTGATAGAATCAAAGCACTGAAATATTTTAAGGTTTTAAATATACTAAAAAATATTTTAAAATCTTAGACATAAAGAAAATTATTTTAAAATATTAGATGTACCACAAAATATTTTAAAATATTAAACGTATATGAAAAAATATTTTAACATATGGATATACCTAAACCTTTACCCCTTTACATTTTTTAATCTTTTTGAGCTGAAGGTAGTTTGGCACATCTTTTCACACTAATGGTGTCGGTCTCACCACAAAAAATAATTATTGTTAGTTAATTTTAGATGTTCTGTTGTTTTTGTTATAATTTTGTAATTTTAAGGTCATTTTTACGCTTTCAAAAAGCACATGGTATTAGATGTATTTTAAATAAAAATTTATAGGCGTTTTTACGTCAATAACCATTTATTTATATGAGGGCACAAGCACTTGTGAGTGAAAACAATAGTGACAGACAATTAAAATAAAATTCATATTCTAACCCGTCATGCGTTGCATGACTAGGCAAGGGACCACAAGAAAACTTTAAAAACTCACCACCTAATCTCATCGCATCTCTGCGCAAAATTGACTTGGTTTTTTTTTTTTTAATCAAATAAGTTGACTTGGTTTAGATTGCCTAGATTTAGCGATATCGTCACCTTCAAATCTCGATGCAATTTAAGTATATCATATATCAATAAAATATAGGATTACGGTACATCCAATACTTGAAATGTTTTTTTTAATTTACATCAAGTATTTTAAAATATTTTATGGTGCATTTAATATCTTGAAATATTTTTTTAAATATATCTATTATTTTAAAATACTGTTTTTAAAAAATAAATACAGATAAAAAATATTTCAAATTATTGGATGCATGTCCACCCTAAAAAATATAGGGAAAATCACTGTCAGGTCCCATGGAAGCAAAATATTCTCAAAAAAGTCCCAGGAAAATCTGAAATATCTGAAAAGTCCCTAGGGACTTTTCAGATATTATTTTCCAATGTAAAAAGACACACATGCCCCTCTTGTTAATGTAAAAGTAGAAGCTTCAGAAAGAGGAGGGAAGGCGCAAGTTTTTTTCCGGAGACACAGAAACGACGCGAAAGGGACTGGTGTGAACTCCAACATTGAAGGGATCAAGTGTAATGTTGAAGTTCTTGGTAAAGGATCAAATTTGCAAGCTCCACGTACTGGAACCGAGGTAGAACACGAAACTGAATTTTTTGATTTTGGTTCTGTGTGATATTTGGATAAAGTGAAATTGAATGGTGGTGAAAGGTTGGTGCTTGGTGGCAATAGTGGACAAAGTGGTAGGAGGTAGATGAGTAATGACATGATTTAGGTAAAGTTATGAGCTTGAGCGTTATAGTTGGGGTTTGAATAAGGTTGGGTAGTGTTAATGTGATAGTGCTCTGTTTTTTGGGGAGGTGACAGAGGAAATGATACCTTGAAAGTGGGAATAGCTGATTTTCAGGTTGGTGGGGTGCTGTAAAAATTGTGATATGGGAAGAAATTTAATTGTTGTTAATTCGTGCAGTTGGTGTTGTTAATATAACTGAAGTGGTTGTTAATACAGCAAATGGCTTTGGGTGTCATAATGCTCTGTTATTGTGGAACAAAACAGAGAAAGTTGGACGTTTGACGTGGGAAAAGTTGATTCTCATGGTGGTGGGTTGATGTGAAAAGGGTGATATGTAAATAGCTTAAGTAGTTGTTAATTCGTACAATAGTAGTTGTGAATATAACAGTTTGAGTTGTAAATACAAAAACTGTGCTATTTTTTAAGTTTTAAGGCAATGTAATAGAGAGAAAGGCCTATTGTTTGGAAACCCAACAAAGTTATGCCTTTGTTTAAAGTGGGAGTCATTGAATGTGATTGTGCTTTGTTTGATTATATGATTGTAAAAGAAGTGTTGTTAATATGTGCATATACAGTTGTTAATATAGCTTTGGAAGTTGTTAATACGAACTTCATGGTGCAGATTATCATGAAAGATGGCAACTAGTTCTGGGAAGAATCTATTGTGTTTCATTCATGTGGGGGGGAAGTTTTTAAATGTCGGAGGAGATGAAACGCAATATGTTGGTGGTATGGTAAGAACAAGATGCATAAAAGAAAGTACAATATATGAGGAGTTGCTACAAATCATATCTTCTATAACGGGAAATGAAAGTAATCAAATTCAAGTGAAATTCAAAGTTTCTATTGATACATCAACATTTGTGGATCTTGTAGACGATGAAGGGGTGGATCATTTTATGAAATATAATGAACAATATGGTCATGTGTACATTGAAGACGATGGTGATGATGAGAATACAGTCCCAACATTTAATGGTCAAATGGAAGAGCAAGAAGTGTAAGTCGAGTTATCTTAAGAAAAGTAATTTGTTGTAACTTAATCATGCAAAAGAGAAGTCTAACTTGTCATTTATTGCAGGATTGATCAAATGTTTGTAGGTGCTGGAGGATTGTGTATGTCCCCACCGCCTTTGTTAAATGAAAGTCAAGATGTCCCATCATTGGAATGTTGTACTCAATTGGTGCCAACGCCCATACCGGGAATGAATCATACCAAATGGAAGGATTTAATTATTGGAGAAGGACAGATATTTCCGAATGGTTTGAGCCTTCGTCAGACATTATATAAATACAGTATTTCACACAAGTTTTCATACCAATTTGTGAAGAATAATAAACAGAAGATAATTGTGAAGTGTAAGGTTAGTGGTTGTCCGTGGTACATGGGTGCTTATTCATCAGGAGAACATCAAGATACAGAGTTTCTAACGATTCGAACATACAAAAGTGAACACATTCACCATGCACAGGACAGCCTAATAG
Organism: Inga oerstediana; assembly: GCA_963210345.1. Taxonomy (NCBI): domain Eukaryota; kingdom Viridiplantae; phylum Streptophyta; class Magnoliopsida; order Fabales; family Fabaceae; genus Inga; species Inga oerstediana. Next base: position 68,375,498 of record OY723403.1, read on the forward strand.
TCTGGCATCCACACAGGTCGAGCTTGACATCATCAATCGTAATGGATGATTTAAGGTCCAATATCGATAAGACTTCCAATGAAATTCGAGCAGACTTGTACAGAGAGTATGGGGTGCGACTGAACTACCCTCAAGCATATAGGGCAAAAGAAAGAGCGTTAAAGGAATTAAATGGACGAGTAGAAGACTCTTATCAAGCAATTCCTTGGATATGTGATAGATTGATTGAAAGTGATCCAGACACAGTTGCAAAATGGGAAGGCTCATCTAACAATAGATTTGAGCGGGTATTTATTGCTTATGGTTGCTCGGTTAAAGGTTTTATAGGTGGTTGTCGGCCCATTGTTTATATAGATGGCTGTCATCTAAGTGGCCCTTATAAGGGAACAATGTTGTCAGCTTGTGCATACGATGCAGACAACCAAATGTTTCCCTTAGCATATTCCATTGTCAGTGGTGAAACATATGATGAATGGCTTTGGTTTCTACTCAATTTGAAAGAAACAATAGGATCAATCATGATAACCATAGTGTCAGATCGCAATAATGCAATTATCGGTGCTGTTAAAGAAATATTTGGCAGCGAGCGACATGGCTATTGCTACAGGCATGTGAAGGAAAATTATAGTGCAGAGTTCTTGAAAATCAATAGAGGTCGAGCACGTACATCGGCGACTACCAAAGAGACTGCACTCAAGCTTCTTGATGCAATTGCCTATGCAAGGTTGGATGAGGACTTTATAAGTGCAATGGGAAAATTAAGATTGTTCAATCCACAATTGGCACAATGGGTGGAGACCAATGGGGATGTTGACAAATGGGCTCTGAGCAAGTTTCCTTTCAATAGGTGGGATAACATAACCACGAATATTGCGGAGTCGTTTAATGCATGGATGTTGAAAGAGAGGAAGCATAGCGTGTCAATACTAATTCATGAGCATCGGGACAAATTGGCACGGAAATTGCTTGCAAGCAAGATGGCAATGGCCAATTGGAAAAATGGAGTTGGACCCAATGTTGAAGAGAAAGTGCTGCAGCATGTTACCTATGCGGAAAATATGGATGCAGTATATTATGGAGACCATAACTTTTCGGTGCGAACTAGATGTGGTGAAGCGACAATTTATGTCAATGTAGATCTTGCTCAAAGAAAATGCACATGTTTAGCATGGCAAATGAGTGGAATACCTTGTGCCCATGCTTGTGCAGCAATTAAGGTACTCAATGGTAATGTGTACACATTTGTACATGATTGGCTGAAAGTGGAAGCACAGGAGAAAATATATGGAAACACCATGAGACCAGTTGCAACACATGATTGTCCACGAGCTGATTCTCTGACTGTCACACATTTGCTGACACAAACATTCTTGGATCCGCCAACAACTACAAGGCCGGCAGGGAGGCCGAAAAGAAAAAGAAGGGAATCTCAGTTTCAAAACAAGAAGCTTTATCATTGTGGCCGATGTCATGAGGTTGGGCACTCCGTGAGGACTTGCAAAAATCCAAATCCAACCTAAAACGATGGATTATGTACTTTCTTTTGTTAGCTACTTATTTTGGATTATGTATATATACACCATTAACTGGTGCCTTCCTGTGACCCGTATTGGTTTTTGAACGGGTCCGGATATTGGTGTAGTTAAACACAAATAGTCTGATATTAAGTTAAATGAGTAGGCGAAAATACCCCCTTACTCATACAACTTAATATTTCAATGTAAATTGATATGTGGATCTGATATGCTACTAAGTTGTGACATGCACTGTCAGAAAGTTGGAAAATTAGGTTGCATGTGTTGTTTAAATTTGCATCAGTTGCATTAGTTGTGAACAAAACTCATTATGTTGTGAAAACATACATTAGGAGTTGTGAAAATTTTCACCAGTTGCTGTCAAATTTTTGCAGCAGGAATTTAAGTAATTAGGCATTATAAGTGGTTAAAATCATGGGTTCCTTAGGTGACAGTGGTGAGGTGTGCACTTTATAAAGTCATGGGGGACTTACTATTCACTTGTGCATGTGTCTAACTTACTTCATACAATAGGCAAACAACCAACCAACCACTTGATAAAATATGCTACAATTCAGCTGTTATGAAAATTTGCATCAGAAGTACTGCTGCAGTCACGCGATGAGGTTGTGAAAGGAACTGAAAGGGTTGTTAATGAACGCTTTACAGGTTGTAAATATCTCAACATCAAAGAGTTACGGTGAGAAAACGATGGGAGGAGGTTGTAAATTGAACTGAAAGGGTTGTAAATAAACGCTTTAAGGGTTGTAAATAGCTACTTTGCCAACACTTAACGTCAGAGAACGTTGTTAGACACAAACACGGGAGAGGTTGTTAATTGAACTCAAACGGTTGTAAATGAACGCTTTAAGGGTTGTAAATGTCTCATGTACAACCCTTAAAGCGTTCATTTACAACCCTTAACGTCAGATAACGTTGTTAGACACAAACGCGGGCGAGGTTGTTAATTGAACTGAAAGGGTTGTAAATTAACGCTTTAAGGGTTGTAAATAGCTACTTTGCCAACACTTAACGTCAGAGAACGTTGTAAGACACAAACGCGGGGGAGGTTGTTAATTGAACTCACAGGGTTGTAAATGAACGCTTTAAGGGTTGTAAATGAGCATTTACAACCCTTAAAGCGTTCATTTACAACCCTTAACGTCAGAGAACGTTGTAAGACACAAACGCGGGGGAGGTTGTTAATTGAACTCACAGGGTTGTAAATGAACGCTTTAAGGGTTGTAAATAGCTACTTTGCCAACACTTAACGTCAGAGAACGTTGTAAGACACAAACGCGGGCGAGGTTGTTAATTGAACTCACAGGGTTGTAAATGAACGCTTTAAGGGTTGTAAATGAGCATTTACAACCCTTAAAGCGTTCATTTACAACCCTTAACGTCAGATAACGTTGTTAGACACAAACGCGGGCGAGGTTGTTAATTGAACTCACAGGGTTGTAAATGAACGCTTTAAGGGTTGTAAATGAGCATTTACAACCCTTAAAGCGTTCATTTACAACCCTTAACGTCAGAGAACGTTGTAAGACACAAACGCGGGGGAGGTTGTTAATTGAACTCACAGGGTTGTAAATGAACGCTTTAAGGGCTGTAAATAGCTACTTTGCCAACACTTAACGTCAGAGAACGTTGTAAGACACAAACGCGGGCGAGGTTGTTAATTGAACTCACAGGGTTGTAAATGAACGCTTTAAGGGTTGTAAATGAGCATTTACAACCCTTAAAGCGTTCATTTACAACCCTTAACGTCAGATAACGTTGTTAGACACAAACGCGGGCGAGGTTGTTAATTGAACTCACAGGGTTGTAAATGAACGCTTTAAGGGTTGTAAATGAGCATTTACAACCCTTAAAGCGTTCATTTACAACCCTTAACGTCAGATAACGTTGTTAGACACAAACGCGGGCGAGGTTGTTAATTGAACTCACAGGGTTGTAAATGAACGCTTTAAGGGTTGTAAATCAGAAAAGGCCATTTTTCAGAAAAGGCCATTTTTCATGTCATTTTGCTTTAAGGGTTGACAATCAGAAAAGGCCATTTTTCATGTCATTTTGCAGTTGTTGCGCTGTGGCGAAGCAAAAGCAAATCGCCACACCTTGAAGTTGTAAAACGAATTCATCAGATTGTTAATACACACTTCAGGAGTTGTAAACAACACATTATTCATAACGTAAGAAAACTTCTTTAATTTGAAATACGTGTTGGAGGTTGTTAAACCCATATAACCTGTTGTCAATAAACGCTTGAAGACCTGTAAAAATCACCATTGTAATAACGCCCTATTACTTAAATGTTATAACTTGTACAAGAAGGCATATGCAGTTGTGCAATAGCCGTAACCAGTTGAAAATATTTCCTTGTAACCTAAACATGGCAGTAAACAAAAAAGCAATTCTTCTTGCCCTTCCTACAATGACAAAATAGTCACACAAAGACATAAGGTTCTTGAAGAACCCACAAAATAGCAACATATGTACATAATAACATCACAAATGCTACTTGTCTCTATTCCCCTGCATTTGTTTCTTGTCACCTGCAATGGACAGCACCTTTTTGGCATGTATGTTCCTGTCATGTGTCACAAGCCACCATAACGAATCGACCTTAATCTGCCGAATTTGTTCAGGAGACAACTTAGGCATCGTATACCCCCCTTTGTCTTGTGCCGAGCCATCCCAACCGAATAACCATGAAAGAACATGGACGCCACACGAATCGCTGCAAACAGAAAGGAACAAACGATATGAAACACAACCAACCATTTCAACCGAATAAAGCAACAAAAAAAAAGGTAATACTAACATGTCAGCTTGGACATGCACTTTTGGCCAGTTGATGTCTTTAGGTATTTCTCTTCCTTTGCCAAATAATTCTGGTTTAACCCTGCGAAGTACACTAATGATGCAATCTCTCTGCAAGAAGCAAATAATGTTGACATTACACAACACAGCAAGAACAACATTTACAAAATAAAGCATAAACTTAAGTTGGAGTGCTTACACACTGGCTTGCCAACCGCTCCTTGCCACGCAATTCTTCTTGTTGCTTTTGGCTCAATCTCTTCTTCTTACTTGTCTTCTCATCCTCTAAAAGTCCATCTTCTTCCCTCTTTTGCAATCTTGCATATGTGAGCTGGTCAACCAGCGAGTCAAGGACAGAGAAACGCAATGTCTTGGTATCCAACACATAACAGAACCAGTGATCAAGCCGCAATGTAGGAGCAAAGATTAAGTCGCAATCCCCAATGTTGTATCGAATATGCTCAGGAAGGATCTCATATTCATGCGCTTGCCAGGACCACTTCTTTGGGTCAGACGACATTTTTTCCATCAACTCTGATGAAAAGATGTGTCTACTGACTCGACTAGAGTTCTGTAATTGATCCCCCACTAATGTCCTTGCGACCATTGACATAAACTGAGAAAAAATAGCTCAAAAGTTAGTGCATATCGTACTAAAGTAACAAAGTATCAGTTCTTGTCAATGTATATGTAACATACCCTATTATTGATCCACCCCCTTTCACGGAGACAATATAGTTCGCCTCGTGTGACGAAATAGTCATACATTTCCACAAACAGCCTATTACACAAACAAGCATTTTGCAGTCAGTTTTTGTTCTTAAACTAGAAATAGATAGTAGACATTTAATTACTTACTCTTGTGCATCCTCTTTGTTGGGTCTCGTTGTGCACAGCTGGAATAAAGCTTCCTTGTGCTTGTCATCTTTCGTTCTTTTCTTAGTCATGGTTGTCACCCAGGGAGAGACAAGAGCAGGCTTTTTGACCCTTGTCGATTTTCTCAATTGTACTTCTTCTTCCCCCTTTAGTACATCTTCAGAACACTCATCTTTCCCCTCGTTGGCTGACCTATTAGGTTCACCTTCATTATCTTCCTCTGAGCCATCTTCTTCATGTATGCTCCAAACTTCATCATCTCCTTTTCGTATGGCAGCCTTTTCAGCTTCACTTCCCGAGGAGGGTTGTTCATCGTCATTTTTTGACGATGACTGTTCATCAATTTCTGCCCCTGCATCCATTTCTCCCCCCCCCTAACAACCTTGCCTCAAGGGAAACCAATTCCTCTTGGACAATTGACACCACCCTTGACATAATTCTTTCATATGTTCTCTTCAATTCCTACAAATTATGAGGGAAATATTAGTGACAATAATATGCAAAGTATGTAAACCTCACATCAAAGTTCATCACTTACCGGGTGTGTTATAATATTCTGCTGATGCAATTCCGAGGCCGGACCCCCCACTACTTGCCCCACGGAATGTAGCAACCCTTGGTTGCTGTGCCTCTCTATTTGCACTCTCTTCTTCACGTTTTTATCATTCCAATATCGTACTGCTTCGTCATTTTTAGAGGCTTGTAGTTCACCGAGGGGAAATTTTTGTAAGCAAAAAACCTGCATACAATGTGAATAACAACTTAACATAAGTAAATGTCAACATTTAATGTAGAACTTTAGGAATCATTATACAATGAAAACTTATGTTGCACTTACCATAAGAAAATATATACACCCTCCAACGTTGATTTTTCCTGAAGCTTTCCCTTTGCTCACTTTTTTCTTGTATTGTCCAACTGAATTTGAAAGTTCACTCAACACAAAGGTAGCCCAATCATTGTCTCCAAAAGCTGGCTGTGTAGCCACCAACACCTTTAACACTCGGTCACTAACCTTAACACCGGCTCCGGGACACAACAACGTGCCCAATGCGTACATAATAAAGAGAAATTCAAAATCTGCATCATCTTCTCTTTCAATCAGCCATTTCCCAATTGTCTTATATGGCACTGTGCCATACAATGTTTTTAATTGTTGAAAATCTTTGTCTTCATTCATCGCATTTCTTTCAATGTCCCCGCCCACACACGGTAACCCCATAAATTCTGTTACATCTTCCGAGCGAATGTGGAGTGACCTCCCTCGAATGGAAACATTGTTGGTTGGAGGGTCAAATGCACCCATAAACTGCCCACATAAGTCTCGAGGGATTTGTGAACAGCTTATGTTGACCAACTTATCAAATCCAATTCTCTTTAACCGTTCCATCCGCTCTTCTCTGTTCTTCAAACTTTTGCACACCTCTATAAATTGATTAGGGGCACACCGAGTAAGGAATGGAACAACATATTTTTTCCCTTTTTCCCCTCTCCTTAATTTCTTTGCCCTCTCCTTATATTTCTCCTTCTCATCATCTTTCAAAGCGTTCCAAGCTTCTTTTACCGACTTACTCTCCTCTTTAAAAGGCCTTTTCGGCTCATTCTTTTTCTTCTTGTTCTGGTAATACTCTTGCGTGAACAATACATACGATGACACTTTTGGCTGCCTCTCTTCTTCTTTATCTTCCCTTTTTCTTTTGTTCGCCATTTTTTACTTAACCAGAAACATAATAATTAATCCAATCCTTCCAAAACTCAGTAACAAGAGCTTTAACACAGAGTACAGTCCACTGATTCAAACTATTTTCATGTGCAAATTAAAACTCAATATCAAAAACAATAATCGAAAATGACTCCAACACAACACTAGTTTGGTGCCACCAAGAGACTACTGCTTTGCATAGCTTATAACCAGTAAATTCCACTGTCACAAATCAGATTCACCTCCAACATTGCCCAAAATTTTGACATTTCAGTACATGCACCTAAAGTCACACAACTTACCATGGCAATCAATATGTATGTCAAATGCAAATTTTGACAAGTAAGCTCATATCAGAAATTTCACCAAACTCAACAAAGTGTACAGAATTTCAGCGATGGATGCAAAGCTTTGGAATATACCGTTCAGCAAACATCCACATTTTGACAACAAATTCAAGTCACTGCACCAAAACTCTAACCCAAGTCCACACAGTTCAGTTTTATCACAAAACAACTCAATATTATCAGTGGAAGTCAACAAACGGTGCACAATAAAGCTGCAGAGACTATAAACAGTAAAGCCGCAATATAAACAAGTTAACATTGAAGAGGTATAGATTAATGCCATATGAACAAGCATCTATAAAAAAACCATAACCAATTACTACCTACAATATGGAGCTAAATGTAGATCATGCCATTTTTTTTTCTTTCCTAAATAAAGGGGGTAGGAAATGGGGCGGGCCCAATCTTCCTCTTCCTATCAAACTAATATGCCAAGCTTCTCTTAGCCCTATAGTCTTTCTCCTTCCTAAATTTATCCAAATGATTCAAGACCTGAACTGAAAGAGACTCTACAAACAAAGCTTTCACAATCATCTCTCAAAATGCCATTTTTGTTACTAGAAAATTACACAACTTAAATCAAAGTCCTAAATCCTAAATCCAACAACAAGTGGAGGAACGCCGGCGGGAATGGCAATTTTATTTAACGTGATTGTGTGTGTGTGTAGATAAAAGTATGTAACGTGATTTATACTTAAATACAATTTTATTTTTAAAAAAAGAGTTTGACATAAATTTAAGTTGCTAATATATTGAAAAATCAGTTTAAGAAGATTTAAATTTAAAGAAAATTTAAAAATTAGAAAAAGTTAGCTTCAACTTTTAAGTCACTTTTGGTCTAAAATCATTTTTCTTTAAGAATTATCCCAAACACAAATTTTTACATTAAACTAATCTTCTTTTGGCTCCAGTGAGGCAATAAATTTTTGGCTGGGAATAAGGTATAGTTATTCCTAATCCCCTCTCGTACCGTAGATTTCTCAAAGGCAAAAGGGCTTTAATGTTGGTCACGAGATCTCTCCGCACATACCGTTAGAGATTGAACCCCTAATTAGATACTTAAAAAACCTAGTTAAGTGCCACCTGTATTAGGTATAGTGATTTGTTCCAATGACTTTTGAAGCTCTCCATGCATAGTGTGTTTGGGTGGATTTCTTGGGAGCTTCATGGATCCACTATTTTGGTTTTTCCCCCCCATCATGTCATGAGAAGAATAGAATCCTACTTTGCAGTCTACATATGTTTGTTAAGGTCCATACCTAAAATTGCTCATTCAACCACAAGCTAGTTACAACCGCTATTACATTACAGTGAACACGTCCAAGTCGCTTACAATACCAAAAGCACTCGCAACAGTTTTTCTACATAATACATTCCACCACCTGTATTCTTAAAGTAACAGACTACTCATCTATCTACACTGTACTGCTAGATTTATTAATAAAGTCTCCACAATATATCAACGAGAGGTTTATGTATTTTAATCTAATGTGGATTAACAGAGCCGCACTTGAGTCTAACCTGACCATTCTGACCAGTGAGAACACCAACACTACTGAGCTTAGCCATGGAGACAGCAAAGTCATTGAAGAAGGCAAACTGGTTAATGAGCTTAGCCATGGCGCCTAAATCCTAAATCCAACAACAAGTGGAGTCCTAAATTAATGAGAAACGGTGATTTCTTTCACTCACCGGCGGGAATGGCGCCTTCGACTGGAGCACCGATGGAGTCTCGAAGTGGAGGAACGCCGGACGACTCTCGGCGCCAGACACCACCGACGGAGACGCAGCCGCAGCCGACTGCAACACCAGCACCCACACACGGCCACAAGACGCCGACCAGAAACGGGACACGCACGGCGAACGAAGGGAGCACCGACGGTGAGCGAGGGCCGACGGTGAGCGAGGACCACCAGCGACGGACACGATCAGCGAATGACGGCACAACCACGGCCACGCACCGCACGCCACCGGACGACAACGGAGACGCGATTTGGAACGCGATTTGGCCTCTGGAACGCGATTTGGCCCTCTGCGCGATGATTTGGGGTTGTGCCGCTCTGGTCTCTCTTTCGTATTGAGGAAGAAGAGTTTAAATTTTCATTAGGGCATGTGTGTCTTTTTGCATTTGAAAATAATATCTGAAAAGTCCCTAGGGACTTTTCAGATATTTCAGATTTTCCTGGGACTTTTTTGAGAATATTTTGCTTCCATGGGACCTCACAGTGATTTTCCCAAAAATATATAGACAGGAAATGTGATTAATTAATTCATATTTCTTCTTTCCCAAAATAGAACTCTGACTTAAGTGAATGTGGCTCAGCCCAATAGATATAATCTATAAACGGATGGAAAACACTGTTTGTGTCCTCCATACTCTAACATATACACAAACATGCTTGAAAATGAATAATATTTACATGATACAGATAAGAAATATATCACGATAAACATGCTAAAAATAAGATCTATCCAGACAGTTAAGTTTGAACATTACATACTCATTTTAAAGAGGTATTTCATCTAACATTTGTGTATAAATTTTGTTTAATGCTTTGTTATTGTGTGAAATTAATTTTAAAACATAAAAGAATTTCTCATAAATCATTATCTAACTATTCAGTATATATATATATCCTAGGTTACAACCGACTCTTTAGGTCGTTAAATTAAAGATGAGGCCACTTTGTCTCTATGGATATTTAATTGAATTATTGGAATAGACTTAATACTATACATTGACTAAGTGGACCAATCGCCGTAGTTTCTCACACATCGCTCTATATTCTTTCAAATCACACCTCAAAATATGAAGCAAACTCATTCTAAAAGCACAGAACATATAAAGACATTCCAGAAGGTAAAATAGCTGTCTTAGCTTCTTTCTCTATTCATTTACAGATACTTCGTCTTCTTCTAATCCAAATGGTGTCTGTATTGCTCATGTGTTTACAAGCAAATTTCTTTTGATAAAGCTCACTTATAAATGTTTTCATTTCATTCTACTTTTCTTCTTTCTGGGCTACCTCATGAAAGATGTCGCCAAGTCATTTTATTTTATTTTATGCCGAGGCATTTTCAAATACGACTCAGATCTTTTAAATCACATTTTCTTTTCATCCAGTTCAGAATTGTAATCTTTATATTACCAATTCCCAGAAACCTGCCCCTCTCGATTCTAGAAGCTGGATCTCGGCAAGTGCTAGGAGAGGAAATTTTCCTGTTGCCGTCGAAAGTCCAGGTATGGAGGATTGTCATCAAAATTACACAGGATTTAGTTCATTTTTGTCAAATTATACAGATTTTTAACTATGACGAAATAAAAATTTCCATACATACTAAAAATATTCAGTGTATATATATAGTAAATATTCTTTTTATTGTTTAAAAATTATGAGTAAGTTTTTTATTTGATAAAGATATCCCAAAGCCACTTTTTTCTTTTCAATTAAGTTTCCCTTTCGAGAGATAAAGGGTAAAGAATTTTTATTTCTTCTAATAAATGTGCTTCTTGATATTTAAACTTGTATTTTCGTCCTTACAGAACTGAGATCATTTACCAAATCAACTAACAACTTGTTGCTATGCTCCAAACCACACTTGAGACTAATTCTTTTTCATCTTTCTCGATAAGTGTGTTTTCTAAGATTTAAATTTGTATTCTTCTTCTTATAAGGATGAAATCGCTTACCATCTCAATTATCATTATCAGATTATTGCTTGCTATTTAGTTTTTAAAATTTCATGTAATAATATCCCTTTTAAATTTTAAAAATGAAAACTTTGGAGCAAAGGCTCTTCTATCACAAAGATGGAATAACGAAATCATTGGTCTGGTAAAGTTATTAACTAGTGGGGCCGAACGTAGAGTTGCTACTTGCTTCCTCCAACACCCAATACCCCCTTGCTCCCAACCGCCTTCCATTTATTGTTGGCAATTTAAAAAAAAAAAAGTAACTACCTTCGGTTAGTTTTATCAATTAACTTAGAAATTCCAGAAAAATGGATAAGTTATATTTTGTAATTAGTGTGATTGTTCTTAAAGTATGTATGTATGTATTATTACCGAACTTTTTATCAGCAGGAACAAGTGCTTATTTTCTAAAAAATAAATTGATAGAAAATTCACATGCTGATACTGAATATATATCTATATGCATATATATAAGGAAGTGTTAAATAATAATGTGTATGTATAAATTTTGCAGATAAATGGGTGCGTCATGTAGTGTTGATGTAGAGAATCCTCCTGAAACTGGAAGACCTAGTAGTGTTGATATAGATGATTGAACCTTTTTTTTTTTAAAAAAAAATAAAAAGTAAGGCCATTATTATCTTTTTACCTCTAAAACTTAATTTTATTTTGGTTTATGGGGATGCATTGAAATTTCTAAACTCCTTGGGGCTTGACTGAAATTGTCCCATTTATAATTGATAGCTTGGAGCATGTAAGAAAGAAGGAAGAAATTACTCTTATGTGGTGCTTAATATAATATCTATTTATATAATTTATAAAGATTAAGGATGTTAAATAAGTTAATTATACCATATGTGACATGATCTCTCTAAAATATTTCTGTATAATATTGATTATGTATTAGTTAATAAGTTAGATAAATTAATTTGAAAACGATAATAAATATAAGAGATAAAAAAAAATTTTACATTTAAAAATAAAATTCATCTTCAAATTAGGTTTTTTTAAGAATGGAAGAGTAATAAACGGTTTCATTATGCTCTAACTTTTGACAGTACGAAAGAGAGTTGCGTGTAGATGCATGATGGCCCTTGATTCATGAATCTATAGCCATTTTACTTTTCAAGGTGCTCGTGGAATTGCAGTTTCGTTCCGTACAATAATGGATACATGTTCATGCGGGGTCCTGGGTATAATGGTATATTGAAAAACATCATCTTGTCCTGGGATGATATAGACCATATATTTCGCTGTGTGTCCCGCATTGGACCCCAGCACTTGCTGTTTTGGTAATCATTGATGTATATTTACACGTGCCCTTTAATAAATAGTACTTTTTCCTGTCATTAAAATAAGAATTAATTTATTTGTAAGTCGGTGATTACTTTTATACCTAAAATAAACACTGTGTTTTACACGTTTTGAATAAAAATTTATAAATATTTTTACATATTTGGTTAAAATATATCTAACATGTTAAAATATTTTTTTTAGGTGCATCAAGCACCCCTAAAGCATTTTGTGATTAATTTGAATTCATCAAAAAATATTTTAAGGCATTAGATGTATATAAAAAAATATTTTAAGATATTGGATATATCATAAAATATTTTAAAGTGCTAAATATATATGAAAAAATACCTTAACATGCGGATATACCTAAGCCTTTACCCCTGTACACGTTTTAGTCTTTTTGAGTTGGAGGTAGTTTGGTACGTACTTTCATACTAATAGAGTCGGTCTCACCGCAAAAAATAATTATTGTTAGTTAATTCTAGCTGTTCTATCGTTTTTGTTATGATTTTGTAAGTTCAAGGACACTTTTACACTTTAAAAAAAGTACATCGTATTAGGTGTATTTTAAATAAAAATTTATAGGCGTTTTTACATCAATACCCATTTATTTATATAACAGGAGGCCAGAAGCCCTTGTGAGTGAAAACAATAGTGACAGACAATTAAAATAAAATTCCTATTCTAACCCATTATGCGTTGCATGACTAGGTAAGGGACCACAAGAAAAATTTACAAACTCACCACCTAATCTCATCGCACCTCTGTGTAAATTGACTTGGTTTAGATTGCCTAGATTTAGCGATATGATCCCCTTCAAATCTCTATGCAATTCAAGTATATGATACATCAATAAAATATAGGATTATGCTACATCCAGCACCTAAAGTGTTTTGTTTTAATGTGCAGCCAGTACTCTAAAGTATTTTATGTTGTATCTAGTATCCTAAAATATTTTTTTAGGTGTGTCTATTACTTTAAAGTACTTTTTTTAAAAAAAAATATATGCACATAAAAAATACTTCAAATTGTTGGATGCAAGTCCACCCTAAACTATATATAGACATGAAATGCGATTAATTAATTCATATTTCTTTTTTCCCAAAATAGAACTCTGACTTAAGTGAATGGGGCTCAGCCCAATAGAGATGATCTGTAAACGGATGGAAAACACTGTTTGTGTCCTCCATACTCTAACATATACACAAACATGCTTGAGAATGAATAATATTTAAATGATACAGATAAGAAATATATCACGATAAGCATGCTTAAAATAAGATCTATCCAGACAGTTACGTTTGAACATTACATACTCATTTTAAAGAGGTATTTCATCTAACATTTGTGTATAAATTTTGTTTAATACTTTGTCATTGTGTGAAATTAATTTTAAAACATAAAAGTATTTCTCATAAATCATTATCTAACTATTCAGTATATATATATATATCCTAGGTTACAACCGACTCTTTAGGTCGTTAAATTAAAGATGAGGCCACTTTATCTCTATGGATATTTAATTTAATTATTGGAATTGACATAATACTATACATTGACTAAGAGGACCAATCACCGTGGTTCTCACACGTCGCTCTATAATCTTTCAAATCACTCCTCAAAATATGAAGCAAACTCATTGTAAAAGCAAAGAACAAATAAAGACATTCCATAAGGTAAAATAAATGTCTTAGCTTCTTTCTCTATTCATTTACAGATACTTCATCTTCTTCTAATCCAAATGGTGTCTGTATTGCTCATGTGTTTACAAGCAAATTTCTTTTGATAAAGCTCACATATAAATGTTTTCATTTCATTCTACTTTTTCTTCTTTCTGGGCTGCCTCATGAAAGATGTCGCCAAGTCATTTTATTTTATTTTATGCTGAGGCATTTTCAACTGTGACTCAGATCTTTTAAATCTCATTTTCTTTTCATCCAATTCAAGAATCGTAATCTTTATATTACCAATTCCCAGAAACCTAACCCTCTCGATTCTAGAAGCTGGATCTCGGCAAGTGCTAGGAGAGGAAATTTTCCTGTTGCAGTCGAAAGTCCAGGTATGGAGGGTTGTCATCAAAATTACACAGGATTTAGTTCATTTTTGTCAAATTATACAGATTTTTAACTATGACGAAATAAAAATTTCCATACATACTAACACTACTTCTGGTAGTATATATAAAGTAAATATTCTTGTTTATGTTATAACGACCGGAGGTGTAGTGTATATATATAGTAAATATTCTTTTTATTGTCTAAACATTACGATTAAGTTTTTTTATTTGATAAAGGTATCCCCAAGCCATTTTTTTTTTTTTAATTAAGGGTTCCCCTCTTGAAGTTTAAAAAGTAAAGGATTTTCATCTCTGCAAGTGTGTTTTTCGAGATTTAAACTTATTATTTCATCCTTACGGAGCTCATGTCATTTACCAAATCAACCAATAACTTATTGGTATGCTTCAAACCACTTTGTACTTGACACTAATTCTTTTTCATCTTTCTCGATATGTGCGTTTCTTGGAATTTGAACTTGCATTCTTCTTCTTATGACAATGAAGCCACTTACCATCTCAATAATCAGCTTATTGCTTGCGATTAAGTTTTTAAAATTTCATGTAATAATATCCCATTTAAATTTTAAAAATGAAAACTTTGGAGCAAAGGCTCTTCTATCAGAAAGATGGAATAACGAAATCATTGATCTGGTAAAGTTATTAACTAGTGGGGCTGAACGCAGAGTTGCTTCCTCCAACACCCAATACCCGCTTGCTCCCAACCGCCTCCCATTTATTGTTGGTAATTAAAAAAAAAGTAACTACCTTGGGTTATTTTTATCAATTAATTTATAAATTCCAAAAAAATGGATAAGTTATATTTTGTAATTAGTGTGATTGTTCTTAAAGTATGTATGTATATATTATTATCGAACTTATTATCAGCAGGAATAAGTGCTTATTTTCTAAAAAATAAATTGATAGAAAGTTCACGTGCTGATATTGAATATACATATATAATGAAGTGTTAAATAATAATCTGTATGTATAAATTTTGCAGATAAATGGATGCGGCAAGTAGTGGTGATGTAGAGAATCCTCCTGAAACTGGAAGACCTAGTCAACCCCGATTACGGAGGGTTGAATCAGCTTCTTTTAACAGACCTATCCTTGACCTTTTAGAAGATACAAGTAATCAACTACATACTCTCTCCATTCTCTCTAATGTCAAATAAAACACTAATGTGTTCAATTATTTTGGGTTTCCTCACGATTTTCTTATAACATTAACAAAAAGAACTAATTTAGCACGTATAATCAAATATTCTTTAATCTTTTGATAAATTTAACACTTATGTATTCTTATACTTGAGAAGAAAATGATATAAAAACACACATCACATATCTACACTCATAATTTCTTTTCCGTTTATATTTACAGATATATATTTTTAATCATTTTGTTTGGCAATGTTTTGTCACTAAGGCAATTCATAAAAATAACGTAATAAATAAATAGTTTTTTTGGGGAAAATAAATAAATAGTTGTTTTGTAACTTGCAATATATGCATTATTATGTTTTCAGAAATGTTTGTCCATCAACTGTATTTTCATTGGAAATTTTGGTGATGAATATTTAATAAGCTAGTGATGGAGGGAGGGGCGACTAGCAAGGGATTTTTGATGCCCCACTCTCTAATGCTCCATAAAATATCAGAGTGGGCATTTACAATCCCAAACTATCAATATTTATACCCATTAAATTTTATTTTTGTATGCATATATATCTATATATATATATATATATAATTCACTCTAACTGAGTTATATGCATATAAAACCCTTCATATTTAAAGACTTTTCATATAAATAATGAACAAAACTACAAGCATGAGAATTATATATATATATATATATATATATATATATATAAATGTAAAAGTTTAGAGAAGTTTATTGTAAAGTTTCAAAGGTTATGGGGATGATTTACATGTGATATAAAAATCAAGATAATTTTGTATAATTTAACCTGTACTTTTTTATATGGACTCTCCCAATAAATTTTTGGGAAAATCACTGTCAGGTCCCAAGGAAGCAAAATATTGTCAGAAAAATCCCAGGAAAAACTGAAATATCTGAAAAGTCCCTGGGGACTTTTCTGATATTATTTTTCAATGTAAAATGACACACATGCCCTAATGAAAATTTAAACTCGTCTTCTTCAATCGAACGAGAGCAAAGCGGCAGAGCCCCAAATCGCGTTCTAGAGAGGCATTTGAAAAACAAACTTCTGCCGTCTCCGTTGTCGTCCGGTGCCGTGCGGTGCGTGTCCGTCGGTGTGCCGTAAGTCGCTGAGGGTGTCCGTCGCTGGTGGTCCGCCGTTTGCCCTGCCTCACCGTCGGTGCTCCCTTCGTTCGCCGTGCGTGTCCGTTGCTGGTCGGCGTCATCGTCGTGCTAATTTTGTTCTGTTTAATTCCTATCTTCGCCAAAAATACTCAGAATTAATGACGGGTAAGCTCGCGCATTTTGTTAGATCATTACGGCTTCTGGAACGAATTGCCTTCATCCTAATTAGGGTATGTTCTGATCAATCTTTGATGTCCTGAAAATTCATAATAATTCATGTGCAATGATCAACGAGTTTGAAGCCTGATGAAAATGGTGGCTAGGAATTCTATTTGGCGTTTCAATTAGAAGGCCTTGTTGTACTGTTGAGTGTTGACACTAGGTTTTTTATGAGTAATTTTGAAAGTTGATTTTGGTTTCTAGGTATACTGTAAAGCTTTTGATTCTCTTTTGTAACGTTCTTCTACCTAAGAGGCTAACACTACTACGTTTTAGAACTCCTAATTTTGTGTTCATGCTAGAGGAATACACACACACACACTCCTTTGCTCTGTCACAGTGTCACCTAGTGAAATTACTGATAAAAACCTATCAAAATGGTTGTTTAAGTGGATCCCCATCTCGTGAATCATTACTTCAGTGAATTTTCTGATTGTTTTGGCTTTTTGAAAACCAATGTTTCATTTTGGATCAATAAATTTACCGGTATGTATATTTGACTCTCTTTACATTACTAGAAATGTTGCTAACTGTAAGCAGTATTTCATTTTTCTCTTGGACATTCAAGTCTGCTATATAATGAAGCAATAGTTTAGCAGCAAATTACACAACCAAATTAACTGTTGTATGTTAAATTTTATATTGTGGTGATGCCTAGATTCACTGACATGCCTTGCACAGAGTAGTTTGGGATGTGACAAACTCTACACTTCTCAACCTTATGCTAACAGTTGAACTTACAATCATGAGTTTATAACTGAATTAAGTTGGTTGTATTGTGTTGTGCAGGCTCAAATTCTTTCTCATTTTGTTCTTCAGGCGTGGACTAAAAGATTTCTGTTTCTAGAATGTTCTCAGTTGTTCGGCCTACATCGCTGGTTGTGCTGCATGATTTAAAAGGTCAAAGTTCATGATTAAAGCATTTTGTCGTATCACAATCAAATGACAATTAGCAGGTTTTTTAATCTAATCAGGGGTTAAACCATGTACAAGAAATTACTAGAAAGTTTCTTTTCATTTTTTCACCATTATGCTCTGCGACGTGGCTAAAACTCAGGTGCACACAAAGCTTATTAGGGGGAAGTAGATTTTTCTTTTTCTAGAACATAAACCCCACAAAGAATGTTTTGATGTGTATTCCTAATTGCCTTTTAGAAGAGGATATGTTTTGATGTTTTACATCCTGCCCTCAGAATTAAGAATTAGTTTCTTTTGGATATGATGAGACAGCTGGGATATAAAGATAGAGAATTTGTACTTTTAGCTCCATATTGTAGGTAGTAATTGGTTTTGGTTTTTTTATAGATGCTTGTTCATATGGCATTAATCTATACCTCTTCAATGTTAACTTGTTTATATTGCGTCTTTACTGTTTATAGTCTCTGCAGCTTTATTGTGCACCGTTTGTTGACTTCCACTCATAATACTGAGTTGTTTTGTGATAAAACTGAACTGTGTGGACTTGGGTTAGAGTTTTGGTGCAGTGACTTGAATTTGTTGTCAAAATGTGGATGTTTGCTGAACGGTATATTCCAAAGCTTTGCATCCATCGCTGAAATTCTGTACACTTTGTTGAGTTTGGTGAAATTTCTGATATGAGCTTACTTGTCCAAATTTGCATTTGACATACATATTGACTGCTGAGGTAAGTTGTGTGACTTTAGGTGTATGTACTGAAATTTCAAAATTTTGGGCAATGTTGGAGGTGAATCTGATTTGTGACTGTGGAATTTACTGGTTATAAGCTATGCAAAGCAGTAGTCTCTTGGTGGCACCAAACTAGTGTTGTGTTGGAGTCATTTTAGATCATTGTTGTTGATATTGAGTTTTAATTTGCACATGAAAATAGTTTGAATCAGTGGACTGTACTCTGTGTTAAAGCTCTTGTTACTGAGTTTTGGAAGGATTGGATTAATTATTATGTTTCTGGTTAAGTAAAAAATGGCGAACAATCATGTGTTGCAACTGGTTGGTTGTGTTTCATATCGTTTGTTCCTTTCTGTTTGTAGCGATTCGTGTGGCGTCCATGTTCTTTCATGGTTATTCGGTTGGGATGGCTCGGCACAGGACAAAGAGGGGTATACGATGCCTAAGTTGTCTCCTGAACAAATTCGGCAGATTAAGGTCGATTCGTTATGGTGGCTTGTGACACATGACGGGAACATATATGCCAAAAAGGTGCTGTCCATTGCAGGTGGCAAGAAACAAATGCAGGGAAATAGAGACAAGTAGCATTTGTGATGTTATTATGTACATATGTTGTTATTTTGTGGGTCCTTTGAGAACCTTATGTCTTTGTGTGACTATTTTGTAATTGTAGGAAGGGCAATCATGCAATGCTTTTTTGTTTATTGTCATGTTTAGGTGACAAGGAAATATTTACAACTTCTTACGGCTATTGCACAACTGCATATGCCTTCTTGTACAAGTTGTAACATTTAAGTAATAGGGCGTTATTACAATGGTGATTTTTACAAGTCTTCAAGCGTTTATTCACAACAGGTTATGTGGGTTTAACAACCTCCAACACGTTTTTCCTGCAGATGATGTTTTCTTACGTTATGACTAATGTGTTGTTTACAAGTCCGCAAGTGTGTATTAACAATCTGATGAGTTCGTTTTACAACTTCAAGGTGAGACGATTTGCTTTTGCTTCGCTACAGCAAAACAACAGCAAAATGACATAAAAAATGGCCTATTCTGACCTCGTTCGCTGTTGGTACGCCTCAGCGAACCAGCAGCGATAACACATGATTTCTGTTTTATAATGCTTGAAGTGCTGATTTACAACCCTTAAAGCGTTCATTAACAACCCTGTGAGTTCAATTAACAACCTCCCCCTCGTTTCTCTCTGATAACGCTATCTGACGTTAAGTATTGGCAAATGAGCTATTTACAACCCTTAAAGCGTTCATTAACAACCCTGTGAGTTCAATTAGCAACCTCCCTCTCGTTTCTCTCTGACAACGTTATCTGATGTTAAGTGTTGGCAAATGAGCTCTTTACAACCCTTAAAGCGTTCATTAACAACCCTGTGAGTTCAATTAACAACCTCCCCCTCGTTTCTCTCTGACAACGTTATCTGACGTTAAGTGTTGGCAAATGAGCTATTTACAACCCTTAAAGCGTTCATTAACAACCCTGTGAGTTCAATTAGCAACCTCCCTCTCGTTTCTCTCTGACAACGTTATCTGATGTTAAGTGTTGGCAAATGAGCTCTTTACAACCCTTAAAGCGTTCATTAACAACCTATTGAGTTCAATTAACAACCTCCCTCTCGTTTCTCTCTGACAACGTTATCTGGCGTTAAGTGTTGGCAAATGAGCTATTTACAACCCTTAAAGCGTTCATTAACAACCCTGTGAGTTCAATTAACAACCTCCCCCTCGTTTCTCTCTGACAACGTTATCTGACGTTAAGTGTTGGCAAATGAGCTATTTACAACCCTTAAAGCGTTCATTAACTACCTATTGAGTTCAATTAACAACCTCCCCCTTGTTTCTCTCTGATAACGCTATCTGACGTTAAGTATTGGCAAATGAGCTATTTACAACCCTTAAAGCGTTAATTAACAACCCTGTGAGTTCAATTAACAACCTCCCCCTAGTTTCTCTCTGACAATGTTATCTGACGTTAAGTATTGGTAAATGAGCTATTTACAACCCTTAAAGCGTTCATTAACAACCCTTTGAGTTCAATTAACAACCTCCTCCCATCGTTTTCTCACCGTAACTATTACCAGTTGAGCTATTTACAACCTGTGAAGCGTTCATTAACAACCCTTTCAGTTCCTTTCACAACCTCATCGCGTGACTGCAGCAGTACTTCTGATGCAAATTTTCATAAGAGCTAAATTGTAGCAAATTTTATCAAGTGGTTGGCAAGTTGTTTGCCTATTGTATGAAGTAAGTTAGACACAGGCACAAGTGAATAGTAAGTCTCCCATGACTTTATAAAGTGCACACCTGAATGAATTAACAACTAAAATTGTTATATTAACAACTACTACTGCATGAATTAACAACTACTTGAGCTATTTACATATCACCCTTTTCACATCAACCCACCACCATGAGAATCAACTTTTCCCACGTCAAATGTCCAACTTTCTCTGTTTTGTTCCACAATAACAGAGCATTATGACACCCAAAGCCATTTGCTGTATTAACAACCACTTCAGTTATATTAACAACACTAACTGCACGAATTAACAACAATTAAATTTCTTCCCATATCACAATTTTTACAGCACCCCACCAACCTGAAAATCAGCTATTCCCACTTTAAAGGTATCATTTCCTCTGTCACCTCCCCAAAAAACAGAGCACTATCACATTAACACTACCCAACCTCATTCAAACCCCAACTACAATGCTCAAGCTCATAACTTTACCTAAATCATGTCATTACTCATCTACCTCCTACCACTTTGTCCACCATTGCCACCAAGCACCAACCTTTCACCATCATTCAATTTCACTTTATCCAAATATCACACAGAACCAAAAACAAAAAATTCAGTTTCGTGTTCTACCTCGGTACCACTACGTGGAGCTTGCAAATTTGATCCTTTACCAAGAACTTCAACATTACACTTGATCCCTTCAATGTTGGAGTTCACACCAGTCCCTTTCGCGTCGTTTCTGTGTCTCCGGAAAAAAACTTACGCCTTCCCTCCTCTTTCTGAAGCTTCCACTTTTACATTAACAAGAGGGGCATGTATGTCATTTTACATTGGAAAATAATATCAGAAAAGCCCCTAGGAACTTTTCAGATATTTCAATTTTTCCTGGGACTTTTCTGACAATATTTTGCTTCCTTGGGACCTGACAGTGATTTTCCCTAAATTTTTCCCATAAACTAATCACATTCCTAAAAATTAGTACGAGAAAATCACAACCAAATCACTTTTGTTTCAGAGGAGGCCAGAGATGACTACTTGGATTCATGTGTGCGTCTATTCAGGTATGCATCGGAAGGAAATTGGGAAAAAGCTAAGCCCATGTTTTTAAATCGTGAAATGCTTCGGAGTGCTGGCATAGCAAAAGGATGGACAACAGCACTTCATGTAGCAGCAGGAGCAGGCCATGTTGTCTTTGTTAAGGAGCTTGTGGATTTGATGAATGGGAGTAACTTGGACTTGCAAGACTCTAACGGAAACACTGCCCTCTCCTTTGCTGCTATTGCTGGAAACTTGGAGATTGTTAGGTTATTGTGCCAAAGAAATAATTCATTACCAAAAATAAGAAGTGGAGCAGGTTTCACTCCTCTTCTTTTTGCTGCATTACAAGGGAAAGCTGATGTGGCAAACTATCTATTCCGTCTCACTGCTAATGATGAAAGTTTTGATGAAGCGGATTGGAATACGTTATTCCTCACTTGCATCGAATCTGGTATTTAAGGTAAGTGTATGTTGCCTTTATATATCTATATATATAAAGCATGAATACACTCAATTATTATAAGTGAAGTATAGGTAGTTGGGGACCAATAAGTATTCGGTACATATTCAAACTGCAAAAAAACAGTGAATTAGCGATGAAATTAAATGATTTCATCATCAGATAGACTGTCACTAATTAGTTAGTGATGGAATACCATCACTAATTAGTTAGTTTTTTGTAGCATAAAAAGTCACCATTTTTTGTGAATTATTTGAACTTAATTGACATGTAGCTCTATGCTTCTTATTAAACCATCAACTTTTAGAATTTGCATTTCTTGACTACTTTTTCTATATTTCGTAGATTTAGCATTGCAAGTGTTGCAAGCTAGGCCAGGAGTAGCATTTGCAAGGGACGAAGATCACGGGATGACAGGTTTGCATATCATGGCTCAGAAGACAGAAGATTTGGGAAGTGATAAACCAGATCATCAAAATCAACCCACAAGTACAGGTAAATTAGCATTGAAACTGTGTGTTTGTGGAATAGTACTTGCTAACTTACTAATTTGGCGTATTGAATTCATCAAGTACTTGTTCGTTTGCTGTGTAAAGGAATTCTCGGGGGTGTAGCGTCAAAGTTACATATCAGAGAAATCATAAATGAGCCATCAAGACTACTATTTGATGCAACAAAAGTTGGAAATTTTGACTTTTTGGATGAGCTTATGAGGGCATACCCTGATTTGATTTGGGAGTTGGACGAAAGGAGATACAGTATAATTCATGCGGCTGTTTTACATCGTCATCCTAAAATCTTCAATCTAATCCATGCATATAGTGGAAGTAAAGATATCATATTGGCATATAAAGACGGAGATGATGGAAATAATATATTACATTTGGCTGCAAAGTTACCACCACCTGGTAGACTAGAATTGGTCTCTGGAGCAGCTTTCCAAATGAAGCTCGAACTGTTATGGTTTCAGGTACTTTTAACTAATTTTAGCTGATTTCTTAAATCGCATAAGTCGGTTATGAGGCTCTTATAAGAAGGATAAGAGGAAGTATATATATAAATGAAATTACTATATGAACAACCTTTTGATATATGGCAGGAGGTGAGGAAGACAGTGCTACCATCATATACGAATAAGAAAAACAAAGATGGCGAAACACCTTGGGAGTTATTCACTAAAGAGCATGCTGCATTACGCAAAGAGGCCGAGTCATGGATGAAAAAAACAGCCGAGTCATTTATGTTTGTTTCAACTCTTATTGCTACTGGAGTGTTTTCTGCTGCATTTAACGTACCAGGTGGTACCAATGATGATTCAGGAGCTCCCAATTATTTATGGAAACCATGGTTTATGGTATTTGCAATATCAGATGCTGTTGCAATGATCTCATCTTCAACTTCCATACTAGCCTTCTTATCAATCCTCATATCACGTTATGCAGAGCGTGACTTTTATCAGTCTCTACCCTCAAAGCTAATGTTCGGATTGATAACACTCTTTGTCTCCATAACCAGCATGATGATCGCATTTAGTAGCGCTTTCTTCGTTACATATGACCATGGCTTAAAATGAGCTCCCATCTTCATTTCTGTGCTTTCAATTTTGCCAATAGCCATATTCTTACGTTATCAATTTCGACTTTTTCGTGATATCATTTACTCAACATGTTGTTTAAGCTCTCTATTCAAGCCAAGCAAGCGTATGATTGACTAGAAAATAGAGGCTATTTTGATGTTGTTGTATCTGTGTGTATTTTGCTTACTCCAATTTGTAATATGTGTGTGTGTATGTTTATTGTCCTTAGATTGAGAATGTATAATTGTGCATGTAGATACTTGATACATTATATTGGCTACGTCTAAGTAACTTCAAAAGCTTTCAAAATAATTTGAGACCACCCTTATATGATTTTAAATTTCTTGATTTAGTTATAATTTTTTAAAGTTGGACTACTAAACTGTAAATACCAAATGTGTAGTAACCCAAGGATAAGAATGCAAGCTTTGATTTATGGCTTCATTTAGCAATCCGTCCGAATCACATAACATTATGGGTGAGTACGGGCGAGTGTGGAGTGGGTTAAGGGGGTGATTGCGTGTAAGTTTATGATGGGTGGAAAGAAATTGGAGTCACAAGGAAAATAAAATTCGAAAGGAGCCAAAAAGAGGAAAAAGTGAAAAGGAAGGGTCAACTATTTTAATGATTGTTTCCATATGGGGATATTTCTGTTTTGCCATCCTCAATGTATAATACATAGAGTTGAGTCCATACATTGTCCGACCTAACCTGTGGGAAACGTACATTACAAAAATGTGAAGCTAATTGCTGAGGGATCAATCTTCTTTCACGATGCTTATCCTGGCTATATATTTCAAACGGTCATGAGATTTTTTTTAACAAAAAAAAAAAAATTCCCCTTCGGAAGTAAATGACTGTTTTAATGATTGAGAACAAAAATACAGGAGACATATATAGTGAATGGATTTTACCACAACAAATTTTTTGTTGCTTTATTTTTCGTCTTTTCATGTCAGGGTGTTAAGCATCATACGTTGTCACAAACGTGGGGACGGTTTAAGAATGAAAGCTTGGACCATTTAGGAAGGAACAAACGACGTTTCAATAATAATTCTGTAACTTTTTGATAGTGGAAGACTAAGACTTTTGAGGTTGACGAACCATGAATCTAGCTATCTGCTATTCCTTTTCCAAGAGCATTGCATCTAGTGGCACTCGTGGAAATCCACATTCGGGGACTTTTCCTGGAAATTGTTTGAGTTTGAGCGCTTAATTTCTTATAAGGCCTCTTCTTTAGTAACCTAGCTACAACATTTCATTTGGCCTCCTGCCAGTTCTCTCCAGTTGGCCAACTCTTAATGAAGTTGTAATTGGCACAAGTCTTTAAACAAACTACACCCAAAAAATTAGTCATTGAAGTTGGAGAGCCCTAGACCTTATAAGACTCCTCCTTCAAGGAAATCTTCTAGGATATGGGACTCATGACAATAGCTTAGTGGATGTGTGGAATTAGCAAGATAAGTAATATGATGATCCTCTTCAAGAAGAATCCACTTTATAGTTATATCTCTCAAAATATTCCAACAATCACTCTCGCTCTCTTACCAACCTCAAATTTGAAAAGTCCTACCTTTCATACTATGATATATAGCCCATCTATTTAGCTGTACACCATTGAAGACCCATGTACTAGGCGCTTTTGGTGGTCAATGGGACCTCTAATAATTTTGGTCAATTGAGTTAATTATTTATGTAGTTTTATCATTAAGAAACCGATCCCTGAAATTGTGATCAATTTTTAATCTTCATTTCAACTTTTACCAAACACGGTATTAATACTACCTCTCGTCAACAAGATCTTATATTAATCTTGTCACATTTGCTATGCATATCATTTCCAGAGATTTTGACCAAAGTTGATAAAACTTCCAAGAAACATTATGAACTGAACCAACAATAACGATGTTTTATACGTATGCATGTATATAAAACTATCAGAATATGCACTATTCAAAAAAGAAAAGCACAACGATTTACGCGTGCCTCTTTTCCGCTCCTGCTGGAGCCCTTCCATTCCGAACCCATGTGCTAATGCTTTCATACACTGAATTTCTATGTCCATTATCTGATTTATGATTTTTATGTGTATGCAGAAGTCTCACACACTCAGTGTAAATAAAAGTAATTTATTTTATTATAATTTAAAAAGGAAAAATTTCAGAAAAATATCTTCAAAATTTGAAAATCCCAAATTATTGATTTCCTACTAAAAGGAGTTGTGAATTGCTAACTAGGTGTGGTCAATACCTAATCTATTATAGAAAACAAAATTGATATGGAATTTTGATTTTTTGATGGTTTTTTTAATGTTCCCATAAAAAGGAAAAAATTATAAAATAAAAGTGGAGAAAAGGGCGTGGGAAAAAAAAAAGACGACAAATTTTGGACCCACGTAGAAAGTGGAAAAAACAATATAAGGCGAAAACCTGTATATATAGGCTATAGCACTATTGAAGTAGAGTACTATTCTAACTTGTAGATGGATAATTGATAAGGGATTAGTAAATTTAACTAACGATTGACATGTGTAGATGTTGGATTCAAGTGGGAGATCTGTTGCCTAATCAGTAATCACCCTCAAAAAAAGCCACCAATAAAAACTAAATACAACTATAAACACATGTATACGGAATGTGTGTGTGTATATATTGGCTTTAACGGCTAAACAAGTAGTAATTCTGGATGCATGATGACCCTTGATTCATGAATCTATGGCTATCTAATTTTCAAAGCACTCGTGAAATTGCAGTTTCGTCAGTAACTAGTAATTAATTAACTGAGTGGACACAACAGAATTAGACAAGATAAGTGTGAAGATCAATTACAACACTCGACCAAGAGAATCTACTTTTGAGGCCATCCATGTCTCTTTTTATAATTCCAACACTCTGATTAGAGATCCGTGCAATAATATGCATATAGGGTATTCTCCCAGCCAATGAAAAGTCTAATCTTTTACTGAGATGATATAGGCCATATATTCCGCTGTGTGACCCACAATTTGGACCCAGTCACTTGATTTTTTTGGTCATCAATCATCAATTTATATATGGATACAAACATATTCACGCGTGCCGCTTTAAATTAAGAAATTTCATATTCAAATTTAATATTAGTTGGGAATAGAAAATAACTTACATACACAGCCAAAAGGTTTAAAATAGGTGGCGGTGGTGGTGGTGCATGAGGAGGAGGACGGGGACAAATAGCAAGAGCTATTTGGTGTCTTAACATAATGAAGGAGAGAAGGATGATGTCGATGAAGAAAAATAAAAAACAAAAGGAAGATGAGAGTTTAAGTAGAGTGGAAATGTATTTCAAACAAGAGTTATGAAAAGATACTTGGTTGTCAAGCCAAACAAGGGTCAGAGTTACATAGTTTGAAGTTGGAAAGATAAATTGTTTAAAAGTTTTACATGATGATTGTTCCTTTTGACCTATAAAGATTTTGAATATGTCAAACACAAGGATCAAATAGTTAATGGTAATCATATTTTATCATTAAGTATTTATGAACAATACTTTACAGTTAAATATTGTAATCATTAAGTATTAGTTTGTGCGGACCCCGCCTTGAAATTCCTGATGGTGCTTTTTTCTCAACTGTGTATTGAACGTTACTATGTCTTGGACGGACTCTACCTCGCCATACTTGATTGTGCTTCTTTTTAGTTGTTAAGTATTGAGTGTTATATATTCATGGTTTTATAGTAGTGAGGGTTAGAAGATTAAAAAAATACTTTATAAAATTAAAACCAAAATAAAACATTAAATAAAGTTAGAAGACCTAATGTATACTTTTGTTAGAAAAAACGATTACAAGTGTAAAAACTCATCAATACATAAATAAATCTAAGGGTAAAGGTGCTAAAATAACCATAAACTTTTGTGAAAAGAGCAACTATAACCATGAACTGATTTTTGGAGCAAAAGTAACCCTAAACTTTATATATAAAAGAGGGTAAAAGTAACCACGACGTTAACGCACGATAACGTCCGTTAATGTGAACTTTTTAAGGTGTTAAAATAGCCATTAACTAATGTCAAAAGTGCAAAAGTAACCGTAAACTTTTTCTTGGATGCAAAAGTAACTTCTTTCATAATTTTTTTTCTTTTATGTTATGAGTGTTTTATCAATTTGAGGATTAAAATGACAAAACTTATGAATTAATATTGAAAAAGTCAACTTTTTTTATTTTGGTGAGAATGACGAAACGAAAGAAAATCATCACCTAACTCCAAAAGATAAAATCCAAGGTAATTAAACCTGGACCTGTCAATGAACCGGCCGGGGTACTGGGTCAAGGGTTAGTGGGTCAAACTGGAGCTAAACTAGTGAGAAATGGAAAATTTTAGGCTTATAGTATGAAATTCTAAAGGAAAAATTAAAAAAAATGTTTTTTTAAACAAAAATTAAAAGCTTAACCCAAATCTACTAACCGGTTAACCGGTTTCTGATCTGGTTCGGATCAGATAACCATGATAAAATCCTTAACATTAATTATAAAATAGGTGACTTTTTGAACATTAATTTATAAGTTTTTTTTTTACTTTTGCTTTTGTGTTATGAATGTTTTATCAATTTGGGGATTAAAATGACAAAAGTAAAACAAAACTTATAAATTAATGTTCAAAAAGTCACCTATTTTATAATTAATGTTAATGATTTTATCATGGTTATCTGATCTGAACCAGATCGAAAACCGGCTAACCGGTCAGTAGATTTGAGTTAAGTTTTTAATTTGTTTAAAAAAACATTTTTTTTATTTTTCCTTTAGAATTTCATACTATAAGCCTAAAATTTTTCATTTCTCACTAGTTTAGCTACAGTCTGACCCACTGACCCTTGACCTAGTATCCCAGCTGGTTCATTGACAGGTCCGGGTTTAAGTACCTTGGATTTTATCTTTTGGAGTTAGGTGATAATTTTCTTTCGTTTCGTCATTGTCACCAAAATAAAAAAAAAAAAGTTGACTTTTTGAATATTAATTCATAAGTTTTGTAATTTTAATCCCCAAATTGATAAAACACTCACAACACAAAAGGAAAAAAAAATTATGAATTAATGTTCAAGAAATTATTTTTGCATCCAAGAAAAAGTTTATGGTTACTTCTGCACTTTTGACATTAGTTAATGGCTATTTTAGCACCTTAAAAAGTTCACATTAACGGACGTTAACGTCATGATTACTTTAACTCTCTTTTATAAAGTGTATGGTCACTTTTGCTCCAAAAATTAGTTCATGGTTATAGTTGCTCTTTTCACAAAAGTTTATGGTCATTTTAGCACCTTTACCCTAAATCTAAAAACATACTTTCTCTCTCTCTCTCTCTCTCTCTCTAAATGTAGGAGGATCTAATATTGAAAAAATTAAGAAAATTAGTTAAATTAGTTTTAATTTTACTATATAAAATCATAAGGCCTAACCAACAAGCTGTTGGTCGAGGTGATAAGCGGCTCCGCCTCCATAAGAAAGAGAAGATACACAAATTTGAATTCCAAGAAGCATATTTTTCAGGAGAGGTGAAAACTCTTTGTACTATAAGCCTCGAAAGAGGAAACCTTTCATATTATCAAAAAAAGAAAAATCATAAGGCCTACAACTTAATTTTAAGAAAACTACGCTATAATGAATTAAACAAAGTCCCCAATTATATTAGGACAACTATAACTCTTTATATACATATTTATATATTTATATAACATGCATGAGGCCTGCCAGATGCACTTGTTAGTAAAAATAGTAAAAGGCTTAAAATAAAATCCCTAATCTAACCCATTATGATTTGCATGACTAGGTATTCATGGGACCACTAGAAATTTAAAATTTTACTACCTAACCTAATCGAATTTCTCTGCAGAATGGACAAGTTCATGTTGTCTAGATTTAGCGATATCATCACACCTTCAAATCTCTACCCAATATCTTCATTGAGTGTTCTTTTCAGTAGACTATTGATGACTCTCCACTTTTAATAGAATTTGAGATATATTTTGATATATTTTGGGAGTCATTAATGCTAAAATAAAAAGATTTATTGGAGATTTTGATAAGATATCAATTTGGTGCATTATTTGAGGATTTAATTTTAAATATTATGGTTTTCAATGTTTTGAAAATAAAAATAATAATAAAATAAAAAGATGCCATGCTATATTTATTTGGCTTTATATTAATTTTTGTTATGATTCTTACATAGTCTTTTTCTTCAATGAGGTGACGTGGTTTCTATTTTATGGATGTAAAGCTGTGAAGCAATTTCGGAATTTCCTAATCAAAGAGAAGAACACGTGGGCCATGAGAGGTTGGACCAATGTTGTTTGAATACCAATTTGAAGACTCCTTTAGGCTGCTACATGGGACGACACCGTTTGGGCTTTGTAGGGCATGTAGAATTCTGACCAAGGCTAAAGGAATGAAGAAAAAGGGCGAGAGTTTTTGGGAAGTAGCTGGACAGTGAAAAGAGCCGCAATATTGATTGCTAAATCAGCGGAGAAGCAGAGGAGGTAGCCGCACCATTCATCATCTTCTCATCGGCTTCATTGAGCTAAAAAACAGAAGGGAGAGACTAGAGGAAGAGCTGAGAGGCAAATTCACTGGTTTTCCATCTTAGTAATCAGATTTGGGGAGGCAGCCATCGTCTTCTTCATCCCCTGAACCAGAATGAGGGAGCAAGAAAGGAGGGAGGACGTCGACGGTGGCTGCAAGCACTAGCTGGACTAGAAAACGCGACCAAATCTGAGAGGAGAGGGAGTGAGAGACTGGTCTTCTTCTTCCTTGGAAAGAGAGACGGAGCTGAGAGCAATTGATTCAGGGGAGGTCGACACTGCTGGACTTGAAGGGTGAGCAGAACCAGAGGAAAGAGAGAGGGAGACATGACTACAATCTGTTCTTCATCTATGTGATTCTGGGAGTAGGAAGCTGGGTTCGTCTTCGGTGAATCATCTCCTCTCGCTACTGGAACAGAACTTATATTCCGTGGTTTATTTTGTTGTTTCAGTTCCCCTGTTCCTCGCCTTTAGAGTTCGTCTATGACTTTTAATTCTAAATTGATTGTGGCTGAGATGAATTTTGATTATGATGATGAATAGCTAGTTAATTTGCATTAGGATTATTTCAAAGCATTGCAAGGATTGAGACTTATTATTATTCTCTTTAGTTATTAATGGCAATTATGTGTTAATTTTATCTTGTTTCTAATGCTTCTATGTGACTGGCCATCACTTGGATTGTTTTGTTCAATTAAATTAAGCTTGAGAAAGTTAATTTAATTGTAGAATTTAGGTAAAATTATGCTAGACTTAAAGTTTAGGATTAAATTGATAGTTTGTTAGTAACATAGAGATATAGTTACTAACCTAGCATTGTCAAATTAAGGTTGTTACTTAATGATTATTTTCTCTTAACTGTAGCAAGAGATTGTACATGTTAATTGAGGATATAAATTTGGTTTTGACTTGAGAAAGCTTAATCAAATGCTTTTGAACCTTAGACTAATATGTAATGTCATTTAATCACTAATGGAGTGGTAATTATTTAAATCTCATGAATTGCAATGGCTAGAAATAATCCTATGCTCCTCTTGTTTTCAAGTAGAGTTTCAATTTAGTCTTTGTCAATTAATTTTTCATCTTTTTGAGATAATTATATTTGAAAATACAAAACTCTTCCAATGGTTTTACTCAACCTAATTGAAAGCGTAATTGTATTGATTAGCTCACTTTTGCCTTAGTCCTCGTGGGAACGATCTTTACTTATCACTTTATTACTTAGTGCGACCCATGCACTTGTGGTGGCGAACAACTATATACTACTTAATTTTCATGGCCTCCTCATCAGCACATTCAATGACCTTCTTTGTATGTGTCTGAACCATGTATCTCAAACATTTTTCTACCATTTTCTCTTTAATAGAAGCTATTCTTACTCTTCTTAAGAATCTTACTCTTCTTAAGAATCTTATCTTTTTTAGCATGACTCTGCATCCATCTCAACATCCTCAACTCAGCTATTTCCACTTTATATCCTTTTAAAACTCAACATTCACTAAACCTGATTAATTAATCCACATTATTTCTGTTTTTTCTCCAAAACAAAAGCTAAGTGAATGGGTTTCATCCATATAGAGACGGATGGAAACGACTGTTTTCGGTCTATATATATGTTTTATTTAATTTAATTATTGGAATTGACTTGATAATTTATATTGACTATGAGGAACAATCCCAGAAGGTTCTTTCACATCGCTATATATATTCTCTTATCACACCTCAGAATATCAAGCAAACTCATTCTAAAATCAAGGAACATATAAAGACATTCCATAAGGTAAAATAACTGTCTTAGCTTCTTTCCCTATTTATTTACAGATACTTCATTTTCTTCTTCTGCAAATGGATATTTTTAAATCATGCTTAATTTTACATTTCTGTATTAAAACACGCACATATCATCTTTACGCTCATAATTTCTTTTCTATTCATAGTTTCTGATATATTTTAACCTTTTTGTTTGACAGTATTTTTATTACTAGGACACTTCATAAAAATAACGAAATGAGTAAATAGTTCTTTATAACTTATTATTATATTTTCAGAAATGTTTGTTCACTTACTGTATTTTAATTAGAAATTTTGTTGATGAATAAATAATAAACCAGTGACAAATGGAGAAAGGGCGCCAGGGACAACGACCCCAAATTTGTTTTCTTGGTCTATAATACATTATCATCTAGTATTTATATGTACTCCTCTAATAATATTTATAAGACACTTCTAATATGTTTCACCAGAAAAGCTAAAAACCCCCCACTAACTCCATCGTAAAATTTAATAATATTTTAACTGTACCCCTATTGTTAGAAGGAATAAGTCCAAAAATAATAAATTTAGGCTAAAGTTACACACTCAAAAAATAAATTTAATGAGATAGCTTACATTAAGTAAAATAATATCTCTCTGCCCTATAAATAGGACCAGAGTAGTATATATAAACATTGTACTATAATAAATACTTGTTTATCTTGGCCGCTCATCATGCTTAAATATAATATTGGCTCTCCTGAATATACCTTTCCCATATAGAGAAACTTGAAACCTCATTAATCCTTTCTTAAAATTTCATAATTGTTTGAATTTACACCAATGCAGTTTTAACCGAAATTTATTTTTTTTGGACTTTTTAGTTCACACTCACTCCCAATAGAGGTAAAGTTGAAAAATTATTAAATTTTAAGAAAAGGTTAATGAGGATTCAGGTTTTTTTGTTGTTCTAGTAAAATATGTTAGAAGTGCTTTAAAAATATGACTAAATGAGTATATATAAACTTTGTCCTATAAATACATGTCTATCTTGACCCCTCATCACGATTGGCTCTCCTGAATATATCTTTCCCATATAATAATCACATTCCAAAAATAATAATAACAACAACAACATGAGAATTTCACAATCAAATCACTTTTGTTTCAGACGTGGCCAGAAAAAAGTACTTGGAACCATGTGTGCCTCTTTACAAGTATGCATCGGAAGGAAATTGGGACAAAGCTAAGCCCATGTTGTTAAAACATCAAATGCTTCTGAGTGCTGGCATAGCACATGGATGGCCAACAGTACTACCTGTAGCAGCAGGAGCAGGCCATGTTCACTTTGTGAAGGAGCTTCTAAACATGATGGATGAGAGTCACTTGGATTTACAAGACAAAAGGGGAAACACTGCCATCTCCTTTGCTGCTATTTCAGGACACTTGGAGATTGCCAAGTTATTGTACCAAACAAATCCTTTCTTACCAAAAATAAGAAGTCGAACAGGTTTCACTCCTCTTCTTTTTGCTGCGTTACAAGGAAAAGCTGATGTGGCAGACTATCTATTCCCTCTCACTGCTAATGATGAAAATTTTGAAGAAGTGGAATGAAATAAAACATTCCTTACTTGCATTGACTCTGGTATTTATGGTAAACCTGTGTTGCCTATATATAAAGCACAAATATATCTAATTATTACTCCTCCAATCCTAAATGTAGAACCTAGTTTGTAGCACTACAAACTATGTCCTACGTTTAGGACCAAAGATAGTATAAGTGAAGTATAAGTGGGCAACAAATATGTATTCCATATGTATTAAATAAAAATTCAACATTTTTTGTTGAGTATGTATTTCTCTTTTATATTTTTTCACTACCTTTTCAAATTTTCATAGAATTAGCATTGAAAATGTTGAGAAGGAGGCGAAGCCTAGCATTTGCAAGGGATGAAGATCGTATGACAGGTTTGCATATCATGGCTAAGATGACAGCAGATTTGGGAAGTGATAGCCCAAAACATCAAAGTCAACTCTCAAGTTCGGCTAATTATTTTTTTTTTAAATTTTTGCTAAACATAGGCATCCTCCTAGAGGCAATCCTATTCGAGGCACTACCCGGCATTAAATATGGGCACCTCTCCTATTGGAGATTCAAACCTTAGTTCGCCACGTTGCAAGGAACTAACCCCTTCAATAGACCAACCCCCATTTGTAAGTTTAGGTAAATTAATTAGCATTGTAAATACTTAGCTTGTTTGGAAGACTAACTAATTTGGCATATTCAATTCGTCAAATTGCGTATCCCAGGTATGAAGCATTGTGTTGCCCTTCAACTTGTTCATTTGCTGTGGGAAGAAATTCTCAGGGGTGTCAGCTCAAGGTCACATATTAGAGAAATGAAAAACGACCCAACAAAACTGCTAGTTGAAGCAACAAAAGTTGGAAATTTTGAATTTTTAACTGAGCTTATGAAGGCTTACCGTGATTTGATTTGGGAGTTCGACTACAGAATGCAAAGTATAATTCACATTGTTGTTTTGCATCGTCATCCTAAAATCGTCAATCTCATACATGCATATAGTGCATATAAGGATGTCATATTGTCATATGAAGACGAGAAAGATGTAAACAATATATTACATTTGGTTGCAAAGTTAGCACCACCCGATCAGCTTCAATTGGTCTCAGGAGCAGCTTTCCAAATGAAGCCTGAACTTTTATGGTTTCAGGTACTTGTTAATTCCTTATCAACTACGATGAGTTGCTATAGAAATGGAATTAGTTTCTGAACAACCTTTTGATGTGGCAGGAGGTAAAGAAGATAGTGCAACCATCATTTGTGAATAGGAAAAACTCCTCGTGACTTATTCACAGAGGAGCACGCTCCGTTACAAAAAGAAGCAGAGTTATGGATGAACAGAACAGCTAACAATTGTATGCTTGTTTCAACACTTATTACTACAGGAGTGCTTGCCGCTGCATTTAGCATACCAGGTGGTGTCAATGACAGTTCAGGAACTCCCAATTATTTACGGAAAGCGTCGTTTATGGTTTTTTCAATTCAGATACAATTGCATTGATCTCATCTTCAGCTTCCATATTAGCCTTCCTATCGATTCTCATATCATGTTATGTAGAGTATGACTTTTACAAGTCTCTACCCTCAGAGCTAATACTTGGGTTGATAACACTCTTCGTTTCCATACAAGCATGATGGTAGCATTTAGTAGTGCTTTCTTCGTGACATATGACGATGGGGATGGATTAAAGTAGGTTCCTAGCTTCATCTTTGTGCTTTCATTTTTCCCAATAGCCATTTTTCTAGTTTTGAAATTTAGGCTTTTTTATGATATAATATACTCAACATATTATTTAAGCTCTCTATTCAAGCCAACCAAGCATATGCTTTACCACTAGCTAGAAAATATAGAGGCTACTTTAGTGCAGTTGTATCTCTTTGTATTTTGATTACTTCAATTTGTAATATATATTGGTATTACTTAGATTTGGCAATGTATAATATAATTGGGCATATAGGATGCTACTAAATTTTAAATAATTTAGTAGCAAATCAAGTCATTCCACAAAGATTTAAAATAATAGATAATTAGGCATTACAATTCCTATGTTTATTTAAGTTGAGCAAATCAAAGAAGGAAATAAATTTGAAAATCAATTTACATAAAAGCAAAAGTATGAAATTTAACATCTTTAAGATTTCAATGGAGAAAAACAACATAGAGTGATTAATCCATTTTTCAAGTCTTGGAGCATATATTTACCCAAATAAATGTACTTAATATTAAGTTGTTAATCTAGAGTATTAATGGATAAAAGTATCTCCCGATCACTTATACCTCTCTCTCAAGTTAAAATTGTTATTCCTAACTAATTTACTCAAGAGGCAATAAATGTTCAATTTCACTCTAATATGATTATATAGGTCCAATAGGTATATTCCTATCCTATTGGAAAATATTCTAATATCACACTACTTAATCTTATGGTCTAATTAAGATCCCTCTCCCAAAGGTAATCTAAATTTCCCAAATTCATATTTAGTGGTGATCAGGCACAAAGTGGACAAAACATAATAGATTAAGTAAATAAAAATAACAATAAACATAATTAATTAGAGTATCCATACTGAAATCCTCAAATTATTTCATTGCTACTCTTAGCTACTCTAAGTTCAAGAAAACTTAGCCGCACATGGCTCTACACTCAGTCACAGTAGCGGCAAATTTAAGATTAAAATCCAAGATGGAAGCTGAAAGGGAAAAATTAAACAAGAAACCAGAGCAGCAAAAATAGTGCCCTCTCAGTCAACAATGGCGGTTCTGGTCCAGTGAAGAAGAACATGAACAGTAATGTAGCCTTCCAGCTCGCAACCTTTGTCCGAGCTCCTCTCCTCCCCACAGTCACCGTCGATGTTCCCAGAGCAAGAAGAATAGTAGCTTCGGCAGTATCTCTCTCTCTCTTCCCTCGATGAAGAAGCTTCAGCAGTGAACAACGCCTTTCTTGCTCTCAAGCTCGAGAATGATGGTCAATCAGCGCTCACAATCGTCTCTCTCTCTGATGAAATTTGACCCCAACGGAGAAAAAGAAAGAAGAGATAGTAACGGCACATCAGAGTTCCTTCCGTCCTCACTCCGGTTGCTGTCTATGGGTGAAAAATTTCTGGCTGGTTTCCTCTTCCTCTCTGATTATCGCCTCCGCTTCTCTTTCGCTCCCCCTGTAAGAAGGCTATTGATGATTATGAACAGCTTAGAAACGGCGCCTCCTTTTTCCCGATGCTACCTGCCTACATTCTTCTTGTTTAGGTCTCCCATATTAATATCTTTGGTCAAAACGGTGTCGCACCCAAAAAGTGAAGCTGCCTCCTGCCTTTTCTTTAGGTCCCAATTCAGCTTGTATGGCATGTGTTCTCCCTTTGAGTCATTTATTTCAAAATTGTTCACTTTTAAAAACAGGGTCGTATTACTCTTTTGCTGCATTCATAGGATAGAAGAAAAATTAAAATAGAATAAACCAAAAGAAGTAGGGAAAATCCCATATAAAGCTATTTAAAATAGAACAATTTTAAATCAGATTGGTAAATTCAACAAAACCCTAATTGAGTCTTCAACCTAATTTAGGATTTCAAAATATGGGTAAAATAACTTTAATGTCCTATTCTCTCTCCTTTTTAAAGAGTTTCATTACTTTATAACTTATGTTTTTCTATATATATATCAACATTAATATTAATAAACAAAATATGATTCATCTATAGTTTAAACGAGGGGTTCTCCCCATGCGTTGCACAGGCCAATGTTTTCTGCGCAATAATATGTCCCAAATTCTTTTATTTATTTATTTTTTTGTGTTTCCCCTCTCTCTGTAAAAACATCATATTTAATATATATAGATCATGTTTTTCAAGAGATATTAGATCATGTTTTATTTGGGAAGAAGACGCAAAATAAGAAGCCATTGTTTGTCGAGATTCCTCCTAAATGTCAATAAGACATAATAGGGATCCCTTTTTTGTTAGGCATGTTTGCATCAATCTAAGTGGTGTGAATGTGACACAAGTAGCCCTCACTTGAAAGCCGACAAGGTAAGCCGCAATCTTGATTATGCGCATCTACTATTTTGGGCAACACCAGAGGCCGTATACCACCCATGGGTCTAGACCAAGCCGACAACGTCCATGCAAATGCGGCAAACACATGATTGACAATAGTGGCAGTTAATAAGATAGGTTTTTTAAGATATGAGAATGGGGTCATTTAAATAAATGTCACACAATAGAGGAGGTAATGGAGTTTGTATGTACCTCTCAAGTTGGTGCCAACTATTTTCGCCCGTATTATTATATATAGCTACACACTCTCAAATGCGTTTGAAGGAATGTCTGGCCCTTCATTCGATAACATGTTTTTGTGCATGTATGGAATACAATAATGTGGGCATGATCATATAGTCCAATACGCAAGGCGTTGTCGATGGCTGTTTAATCCTTCAAGTAATATAGTCACCCCTCTCTACGAACATTTTGAATTTGTCAAATATGTGCTCATCAACCTCGGCGGCATATATTTTGTATAACTTACAAGAGGAAAGTAATTATAAGTTGTAGAAAGCGGCATAGGATAAGCTTTGTATGTAAACTGCACCAAGTAAACTTAAGTGGATTATTTAGCATGTTGTCGGAGGATACCTCATTATCCGTGAACATGAAATTTAGAGTCCTGGTGCTAGTTAATATGTTGTTGTTCCTATCATGTATGAATCGTAAGACAATAACAGCTATTTGCTTATTGGAGGGGGTGGTTTGAAGTATGGAACAATAATATTTCCATGACTGTAACAGATTTTGAAAAGAGGGCATTCATTTGCGGGAAACCTCTATCTTCTTGTTGTTCCATAACATGCACCACATTGTTAGCACTTATAAATTGGGTAACCTTCATCTAGATACCCGGAATAAAAAATGTCTACGAACCTCCATGGCACATCTTCCATTGTGGCATTGTCATCATCTGAATTATCTTGAGCTCCATCTACATTTCAAATCATCTTCCTATAACAATTCAAAATTTATCATAAAAGTGAAAAGTGACACACAATATATTGCTACTCATTTACCATATTTACTAGTTGATGGTTGTGCCTCTAAGTTGTGACTTGTTGCTTTACTGGTTTGCCCTTGAAGGCGATTCTTATTCAATGTGGAGCTACCAGCATTTTTGTTCCAGGTGTTGTTAATTTCACGACTCTGAGCCACATGTCACATGTCAGATTGATGAGTTAAATTTGTTGAGGAACATGGTCTTTCATCACTTGAGGGTTGTTTGAATGATATATGGCCAATGTTGAGCACATCATCCAGGGAAGGGCATCTAGAAAGGCACATGATTAGAAGTAATTTAAGTTGGGTAGTTAGAAATTAAGTTGTTTTTGTGGGTAGTTCATTGACCGTCCTTTATTTTCATAAACTACAACCGTTGTGATCTTTTATTCAAACAATTTAAAATTGTGAATCAATTAAATTTTTATGGATAAAGAAAACTAACTAAATTAAAATGAAACAAACATGCATAGAAAAAAATAACAACAACAAAAAAATATTGATATTTTATGAATTTATAAGATTAAGAGAATAATTAAAAAATAATGAAATATAAATAATAAAGGATTAAGTTATGCCTAGCACCCCAAACTATTTTTGGAGATACACCCCATACCCTAAAGTATTTTAGGGTGCAATTTTGCCCCCAATGTATTTACATTGGTGCAATTTCAACCGCATACTAACATATAAAAAAAGGTCTGTCTACTCCTTAACACATAAGTATTTGTTCTTTTTTAATAATGATGCATAATTAGGTAAAATTCTACCTTTGCTACGGAAGAAAGAAAAAGCCACTGCCAAAAATCACCTGAAGCTCTTTATAAACCCATGTCGCTTCATGATAGTCTCTCTTGAATTAGGTTTGGACCCTAATCCATTAAGAATGAACTAATATATTCCAACAAACTCAAAGGCAGAATGTGATATGCACAACATTAAATTTTCTAATGCTATGAAAAACTTGAAAAGTGATTGTTTATTACCAATTAGTTCTTCATTTTTGGCAGTGTAATTGACAATGTTTTTAAGGGAAATGAAGTTCAATGCTTTCTTTTTTTTTTTGTTTACAAGGGCAAGCAAAGCTTGAAGTTTAGAAAGACCTATGAATAGGTGGTACATGCCTTTCCTGCGACGGTAGGCCAAACTGAAGTGCAAAAAGATGGGTACATTCCCTAGGTGAAGACCCAATATCTGTGTAGTCCTGGATGTTCCTGTAAGCGTTCTTTGCTAACCAATCAGCACATCTGAGATTTTCTCTGAACGAATGAGAGATTTCAATATCCCAATCCCCATAAATAATGGACCTAGTATCAATAATGACCTCATATAGAGGATGATCGGCGCCGCACTCAACCGATAAAAGTTGAATAGCCTGTAGTGAATCTGTGAAAAGTCTGATCTTGGTGAATCCCATCTGCTTGCATAGACGGAGTCCTCCGTTGATTGCATGGATTTCCGCAGCAGTTGGGAAGGTATACCCTAACTTCTGTTGAAATCCACGAATCCAGTTGCCATGGTGATCTCTAATTACTCCACCGCAAGCTGCCTGACCGCCAGTATGTCTGGATCCATCCACATCTACCCGCACATAGCCCAGCTCCGGTGGCTCCCAGCTTCTCGGCCCCCTCTCAGGTATTTGAAAGATCTGATGACGAAATCTACCGTTCTCCACGCCTTCCGAGAGATGATACAGGCACTTGTGAACTATTCCTCTTGCATTGTCCGCTCGTCCTTCAAAAGCTTGATTGCATCTATTCTTCCATAGAAGCCAGCATACAGTACTGAACACTCTATGCCATGGCCATTTGGCCACCTTCCTAGTACCCGGGCAACATTGTATATTCCATGTAAGCCATTCCTGCAGATTACCAGAGAAAAACATAGTATAATATAAATGGTTAGTTAAAAGAAACCACACTTTCTTAGCCTGTTCACAATCCCTCAGAACGTGAATGATACTCTCCTCACACTCACACTGGAATGGACAAGTGTTTGGGACACTCAAGTTATATCTCGCTCTCATTTGGTTTGTAGGGAGTCTCTCATGGAAAACTTGCCACAGAAATAGCTTAACTCTTTCCGGAATATCCCAGTGCCATAAACGCTGCCAATGACCTTGGTGTCTCTGCTCATGCTGCCGGAAAACCATGTCGTAAGCTGACTTCACACTAAAAACTCCGTCAGATCCGTTACGCCAGCAAAATGCATCATCCCCTGAGCCCGTAGGAGGAGTTACCAACATAATTTTGTCTACAACCCAATGAGGAAGGAACAATCCCCACTTAGTACTGTCCCATTGACCTGAATGAGTGACGAAAGAATCAACCCGTGCTTCCATATCTACTAGCTGTGCATTTCTATCAATGTAGAATTTTAACGGCCTGTCAACAGGCGCCCACCGCTCCTCCCAAACTCGGGTATTTTTGCCACTCCTTAACTTCTTACCAATACCGCTCATAAACGCCTCCCAGACAGCCACAATACCACTCCAC
This sequence comes from Inga oerstediana, assembly GCA_963210345.1. Classification (NCBI taxonomy): domain Eukaryota; kingdom Viridiplantae; phylum Streptophyta; class Magnoliopsida; order Fabales; family Fabaceae; genus Inga; species Inga oerstediana. The sequence goes on from OY723403.1 coordinate 68,416,709, forward strand.
ACTGCTGATTGACTATGGCGTCTACGCACCTCTGGTAGACTCTCGTTCCCGCATGAATATTTAGCCTTTAAGCACTTCACCCACAGGGCTTCCGGTTGGGTGATCATTCTCCAACACAGTTTCATGACGAAAGCTTTATTCTGACAGTGAAGATCTTTTATTCCCAAACCTCCTTCATTCTTCCTACTCTTTAGTAAATCCCAAGCTAACAAGTGCATCTTCTTGGAATCCTCCTGCTGATTCCAAAAGAAATCTCGACTCAATTTTTCTATTGCTGTCAACACTCCTTTTGGGATCAGGGATGATTGCATCTGATACTGGGGAATAGCTGTTAAGACTGACTTGATCAATACCGTCCTGCCCGCCATACTCAAAAAATGCCCTCTCCATTTGGTCAACTTTGATCTAACCTTCTGGATTAGTGGCGCAAAAGTCATCCTGACCATGCGCTTATGGAATAAGGGAACTCCCAAATATTTCCCCAAATCTGCGGTCAATCCAATCCCCACAGTCTGACTCAACTCATAGGCTCTGTTAAAATGAATATTCCTTGACACAAACATCTTTGACTTATTCAAATTTATCCTATGCCCCGAGACTCGACAAAACAACTCCATTACTTTCTTAATCTCATCCATCTGCTTATTAGTGGCTTCACAGAAAAGAACCAGATCATTCGCAAAGAAGAGGTGTGAGATCCTTGGTCCAGACATACCCATCTTTAGAGGACGCCAATTCCCCGACTCAACTTCCTGGTGAATAAGTTGCCCCAATAATTCCATACAGAGAACAAATAGATATGGGCTCAATGGGTCACCTTGTCTTACACCCCTCGACGGTGTGAAACTCTCTGAGGTATCGCCATTCCACACAATCCTCATGGACGACGATGAGACACATGACATAATGAGCTTAACAAAATCCCCTCCCAAACCCAGGCAATATTAGTCTGATTAATTTCATGAACATCCTCTGGGTTCTCAAATATGTTACAAACCAGGTCACAAATCTTCTCCCCAACACTTTCCCATTGTGATTGGAAGAAGTGAGGATTTAAACCGTCCGGACCCGGTGCTTTAAACGCCTCCATTTGAAAGGCTGCGTTCTTAATCTCAACAGTCGAAACGGGTCTCTGAAGTAGATCTACCTGGTTTGCCTCCATAGAAGGGAAATTAGCCGGCCATGGTGAAAAGGGAACCGAATTCTCTGCTGTAAATAGATCCTTAAAATATCCAACGGCCATACTGCTCAAGAGACTCTCATCAGAAACCCAATTCCCCTGCTCATCCTGAAGTGCCTCAATTTTATTCCTTTTTCTCCTGGCAATGGTGCTGGCATGAAAGAACCTCGAATTCCTATCCCCTCCACTAAGCCAATTGCACCTTGACTTCTGGAACCAAATCAATTCTTCCTGCAGGCTCAGCTTATGAAATTCATCCCACAACTGCTTCTCAATCCTGAAAAGCCCGTTTCTGTTGCCTTCACAACTTCTCTTGCGGTCTATACCTTCCAACCTTCGAATGATTTCTCTCTTTTTCTTAGCCACATTCCCCACAACTCTGTCGTTCCAAGCCATTGCCTCTTCTTTAAATAACTCATGCCCTTGGATCCAATCTTTCCCATGCCAAGCCGATCTAACCACATCACCGAACCCCTCCTCCGCACACCATGCTGCTTGGTACTGAAACCTTGCCTTCACAAGTTCAATGCTTTCTTTGAAAGTGAGAAATCTACTTGAGTCTCTGTTACATTTCAAAACCCTCGATCTTAGTGCCCTACAAGTATTTCACAAGAAACCATCAGTAATAGTAGGAAAAACACCTAAAAGAATAGTGAAAAAGCATTACATATGTACATGCTGATCCACCAAAATCATGCCAACCTTCCAAGAAGCAAATGGCGGGATCTTCTTACAGGAAACAAACTTTGTAAGAACACGTTCAATAAGCGTCCTCTCATTTGTCAATTTTGCGGAAATTTGCATGAACAAAGCCGTCATATTGTGTTGTTTTGGAGGGATCAAGTGGAGATGGAAGTGTTCAATTTGCAATTTTCAAATGAACCACAAATATGAGTAGGGAGGGTGCTTGGTTGTGGACAGATCTGCAAATGAATCCACTTATAAAGAATTGCGTACAATAGGTATAATATCTGTTTATAATTCAAATTAATTATTATTAAATGGCTAATTATTCAAGTGAGGCAGAAGGTGAAACTTGGGGCATGTGAAAGGTGTATAAGCTGCATGATGCTACATTCCAAAGGTTGGGGTAGGAATTTGTGTTGGTGGAGTTTTATGGATGAAATAAATAAATAAATATGGGGGTTACAAATTATTTTTAAATGGATGATTGATGCCCATGTTGAGTTTAACGGCAACCCCAAAGTGTATGGAAGATGAAATGATTTAGTCAAGTTATGGCATTTTTGAAAAATAATGGAGAGCTACTTATTATCATGGCGAATTATTTTCCACGTTAATTTCAACGGAGTCCAAAAACCCCCACTACCGTCCATGCCAACAAACCATGCATATTTAATGAATGGGGTCAAGAACAAACGGAAGCAAACAAAACTCACCCCGTCATTACGTGTTTTCAAGATGTAAAGTAGATATATTAATTATCATCGTAAGAACAAAAGCTTACAATATTTTTAAACAAGGTTTTCAAAAAAAAAATATCACAATAAATTTTTTTAAAAAAATAAATATATTAATTATAAATTTTACTATATTTATTTCATATATACAGCTTTTCTTGGAAAGTTCTATATTTCAATAAGCATTTTAGGAAATTTTAAGTGCATTTAATATTTTATCTAAAATATCCTTGGAAGCATATCATAAAAGAGGCAAGCTTCACCAAATAGTGGGGTGAATTGGGTGATGTGATAAATTTTTCAGTTGATGCGGTGATATGATAATAACTGTAGATAGAGTAGAGTTAAGAAGATTAGCACACAGAGAGTTATACTGGTTCGGCCAAAAACCCAGGCCTAAGACCAGTCTTTAGAGATCAATACCTACTGAGATTTTCACTATACTTCCAAGATTCAATGGGCTCTCGGAACGCCGCAAAACAATAATCGTCCTTGAATGGACAAGCAGAAATATTCTAACACTTAGAAATTTCTCTCCTCCTTAAGACAAGTCTTATGCGCAGAAAAACAAACATATGACCTTTCTCTCTTACTTACGTATACAAGTTTTATGAGCAGCAACACTCTCTCCTGCTTACACCACTGTAAGTCTTAGGAGCAGCAACATTTTCTACTGCTTGTACCCTATAAGTCTTATGAGCAAAAAATCCTACTAGGAATTTTCTCAACTGCTTTCCTCGTAAGGATATCTACCCTCTCAAGATCCCTGTACCTTGAGGTCAAATGAAAATAGAATTTGAAGTGTATACAGACTCTCTCACAGAACGAATATGATAAACACTGAAGTACAATATGAATACAAAGAAAATATGAATAACAGAGACTCGTGAATTTTCTTGTGTGAATTCTTGTTCTGAGTTCTTAAATGATGGTCTCTAAAGCTCTGCATTTATAATCAGTTGATTTTGCCCACTGAATAATAATCATTGTGGAATGGAGTATTTTATTGTGGAACAGCATGCATAAGTTTGAAATCTTTGAACAAGATATCGTGGTAGCTACGTGCTTGGTTGGTTGTAATGATTCTGTCTGCTGTTGTTTGACTTCCTCTGAGCCTTTCTAATTGAAATGATCAAACTCCTGTTTCACACTTGTAATATATGTTAAATGATGTTAAATAATAATAACAAGTGAAAATAGAATGAATAAATAATATTAAATCATGTTCGGATTGATCGCTGTAAGTCTATTGCGTTTTGGCTTCTGACAGAGTATCACTCGAGTGTACTTTAGTTTCACTCAAGTGCACCTTCATATTTCCTCTTCTGCTTCTGCTTTTGTGTTGCACTTCCATGTGATTTTGAGAGAGTGCATTTTCACACTTGCAAGTGATGTGGGTCCTCACTCGAGTGCATCTAGTCTCAATCGAGTACACATGTATCTTGCACTATGAACTCTCATTTTTGGATAACACTCACATCCTATTTTTCAAGAGTGTGATTTTACACTTGCAGGTGATGGAGGGCCTCACTCGAGTAAACAGATCCTCGCTTGAGTGAACAATATATTCTTGTACAAGATACTCTTTTCTTTCAGCACTTGCATCAAGAATGGAGAGAGTTAGATGTCTCACTTGCGGGTGCTGAGGTATCACTCAGGTGCAAGTACTCTCTACTTGGGTACACTTGCTCTTCCATGCTCTGGTTGACTCTTGGGCAAACACTTTCTATGCTTTACTTGCTTGGACTCGAGTGGAGTTTTCACTCTGAGTTTATCTTGCTCTCAGGTAAACACTTCCTATACCACACTTGATAGGACTCGGGTGAACTTAAGGCTATCACTCGAGTATTGAGTCTGTGCTCTAGTGCAGCGATGATATCCTATCTCTGACAAACACTTGCATGAGTGTGCCTTCATACTTGAGTACAAATCATATCATTACTCGAGTGTTGTGTCCATCACTCAAATTGTCTTGGTATTTTCAGCTAGAGTCTGCTTCTGTCAAACAATTTCAGTTCAACACTTGTTTGTGCTCGAGTGCAAAAGTGCTTATTGCTCGAGTGTTAGCTCCATTACTCGAGTGTATCAATTAAAATCACAACAATGACCTCTGAACTTTGTGAGATGCATTTGGTAATATTTTTAACCATTGCAAAGCATGAGTTTCTTACCACAACATACAATGATCTTTTGTTATCATTAAAACTTGGAATCTAACATATCAAAGTTTCTCGCTTTTCTAATAGAAATGAATAATTCATATTATTAAAGAATGGAAAAGTTAAAAAAGTGAAATCCTAACTAAATTATGTTTAAGAAATTCACATTTATGAATTAGGGAAAATTATTTAGAGTTTGTTTAGATTAATGTTGGTAAAATAACTTTTATTTCGATTGATTTTTGCAAACTGAAGTTGGCAAGTGTTATATCCTTTTTTTAAGAAAACTCACAATTTTTTTTAAATTTTTATCTTTAATATCAATTGAATGATTTTTTGTTGAAAAAATCAAATTTTTTAATTGATTTTTAGTTGGTATGTATCATGGTTCTCTCTCTCTCTCTCACACGCACTCTCTCTCTCTCTCTCTCTCTCTCTCTGTTTTTTTTGCTTGAATTATTTTTTAGGAACTTTTTAGAGCATAAAAAATTCTTTTGATTTAGAAAAATTATATTTTGTTTGATTATATATTAATTTTGATATATATAGAGCAACAAAGTCATATAGCAATAAAACTCTTTTAAGAGGGGAGGGAAGAAAGGAAAGGACATTAAAATTATTTGACCCTCATTTTAAAATCCCAAATTGGCCTGGGTTAATGATTTAATTAAGGATTTGTTGAATTTATCAACCTAATTCAGAATTTCCCTATCTTAAGTAGCTTTATATGGGATTTTCCCAAAGAAGTAAATAAAGTAAATTCAATAAAATAAACTATATTTATATATAGTTTTTTTACTATTTATATTTTTATTAAAAAAATATGATATCTACCATGAAATCTCATAAATGATGCACCACTTTAATTTTATTTTGTAATAATAAAATCTCATAGAAATCTTCCAAAGTTGCATAAATAACTCTTCAATTATCTTTAAAATATACTATAAATGTATAAAATATGGAGAGTTATCAGATTTCTAATCAAATGATTTGATATTCTTAATGGCAGTAGGATACTTGACACATTGGCTAGCTGCATACAATATTCATTGAAAATCTACTTAACTCACTACAAAAAAACAATAAATTTCCAATGGTGGCAAATTCCGTCGGAAACATTTCCGACGGAATTTTTTCTGATTAACCACAAAAAATATTCCTTGGCAAATTTCGTCGGCAATTCCGTGGTAAATAATTTTGCCATAGAATTTCTGACGAAATAATTCCATGGGTAAGTTTGCCACATAAATTACTATGGCTAATTTTACCACGGAATTTCTGATGGAAGTTTTGCCACGGAATTTCATAAGAAAAATTTAAAAATTATTATTGAATTAAATTTAATTTTAAAAAATATTTTTATAAAATTAAAATTATAATATTATTAGCCATATAAATATTTAAAAATTAGGGTTAATATCATCTTTCATTCATCAAGTTTTTTCTTATTTTGGTTTTGGCTCCTCAAGTTTCCAACCATAAGTTTTTGTCCCTATAGGGGAAAAATGGTCATATAAAAATTTATTTATAAAAAATAAAATTTATTAGTTATTAATTAATATTAATAAAAAATTATTAGTTAGTGATTATTTATTATTTATTAATTAATGTTAATAAGAAAATTAATTTGAGAAATTTGACAAAAATATAGTCATATAAAATTTATTTAAGATGTAAAATTTTTTAATTTTAAGTTTATTTATATTAAAAATTATAAGAATATATAAAATTATTTTATATTATTATTACATTTATATATAAGAAACAAATATATATTTATAAATAATTGATTATATATAATAAGATTATATATACAATTGTGTAATGATAAAACGCTAAGGCAGTCCATCCCATCTGGTAAGGCATCACGTGCGTACAGACAAAATCGTGGGTTCAAACCAAAGGGGAGCAGGTTAAGTTGCATTTTCAGGAAAAAAGAGGTTGCGACACGTGGCAGACCCAGGTTGCACTATGTGGTGGATCTAGGCATCGATGACAAAGTGGAGGCTGCTGGAGCTACCATGCGCCGTCGCCAGCGATGAAGTGGTAGCCATCAAAGTTATCACATGGCTTTTTAAAATTTTAAAAATAAAAAATAAGTTTGCGACGAAATTTCATTTCAACGAAATTGAATTCCATTGGAAATTCTGTCACAAAATTTCTGATGGAATTGAATTCCGTCAGAAATTCCCGATAGAATTCAATTCCATCACAAATTTTTGATGGAAATTCCATATGAAATTTTTGACAGAATCTAAATTCAGTTGGAAATTGATTTGTCACGCTATTATCAGTGGCCAGAAATCTGTCAGAAATTCCGTCAGAAACTCTGAATTCTATGGCAAATTCCGTAAAAAATTTAGTGTTTATTTTTAGTGATTAACGCTGAAGAATATCTGAAAGTTGCTTCATATAGAAAATATAAGACAACTTAGCTACTATGAACTAATTTTGCTCATCCACATGGGTCAACAGTAATAACAATGAACTAAACCCAATAACATTTGAGATTTTAAAACTTTGTAATTTACAAAAGTAACAAGGTAAGATAAGGCAGTCACTGCTTTTATGCATTTGATCTTGATTCGATCACCAATTTTTGACATCTATGTCCATTCTTCTCAATAAGCAAGAGATGGATCAAGATGGAATATGATATTAATAAGGGATAACTGGAATATACTCTAGATGAGTAGGTATATTTATTATTAATTTTATGATTATTTTTATTAGGACTTTGCTTAAAATTTATATTATTTCTTAAAAAAATTAAATGATTTGGATTAAGTTTAGATTTATTTTTTATTTAGTGAAATTTCTTATTTTTATATGTATTCTAGCACATCTTATTTTGATCAAGTATTGAGCTCTCTCCGCTTTCTCCCTAACATCTTATCCGCCGGCTGGAATGTTCGTGGGTCCACCTAACACAAGGACAATTTAGTCTTTACATGTTGTTTTTGCATATAAGGAATGTGGGCCTTTATAATAATTTCACATGTTTGAGGTCTTTGGGAATAAAAGATTGGTAAAGGTGGTCATTATAGACATAATTTCTCCTATTATATATTACCCTTCCGCTAGTGGAAAAATGACTCTTTAGACTAGTTAAAATGACTTTTTAGAGTGGTTCTAAATTAGGTCTTGTTACAGCCGATCTAAAAACTCTATTACTTTTACAACCGGTCTAAAAAAATACTTTTTACAACCTGTCTAAATAGTTTCATTTTTTTAAAAGATATTCCTCTTACAAATTAACTTTACCCGACAAGCCATTTCAACGACATCCCATATTCCACAGAAGCAACAACACAGATTTCACAGAAGCAACACACAGAAGCAACAACACACAATCAGAAACAACACAAATTCCATTTCAAGCCATTTCCACTGTAGCAACAAAACACAATCAGAAGCAATGACAACAGCATTACTACACCCTAGATTCCATAAAAGCAGCAACAATAAAAATCATTGAAAATCAACACATTGTCACGCACAATCAGAAGCAACAATTTCATTTGTCAACGATTATCATCATTCTTCCTATCCCCATTCTCAGCAACAATATCAACACATTATCATCAAGCATTTTAAAACAAAATTTGAGTCTACTAAGATAACAATGACCCACAATTTAACAATGACAGCAGTAAAATCTCAACTTTGTGCACTTTCAATTCCAAAACTTTTAAAGAAAAGAAGAGGGAAGACAGATTCCTCAATATGTATAGAAAAACCCTTAGTTTACAAAAAAACAAAAGGAAGAAATCCTATGCATGTATCAACATCAAACCTATATCGCACATATCCCATAAATTGTCTTACATAGAGACATAAACCCAGTTGGATATGAAAACCACAACACTTTATAATTGCACACAGCATGTAATTGCATTAAAATGGAATTGCACATAGCAACACAATAATCCATCACACAACATGTAATTGCAATTACATCAACACTTTATAATTCATATAGCAGAAGCAATACGTATGAGAACAACATAACATTGGATTAAAAAAAATAAAAGTAATACAAAATTTTTGAAATATACCTTCACCTCTTCAATTGAGGCAGTGAAACTTCTTGAGTGGAGGGAGGTGCAATTGGGGTTGTTTCCTCAACTTGATCAGAAACAAGGTTCTTTGGCCACAAGATGAAAAATTGAGGACATCTCTTACAATCTTGAAGTCATCGGTGGGGAGCAACGATTACCTCTTTAACTACCACTCTGACTTGATCATGTTTTATTTGTTGGTGGTGGATAGTTGATCCCAAGTTGTGCATGCTCCCCCGTGCAATTAACCATTTCAGAGGATCCTCTACAAAAGGGCCATAAGGGTCAACAATTTCTTTTCTAGGACCCTCTTATGACTTACCAATATTGCGACAACTCTCTTCAGTACTCTACTTAGGTGCAAGCGAAGTTGCCTAGGGAGCACTGATATCTTGTCTTGTGCTTACTATGATCATCATCTCCTCCCCCATCTTGCTCAACCGAGCTTTTAATCATACATCAAATGATGCTTCTGCCTCAGCCTTTGCTTCCGCCCTCACGGTGGCTAACATTTTCTCCACCTCCTTCCTAGTCACTACACTTGAGGAATGGCGTGGGGGTGCTCCAAAGTAATCCCTTATTCCTACCCCTCCTCCAACTCCCCTAACACGGGCAGGATGCTTGTGTTTTCCTATAGCAACGGTTAGGATATCATTCCTCCCATGAGACTTAAATGATCCTTCAGCTTGTTTTTCTTAAGCATCTTCTATAAGACGTAGATGACAAACATAAGTAATGAAATTTGCTTACTAAATAATTAATAACAATAATGATACTTACAATTTTTCCACCAACTATACAAAATTGTTCACTCGTATAAGACCCGCTCCTTTTTTGGTAAGCGAACAAACATTTCTCTTTGTGACGTATCGGAGATGGTGGAGAAAGAAGAATAGAAGGATCGGATTGAGCTGCTTCTTCCAATCTCTTCCGTTTGGCCTCCAACAAGTCTTTTTTGGCCTTTGTATAACCCCCATGAGACATTGTATGAGGGCAATCATTCTTTCTACCACTTTCTTGTGCTTTTCCCCTACAAATAAGAAATCAAAAAAGGGTTAATATAAATAAAGATAATTCATAAATAAATAAAATGCAAAATAAGTTAACTCACCAAAGCTTCTAGAGTAGTCTAAAGCCATCTAAATTCTTTCCAAGTATGTTCTTCAATATAAGAATACTTGTCGCACGGATTAGGACAAGGCTCACTATCTTTTACCTTATTATGCATGTAATTGTCGACAAGATTTATCTTAAACTTTCTCCAGCGTTCATCACAATACGTCACTATCTTGTTATACAAGATGTCACTCTGATGAACGTTGTAAGTGAGCTGTAATGTATGCATTCAAGTCGTTAGTGACAAATTTGATAATTCAACCATACAAATGACCGTTTTATACCTTGATAGTGTCCTAAATGTGTTGCTTCACATGTTCATCTACTTTTCTTCCCTCCATTATCAAGATGCTAGGTCTGATCGACAAAACTCTATACCAGCTTGCATTATTTGCACCCAAATGTATTACTTCATATGTTCATCGACTTTTCTACACAAAATACTTATACTAGCTTGCATAAGGTCCGATCAGATTCCGATATCTATCAAACTCAATTGAAATATTTTCCTCAGCACTTAAACTGAGGGAAATGTCTCTCAAACATATGCTTCTTCTACCCCTTCGTATCGACTTGCTCGGAGTATTGCTAGGCTCTTTTTGATCAATACTAGCTAGATCGCTCTGCTGAACACTAGGTGGCTTTGGAGCATCTACACTAGGACGCCAAAGATCCTTTATTCCTATGACAACAACAAAAAATTGTAGTTTTATATATAAACTAACTATATACATAATTTAAATATAATTCAGAATGATAATTACTTTAGCTAGCTAACTTTCAAAGTAGTTTTATAAAGGGATATCTTTCTATATCCCTTCATGATGATCATTTCTTGTGCCATGTTCATTATCTGCTTCATCTTCTTCATTCAATTCTGGTAAACCCTAGAAAAAGGAGTCTCAAGAAGGTCATTCATTGAATGACTATCCTCATTAATATCAACGACCCTTTTTCCTTGGAGAGCTATATACAACATTTTATTTTCATGATCGGTAATATATAATACTTGTTTTGCCTGATCAGCCATAATCACTACTAGAAAAAATGGTTTTAACGTCCCTTTTTTTGGCCTTTTAACGTCTGAAAAATGAGGAACGTCTATCTGAGGGTCGTGGAAAAAAATGTCAATAACGTCCGTAAAATATGGGACGTGAAAGGCAGACTTTAGATGTCCCCAGTTCCAACTGGGGACGTCTAAGGTGGCCTTTAGACGTCCCCAGTTGAAACTGGGGACGTCTAAGGTTGCCTTTAGACGTCCCCAGTTCTAACTGGGGACGTCTAAGGTGACCTTTAGACGTCCCCAGTTTTAACTGAGGACGTCTAAAGTGTCACCACCCACTCTACCACGTCCCTTTTTATTTAAGGACGATGAAAGTTTTTTTTTAAAATGGCCTTTTTATATATTGCACTGTCTGAAAAATGTAAACTGCAGAAATAGGACTCCAACAATAGAATAAAACAACAGCAGTTCAGCAGAATAGAAACAACAACTTGAAACACAGTGATCAACCCAAGGCTCTACTACATGCAATAATTTTAAGGAGTAGCAAACTAATTAACTAACAAACCACACAATAATCTATATCCAAGTCTGTTATTGCACTAAAAAGACTATATCCAAGTCCCCAGTTTGTACAATAACCAAGACTAAATCCAACCTATATCTAACAACAATAACGCTAATTATATGTACAATATATAGAACTACCACAAAAGTATGTCCTACAGAAACTACTAAAGACTTTACTCTGGTATACGTTGAAGAAGATGTCCAGCCAAAAAGTCTCTGATCATATTTAGGTCTTCATATGAGTAGGCATCTTCATTGTCAAAAATATGTAAATTAGAAAATAAGCTTAGATGAAATAATGAATCAAGTGAATGAATTGCCATTGAATTACAACACCAAGAATATTATCCTCTGAGAATGAAGAAGCGATTACTTGTTTAAAATTTTTTGTAATGCCACTCTGAATGATGTTAAATACATAAAGTAAGATATAGTATCCACATTCCCAGCCGCCAGGTTGTCGAGGGCACTATAAATAAAAAACAAATGGTTAAAATCAATAAAGGCATATCTAAAATGACCGTCAATCAAAAGAACTTGATTTGAAACTACGTACCTTTGGAAACAACCATCTCGGTTCTTTGCCACCTCTATGTTCGCGTGGCCCACCAAGCACTCGATACGTCGTGCATGCCCTATCATTAAAATGAAAATCAACATAAATTAGAATAATTCATTAAGTCAAGAATCAAGAAGCAATGAAATACAAAAAAGTAACTTACGTGTTGAAGACGCTTTTAGTTTCTTTGCCTGGTCTTCTACGTAAGGAATCAAACCAGTAAACAATGTGGGACTGAAGACAGAGAACACACAAACTCCAGTGATAACTATCACAACATATACAGATTAAAAAGAAGTTAGATGGCAAGGCAATTATTTATTAAAAATCTCAAATACACAAAATTAAAATGCGTACCCTTGAACAATCGGTGCTAGATAACAACGATAGTCGTTCTCTGCCACTGTGAAGCCCACATAGTTCGTCCTTCTTTTCAATGTATTCCCAATCCTTGTCGTATGTGTAGGAGACAAGAATCCATATAAATCAACCACTACTACAGAATTATGATATAACCACCCCAATAGACGTCCCAATTTTAAAATTGGGTGGTTAAAAAGGAAGGCGGTGGCATTTTCGTAATTATGTGTACATAGGAAAACTCTTAGACATCCTAAATTTGAATTTGGGACGCCTAAAGTTGAGTTTAAAATTTGGGACGCCTAAAGATTTCCATTGGCGCCAAAAAAATAAATTAAAAAAATTTAACTTACTTTAGGCGTCCCAAATGGGTTTGGGACGTCTAAAGTCTCTACTTTAGGTGTCCCAAATGAGATTTGGGACGCCTAAAGTCACACTTTAGGAGTCCCAAAAAATTTGGGACTCCTAAAGTGTGACTTTAGGAGTCCCAAATCCCATTTGGGAGGTCTAAAGTCTCTACTTTAGGCGTCCCAAATGGGATTTGGGACGCCTAAAGTAGAGACTTTAGACCTCCCAAATGGGATTTGGGACTCCTAAAGTCACACTTTAGGAGTCCCAAAAAAATTTGGGACTCCTAAAGTCATGTCAGAAATTCTGACATGCGTGAGACTTTTTTTCCCTTTTCTTCATTCCCATGTCAGAAACCCATACTTCTTTTTCCATCTTTCCCATCCCCATGACTTCTCTTCCCTTCTTTTTGCATTTCCTTTTTTCTTGCATTCCCGTGACTTCGTCTTCCTCAATCTTCTTCCTCTCTTTCTTTTCTTCATTCCCTTTTCCTCCATCTCCTTCCATTCTCATAACACCTTCTTTACTCTCACCCTCCGGCGTACACCTCCTCCACCCTCCGGCGTACACCTCCCACTCTCTTTGTTGCTTTCAGCCTCCGGCGTACATCTCCTCTCCACTGTGTATACACAACTCCTCCAACGTCTTCTCTCCACCTTGGAAGCACATAGACATTGTTGGCTGCCCTCTCCCCTGGTTTCATCAGGTTTGTTTTTTTTTAAATATAAATTTACATGAAGAATTAAGTTAAACTTGCAATATGAAATTATTATAATGCTTTCAATTTATTTACATGATTCTAGTTATTGGAGTGTTTTTTCCTTGATTGTTTTTTTTGCCAGAATCATAAACTAGTTGTTAGTAGTTATGCAATACTAATAATGTTTTTGTTTTATACGTTTGGAGCTTGGAAATCGAGGAAAATACATATGTATATTTATTTTGATGAAATGAACAACAATTAGTTTGTAGTTGTGTGGTGACAAATATTTTGACACTTTCTAGTTGTTGTTATACATATATGATATTAGGTTGTATGAGTTGTTGTTATTATACATATATATATATAGTAAAAAGATTGCAGTGCTAGAAGTCCTTACCATTTCGTAAGGGACATTTTTTGGTTTATGAATCCATCTTCAATTCTGTTTCTGCAATTTTAATTTGCTGGGTAATGAAGAATATAAATAATTATTTTAAAAAAAATAAAACCTTTTAATGTCCCAAATTAAAATTTGGGAGGTCTAAAGTCCCCCAGTGGAGGACTTTAGACGTCCCAAATTGAGATTTGGGACGTCTAAAGTCCTCCACGGGGGGGGGGGACTTTAGACCTCCTAAATTGAGATTTGGGAAGTCTAAAGTCCTGACTTTAGACGTCCCAATTCTCAATTTGGGACGTCTAAAGTCTCACTTTAGACATCCCAACTTTTTTGGGACGTCTTTTCTTAAAACATACTACGCCCCCTACATAAACGTCCCTTAGTTTTTGGACGTTAAAAGTGCCAAAATAGGGATGTTAAAACCCCTTTTTGTAGTAGTGAACTCTTTGAGAGTCAATGCATATACGACAGAAAGAGCTATAATAGAATTAAAATGATGAATGTATTAGCTAGTTAAAATCAACTTAACTAAATGAAGGAAAAAATGGGAAATAAAAAACTTACAGGATTGCAAATTTGCCCCATCCAACATCTAACTCCTCCAACTTAATGAACTATTTAAGATCTTGTTTATCAATAGTGAAGTGATACTCTAATTCCTGGCCCACAATCCCTGTAGGCATATGCAAATCAATCTGGCGAATGCCTTTATAGATATGCTGCAGTCGTGCTAAGAAGGGCCATTTTTCTGCTTTCTGCTCGTTCTTTTAGAACATAAAAAAACATATTGTTAGTAGGATGTCAACACATCTCAAGTAAAAGTGAGGTAGTTCCATACCATTGGAGGTATTGGTGGTAACAAGCCAATAAGATGTACAGGCTAAAGGATGAAAGATCCTCTCGTCTGAGCTATCGTGGCAACCTTGTCATCAGGAATAGGGATGGTTGTACCTTCTTCCCCCTTTCGAACACACATCATAGTCACCCTACGTAAATGCTGTGGAATTTGTTGATTATGGTGGATAGTAGCTTCTGTGTGAACGAGAGCATCTACAACTACACGCAGCACTGGGGCTTCCAAAGAGAGGATGGCAAGTTCTCCCTACGCTGGAGTAGGAGAAGGGTCACCAAGTGGTTCCTCAATCGGGTTGTAACTTCATTTGGTGTTGTGGAAGGCCGGGGATGAATAGGTTTTACTCTCGGTAGTTGCCATCTGTGGTTCAAACATCTTCATCATTTCAGCTCGTAGCTCAGGCATCAGCTCAAGACGTAGCTTTGGCAACAGCTCTTATCGGAGCTTGTCGCGAAGGTTGGCCTTGAGCTCTTGTGAGACTTCCAGACGAATCTTGGCTACAAGCTCCCTACTAGGTTCAACTTGTGACGAATAAGGATGTGAGGCTCGGCCAAAATACTTCGCAACATGAACTCCCCCTGCCTCCCCTCAAACATGACCAGGGTGATCTACCTTCCTAATCGCCGTTGACAAGATGTCCATCCGTCCACTTGGAGTGAACGAACCTTGGCTACTATGATCTTCCAGTTCATCCTGCAGCATAAAAGTTATCGTAAATGAAAATTAAGCACTCCCAATATGAAAAAATAACTTTGTACTTATACTCTAACTACTTACAATTCTTGCGACAACCTCAGCAATAGTCAGATTTATGTACTTCCCACCCTTAAGCCTCCCTGCTTTCCATTTTTTGTGACGTGGAGGAGGTGGCAGGGGCTGGACCACAACGGTAGGATCTGATATGACTGCTTCCTTCAATTTCTCCAACTCTTCTGCCATAATCTTTTGCTCAAGCTTCCGATAACCACCACGAGACATGCAAAGTTGATAGTTATTAGCTGCTTGTCTCTCTGTATTTACTGCACTTAATACCTGTGAAAGGAAAACAACGAACACCAAATCAATAATGTCAACTATATTCAAATAAAACACTATGATGACAGAAATCTTACCAAAAAATTTGGATCTTCTCGTGATGCCATAAACAACCTCCAGTCGTATGGAGACTAAAACGTATACTTATGACATGGATCCTGACCCCTCAGGTCCCCTCGAATGTAATCTCGTGTAAGCCTATTCTTGAAATCTTTCCATCATAGACGAACCTCCGTCATCCACTCCTTGTACTTCTCCGTAATGTCAGGGACATCATAGGTTTGCTGTAAGGTAAAAACATAAGTTAATTATATTTGAAGCAATAGGAATAAAGATATATATGCAGATATATTGAAACTTAATACCAAAAGCTGTTGCCAAATCAAGTCTTTGGTTTTTGGTGGAACAAACTTCCAATTATCATAGGTAATGCGAACTTTGCTTCGAGCCAAGAAACCTAAGTAGCTAATGAAATGGTCTTCCTCCGGACCAATTGGTTTCATATTTTCATCAAAGTCAATATACAACCTCTCCTGTTGATGGTGATGATGTGCTACCAATGCAGGCATTTTTGTACTGCCTTTAACCCTTCTTCTCGCAACCGGTTCAGGTCTCACATCAGGTTCAGGCCTATTCATTTCATTATCCCTATCGCTTTGTGAGTCACCAGAATTGTCCATATTCCTGTAAGCACAAAAATCATTGTCAGATAGGTGAATAAATTGTAAGTAAATGAATAAACTAACTAGTTATAAAACAAATAGCTCACATTACTATTTTTTAAGTTAAGCTCTTACTCTAGATTGTTTCCCATATTCCTTCACCATGATCATTTCTCACAGCATATTCTTCATCATATACCAATTCTACTTTACTTGTTGTAGGTGGATTAATTGTGAAAGGAGGTATGTCGTCAAGGTTGAAGGTCGGATCACCATGCTTCTATTTTTTACTTTGAAGTACTATGGAAATTTTGTTATTTGTGGGATCTGTGACATAAAACACTTGTTTCGCCTGGCTTGCTAGAATGAAGGGCTCATCCCTATAACCTACTCTTTCAAGATCAACTAAGACAAATCCAAATTATTGATCTATTACCACAGCATTATTGCTAACCCACTTACATTTGAATAAAGCAACTTTGAACTTGTTGTAAGTGATTTCCCATATTTCTTCTATCACTCCATAATAGGCCATGGATGCTAATATGGGGTTTTTGTCTTTCGAACTTGAAAAGTGCATGGCTTCAGCTTCTACCATCACCCCACTATTTTGCATGTTACTTCTGTCATCTTGGTCTTTTGTGTAGAAAGAATACCATTTATATCATAATCGCTCCAAGTAATGATCTGAAACGAAGGCCCCCAGGCTAGCCACTTTATTGTCTCAGACACATCGGTCTCATGCAAAACCATTTCCTTAAACCACTGAATGAATGTCTTGTTTTGCTCAATAGTAATCTGCATGTCATTCTTCCTCGGATTCATGTTCTTCAATCTCTTTCTGTCTTCATCTATGTACGATTGAACTTATGCCATGTTATTCAGGATATAAAGGTATGCTTGCAACACCTCTTTATGTGGTATAGTCTTCACTTTCAGTTCTCGTATTCCCTTGCTCCTCCCCTCTTCATGTCGAGATTGTTCCTTCTTCCCTAATAGATAATCGCTACAGAAGTCCATAGCCTCTTCAACAACATACCTTTCAACTATTGAGGCTTTTGGTCGATAGGGATTTTTAGAGTACCCTTTTAAGATCTTCATGTATGGCTCGAAAGGGTACATCCACCTCAGGTAAACTGGACCGCAGAGCCTTACCTCCCTCACCAAATGAACTATCAAATGCACCATTATATCAAAAAATGAAGGAGGAAAGTGCATCTCTAATTGGGACAATATGATATAACCCTCAGCTTCCAGTTCATCCAGCTTTTCAGTGTCAATGACTTTGTTACAGATAGCATTAAAGAAAACACACATTCTTGTCACAGTGCTTCGAACTTCATCTTTCATAATACCTCTAATAGCTACTGGTAACAGTTGTTACATCAACACATGATAATCATGGGACTTCATTCCCACTAACTTCAAATCGTCCATTGATACGCACCTTCTCACATTCGAAGAATAACATTGTGGTACCTTAATTTCATGCAAACACCCACACAAACTTCGTTTCTCCGCTTTTGATAGTGTATGCGCTGCTGGCTCCATGTATGCCATCCTACCATCATCTCTTAGCTGTGGATGTAACCGTTATCTTATTCCCATATCAACAAGGTCTAGTCTCGTACTAATCTCATCCTTGGTCTTCCCTGGAATGTGCAAAAGCGTACTGACAAGGCTATCACAAATGTTTTTCTCCACGTGCATTACATCAATATTGTGTCTCACATTTTACTCCCTACCAATGTTCTTCTCACCTGAAGTCTTCTGATTCTTACCGAGTAAGACATTGATACGTTCAACCCGACTATAAACTTCCTCTCCGGTTAATGCCTTTGGAGCCATTCCATGCTCCGGCAAGCCGTTAAAACGCTTTCTTAACCTACGATACGGGTGGAACCTAGGAAGGAACCTCCTGTGACCAAGGTAGACCTTTTTTCTTCCATGTTTAAGTTGGTGGAAGTGAGTGTCTGCTTCACAGATCGGACATGCTTTATGCCCCTTCACACTGTACCCTGAGAGGTTTTTGTACGCAGGGAAGTCATTTATCATGGTGAAAATCATTGCACGTAGCTTGAAGGATTCATTCTTATATGCATCAAACACATCTACGCCTTCTACCAACAACTTCTTCAAGTCCTCAATCAAAGGTGCCAAGTAGACATCGATATCGTTTCCTGGCTATTTTGGTCCAGAAATCATCATAGAAAGCATTACATACTTGCGTTTCATACAAAGCAAGGGAGGCAAGTTGTATATTACAAGGAGTACTGGCCACGCACTGTGTGTGCTATTAAGAGTTCCATACGGATTGATGCCATCTGTATAAAGCCCAAACCGAAGGTTTCTCAGCTCGCTGCCAAATTCAGGGAACATTTCATCTATTTTCTTCCACTATGGACAGTCAGCCGGGTGCCAAAGATATTTTATGTCGGATATTTTATCATCCGAATGCCATCTCAACTTCTTGCTTTTTTTGTAGTCCCCAACAAACGTTTAAAGCGCGGTATTATTGCCTTTTAGTTGTCGCATCACCACAACCACCATTTTTCCTCACTTTGTATCGTGCAGTTTGACACTTAGGGCACTCACTTAGACCTTCATACTCATTTCTGTACAGTACACAGTCATTAGGGCAAGCGTGAAGCTTTTTATACTCCATACCCATCGTAGATAGGATTTCTTTGGCCTCATACATACGATTTGGAAGCACATTATCGTCTGGAAACATATCACACAACAGTTCAAGCAGTAATGTGAAACTACTATCGGTCCACCCACAAGTTGCTTTTAAGTTCACCAAATGTAATGTTCCTATTAGCCGTGTGTATTTACTCCCTGGGTACAATGGTGTCTCTGCATCACTCCGCAGGCTGTCATATTCATGCGACTGTGTAAAGGATTCTACCTCAACATCATGAATCATTCTCTCCATTGTATCTTCATCTATGACATCCACAGCTTCCTTCTTGTGCGAGGGACAATCAGTTACTTCCTCACCATGCCATATCCACCTTGTATATCGAAGATTTTTTCCATCACAAAGTAGGTGATCCCTTATAACTTCAACATCCCATCTTCTCTCATTTAAACAATTGACACAAGGACAAAAATACATGCCATTTTTGGCTGGAGCATTCCTTCTAGCATATTCAATAAACTTTTTAACCTTATTCTCATATTCTTCACTTGTTCTCAAAGCATTCATTTAACTATGATCCATTTTATTACCACCTACGTCATTCTCATTTACACTCAAGTTAAGAATAATTGTCAACACTAGGAATGCCATTTACTATTTTGTTTTTCAAAATTTTGACAGCATTTCCCCTTAAAAGTGAGACATCCCAAAATCAAAATAACAAACCATCTCAGCTTAATTTAAATGAAACAAAACTTTAGCTTCTAGCACCAAGCACAAACATAATACACTTATATTTTAGCAACCAAATTATTAAATCAGATATGTACCATGAGTGAGATATGTGACATCGAAAAATTCTTCCCAAGTTCAATTAGCGAATGGCAAATCTCAATAGCAATATTATATTTTTCTTCCACACAACAATTTTTGATTCAGAAGTGTTCCAAGATTGATCACAGCAATGAAGTTCCAAAAATCCTAAGTCACAAATGGAATAGGTTTATGACAACAAATTAAAGTGGAACTCGAACAATTAATTCACACTCCAGGAGTCAATGATAGCAAGCAAATTCTAGCACTAAGTTACAACATGATTATTTATGTGTGTGTCTACACTAAGTATATATATTAATGTCTAGATTAATTTCTACCAAATTCTAGCACTAAGTTACACTAAGATTATTTATATTAATGTCTACACTAAGTTACAACAAGATTATTTACAACAAGATTGCCTAATTCTAGCACTAAATATATATATTAATGTGTGTGTCTTATGGCAAAAAAAATTAATATGTGTGTCTACAAGATTATTCTTTTTTATTTTTTTAGTTTCTCTTTATTCTTTATTCTTTTCTCCTTTCTTTTCCTTTCTCTACTAATTAAAAAGCATTATCATATGCCAAATTCTTTTGTTTTCCTTTCCGTCACTTTGATTCAGACAGTTTGTGAGATAATCACTTAGGAACCATATGTAAATGTACTAAAATGCAATCTATCTATGTATTATTTTCAAAGGATGAGCTCACTGTTACAGAGAATCCATAATTGTATAACCAAAACAAGTGCGAAAATGAACCAATTCAGTCAAATAACAGTATAAGAGAATGCAGAAAAGCAAAAGGTGTAAAGGAAAGAAATATCAGTGAAAAAGCAAAGAATAATCAGAGAGAAAATGCTAACCTGTAGCTGAAACTTTAGAGGAGGCCGATGGTGAAGAGGAGATTGAATGGAGAAAAAACTCTGCAAACCCAAAGCAAAGAAGGTGGTGACGGAAGTAAAACTTTGGAGAAAGAAAAAACCAAGAAAGGGAGAGGAGACCGAATGGAGACAGAGTGATGAAGTTGGGAGGAGAGATGCAGCAGGGGAGTGAATGGGGACGGAGAAAGAAGGAAAAAAAGAAGTGGAGATGAGACCGAATGAAGACGGAGATCGAGATGCAGCAAGGGAGTAATTGAGTAAAGTGGGAGGAGAGATAGATGCAGTAGGGGAGTAGGAAGGGGTCTGACATGCTCACATGCACCGGTCATGTCAATTCTGGTGCATGTGAGTGAGTTTCAACGTCCCCAGTATAGCTGGGGACATCTGAAGACTACCTTTAGACGTCCCTAGAATTTTTGGGGACGTCTAAAGGTAGCCTTTAGACGTCCCCAGAACTTCTGGGGACGTCTAAAGGTTAGCTTTTAGACGTCCCCAGCTATTCTGGGGACGTCTAAAGTTTTTTTATGATGTTTAAAGGTCTTTAGATGTCCCCATTTTTACTAGGGACGTCTAAAACACTACCTGACAGCTTTGGGCGTGAATTTTAATTATTTTAGACGCGCCAATCTTTATAATTTGAACCTGACCATATTTTGGACGTCCATTTTTTAAAAAGGGACGTCCTTTAGGGTAGTTATAGGTATGTTCTGTAGTAGTGAATAAAAGGTTCATTTCTAAAACTTCTACTATTCAAATCTACTAATGTAAATCCTAACTGATCAATCTTCACACCATTATTAACATCAACCCACCTGCATTTGAAAATGGGAAATTTAATTTTAACATAGTCAACCACCCAAATCTCTTTAATAACCCCATAATAAGGTATGGCTACCAATTTAGGGTTCTTTTCTTTCAAAATAGAGAAGTGCATAGATTCAGCCACTAATATAACATCACTATTCTGGATGGTGCTCCTATCATCTAGGGACTTCATGTAAAAGGTATAACCATTGGTCACAAATGAAGTCCAACTTATGACATCAACCTCAGGACCACGTGTTAACCATTTAATTGTATCAGAAACACATTCTTCTTTGTCAACCTTTTGTCTAAACCAATGTGTGAAAGTTATGTTAGACTCCCTAATTAACTTTTGCTTAGTCATTCGAATATTTTCTTTACGTACAATTTCCTTATGAGTATTAATGTAATCTTGAACTTCATCAACATTATTCAAGATGTACAAGTAGACTTGTTGCAATTCATCACGATCCACACTCTTTATTGAAGCCCTGCGTCTACCCATTTCTTTATCAGGATGTTTAGGAAGCCCAATGTGTCTTATCACTGACAAATAATATTGAAAAAATTCCATAGCTTCTTCAGAAACATATTTTTAAGTAATAGATGCTTCAGGCTGGTTAGGGTTCTTCATATACCCTTTAGGATTTTCATAGTTCTTTTAATTGGGTACATCCATCGTAAATAGATAGGGCCACACAACTTGATCTCGCTCGCTAGATACACAATTAGATGTACCATGATGTCAATAAAAGAAGGAAGAAAAAGCTTCTCAAGATGGCACAAGATCATATATCCTTCATTTTCCAATTCATCCATTCTTTCCATCTCAATGACTTTACTACAAATAGCATTGAAGAAGAAACAAAGTCTAGTCAAAATATGTTGAAGATCATATTCGACAATGCCTCGAATAGCTACTAGGAGTAGTTTTTGCATTAAGACATGACAATCATGAAACTTTAGCCCTACTATTTTCAAGTCTTTCATTGACACAAGCTTCTTAAAATTTGAAGAATACCATGAGGGCACTTTGATGTCATGTAAACACTTACAAAAACTTCTTTTCTCATCCTTAGATAAAGTATGAGAAGTTGGAGGACAAAAAGTTCTCTTACTATATAGCCTTAGGTGTGAGTCTTCTCACATTCCCATTTCTTGAAAATCTAATCTTGCCTTTATACCATCCTTAAAACTACCTTGTATGTTGTGCAGTATCCCAACAATACTATCATATACATTTTTCTCCACATGCATGAAATCAATATAATGTTTTACATTAAGATTGTACTAATATGGAAGATTGAAGAAGATAGATATCTTTTTCCATATATTTTTTTCATTTCTACCCTTTATAGTCTTACCAAATATATCATTGAAATTTTTCACCTTTCCAGAAACTTGCTACCCAATCAATGCCTCCGGAGCAGCTTCAAACTCTTGGCCACCAAAAAAAGCTTTCTTTAATCTATGATATAGGTGGCCCCATCTAAGAAATCTCCTATGGCCAAGATAAACCATCTTTCTTCCATGTTGAGTTGATGGTGACATGATCCTTCTTCACAAACTAGACATGCTTTATAGCCTTTAACACTATATCCTGACAAGTTTTCATATGCAGGGAAGTCATTTATAGTACAAAAAAATCATAGCTCGCATTTTCAAAATCTCCTTCTTATTCGCGTCAAAAACATCAACACCTTTATCCCACAACTCTTTCAACTCTTTGATCAAGGGTTCTAGGTCAACATCTATGTCATTTTCGGGTTGTTTTAGTCCCAAAATCAATATAGATAACATGATGTACTTTTGTTTCATGCATAACAGAGAAGATAACTTGTAAATAACCAACAGAATAGGCCATGAACTATGTATACTGCTTAGGCTACCATAAGGATTCATGCCATCTATGCTAAGCCCAATGCCGAAGCTAGGAAATAATTGATTGATTTTCTTTCATTTAGAAGAATTAGCTGGATGTCAAAGCTTTCTATCAGAAATCCTCTCATCTGCATGCCATCTTAACTATTTTTGCATAATTTTCATTACCAAACAAGCGCTTAGCCTTGGTATGATTGGAAGCTACCACAATATTTTTACAAGGGCCTTATTTGATTTGTACCTTGGGGCTTCACATATCAGACACTACTGCTTGTATTTATGCTCTTTTCTATACAATATGCAATCATCAGGGCATACAAAGATCTTTTTATACTTCATCCCTAGTGGAAATATTATTTTCTTAGCATTATAGTATCCTTATATGGAAGCATGTCCTTAAAAGCCTCAAGCTTTTTTGAAAAACTCTTGTCGCTCCCATGTCATGCTTTCTAGCTTACTAATTTTAATACTGCTGTCAACAATTGGTATTTTTTACACTCCGAGTATAGCGGCTTCTCAGCATCACTGCCATATTACCATATACATGTGATTGTTCAAAAGCCTCTTCTCCTACATTACAAATAATATCCTCTATCCTATCATCCAGCTCTGTGCCTTTATCATCAAAGGGTACTCCCCCTATTGAGATGTAGTTGGCATTTCTAATTCTTCACCATGTCATACCCATATTGTATAACTCTTACAAAATCATTCACAAATTAAATGTGTCTATATATCTGCTATATTTAGTCTCATCTTATTCAAACATTCTACACAAGGGTAATAAAAGTTCTCATTGTCATCATTAGCATTTCTTTTAGCAAAGTCTATAAATTCCGTCACTCCATTATCATATTCAACACTCATCTATTTAGCTTTGATACAACTACGATCCATAAATTTCAACACCTTTTTTTTCTCTTTCCTATTTTTTCCCTATAAAATGCATGTGTATGATGAGAGCATGCAACCATTATGTAAAAAGGGAAATTTCTATTTCATTACCAAAATAGGAAAGGCAGATAAAATATATGGGTTGTAGAAAATAGGAAAAAACAATATAACGCTGTACATATATAAGTACATGCATATAGCCTATAATTAATTAACAAGCAGCCTAATTATAGGATGCTTGTAAACTAGCAAAAGGATAATCCTATATATATATATATATATATAAGGCACTCACTCTTAACATTTTACTTTAATTCTATAGTTCACAAACTCACATATTTGTGACTACTTGAAAAGTACTGCCTCTGATACTAGTTATGGGAGATACTTCTATAAATCATAAAAAAGGTAAAAAACAGAAAGTTCACGAAACATAAAGAGCAAACGATATAAAAACAAAGAAAATAACAAGGCAAACAAAGTAAAAAGACTAGCTAATGCTCTTTTTGTAACCTGGAGTAGAAGTATCAACCTTGAAAGTTCAAAGCTTTCAAAGGATCAATGGTCAAAATGGGAACCAATAAAAGTGATAGTAGAAGAAGCCACCCCTGAAGTAAAGAGTAAAAGGAAAACCCTACCAATTTTTAGAAGCTGAGAAAAACTATTCCAAGAGACAACAAACCTATCTAATCCAAGTGATTACTTAACAAATCCAAGAAAATTTGAGTATACACAAACAAACTTAAGCAAAAAAGTTTCATTAAACACTATCCAAAACAAAACAAAATATTTTATTTGGAAAAGTATAGTAGTGCCATTTTTTGCAACCCAGTAATCACTAGTGACAGCAAAACAACAACTAACACAAAATAATTTCATATTTTAGAAGCATTGATTAAGGTTCAATTTCACCAAGAATTCAGTTTACAAGCAGGTGCACATCAATGACAGCAAGCTTCAGTCATAACATCATTAAAAAAATGTCACATAACATATGGTAAATAGGTAGCATCCAGATTACAATGGATGCAGTAGCATATACACAATTCAAATTCAATTCACAAATTTTCAGTAAAGGCAAGTTCTCTCATTGGAATTCCAAAAATCAATTACTTAGGTCCAAAACTAGTCAGGTTTTGACAGATACAACACAAAAGCATATTAGAAACTTAATTTCATAGCAGTTTAACTCAAAGAATTCAGTTTATGACTCCATAACATATGAGTGACACTTGTGATATACACAAACTAAAGGCAATTCATGTCATCTTTTTTTTGGCAATTTTCCAGCAAGCAGTCTCAAGATAAAAGTCTATTCTCATTCACTGTCCAAAATCACAACAACAAATCAATTTAGCTCTAATAGTGTAATGCTTTAAGTGGTAGCAAGAATTCACTCCAACCAAAGTTTTTCTAAACCAAATTCAGTTACAACAGGGACAAAATCCAGTGAAAGGTAGCAATTAACAATATGCTGTTGAAATCAATTCAGAACCATACCAAAGACATAGAATCAAATATTTCAGCAATTACGCTAGCAATCACTATAAAACAACATCAAATTAGAGATGGAATTTAGAGAGGAAATTTCCATCACTAATTAGTTTAGCGACAGAAATTAGAGACGGAACCAAATTAGCTAAGGAATTAGTGACAGAATTTGTTCCGTCGGTAAAAAGACAGTTACTAATTAATTAGGGACGGAATTTTAAATTCCGACGATAATTTGAGACGGATTAGCGACGGAACTTTCCTTCGCTAAATTAGCGATGGAAAATTTCGCCACTAAATTCCGTCTCTAATTAGAGACAGAATTCACTAATTAGTGACGGAATTTTCTGTCACTTATTAGCGATGGAATGTCTCTAATCCATCACAAAATATTTTTTTTATATAATTTAAATTGCAACATGTCCTCACAACGAACCTCTATATGTCCCTCACCGGCGGCCACCACGTTACCTACCGCTGGCCATTTGTCCTCGTTAGCCACTACCACCTCACCTTTGCCCGCCACGTGTCACCCTCCATTACACGCCACGTGTCCAAGTCACAAATTATTTGCATTTTGAGACCAAGTTGGGATTCAAATCCTTGACCTCTCACGCGTGTGCCAATGCCTTTGGCAGTTGAGCTAAGAAGAATCTGTGTAATTTAAATGCAAAATCATATATATTGCTTTGCGAACAAAATTAGAAATACAAAATTTAATCTATTATTAAATATTTGAATTTAGTTTTCTTGTTTTATTTTATGTAAATGTTCTAGCTAAATTTTTATTATTCATTTTATAATATATTTCATTTTTTGTTTGCATTTATAAAATTTGTATTTTTATTTGTATATAATATATTATTAAAAATTCAAATATATTTTATTATAATTTCAATTTCAAAAATAAATTTGAATTAATAATTTTATTGATTTATTTTAATATTTATATTATAAATTTATAATAATTTAAATTTTATAATTATTTAAAAAATTTATAATTATTAAAAAATATAATTATTGAAAAAGTTAATTATTTATGACGAAAATTAGAGACCGGTTATAGACGGAAATTAGTGATGTAATTTTTCCGTCACTAATTTCCATCGCTAATTTTTAATGATGGAATTAGTTACGGAATTTAGCCACAGAATGTGATTTTGTCTCTAATCTGTCACTAATTTAGCGACGGAATGTGATTACGTCACTAATTTAGTGATGGAAAAATTCCGTCGCTAATTTTTAATGACAAAATTAGAGACGAATTAATGATGGAATATTATTTCGTCACTAATCTGTCCCTAAATTCCGTCGATGATTTTAGTGACGGAATTTGTAAGGGATTAGGGACGGAATGAAATTCGTTGCTAAATTTTGTCGGTAATTTTTAGTTTTTTTTATAGTGAATGATGATAGAAAATCCTATTAATCACAATATGCAAGTGCATAAATTAATCCTAGAACTGATTCACAACCAAATAAATTGATTCACGACATGCAGAGCATTATGCCATAGTCAAATTTTGAAGGTGCCAAAGAATAAAACACGGACCAGAGCATTATTCAATAATGTAACAAACTGGGCTAGGGCATGGTGCAGAATTTGTCCTAGGATTTTCACTTAAACATTCCAAAAGCATATCTCCCATATCATAATCAATTGAAATATGGAGCAGAGCACCAGGAATGATTAAAATATGAAAGCGATTTGGAGCACTCAACTAGAATAGAATCTATAGCTTGTAGGAATCCCCTACATTTTTCCTTTACAGTGTCAACAGAGGAGCGACGTGCGGCAGAGGAGCAGAGGAACAATGTTGGTAACGATGGAGGAACAACGTAGGTCACGACGAAGGAGCGACCTTAGCAACGACGGAGGAAGAAAGGAGCTTCACATTCAAAGAGAAATAGGATAGCAGAGTTTAGAAGAAGACCCATAGAGAAATCAAGCGAGGAATAATATTTCAGATTCAGAAAGCAAGAATAAGGCTCAAAGAAGAAGGAGGAGAGATCTTGCTAATGACGGAGGAAGAGAGGAGCTTCACATTTAGAGATAAAGAAGATGGCAGAGTTTAGAAGAAGACAGACTGAGAAATTAAGCGAGGAAGAGTGCTTCAGATTCAGAGAGGAAGGTTAAGGTGTGAAGAAGGGGATTCAGAAATTAGGGTGCTAAGATCTTTAAGCTCAATTATATAAAACAACTAGTCTTAAAATAACATTGTAGACTGGTTCCAATGAATAACCGGTCTAAAAAGGTTCACCTTTTAGACCGGTTACAATTGAAAACCAGTTTAAAAGGTAAAGATTTCTTTTTTTAAAATTAGTTGAAGTTGAAATTTTATTTAGACCAGTTATAGAGAGAACTGGTCTAGAAAATTATGTTTTTAGACCGGTTCTCTCTATAACCAGTTTAAATAATATATTTAAGACCTTATATTATAGCAACCGATCTAAAAAAGTTCTCCATAATTACAAAATTGCCACTGGTCATACCTTTTAGATGTTATTCTGTATAATCGGTCTAAATGTGCAATGCCACATAGTTCTCTACTTGTTATGCCACATCAACATTATCATCAGCTTCTCCTTCCCTTCACTCCTTTACCCTTATTCTCCTTTAGATTGTGAAAATTAGTGTTAGACTTTAAAAATCATGTTGCCAACGTTATTGTGTTGCTGATATTTAGGATCCTTTATTTTATTTTTATTTTTATTTTATTTGAATAATCTTCCAAGTCAATCATATGAGGATTGTTCACATTGGTTCGTCTAATGAGTGGGTCTTGTTAGTTTCCTATTATCTTGCTTTATTTAAATGATAGGGAGTGTGGGACACAAAATCATGGATCCACCTTATATATCAGATCTTATTGTAATTGGTTTGAGATATAGAATATCCAGATACACATTCCAAAATATTTTCTCCAATTTATCTTTATGTTTTTATATTATTCCCTTTATTTTATTTTATGGTATTAGAGCCATTAGTTTCTAGGAATTTTGTTGTTCGTTGAAATGGAGGTCTCAAATGGAGGAAATGTATAAAACGGGATAGAGAAGCTTGTAGGCATAACAGCTACAAGCATTGGAGGATGTGTATGGAGGTGTATCTTCAAGGTCAGGACTTGTGGGAATTGGTTGTTGGTGCTGATACAATTCCTCCTGATGTTCTTGAGAATGCTGAGTCTTAACGAAAGTGGAAGATCAAATGTGGGAAAGCTCTTTTTGGTTTGAGGACATCTTTCAGCAAAGAGTTCATTGATCACGTTCATGGCATTTCTTCTCCAAACCAAGTTTGGGAAATATTAGAAAGGCTCTTCACCAAGAAGAACACAGCAAGATTGTAGTTGTTGGAGAATGAGTTGGCAAAGTTAAAACAAGAAGGTATGTTGATTTCAGAATACTTTTTACGTATAAAGAGTATTTGTGCTGAACTTTTTGAGATAGATGCTAATGAAAAGATTAGTGAAGCTTGTCTACATCACTATCTTATTCATGGTCTAAATAAGGAGTATAGGCCTTTTGTTACTTCCATACAAGGGTGGTTGAATCAACCTTCTGTTGAGGAATTAGAGAATTTACTCTCTAATCAAGAAGCCTTGCAAAATAGATGGCAAAGAGTTTTAAAACTAAAGCTATTCTCTGGTCAAAGGGAAAGCCAAACACAAAAAATGTGTCGAAGAGCAAGAAGGAAGAAAAAGACTCAAATTTAGAAGAAGATGGTAGCTCACACTCTAAGAAGCCTATCACATGCTTCAGATGCGGGATAACTGGGCATATAAAGTTGAATTATAGAGTTAAGCTTTCTAAGGCCAATATTGCATGCACAATCGAGGGAGATAATCAGTTCAACAGGGATCATTGCTTTACTTTTGCAGCTATTGAACAAAAGTCAACCGAAGCCTTTGTTAATTATGCTTACAACAAGAAGAATGAGTGGATCATTGATTCAGGTTGTTCTCACTATGTAATCGAGAGTGAGACATTATTTTTAGAAGTGTATGAACACCGTAGAGATCGAGTTATTGTCATTGCTGATAACTCTACTCATCCAGTAGTAAAAGAAGGCATTGTGATGATTGATTGTTAACCTCATGAAATTCTTGTTAGAATTGCACATTTCCTCCAAGTTCTCCCACACTTTGGATGTATTAATGGGCATTGGAGAGTACTAAAGTGGAGGAAATGTGTTCTTTTCATGCTTGGCACAAAAAGAGTATAAATATGGGGGAAATATGTTACTAATTGTCATGATTACTCAATTAATGACCTTTTGTGAGTTCTTTGTATTGAAAGGATACAGATTCAGTCATAGCTGG
This sequence comes from Inga oerstediana, assembly GCA_963210345.1. Classification (NCBI taxonomy): domain Eukaryota; kingdom Viridiplantae; phylum Streptophyta; class Magnoliopsida; order Fabales; family Fabaceae; genus Inga; species Inga oerstediana. Next base: position 68,446,876 of record OY723403.1, read on the forward strand.
ACCAGAGAAAGACAAATTCAAGGAGAAGGAAGTGAAATGAAGCTAAAGCCATCAACCGTGCCAGGGAAATGCAAGAAGGGATGAGAACAGATCATAGAAAGAGAGGAAACTGAACTTCAAAGATGACTGGCCATGACTGGGCCGTGACTAACTTGAGGTCAGAAAGTTACTAGCCGCGGCCAAGCATCTATGGGCCGTGATGTAACCCCCTTCCCACCTTAGGCCGAGATTAAGTTCATAAACTTGTAATTAATTTGTAATTAGAGACCATATTTCAATTTGGGACTTATTAAGACAATCTTTTGCCCAAAAATCGGATTTGCAAAAACACTTTTCAAACCGGTCTCACATTCAAAATACAAAATAATAAAGGCCTGAACAGGTGGATTCCATTTACAAATATCAGAGTGCAAATAAATTCCCGACACGCTCGGGTTCCATTCATTAGATAAGGGATTTACAAAGGCACGAAGCCACTATTCAATACCCTTAACTTGGGGATTACACAAAGTTTACTACATACTATTCCAAAATATACAATGATAACCATAATCTCCAAAATATACTCCTAAACAGGAGATCTAACTACTCTTCGTCGCCCGCTTGCCTTTCGATCCTTCAGCCCTGTCTAAAATAGTTAATTTTGGGAGAGTGAGATTCTAAAGAATCCCCGTAGTAACAAATCAATCATATAATGTACAACAATAATGCATGTAAGCAAATCATTATTCACATCAAGCAACTACAACGGCAGTTACAGCGGCAATGGTTAGTATGACACATGTCATCCCTTACGATTGCTCACGCTGAATTGCTCACGCTGTATTGCATCTCAACAAGCAACTACAACGGCAGTTACAGCGGCAATGGTTAGTATGACACATGTCATCCCTTACGATTGCTCACGCTGAATTGCTCACGCTGTATTGTATCACAACATTCAACACAGTATAATTCACCACAGCTGGGATCCATATAAAGCATGTCATATACGCAAGCCACATAGGCAAGATACACATACACAGCCCACGGCTGGTTGCACAAACGCCGCCCTCACACGGGTCGGATTCACATCATCCATGTCGGTTACGACGGCAGTTACAACGGCCGAACTAGAGATGACCACTGTCACTCCCTATACGGCTCCCGCTGAATTGCTCGCGCCGTAATGGACCATGGCACACATTCACAAGTTTAATGACAAGTTATGCATGCCAAGACATCATACAAGATATGAGAGAAAAGTCACTACCTGAGTTCTTCCGGGCGTTCCTTGGCTCCGGTCTCTCCCGCGTCGGGCAAATATCAAATCCTATATTTATCATTAGGGACGAAGAGTTAATCTCTATTCCAAGACTTAATCCACTTTATCATACTTAATTGGTTATCATTATTGCACTTTTGGAGTCACTAAACACTCCCAACAATAGCCCTAAAGGGTAGGAAGAACTATCCCAAAGATCCCCCTTTTGGAAGCACAAAACTCACATTTTTCACTGCCTCACTCGAGCACAGATGACCGTGCTCGAGCACAAGTACGGACATCACTCGAGCACAAGTGCGAGTGAGACTGCGAGTGAGCACCCGAGAGCACAAAGACGCTTGCAGGAACTGGCTCACTCGAGCACAAATCCTCACTCGAGCACAAGGCCAAATGCCTCACTCGAGCACCCGCGAGAGAAAATCAGAAAGTGAGGGTCCGAGAGCACCCAAAGCTCTCCAAGACCAAAATCCCTCAAGCACAACACTCTCACCCGCGAGCACACCCGCGAGCACACCCGCGAGCATACCCCTCTCACCCGCGAGCACACACGGCTCACTCGAGCAGATGCCCTCCACCCGCGAGTGAGAAGGCACACTTCTTGCACCTTGCCCGCGAGCATCCACCCGAGAGCAACCCTCTACTCTGGGCGTACACCCTCACTCGAGAAGAGCCACTCTCACTCGAGAAGGTCCCTCGCTCACTCGAGCACAAAGTGGTGTGCTCGAGCAGGACTCATAGAAAACCCAGGTGACTCGAAGCACACAGGGGAAAATTCACACATCACTCGAGCAGACACCCCATTCCCGCGAGTGATAACCCACGAGCACCTCCTCACTCGAGCAGAGTTCATCCCTGCTCGGGTGATATTCATACTTCACTCGAGCAGACCCCAGCGTGCTCGAGAGAATCCCTCAGATAGCAGAAAACGCAGAACAGAGGCACTCTCCATAACCTTTGCCCAATTGATTCCTATGGACTCAGAACTTAACCCAAAGCCATTCCCACACAAAAACACCCAACAAACTCAATGGAATCCTCAGAATCATCAAAATCCTACTCCATTATCATGCTTTGGGTTTTGGGCATAAATTTCATCAAAATACCAATCTTAACCAAACTACAAATTTCAACTTCTAATCAATCTATCTATCATTTACTCATTCCAAAACACCATTCTCATGCCAAAAACATACCAAATGAACAGTGGCACTCATTTTCATGATTAAGCCAAAATTTCCAGAAATCATAAACTATTCCGAATAGCATGAAACATAGGTAGATAGATTGAGTTCCCTCACCTTATCAACTTCTCCAAAGAGAGTTCTTGATTCACCAACTCCCAAATTTTCGTGTGGCACCAATCACAACCAAATGACCAAACTACACACACCAAAATGAAGCCCATTATACAAGGATCAACATTAAGGAAGTGAGTTTGAGCAATGGATATCATCTACTTACCAAAAGATCAAGCTTTTCCTTCCCTTTCTTCCTTGCTTCAGCGAAAGAGAGAGAGCATGAGAGAGAGAAAGATGGAGAGATGAAGTGAGAGAGAGAAAAGAGGAAAAGTGCTCATTTGTCCACATGTGGCCTTCATCCACAACTCTCACAATGCCACTTGTCAGCATCTCAACCATTCCCACAATGAGCTCACCACACCACAACACATAGGATTCCGACCCACAGTCAAGGAATCACAACCCTTGATCTTAAATACCACACATATGCAATAATATTTCCAATTTCCATTAATTATGACATTAATTAATATTGTCATAAAATACATACTAATCCCAATTAAATTCATAATTATCCATAATAATCATGATTATCCCTTAATCAAAAATTGGGATATTACAATTCTCCCCCCGTTCAATAAATTTCGCCCTCGAAATTTGTTACACATCTTGGGGCATAAAATCAGGAAATCTTCTCTTCATGTCCGCTTCCGCCTCCCAAGTGGCTTCTCTTGGAGACATTCCCTTCCAGACCACCTTCACGAACGGTAAGCTTCGATGCCTGAGCTTCCGCTCTTCTCGATCAATGATCCTCTCTGGCTCTACCGCATAAGTGAAGTTATCTTGCAATTCCGCTTCTTCATACTCAATGACATGTTCAGGGTCCGGTTGGTACTTCTTGAGTTGCGAGACATGGAATACATCATGCAACCGACTCAAACTCGGGGGTAGGGCTATCCGATATGCCACCGGCCCGATTCTTGCCAGAATCTCAAATGGACCAATGTATCTCGGACTAAGCTTCTTCCGCTTGATCGCTCTCCCGATGCCTGTGACCGGAGACACTCTCAAGAAAACATGATCCCCCACTTCAAACTCAAGAGGTCTTCTCCTCTTATCAGCATAGCTCTTCTGACGACTCTGTGCTGTAAGGAGCCTCTTCCTGATAACTCGAATCTGCTCAGCAGTTTGATCAACAAGATCCGGTCCATACAACTTCCTCTCAGACAACTCTGACCAGCACAACGGTGACTGGCACTTTCTCCCATACAGTGCTTCATACGGAGCCATTTGAATGCTCGCATGGTAACTGTTGTTATACGCAAACTCAGCCAATGGAAGATAATAGTCCCACATTCCCTTGAAGTCAAGGACACATGCTCTCAGCATGTCTTCTAAAGTCTGGATAGTCCTCTCTGACTGTCCGTCTGTCTGAGGATGGTAGGCCGTGCTAAACCTCAACTGAGTACCCATAGCTTCGTGCAGAGCCTTCCAGAATCTCGAAGTAAACCGAGGATCTCTATCGGAGATAATACTCTTCGGTGTACCATGGAGTCTCACAATCTCTTTGATATATATTTCAGCCAGCCTATCAGGAGAATAGCTAGCGTTGATAGGTATGAAGTGCGCAGACTTCGTGAGTCGATCAACTATCACCCAGATCGCATCGTGGTTCCTGATCTTGGGCAGACCCACTACCAGATCCATGGTCACACTCTCCCATTTCCATTCTGGAATTTCTGGACTCTGAAGCAATCCTGGCGGTCTCTGGTGCTCAATCTTCACCTTTTGACAGGTAAGACACCGCGCCACATACTTCGTCACATCACTCTTCAACCCTGGCCACCAATACATAGACTTCAAGTTGTGATACATCTTGGTCATACCGGGGTGAAGAGTATACTGACTCTTATGAGCCTCATCAAGAATTCTCAATCTCAACTCCGCCTTCAGTGGGACATAGATTCTCTTCTGGTAACGCACTAGCCCACTAGGCGATAGGTCATAATCCCGAGTCTCCCCTCGCTCGATCTTAGCTCGGATCGACTGGGCTAGCTCATCATGCATCTGAGCCTCTTCAATTTCAGTCCTCAGGTCATTCTCCCCTTGGACCACACCATAACTGGCACATAGGATATCCTTCGAGAGATTCAAATCCCGAAAATCCTCTATCAGTTTCCATTCCTGGATCATCATTGTTGCCACTAGCACCGCCTTCCGACTCAAAGCATCCGCGACGACATTAGCCTTACCCGGATGATATTTGATCTCCAGGTTATAATCTTTCAGCAACTCCATCCACCGACGCTGTCTCATGTTCAACTCTTTCTGATCATACAGATACTTGAGACTTTTGTGGTCGCAGTACAGTTCCACAGTCACACCATACAGGTAATGACGCCAAATTTTCAATGCAAACACAATTGCCGCAAGCTCCAGATCATGAGTGGGGTAATTCATCTCATGCGGTTTCAGCTGTCGAGAGGCATAGGCCACCACACGTCCCTGCTGCATCAGGACACACCCTAACCCCTGCTTACTCGCATCACTGTACACGACGTAAGCCTCACTGGGATCAGGTATAATCAACACTGGTGCCGTAGTCAATCTCTCCTTCAGCTCAGCGAAACACCGCTCACAACGTTCATCCCACAAAAACGGTTGATCCTTCCTCGTGAGCTTGGTCATCGGCAATGCAATACGCGAAAAGTTCTGAATGAACCTCCGGTAATAACCAGCAAGACCCAGAAAACTGCGAATCTCAGTAACAGTTTCTGGCCTTTTCCAATCAAGTACTGCTTCCACCTTACTGGGATCCACTGATACCCCGTCTCGAGAGATCACATGGCCAAGGAACTTCACTTCCATAAGCCAAAACTCACATTTGCTCAGCTTTGCATAGAGTTGCTTTTCCCACAGAATTCTCAACACAATTCGCAAGTGTTGCTCATGATCCTCCCTACTCTTGGAATAGATCAGGATGTCGTCAATAAACACAACCACAAACTGGTCAAGATACTGTCGGAAGATGCGATTCATATAATCCATGAATACCGCCGGTGCATTCGTTAACCCAAAGGGCATCACAAGGAACTCATAGTGCCCATATCTTGTTCTGAAAGCAGTCTTCGGAACATCCGCCGCTTTCACACGCAACTGGTGATATCCCGACCTTAGATCAATTTTGGAGAATACACATGATCCAGCCAATTGATCTAACAGGTCATCAATCCTTGGGAGAGGATACTTGTTCTTAACAGTCACTTTGTTAAGTTCTCGATAATCGATGCAAAGCCTCAAGCTTCCATCTTTCTTTTTCACAAACAATACTGGAGCTCCCCACGGCGATACACTGGGTCGGATGAACCCTTTCTCAAGCAATTCTTCAATTTGCTTTTTCAACTCCGCCATCTCATTAGGGGCCATACGATATGGGGCTTTCGATATCGAACCCGCTCCAGGCACAATCTCAATTGGAAATTCTACTTCCCTTTTCGGAGGCAATCCACTAAGATCGTCTGGAAATACCTCAGGGAATTCGTTTACCACTGGTATACTCTCTAGAGCTTCACTTGACTCTCCCTGAACAGAGAAGAAAACCATATACCCTTGGCATCCCTTCTCAAGGTACCTCTCAGCTTTAGCCGTTGAAAGTAAATTCAAACTAGCATTTACATTGCTATCCCGTGGTGCATTACGGAAAGCTATCCTCTTATTACCACAATCAAGCAATACATCATTTGCTCTTAACCAATCAAAACCCAGAATAACTTCTAGTTGTTGAAGTGGCAAACAGATCAAATCTACTGTAGACTCACGATCCTCAACAACTATTACATAATTTAAGCAGGCTTCGGCTGCCACAGCCTTAACACCCATCGGCGTCGACACAACCAAATCAAATGGAAGTCTATGCACATGCAATCCTAGGCGCTTAACACAGTCATAAGCTATGAACGAATGACTTGCACCCGAATCAAATAAAGCATTCAATTCATTATCACCGAGAAGAATTTTACCTTGGATCAACTCTGGCGACTTCCGAGCCTCCTCATGTGTCATCGCGAACACTCGACCCTGATTCCTGGGCCTTTGCTCTACCGGCTGTCGTGGACACTTAAAAGAAACGTGACCCACTTGCTTGCAGTTGTAGCAAATCACCTCCCCAGCACAAGTTCTTCCCGGATGGTACTTTCTGCACTGATTGCATACTGGTCCCGCTGGAGGCCTCTGGTCACTACGACCCCCAGGTTGATAGGGCTTCTTGTTACCACCCCCATATGAGGATCCTTGCCCCTTCCGCTTCTGGGAAGTATTAGCCTTACTAGGCTCACTGCGACTGTCCTTACCCTTAGCTGGGTACCAATCCCTCAGATTGTTCTCAACAATCCTACACTGCTCCACCGCCTTGTTGAAGTCAGTAAACATATGAGTGGCCAATCTCTTTTTCAACTCATGCCTCAAACCTCTGATAAGCATATCGGAGCTCCACTCCTCATCATCCTTTTCCCGGAGATGTGTAGAGTACCGAGATAGTCGGACGAAACGGGAAAGATACTCATCAAAATTTTCCGTATCTCCCTGCCGGATAGCCAAGAACTCCGACTCTTTTTCCAACCTCACCGACTTGGGGAAGTACTTCTCATTGAACTTCTCTTGGAACAATTCCCAAGTCAATGGTATATTCCGGCTCCGAAGTGTCATGGCGATGTTCCGCCACCACCGGTCTGCGTCCCCTTCTAGCTTATACACAGCTAGTTTCGCCTTTACCTCCGTAGTGCACTCGAGGACCTCAAAGATCTTCTCTAGACGAGTCAACCAGTCCTCAGCAACTTGGGGCTCAAACCTTCCCTTGAACACAGGAGGTAGATGCTTGCAGAACTCAGAAACCCAATATTGCAAGCCTCTTCCTTCACGAACCGGCACCCCTTGAGATTCTTGATTAGGCACCGAGTGAGGTGGGGATTCATGGGACCGATTAGACCCCTCAGCCGTCTCCTCATGATGAGTCTCTGCCTGAGTCTCCTCACGAGTCGACTGGGCCCTTTCCTCATTACGCTTGGCCCTTTCCTCCCGGAGCTCTTCTCTTAGCTCACGGATCATATCTCTTTGTTCCCGTACGAGATCCATCACCTCTCGCATTGGGTTAGGAGGATTGTCATCCAACTCCTCTATCTCTGGGCCATGCTGCCTGACTCTAAGGCGAACCATGTTGTTCTTTTCTCTACAATGATTCACCAAGTCAGTTTCAAACCAAAAGTATACACATAATCCATAAGACTTAGATATATCTACTACTAGCAGAAATATCCATGTGTATACAATAATCAACCCTAAGCCATCATCTATGACTAAGGCAATCACTAAGGGAGCTATCCTAGCAAATTCTCACCTTGCCAGGAACTACAGCTCTGATACCACAAATGTAACCCCCTTCCCACCTTAGGCCGAGATTAAGTTCATAAACTTGTAATTAATTTGTAATTAGAGACCATATTTCAATTTGGGACTTATTAAGACAATCTTTTGCCCAAAAATCGGATTTGCAAAAACACTTTTCAAACCGGTCTCACATTCAAAATACAAAATAATAAAGGCCTGAACAGGTGGATTCCATTTACAAATATCAGAGTGCAAATAAATTCCCGACACGCTCGGGTTCCATTCATTAGATAAGGGATTTACAAAGGCACGAAGCCACTATTCAATACCCTTAACTTGGGGATTACACAAAGTTTACTACATACTATTCCAAAATATACAATGATAACCATAATCTCCAAAATATACTCCTAAACAGGAGATCTAACTACTCTTCGTCGCCCGCTTGCCTTTCGATCCTTCAGCCCTGTCTAAAATAGTTAATTTTGGGAGAGTGAGATTCTAAAGAATCCCCGTAGTAACAAATCAATCATATAATGTACAACAATAATGCATGTAAGCAAATCATTATTCACATCAAGCAACTACAACGGCAGTTACAGCGGCAATGGTTAGTATGACACATGTCATCCCTTACGATTGCTCACGCTGAATTGCTCACGCTGTATTGCATCTCAACAAGCAACTACAACGGCAGTTACAGCGGCAATGGTTAGTATGACACATGTCATCCCTTACGATTGCTCACGCTGAATTGCTCACGCTGTATTGTATCACAACATTCAACACAGTATAATTCACCACAGCTGGGATCCATATAAAGCATGTCATATACGCAAGCCACATAGGCAAGATACACATACACAGCCCACGGCTGGTTGCACAAACGCCGCCCTCACACGGGTCGGATTCACATCATCCATGTCGGTTACGACGGCAGTTACAACGGCCGAACTAGAGATGACCACTGTCACTCCCTATACGGCTCCCGCTGAATTGCTCGCGCCGTAATGGACCATGGCACACATTCACAAGTTTAATGACAAGTTATGCATGCCAAGACATCATACAAGATATGAGAGAAAAGTCACTACCTGAGTTCTTCCGGGCGTTCCTTGGCTCCGGTCTCTCCCGCGTCGGGCAAATATCAAATCCTATATTTATCATTAGGGACGAAGAGTTAATCTCTATTCCAAGACTTAATCCACTTTATCATACTTAATTGGTTATCATTATTGCACTTTTGGAGTCACTAAACACTCCCAACAATAGCCCTAAAGGGTAGGAAGAACTATCCCAAAGATCCCCCTTTTGGAAGCACAAAACTCACATTTTTCACTGCCTCACTCGAGCACAGATGACCGTGCTCGAGCACAAGTACGGACATCACTCGAGCACAAGTGCGAGTGAGACTGCGAGTGAGCACCCGAGAGCACAAAGACGCTTGCAGGAACTGGCTCACTCGAGCACAAATCCTCACTCGAGCACAAGGCCAAATGCCTCACTCGAGCACCCGCGAGAGAAAATCAGAAAGTGAGGGTCCGAGAGCACCCAAAGCTCTCCAAGACCAAAATCCCTCAAGCACAACACTCTCACCCGCGAGCACACCCGCGAGCACACCCGCGAGCATACCCCTCTCACCCGCGAGCACACACGGCTCACTCGAGCAGATGCCCTCCACCCGCGAGTGAGAAGGCACACTTCTTGCACCTTGCCCGCGAGCATCCACCCGAGAGCAACCCTCTACTCTGGGCGTACACCCTCACTCGAGAAGAGCCACTCTCACTCGAGAAGGTCCCTCGCTCACTCGAGCACAAAGTGGTGTGCTCGAGCAGGACTCATAGAAAACCCAGGTGACTCGAAGCACACAGGGGAAAATTCACACATCACTCGAGCAGACACCCCATTCCCGCGAGTGATAACCCACGAGCACCTCCTCACTCGAGCAGAGTTCATCCCTGCTCGGGTGATATTCATACTTCACTCGAGCAGACCCCAGCGTGCTCGAGAGAATCCCTCAGATAGCAGAAAACGCAGAACAGAGGCACTCTCCATAACCTTTGCCCAATTGATTCCTATGGACTCAGAACTTAACCCAAAGCCATTCCCACACAAAAACACCCAACAAACTCAATGGAATCCTCAGAATCATCAAAATCCTACTCCATTATCATGCTTTGGGTTTTGGGCATAAATTTCATCAAAATACCAATCTTAACCAAACTACAAATTTCAACTTCTAATCAATCTATCTATCATTTACTCATTCCAAAACACCATTCTCATGCCAAAAACATACCAAATGAACAGTGGCACTCATTTTCATGATTAAGCCAAAATTTCCAGAAATCATAAACTATTCCGAATAGCATGAAACATAGGTAGATAGATTGAGTTCCCTCACCTTATCAACTTCTCCAAAGAGAGTTCTTGATTCACCAACTCCCAAATTTTCGTGTGGCACCAATCACAACCAAATGACCAAACTACACACACCAAAATGAAGCCCATTATACAAGGATCAACATTAAGGAAGTGAGTTTGAGCAATGGATATCATCTACTTACCAAAAGATCAAGCTTTTCCTTCCCTTTCTTCCTTGCTTCAGCGAAAGAGAGAGAGCACGAGAGAGAGAAAGATGGAGAGATGAAGTGAGAGAGAGAAAAGAGGAAAAGTGCTCATTTGTCCACATGTGGCCTTCATCCACAACTCTCACAATGCCACTTGTCAGCATCTCAACCATTCCCACAATGAGCTCACCACACCACAACACATAGGATTCCGACCCACAGTCAAGGAATCACAACCCTTGATCTTAAATACCACACATATGCAATAATATTTCCAATTTCCATTAATTATGACATTAATTAATATTGTCATAAAATACATACTAATCCCAATTAAATTCATAATTATCCATAATAATCATGATTATCCCTTAATCAAAAATTGGGATATTACACGTGACCCAAAACTGGACAGAAACTCACTGGCCGCGGCCAAGCATCTATGGGCCATGACCCAAAATTATGCTAGACTTGAAGTTTGGAAGCTAAATGGATGGTTTGTTAGTAACAAAGAGATATAGTTACTAGCCTAGCATTGTCATGTTAAGGTTGGCGCTTAATGCTTATTTTCTTCTAACGGTAGCAAGAGACTGTACATGTTAAAAGAAGATAAGGAGTTGATTATGACTTGAGAGAGCTTAATCAAACTCTTGTGAGCCTTAGACGAACATACATATTTCCCATTGAACGATTCTTAAAGAAGAAATAAATCAAGTTTAGGAACTACAAAGGGGATGAACAATCCTAGGTTTATTATGATTGTTAAAATCACAAAGGATCAAGTTCTTGTTCAGTAATTTATAGTATTTACACACATATCTTTTGAACTCCTTTTGCCACACAACATGTTTTTAGTTAAACTTAATTGAACTTACCAAACCTGTTGCTTGACTAATGTTTTACTTAAATCCTTGAGGGAACGATCTTACTTATCACTTTATTACTTGACACGATCCGTGTACTTGCGGTAGTGAACAAGTTTTTGGTGCCATTGTCGGGGATTGGTTTAACAAATCTTTTGGTTGACCTTAGGTTTGTGATAGTAGATTTCTTTTAAGTCCTTAGTTAGATTTAAAATTTTTCTTTCCTTATTTTCTTTGTTAATTTTGTTTGTTTTAGTTTGATACTTGCTGGTTTATGCCTCTTGTAGGTACTATTTTGGTACATGCAACATCTACACCTAGACGGATTGATAGTAGTACTTGATGGATTACCACGCATCGAAGAAGAAATTGAGTCAGAGGTGACTGAATCAGAATCAGAATCAGAGTCTGAAGCTGAAACTAAAGCTGAAACAATAGCAGATGAATATGATAGAGCTACCATCAATGACTTTGCCAGCCGGAATATGCGAGGTACTCAATCTTGCATTCGAATGCCGGAGATGCAAGCACATACTTTTGAGATCAAGCTAGTCATGATCACAATGCTGTAAATGCATGGTTTGTACCATGGTCTCTACAATGAAGATGCCAACAAGCATTTGATGTACTTCTTGGAGGTGTGTGATTCCTTTAAGCAAAATGAGGTACCCCAAGATGTGCTGAGGTTGCGGCTATTCCTTCTCTCTCTATAAGGGAAAGCTAGAGATTGGTTCAACAATCTCCCGAAAGGATCCATAACTTCTTGGGCTGATCTTGAAGCTAAATTTAGAGCTCAGTTTTTCTCCGACGATAAATTTATGGTAGCAAGGAATGAATTTCTAAGCTTTAGACAATAGCCGGATGAGCATCTGTATACGGCCTGGGAAAGATACAAGATGCTAATGAAGCAATGCCCTAATCATGGGGTGGATAAGTGGGTAGTGATCCAGATTTTCTGTACTCACCTTAATCCTCAATCGAAGGTGATGGTGGACTCTATGACTAATGGAGGGTACCGGAATATGCCTGTCAATAAAGTGTTTAAACTTTTGGATCAATTATCTACAAACAACACCCAAGGTAATGATAGAAGGACCACTCCAGCCCTGCCCAATACAAAAGAAGACTCTTCATCACAAATTGCCATAATCTTATCCGCTTTGAACAAGCGTTTTGATGTACTAAAGTCTCAAATGTAGAAGGGCACTTCTCATGGTGTGCATTCAGTGCAAGCTACTCCGATTGTATGTGAGCAATGCAATGATGTTCACTTGCCCGATAATTGCCCTCTCTATATGGGTACTGAATTTGTCAATTATATGGGCAAATTTCAACCTCCTCAAGGTAATCCATACTCACAAACTTACAACCGTGCTTGGAGAGCTCATCCCAATTTTTCTTGGAGTCATGGTAATACCTTGAACCTTACACACGAGTCTACTTCTTGCTCCAAGCTGGTTCCTCTACTAGGTTTTCCACTACCATCAAGGCAAGTTCCTGTAAAAGAAGATGAATCTAATATGGAAAAGATGTTGGCCCAGATCTTATTAGAGGTGGAATCTTCAAGGGTCGAGAGTAAGGCTACCTTTTCTCTTCATAAATCTGTAATTAAGAACCTTGAAGTTCAAGTGGGATAATTAGCAATACAAGTAAATGCTATGGCACGGAATGGTCTCCCAAGTGATACCATCCCTAATCCCAAGTGAGGTGGAAAAGAAAAATGCAAGGCCATTCACTTGAAAAGTGGCAAGGTGCTTCCGGATATGCCTAGCTCGAGCAAGATTGGACCAAAGCAAGATGAACAAGAGGACATTGAGATTGATGGGGAAGAAGCCATGACTCAAGAAAATATGGTGGAAGAGGATGAAACTAAAAAGAGAAAGCAGACTGAAGGAGGGTTGGATGATGATGGCAAGAGTAAGAAGGGGGAACAAGAGTTGAATAATGAGAAGAAGAGAAAGCCAACCACCTCCACTGTCATGCCTCCACTACCCTTCCCTTAAAGATTCAAGAAGAAGGAGGAAGATGCACAATTTAAAAGGTTTGTGAACATGTTTAAACAACTACATGTAAACATTCCATTTGCCGAAGCTTTAGAGGGTATGCCTAAATATGCCAAGTTCCTAAAGGATGTGTTGTCCAAGAAAAGGCGATTTAATGAATTTGAAACTGTGGCATTAACTGAAGAATGTAGTGTAGTGATCCAAAGGAAGTTACCCATTAAGCTGAAAGATCCAGGAAGTTTCTATATTTCTTGCAATATTGGGACGAACTTCAATGGTAAAGCCCTATGTGACTTAGGTGCTAGCATCAACTTGATGCCTCTAGCCATTTTTAATCAATTGGGGTTGGGAGAGCCAAGGCCTACCACAGTAACCCTTCTATTTGCTGATTGGAGTATTTCTAAGCTTAGAGGAATCAATGAAGATGTCCTAGTGAAAGTAGACAAGTTCATCTTCCCAGCAGACTTTATGGTGCTTGATTGTGAGGTTGATTGGAAGATACTGCTCATTCTAGGCCGTCCATTCCTAGCGACAGCAAGGACTCTTATTGATGTGGAAAAGGGAAAAATCACTTTGAGGGTGGATGATGAAAAAGTGATCTTTAACATGGTAAAAGCGTTAAAGTTCCATGATGATTCAGCACAATGCTCATTTGTTGATATATTAGAGTCGCTCATTCCTTAAGAGTCATATGCTCTTATGATAAAAGACCCTTTAGAGGCATTTCTATTTGGGGAGAAAAGCTTGGATGAATTTGATGAAGAAGCTATTGAAAACATTTTTTGAATAGAAGCATTCGCTCACTCAAGACCGAGGAATTTTGAGCCACTTGAGGTAGCTGAGCTTTGAGTACTCCTTTGAAGCCCTCTATTGAAGTTCCACTAGCTCTCGAATTGAAGCCTTTACCGTCTCATCTAAAGTATGCCTACCAGGGGAATTCTAACACTTTACTGGTTATTGTCTCTTCTGTTCTCTCTGATCTGCAAGAAGAGAAGCTCCTACGAGTCTTGAGAGAGCATAAGCGTGCTATAGGATGGACAATAGCTGATATTAAGGGAATAAGTCCTTTGATATGTATGCACAAAATTCTGCTAAAAGATTATCATAAAACTTCTATTAAGCATCAAAGGCGCTTGAATCCAATCATGAAAGAAGTGGTCAAGAAAGAAATCCTCAAATGGCTCTCAGCTGGAATTGTGTACCTTATTTCTGATAGTTCATGGGTGAGCCTAGTCAAATGTGTCCCTAAGAAAGGTGGTATGACTGTAGTGGCTAACACCCAAAATGAACTGATTCCTACTCGTACGGTGACTGGATAGTGAGTGTGTATGGATTATTGAAAGCTCGACACTACTACAAGAAAAGACCATTTTCCTTTGCCGTTCATAGATCAAATGTTGGATAAGCTAGCAGGTCACGAGTTCTTTTGCTTCCTTGATGGTTATTCCGGTTACAACCAAATTGCCATAGCTCTAGAAGACCAAGAGAAGACGACCTTTACTTGTCCTTATGGCACTTTTGCTTTTAGAAGAATGCCCTTTGGACTATGCAATGCGCTGGCCACATTTCAAATGTGCATGATGTCCATTTTTGCTGATATGATTGAGAAGACCATTGAAGTATTCATGGACGATTTCTCTGTCTTTACCACCGCCTACTAATGTGAAAGGTATCTGAAGCTTTCTTGGACATGCCGAGTTCTACTGCAGATTTATCAAGGATTTCTCAAAAATTTCCAAACCCCTTTCTAAGCTATTAGAGAAAGATGTGGAATTCAAGTTTGATGATGAGTATCTACAAGCTTTTGAGGAGTTAAAGAAGCATCTCATTTCAGCCCCTATCTTAGTAGCTCCAGATTGGGTCTTGCCTTTTATTATCATGGCTGATACTAGTGATTACACCGTTGGTGCTGTTCTTGGGCAAAAGGCAGGGAAACTCTTCCACCCCATATACTATGCTAGTAAAACTCTTGATTGTGCCCAACTCAATTATGCCACCATTGAAAAGGAGTTACTTGCCATAGTCTATGCCTGTGAGAAATTTTGACCTTATATTGTGGGTACTAAGGTTACTGTCTATACTGATCATTCAACTCTAAAATACCTACTCACCAAGAAGGATTCTAAGGCTAGACTAATTCACTGGGTGCTCTTACTTCAGGAGTTTGACTTGAACATTATTGACAGAAAAGGCACGGAGAATCAAGTAGCAGACCACCTGTCAAGGTTGAGTACTGAGGCTCAACTTGATGACTCTGACATGATCCATGCATCATTTCCGGATGAGCAGCTATTCTTCGTCGATCATTCACCTGTACCATAGTTTGCAGACTTTATAAATTACTTGGTATGTGGAGTGTTACCTCTAAATTTCAACTCTCATCAAAGGCGTAAGTTCTTGAATGAAGTGAAGAAGTACTTTTGGGATGAACCTTACTTATTCAAGAGGTGCCCCGATCAACTCATTCAAAGGTGTGTTCCTAAAAATGAACAAGAGTGCATCCTGCATTGTTGTCATTCGTCTGAGTATGGTGGCCATTTTGAAGGAGAGAAAACCGTTGCGAAGGTCATTCAAAGTAGGTTCTATTGGCCTTCTCTATTCAAAGATGCATATGCATTTGTTCTCCAGTGTGATAGGTGCCAAAGAGTAGGGAACATATCTAGAAGGAATGAGATGCCACTAAACAGCATGCTCGAAGTTGAACTCTTTGATGTTTGGGGGATTGATTTTATGGGTCCATTTCCTAAGTCTTTCAAAAATGAATATATTTTAGTTGCAGTGGACTATGTATCAAAATGGGTCGAAGCTATGGCATATGTGACTAATGATGCCAAGACAGTGCTGAAATTCCTCAAGAAGCACATCTTCGCAAGATTTGGCACACCAAGAGCAATTATCAGTGATGGTAGGTCACACTTCTGCAATCACCAATTTCAAGTTTTAATGAAGAAATATGGTGTTAGACACAAAGTAGCATTGCCCTACCACCCCCAAACAAATGGCCAAGCTGAGATTTCCAATCGGGAGATCAAGAACATCCAGGAGAAGATGGTGAATACTACTAGGAAGGACTGGTCTTCCAAGTTGGATGATGCTTTATGGGCTTACCGAACGGCTTACAAAATGCCTATTGGTATGTCTCCATATGAATTGGTGTTTGGGAAAGCATGCCATTTGCCGGTAGAATTGGAGCATGGAGCCTATTGGGCTATAAAAAAGTTAAATTTTGATCCACAAGCTGTGGGAGAAAATAGGCTACTTCAACTCAATGAGTTAGATGAAATTCGCCTAAATGCTTATGAGAGTGCAAGGATTTACAAAGAGAAGACAAAGAGGGACCATAACAATAAAATTATTCCTAAGTGTTTTGAACCTGGTCAAACTGTTCTCCTTTACAACTCCAAGTTGAAGTTATTTCCAGGAAAGCTCAAGTCTCGATGGTTCGGTCCATTCAAGGTGGTCAAAGTATCAAAATTTGGTGATGTGGAGTTGGAGAATGAGAAGGGAGAGAGATTTAAGGCTAATAGTTAATAGTTAAAACATTATTGGGGAGGAAATGTGGATAGGCTGGTATCCGCTATTTACCTATCTAATGAAGAGTGACCAACATGAAGAGTCAAGCTAAAGACTATCAATTAAGTGCTTATTGGGAGGCAACCCAAGTTCTTAAATTAATTTCTTTAGTTTCTTTAGTTTTGATATGTTTTTTGTAGATTTATGTTTGATCTTTTGCTCTCGTAGGTAGGAGAGGAAGCCCCAATAGAGAAAGGAAGAAGCGAGCTTGGTACAAGGGAAAAGTGGAGAATGTTGGATGTGGAAAGGCATATTTCAGGAAAGTTCCTAAATTTTCATAATTTGCTTGATCTTAATTTGAGAGGATATGATTTGAGTTGATGACCAACATCCACTTCTTTAACCTTTGATAAAAATGTATTCATGGTTGTAGTATGAGTTAGAAAGACACTATGCATTATCTTGGCTTGAGTTGTCAAAATGAAGTTATGCATAGTAAATTTTTGATCATGAATGCACTTTAATCATGAGATATTATTGGCAAAAGTGTGGTGAATGGTGGTACAATGTGTGCATCTCAAGTGGCAATATGGTGGAAGTGAGTTAATTCTAATATGTTGTGCTGAGATTCATAGGACGAAGAGCATGGTGTATTTTGGGTGTGCTCAAGTTGCAGAAAGACTAGCTGATGGATCAGAGAATACTGGCCGCAGCCAACCAATGCTCAAAGAGATTTGGGCCACGGCCAAGAAATGCTCAGACAGTTATGGACTGCAGCTAGGACATCTTTGGGCCGCGACCCACTCGCGACAGCAGGGTTAAAAAACCCTCTTTCTCTTCTCTTTTCTCTCATTTCCTACTCCTGAAAGCCGCCGACTCCCCATTTCTCTCACTTTTCCCCTAAAATCCCTAACCTCCCTTGTAGTTTCCCTTCTTCCATCTCCCTTACCCGCCATTGCTATATTGTTCCTCTCCCATTCTGCACTTATCTGCTGTAAGGGGTGACCTAAGGCATCGAAAGGACCTCTTTTATCTCTGATTTCTCATATTCTTTGTTGGTTCTTCAACCATTTGAGGTAATAGAGTCTCATTCTTATTCTTTTACTCGTATTATGGGTCGGTGAGTAAGGTTTAGAGTTAGGTATTTGGGCGTAGGCTTGAAAGCTGTGAGGATATGGTAGGATTTGGGTATAATATACCATTATGGCACTTTTATATCCTTGGCCATCATTACTTTCATATTGCCCTGCTCCTCATTGTGGTTTATCACATGATTTCGCCCAAAACCTCTATCTTTCTGCCATTGTGGTTTTCACTCATTCTATAAAATGTTGCTTCACACATATGATTGAATAGGGAAGAAGGGTTTAGTGATTAGCATTGCCTTCCTAAGTCATATTGGGCCAACATATTTAGTGTATACTATGTTTTATATAGAGCCAAATTTCCAAGCCCTTTTGAATCCATCCAAATATCATTTTAAGGCATTTCTCGTTAAACTTAAATCAATTTTTCAAAGATATGAGGATTGGAGCATGACTAAACAAATAACGGTAGTTTTGATATTGGCTAGAGGTCTCAGGCACAGTCTTAAGGCCTTTATGAAATAAGGATAGGAGTTAGGCTTGAATGATTGGGTGATGTGTGGCAGTAGTAAGAGGTTAAGTTTGGGGGGCAGTTTTTTGTTTATATTCAAAGTTGCTTATAGGCTTCTCTTCCTCGCTGTGCAGTTAATTTGAGTCCTGTTTGTTTACATAGGGGTATCATTTATTTGTTCCTCTAGCTACAATGCCTGCCAAGCATATTGCTAACCGAATGTGTCCCAGGGCAGTCGCTGAGGCCAAAGCAAAGATCATTAACCGACCCCTGCTGCAAGAGCATGAATTCCCATTCACTGTCTCTTATGCCTTTTATGATTTGGCCACTCGGACCTATCACTTGCAAAGGCTTATAGACCCCAAAACCGACGGGAATATGTAGATTATGCAGGAGTTCTATGCCAATACGTGTGTGCGATCGATTTGGTGATTTCCTATTCGGAGAGTCAACATTGACTTCACCTTAGCCAGTTTCCGGCAGTTTGCATTACTCCCAGCAGTCAAGGAATGCAGATACCAGCAGCATTTAGATAATGAAGATGATATTCCTGAAGATGCTATTTCTCAATTGCTGGTCTACAATGGCGAGGTGGCTTGGCAGAGTCATGGTGGGGCCTAGAAGTACTTGCCCCGTACTCAATTATCAGTTAAAGTATGTGTTTGGTTGTATTTTGGCAAGGATTACTGGTGGCTTTCGTCAAACCGGAACCGACTTACTCAGGACCAGGCACTTCTTATTTACCTGCTGATGAACAAGGAACCAGTAGACATAGGTGCTATGGTTTATAAGTCTCTCAGAGACCACATCTATGAGCACACTGGTGGTTTAATGTTGCCATACCTTATCTCTGCTTTCTGCTCTTTTATGGGTGTCTCTGCCGTGGCCACTGATGTTCTATTTAAACCTATCAAGAAGTTTCACTACTTGAGCATCAAGCCAAAACTGAATGAACAAGTCCCAGCATCCCAATGATCAGCTAGTGACCTTGTTTTTGAATAGGGAGGACCCTCTCAGGTTCCTCTGGAACACGTGGGACACTCTCCATCTCATCTGGAGCAGGGCGAACCATCCGGTGGCCCTTCCTCTTCTCAGTCTTCTGCTACTTTTGATGTGATCCTCGCGGCCATCCAGCTCACTGAGGCCACTGCCGTCCAATGCCTCACATATCTGCAGGACCACGGTGTTCGCCTGACCCATTTAGAAGAATTATTTGCTGCACATGTACTTACGGCTGCTCAGGTCGGTGATGGTGATAACGGTGAGGATGATGATGATGACAGCGAGGATGATGAGGATGTCGTTGAGGACGTAGATGATGATGATGCAGATACCAGTGATGACGGGGGCGAGGAGTAGTGATGCATTTCATTGTTGTTGGGATTGTCCTATTGTTTTGAATATTGGTCATACTCTGTTTCTTGAATTTTTCTGATTAATGACTAATTCTGGATTCATCTTGCTGTTGTGCTTCTCACTTATATCTGTTACGATTCTATCAATATATTATTGTGTCATCTTTTCCATTGCAGGTGATGTGTGCACACTTTGTGCCCTGTGACAATGTGGACACTGTCTACCTCAAGTTTGGGGGTATTTATTTGATAGATCAAATGCATGTGTTGATCGCTGACAAAGAATTTCAAATTTTGGAAACATATTTTGTGCCTTATCCTGGAGTAAAAGTCAAGTTAGATTTTACTTGAGTTGTATGCTTGCTAGGAAAACCATAATGGATATTCATGAATGCTTGATTTATAATTTAAAGCTTAATTCCCAATACTTTCCCGATTAAACATTGCGCATGAGGGTTGGAAATAAATTGAATACTGTGGCAGGGGATTTTAAAGCAAATTGACATGTATGAACCGTTTCATTGAAGATCTTTTGAATTCTTATTTGAATCTCTTGAAACGAATCAACATTTCACTCACTTTTAGAACATTATTGGCATTATCTTGAGCTAATATGATGGGATTAGAGTTAACATGTGGGTCAGTTAAGTTAATGCATTTGGATTAGGCTGATGTAAAATTAACCTTGGTGAATGTGCATATGAGAAGAAAACCTCTGCTGGAAGGATTTCTAGCCGAATTATCATTCATGAGTGGGTATGTGCCACTTATTCTAGTGTACCTCTAGAACTTGTTTAAATTCTTTTTTGAAATCACATGTATAATCAGATTAATGAATATGATAGGGGCATTTATTTCTAAACCCATTTACCTAAATACAAACCTTCTATACTAATCCATTGCTAACCCTTTGAGCCTTTCACAGTCCATCCAGCATTTGACAACAAGTTATGCATGTTTCCTTCTGCATTAGATTGGCACTTAAATAGCTTTGAAATACCATGAATACAGTTGATTTGAATAAATGTTATTCTTATGTATGTTGATTTAAAAAAAGGGAAAAAGAAAAGAAGAAGAAAAAGAACAAGAAAGATAAGATAAAGAAGATGTCACGATATACAAGTGTGCATGCATAGTCCTTGTATCATTACTTTTTTATTCATAAGACCATCTCCAACATCACAATTTTTAAGTCCCCTTGATTCATGAGTCTAGGCATACAAAGTGGTGGAGAGAGTAGAATTTCTACAAGCCTATGGCAAAACCTAATCTAGGTAGCACTGAGCGAAATTCTCTATATTTGTGAGAGCTGAACACTTAAATCCCTAAGTGTTCTCTTATGTACATTTCTTTGATTGATTGAGTATTAATCTAGTTCATCTACATTACCTCATGCTGAAACTTGTGTTAGCTGCATTAGTGGTAACAAGTAATTCAACAAAACCCTGAAATCCTATTGATGTTAAAAGTATGTGGAATGCTAAACACGTGAAGAGAAAGGAGAAGGTAAAAGGATTAAGATCATATGTGAGGTTATTTATACATGTCAAATTGTTGCAGTTGATCTTAACAATTGTAGGAAGATTGCTTTTCAACTATCATCACACACTCACATTTGGAAAAATGTTGGGAAGTTTGCCCTTAAACTATGAACCAAGCACCCCTTTATGTGTTGTTGTTTTTCCTCTTGAGCATTACAGCGTGAGTAGCCACTAAGAAGAAAATTGTCATAAATGAGCACTCCACCTGGGATTAAATTAATCTAGCTCTTATTATATAACTGATTTTACTCGAGGACGAGCAAAAGTTTAAATTTGGGGGTGTGTTAACCTCATGAAATTCTTGTTAGAATTGCACATTTCCTCCTAGTTCTCTCACACTTTGGATGTATTAATGGCCGTTGGAGAGTGCTAAAGTGGAGGAAATGTGTTCTTTTCATGTTTGGCATAAAAAGAGTATAAATATGGGGGAAATATGTTACTAATTGTCATGATTACTCAACTAATGACCTTTTGTGAGTTCTTTGTGTTGAAAGGATACAGCTTCAGTCATAGCTGGACCAGAGAAAGACAAATTCAAGGAGAAGGAAGTGAAATGAAGCTGAAGCCATCAACCGTGCCAGGGAAATGCAAGAAGGGATGAGAACAGATTGTAGAAAGAGAGGAAACTGAACTTCAAAGATGACTGGCCACGGCCAACTTGAGGTCAGAAAGTCACTGGCCGCGGCCAAGCATCTATGGGCTGTGGCCCAAAATTGGACAGAAGCTCACTAGCCGCGGCCCATAGATCTCCTAGCCACGGCCAACCCCTAAAACTGTTGTTGTGCGTTTTATCACCCGAGACCTATAAAAGCAAAAATGAGGTTGAAAAGGGGGGTACAGATTAGGAAATACCTAGGGAGGCGGCTATGACACTCCTTTAAGCTTGGGATCGCCATAAAGTAAGGGAAATCAAGTGGGGATTGAAGATTAACAGAGATTTGTGCTGGTTTTCCTTGGTTATACAGATTTCTTTCCCTTTCTTCTTCCTTGTGCTGATATGGTAGTTCTAGCTTTATATTTCTGTATTTACTTTGTGAACATGAGTAGCTAAACTTTCATTCTAGGATTGTTTATGAACCTTTGTATGGATTAAACTTGATTCTTATTCTCGTTAAGTATCTAATGGCATATGTATATTGATTTTACTCTGTTTTCACTGCCATTTGTGACTGGCCATCATTGTGGGTGATTTGTTCAACTAAGTTAAGCTTGAGAGAGTTAACTTACTTGTAGAACTTTGGTAAAATTATGCTAGACTTGAAGTTTGGAAGCTAAATAAATGGTTTGTTAGTAACATAGAGATATAGTTACTAGCCTAGCATTGTCATGTTAAGGTTGGCGCTTAATGCTTATTTTCTCCTAACGGTAGCAAGAGATTGTACATGTTAAAAAAAGATAAGGAGTTGATTATGACTTGAGAGAGCTTAATCAAACTCTTATGAGCCTTAGATAAACATACATATTTCCCATTGAATGATTCTTAAAGAAGAAATAAATCAAGTTTAGGAACTACAAAGGGGATGAACAATCCTAGGTTTATTACGAATGTTAAAATCACAAAGGATCAAGTTCTTGTTCAGTAATTTATAGTTTTTACACACATATCTTTTGAACTCCTTTTGCCACTCAACAACATGTTTTTGGTTCAACTTAATTGAACTCACCAAACCTATTGCTTGACTAATTTGTTACTCAAATCCTCAAGGGAACGATCTTACTTATCACTTTATTACTTGACATGATCCATGCACTTGCGGTAGTGAACATTGATGTAGCAAATAACATAAGCATAAAAATTTTCAAGCTGCATGATGTTTACAATGTTCTAGGTTTGACTAAAAATCTAGTTTTAGCTACTCAAATTTCTGATTCTAGAAAGTATGTATTATTTGGCCCAAATGATGTGAAGGTGCATGATAATGTGAAAGAAATATCTATTGATGTTATTGTCTCTGGTGAGAAGAGAGGCTCTTTGTTTGTAATGTCAGCAGGTGAAGCTTATGTGAAAAGACAAGCCAAACTGATAATGCCACTATTTGGCATGCTCGGTTGGGTCATATTGGTAATCAATTGTTGCAACAGATTTCTTCTAAAAAGTTGGTGCATGGAATGCCAACCTTGAAAAATGTTCGTGAAGATGTGATTTGTCCAGGCTATCAATATGGCAAGTCCCATCGTATTCCTTTCAAAAGGTTGTTAAATTGGCAATCTAAATTGTTCGAATTGGTTCATACAGATTTAATGGGACCAATAAGAACACTAAGCTGTAGTGCACATCGTTATGTTATGGTACTGGTAGATGACCACTCAAGGTTTACTTGGGTGAAGTTTCTAAAAGATAAGATTAAAGTGCTATCGAAGTTTGTAGAGTTCACAGATGCCATTGAAAAGGAGTTTGGAAAGAAGATAAAATGTCTTCAGAGTGACAATGGTGAAGAATACATGTCAAATGACTTCTTCAGATATTGTGACGATAACAACATTCTTTATCAAATGACTTGTCTAGATACTCCACAGCAGAATGGGGTTGTAGGAAAAAACTTGGGCATCTTGCCTCAATTTGTCTTTCATGGCTGCATGACAATAATCTTCCTCGAGATCTTTGGAAGAAGCAATTCAATGTGCATGCCATGTAACAAACAGGTTGCCACCTTGGCCAAGAACACATAAATCTCCTTTGAAATTCTATATGGTGAAAAGCCAAATGTAAATTATTTTTGAGTGTTTGGTTCTATATGTTATGTTCATATTGCTAAGAATCATAGGGCCAAGCTTGACCAAAAAGCAAAGAAGTGTGTATTTATTGGCTATGACTCTTATAGGAAGGATTGGAGATGCATGGATCCCGAGATAAAGATGTATACTACTTTTAGAGATGTGGTGTTTGATGAGGTGTGATGTGCAAGCACCTAGTGGTAGAGAGGCAGAAGTTAAGCCACCAATTAAGATGGTGAACAACAAGTTGTGTAGCGGTCATCAAGAGAGAAACGACAGCCAAACTACCTTAAAGATTATGAGGTGAACTTAACAATTGTTTAGTAACTGCATGTTTCTTTGCAGGGTTATTATTCTAGAAGAATCAACAAGTTATAAGGAAGCAAAAGGCTGTCCAAATTGGGAAAAAACAATGCAGCAAGAGATTGATGTTTTAGACAAAATTGAGATATGGGATTTAGTACCCAAACCAAAAATTGTGAGCCAGTCACTTGCAAATAGGTCTTTCGATTGAAAAAGAAATCTGATGGCACTATTGATAGGGTTAAAGCTTGTCTGGTTGCTCATGGTTTCTCTCAAAATTATGGATTGGACTATGAAGAAACGTTTAGTCCAATAGTAAAGATGGTGACAGTAAGGACTATTATCTCACTTGCTGCTTTTAAAGGTTGGAAATTGTGGCAACCTGATGTAAACAACGCATTTCTTTACGAAGAATTAGATCATGAAGTATTCATGGAGTAACCCCTGGCTTTGTTGCTCATCAATTTCCAAATCATGTTTGTTGTTTGAAGAAAGCACTTTATGGCCTAAAGCAAGCTCCACGAGCTTGGTATGGTAAAGTTTCTCAATATCTTATTTTCTGTGGATTTATAGTTTCTGATTCAGATTCCAGTTTATTTATGAAATCAAAATTAAATGTGCATCTTTTGGTATTATTATATGTCGATGATATGATAATAACTGGAGACATTGAATCAAAAATTTCTAACTTAAGGGATGACTTGTATGTTTGTTTTGATATGAAAAACTGGGGGGAGATTAGTTGTTTTCTTGGTTTAGAAGTTGAAAAATCATCTCAAGGGTATTTTATATCTCAAGAAGAATATTCAAAAAGTCTCTTAAAGCATTTCAGCATAGGGGAGTCAAATGAAAAGGCCACCCCGATAGAGCCAAATCTAAAGCTGAGGAAAGATCAAGGCAAGCCATTAAAGGATAAGAAGAAGTTTAGACAACTTGTTGGAAGTTCAATTTATCAAACCATCACAAGACCAGAAATTTCATATACTGTTGGCATTGTTTCTCAATTTATGCAGAATCCAAGAAGTTCTTACTTGGAAGCAGCAAATAGAAGTTTGAGTTATGTGAAAGGAACTATTAGTTATGGTATTTTATACAAGAGGTGTAACAACTTTGTGTTGAGTGGTTTTACGGATGTAGATTGGATTGGAGATACAAATGACCGTCACTCAATTTTAGGTTATTACTTCAACACAGGCTCGGCAGTAGTTTCTTGGTACAACAAGAAACAAGATGTTGTTGCCTTATCCAGCACCGAAGCCGAGTATGTGGCAGCAACCATGGCAGCACAAGAGTGCACTTGGTTAAAGTGGTTAATTGGGAACATGCTATGTGAAGTCGACTATGCTGTGCAGATTAAATGGGATAATGAAAGTGCCATCAAGCTTGCATCAAATCCCATTTTTCATGCCAGAACAAAGCACATAGAGGTACATCATCATTATGTTCGTGAAAAGGTCTTGAGTGAAGAGATTCAACTAACGTGTGTTCGTGCTAATGCTTAAGTGGTAGATATATTCACTAAGGCTGTGGTAAAACCTAAGTTTTAAGGCCTCTGGGATGCTCTCGGAATTGTGGATCGGAAGTTCGCACTAAGGGGGAGTGTGAAAATTAGTGCTAGACTTTAGAAATCACATTGCCAACGTTATTATGTTGCTGATATTTAGGATCCTTTCTTTTATTTTTATTTGAATAATTTGCCAAGTTAATCATGTGAGGATTGTTCACGTTGGTTAGTCTGATGAGTGGGTCTTGTTAGTTTCCTATTATCTTGCTTTATTTATTTATTTTATTTAAATAATGGGGAGTGTGTAAGATAGTTGGAGAAAATTGTAGGAAGCAGTATCATGTATCCACCTTATATATAGGATCTTATTGTAATCGGTTTGAGATATAGAATATCCAGATACACATTCCAACATATTTTCTCCAATTTATCTTTACGTTTTTTTTTATTATTCCCTTTATTTTATTTTATGGATCTCAAACTCCAGGTCCTTCTTTCATTTTCATTCACTCCTTTCCCTCTATCGTTCATCCCTCCCTTCAAACTCGGCACCGCCTCTTTCTCCCTTGCCATAAATTCAGTGCCGCCTCCTTATCCATGGTTGACTCTTTCTCAACCCTCCCTCTAAACACTGAGAGATTTTTCTGCAACACCACACACTGCTGCTTGTGCCAAAAGATTTTTCTGACAAATCCACATCCTCCTTCGCCACCCTCCTTCCTTTCCCGTAAACTCCCAATCTAATCTATCACCAAGTCCAGCAACCTCATGCTCCTCACCGCCACAGCCCACAACCTTACCCCTACGGTGCCCCATTCGAGTTTAGGTAAATGTCATCTTAAAAATTTGATGATTTTGAAAGTTTGAGGGAGAGGTTTGAGATCTGGAAAATCGACCCAAAAAAATTTCATTCCAATAAACCCTTTTTTAATTTCTACCTCACCAAAGCAACCTTCTTCTCTTCCCTGACTTTTCTCAAAGGTTGATGATGATAAGCAACAAAAAAAATTTCATGTATGCATTTTGTTCATTTTGGAGTTATTTGTTAAATGGATTTTGTTGTTTTCTTCCATCTTTTGCTTCGTATGCATCTTTTCAAGTTGGTTGCAAATTGCTGATATGACGTTAGGGATTTGATGTTGTTTTGAAAATTTCTAGTTGGGAGATACTGTTAGAGCTTCCTATTTGTGATTTTCACATCAAGAAATTGCAACTTGGGATTGTGGGTGGGTTGAATGAGAAAGCTTGAAATGGATAAATAAATGTGTGAATGAAGAAGTTGAATGTTTGTTCATGGATGGGGATCTTCAAACTCAAGTTTCATGATTGTACATGGATGGGGATGATAATATTGAAGGTGGGGAGAGGTTTCTTTGCTTTTTTTTTTAAAATGATCATAACGACATAGCATATCATGTGGCATTGCTATCTTATGTGGCTAAACCACCTCAACAAAAGCGGGTTAACTATCCGTCGACTGTCCAACTCTATTAATTTGGGCAACATTGCTCACTTTTTTATACTTCCAAGGCAAAATTGCTCATTAAAAAAAATTCCAGAGCAAAATTGCCACTCAATGAATATTTTCAGAGTAAAATTGGTCTTTAACCCTTAAATTTAAAAAAAAAAGGAGAAATAAGGTTATAAAATTTTAATAAAGGGAAATGTAAGATAAAAGGGTAAGAAAAAATTAATTAAAAATTTTTAATCTTATTTCTCTTATTTTTTTTAAATCCAACAAAATTTTTTTCCCCTACGCTAACTTTCCCTCACCTCTCTCATACGAAATAGCCCCTTAGAGAAGGAAATTATGTGGCAGATTGGCTTGCTAAATAAAGTTTCCTTTAAATCAACACCATTTAACAATGGCATGAGCCAGCAATAGGTATAGATAGTTGCTAAAAGAAGTGCCTAGTTTTTTTTTATAAGCATAGGTATCCTCTTATTGGAAGCAATCCTATTCGTGGCACTGTCAGGTACTAAATATGGGCATTTCTCTCGGTGGGAATTCGAACCTTGATTCACCATATTATGAGATACTAACCTCTTTCACTAGACCCAACCGTTATTGGTTTGGCTAGTTCATTTTGATGAGTAGAATAAGGGTAATGTGATAATTGGGCCAGACAAATGTCTTAAGGCTCAAAAGAAAGAAGCATCCTCTCATCTATAGTTTCCCTTTCTCTATGAGAACACTATTTCTGTTGCTTCTAGGTAATCAATGAATCAATGAAAGTTAATTTTAGGGTAAAGTAGCATCTAACATACTGATATTATTTTTAGTAACACCCTAGACTTATTTATTATGCATCTAACACCTTTTAATGCTATTTTACAATTACATCACACCAACTTTATTTATAATTTAGGATGCTAAATGCACTATAAATAAAATTATAGTGCTAGAGTTAAGTAGAAAATAATATTACACTACAAAAATTTCAACTTTTAGCGGCGACAAAAGTCGCCACTGAAAGTCTGAAAGTTTCAGCGGTGACTTTTTGTCGCCGAAAATACGACTGTCGCCAATACTTTTGGTGGCGACATTTCTTAGTCACAGCTGAAAGTAGACAATCAGCGGTGACATTTTGTCACCGCTGAAAGTATATTGGAAGGCGCCAAATGAATGTCGTTGCTGAAAATAGGGTATAGGCGGCGACATTTGTAGTCGCAGAAGCATGTGTCAGCGGTGACTTTTTTGTTGCCGTTGAATCATGTATCAGTGGCAACATTTACGTCGCCACTGAATCATTTATTAGCAGTGACTTTTTTGTCGCCGCTGAATCATGTATCAGCGGTGACATTTACGACACCACTGAATCATTTATCAGTGGTGACTTTTTCATTACCACAGAAACATGTATTAGCGGTGACATTTTTGTCACCGCTGAAGCATGGCTGAATCATTTATCAGCGGCGACTTTTTTGTCACTTCTGAATCATTTATCAGCGGTGACTTTTTTGTCGCCGCTAAAACATGTATCAGTGGCGACATTTGTCGCTACCGAATGTGACAATTTTTTTTTGTTTTTTTAATATAAATTTCTAGCATTAAAACTTGTACTGTATTGATAAGGATTAAAATTAATTTTAAACTAACAATGTAATAATTAATGTAATACCCCGAATTTTGAGGCTTGAGGCTAGAGAATAAGCCTAAGATTAGTGGACTGCTAAGCCCTGGTTTAGCAGGATCATAAATTGTGATTAAGAGATAATGACTCCAAAAGTGGATGTGGTTAGTGATAAATAACCCTTTTGGAGAATTCGATGTGATTTGAGTTTCGGATGTGATTCGTATGTGCTGTGAGCAGCGCCGAAACCCTGTATTTAAGTTCAATTATGGATTAATCTCTAAATTGACTTAAAATAGAGGGAGGGCGCATAATGTGGTGATATGGAAAGATATGAAGTGTTTGGTGGTGATTCAGGAGGAATTGCCATAATCAGGGGCAAAACGGTAAAGTTACCAACCAATTGGTCAGTTACCGAAGAGGAAACTCATTGGTAACTTCAAGATCAATGGTTAGGATTGATTTGTGCAAGAGATCAAGGGGTGGAATCACATGTGTGTGAGCTTATGTGAGCTCATGTGAGGTTTGTCAAGATGTTGACACATGGCAAGTTGTGAGCCATAGATCTTGGTCAATTTGTCAACTCATTTTTCCTCTCTCCTCTTCCTTTTTGGTCAGCCTAATGAGGCTTTTAGTGGCCAAAAACTGACCTTCCTTCTTCATTATCTCATCATTCTCTCTCTCTATTCTCCATGGACGCAAGCTTGGGGGGAGGAAAGAGAAATCAAAATTAAATGTGAGATTTTGGTTGGTTTGTGGTCCTCTAATGCTCTAATGTCCTTCTATAAAGTTGTTCATAGTGATGAGAGCTTCATCTCTATGGTTTTAGATTCTTGATTGAAGGTGTTTGATGGCTTGAGGAAATTTGGAAAGATGAAGAATCAAGAAATTGGTTTGGGAAAGAGGAAGAGGTGAGTATTTGAAACCTTTTGATCTAAGTTTTGTGAATTATGGTTGAGTTTTGTGAATTTTGGTTTTTTGCCCTGATTTTGGTGGAATTGTGAAATGGATGAATTGGATGTTGTTTTATGTTGAAAATGGTGTCATGTTGTGGTATTTAATCATTGGAATTGATTTGGGAATCATTTGGGATCAAATGTAAAAATCTGGAAAATCTGTCCAGTGTAAGTTTGTTCTGGACAGTCAGATGGCGTTGACATTTTGACTAGGCAAATGATGTTGGAAAATTATGAAACTTTCCAGTCCTAAAGTTCACATCTCAAGCTTCAAAATGGACATAAATTTTGTGTCATTTCGCTTTGTGAGCTGGGAGTTTGAACTGACCAAAGTTTGGCATCCAAACTGGACCCTGTTTTGGCAAGTCTGTTTTGGACAGTCAGATGACGTGGACGTTTTGACTGGGCAAATGATGTTCGAAAATTATGAAACTTTCCAGTCTTAAATTTCACATCTCAAGCTTCAAAATGGATATAAATTTTGTGTCATTTCACTTTGTGAGCTGGGAGTTTGAACTAACCAAAGTTTGGCATCCAAAATGGACCCTGTTTTGGCAAGTCTGTTCTGGACAGTCAGATGGCGTGGACGTTTTGACTGGGCAAATGATGTTCGAAAATTATGAAACTTTCCAGTCTTAAATTTCACATCTCAAGCTTCAAAATGGACATAAATGTTGTGTCATTTCGCTTTTTGAGCTGGGAGTTGGAACTGACCAAAGTTTGGTATCCAAACTGGACTCTATTTTGGCACAACGTTAGGTTTTTGGTAAATCTGGACTTTTGTGGTGATTTCTAGTAATGGCCAATATTTTTCGTAGAAATAGGACTTAAATAGATTTCATTTGGCTTTAGAATCACCTTATTTTGATTTTTCCTGAATTAGTTATGATTTTTGGAAGTTCAGCCAAGAAACTAGATTTTCTGGGCCGCAGCCAACCCCCATTTTCAGCATTTTGAGATTTTGAAAGGTGATTTCCAACCTAGTACGTCCCAATCCTTTAAGCTTTCGTTGAGCTTATTTTAGCCACCTAAAGGGTGTGAATGGTAACCAACTTTAAGTGATATAAAAGTAAGGATTTGGAATTGAGATTGATCCTATATCCTTGATTTGGTTTATAGGGTTCAGTATTCGTTTGGTTCTCGAGTAAGCGGAGCTGGAGCATACGTGGAAAGAAAAGTGTAGGGAACTTACCTCTCCTGCATGTATTGATATTTGTGTTTGTGTATTGATGCATGTTATTGCTTTGCTTGATTATGTGAAACATATATGAATGATTAAAGCTCTGTTTCTATTTATGCTATGGCCATGAGTATGTTGTTGAAACATTGAGCATGCGAATATATCATTATGTGAACATGAGTTATTGTGATGCAAGCATGTCATTCATTAAACACTTATCTTGTATGCATATTGGTATCTGTTTCCTACTGGGATTCTCTAGAATCTCACCCTCCCCTACCAATATTTTAGACAGGTCAAGTGGCTCAAGGAAGGAGCAAGTGACTAGGGGCGGCGAGAATCCCTTATGGGTATTTGTATTTGGTAGTTGGTTATCGTTATATGCTGGGATAATTGTATATGTTCGGATGATAGTTGGGATGTATATTTGGATATTGTATTTGTATATTGGATGAGTATTAAGTATGCATGTATGGAGTTGAGATTTGTGTAATCCCCGTTTGAGGAATTGTAAAAGGGCGAATGTGCCCTATGAATTCTATGTAAAGGTATGAACCTGGGAGTTGCCGGGAAGTTATTGTTGTACACTCTGATATTTTTATAAATGTGATATTCCGCGTAATGTAATTGTATTCGAAATTGAATATGAGACCAAGTAAATTATATTTTGAAAGTTATCTGTGAAAACCCTGTCGTGAAGATGGGATTTTAAATAAGTTTTGTTTCCTATTGGTCTCTATTTCATTTTAATTGAGTATTTCGGATATAATTACGGAAGGCGGTTACAATTAACAATCATACTAACACAATCCTTCAAAAGTAACATCTGATAGTCACAATTCTTGAAAATTAACATCAAGTATTTAAATTTCTAAAACAAGGTCTAAAGATTATCCATTGGAAATATCAAACATGAAAGCTATGAAGAAGGATTAGCTGGTGGGACAGCAAGAGTAGATGAAGTAGGAGCTGCTAATTGCCCCTGTTGCATCAAGATAGCTAGTTGAGCATGTATTCTCTACTCCATTTGTTCCATCTTATGCTCGAATTGTGAACGCTCTGCTTCTATCTTTGCATATTCTTCTGTAAGATTTGCTTCCATCTTTTCATGCTCCTCCTGTATCTTTGCACGTTCTTCTACAAGATTTGCTTCCATCTTTTCACGCTCCTCCTGAAATTTTTTATCAAACTCCTCATGCAATTTAGTACACACATTCTCCACAGCTGAATTATCATTGGATTGAAAGCAATCTCTCTTCCTTGAAGGCTTTGCTCCATACCCTTTTCCTCTCACATACCCGATCTCTCACCAAGAACTGCTGTCAATATTTCATCAGATGTCATTCGAGTATCACTCTCTACCTCTTGTTGTTGCTGTTGGAGAAGGTCTTGCAAGTCAGCCTACAATTAAAGTATGAAATAGATGAGATAAAACTTCTTGAACTTAGTCTAACATATAAATTAAAACACAACGCATACGTGAATTTGCTCAAATTGTGGATCTGCCCACACTAACTGTCCATCTGCCATTTTCCTAGTATGTGTGATTTGCCAAAACTGGTTAGGGGGTGCAGGTTGTCCAATAGTGGGGTCCGTCTACAAAGCATAATATACAAAGATGATAGATGGTACAATTTAAAATAAAAAAGGATTCAAAACATAAACTAAAATGAAGAGTGATTGAACTTACTGTAGCAAAGTTAATCTCCTCAAATGATCGAGGACCACAAGTATGCTTTGTTACTTGTTTTTCTTGGTTGTTCTAATTTCTTTTACTTTTTTTCTACAAAAAAATTAGTAACAAGGAATTAATGACTAAAATAAATATTTGATCCATTTAAAAGGATACAATGGTACCTTAAACACATCAGTCTGAAAGTTTGTTAGTAACAACGCCCAATCTTCAGAACTAAGATTTTGAGGAGGATTAGTGGCCTATCCTCATCAAAAGTATATCTGTTATAGTGCTTGTGCAAGTTGGTCTTCCAATTTCTAAAGGCATTTTGCATGTTCAATGTTATAGTATTTTTGAACTTCTCTTCATTAATTGCATCAGTTGGTTCAAATTTGTCCTAAAAGACATAAAAACATAAATATTTGTTATGAAAACAATAAACAAAGATATATAAATATTTGGGAAGAGTGTACCTTTACTTTCAAAATCATCTCATCTTTATATTGTTCATAAATTTTCTTCCACTCAGCACCATAATGAAAAGAGATTGTGGTCCTAACAACATAACCACAATAACTAGCTAGGTTTCTTGCTTCTGCACCTACTGCTCTGTTTAGGTAGTTTGAAAGTTTCACTGGTATCTTTGCTCCAAATTTGGTCCTCAAGTCCACTTTAAAATATTTGTACACTCCTCTACCCTTTTTGATAGTATGAGAGGAGCCTATAATTCATGTGAAAGAATTAAAACAATTAAAATTTACATGTAATGTGCAATAGTTATTTGTATGATATAAAATTGAAACAAATTTACCTACACTACTAGCTTGAGTAGGGGGAGAGTTTGCAGGCACGTCCTCAAGTTGTAATTGTTGTGATCGAGGTGAAATTACATGTCTTGAATGAGGTGTAAAGGAAGTACCTCCACTATTTGTGTCACCATGTAGTCTAAATGAATGAATTTTTCCACCTCGACTTCCCTTTAATCTTGACATATCCTGAAAAAATGTACAAAATTTAATTAAATTTTCAGCAAGAAAAAAAAGTCTAAAAGCAAATTTAAACTATAAAGGACATTTAATTTAACAAGACTCAATGTACAAATTAGTAAAAGCTACCATAAAGAGAGAACAATTTCATTATTGATTCTTCTGAGGAACTATCACTTATATCAGTATCTTCTGATTCATTCTCTTGCACTTCATTTTATGTGTCACTTTCTATTTCGGTATCACTATCATAGTCATCAAGCACATCCTCTTCATTACTTTCTTCATGAACCAATGAATGAGTTTCATTGTCATCAATAAATCCAATTTCCATGACATCACGATTACTTCTCTGTGATGGTTCTCCTGCTTGAACAAAGGTTTGGTGTTGTACATCTTCATACAAGTTAATGATAATATCAGGTTCTACACTAGTTGGATTGTCAATATTTAAGTCAATCACCAATTGTTGATAAGCCACTTCATCAACCATAGTAGCAGTTAACCCACTAACATCATTATCTTTGTCAATTGGCATATTGAACATGTCACGTGGATTCGTTTTGACACTACAAGCCAACTGGGTTGAACAAGATCTTTCACATAAAAAATTTGCTCTGCTTGAGATGCTAGAATGAATGGTTCACTAGTTTGTAATGAACATTGAGTGTTAATACTTATCAACCTTATATCCTTTGTCATAATGAGCCACGTCCCACCAATGACACTTAAACAAGTATAGTTTTCTATTCCCAATGTAAGACAATTCATAAATATGGTCTAACACACCATAATATTCCTTATCAGCATTGTTGTCATCACCCTTGACCATGACTCCATTGTTTTGAGTCTTTTTTCCTATTGCTCGATCTTTCGTGTGGAAGCAAAATCCATTTCCTATGAACATGGAGTAACGATTGACCACTTTTAATGGACCAAGTGATAAACTTATGAGCTCAGGGCTTACATGGCCTTGTTTGGACAACACTCCCACCTATGCAAATGAGAAGCATTTCTTCAATATGCAATACTATCATAATTTACACAAATATCAACATATGAAATATTTATAACTTACTCGTGAGCGAAACCAATCAGGAAACCCCTTACATTGGCTTTGTGATCCCTGTGTTTCAAGTTCAATCCTGTGTTCCCTGAAAGTTTTTCAAACAAGTGAGAAAAATATAAATTATAACAAATGCAATCTCTCTTAAGGGAAGGTTGGCGTACTCTATAAATGGCCAAACTTCTTCACAGTTTTGGAGCACATACATCCTTGCTTGGCAATACTCTTCATGAGAAAGATTGATTGACTCAGAATGTCCCCTAGGTTCACCACTTTTCTTGAATATCGAAAACTCACAGTTGACATCAGCACTGGTTTCATCATTCCTACATGGAACATTAACTTTGTAAGAAAGTTTTTCAAATAACATGAGCAAAAAGTAAGACTTTCATCTGTCAAATATCCTTCTGCAATTGATCCTTCAGGTCGAGCCTTATTGCGAACATAAGATTTGAGTGATCGTAAATACCTTCATCAAAAAATTTAATTAGATTTGAATATTTTTGAATCATGATAAATATAATTATAAATTTCTTAGCATCTTAATCTAAATGCTACAACCACAATGCCTTTCTTAGCAAAGTTCTTACAATGAAAGAAATAACTATAGTAAAATCCAAATTACAGACCCAAGATTGAATGCCCAGCAACTAATTCATAGAGAAAACCAATTTGATGCAAAATGATAGCAAGCTTGAAATCCATGAGGTTGTAACAATACTAGGAGATCGATTTAATCTTATATTCACAGAGAATTAAGCATTCTTCAGCAGAAAACTTTACAGCAAAGAGTAATATAAATATTGCCTTTAGGATACTAAATGGGTTGGAGAAAAAGCTACTGAACTTGCAAATTTCAAACTTTGGCACACATGACAAGTTAGTACAAGAAACATGAGCATTTTCAAGAGTAACTGGGAAAAAACATGGGCATTAAGGCCACACATTAAGAGGGAAGTATATCTATGTTTTTCTTGATGGTCCCAATCTTTTATTTGGTAAATTAATGAAAACACAACACAGGGGATATTAATTGATATTCTAATTATTCTAAATAAAATAGGACTAATCACCACTACTCAAGGCGTGTGTGTATATATATATATGGATGTACTCCTTCAAGGCCATTCTAATCAAAAGTTACATACAGTAAATGTGAAACACAATGGTTCTTTTATTACTTCTATTACAGTCAAACACAAATGATTAAATGCTCCATCAAAATTCAGAATTCATAAAGGTACATACATACATGACATGATGGGTTATGGATTAACCTATCAAGACAATGGATACGTGTACAAAAGATAGACACAAAAGAAAATAAAGGGAAGTGGCATGAAAAGAAGATTCCAACCTCAGCCTTGCAAGGTGTCGATAAATAACTAATGACAACATGGTTTAGCAAATTTCACAATTAAATAATGACATGAGATAATTTTGAATCTTCTTATTTATTTGATTTGGTTGCAAATTTTCTTTCTAGAAACAATACGCAATGATGTTAACATAATTGAAAGGAATATACTACTAAAAATTCAGCAAAGTCCTGACTATGTAGAAGAGTAATGCTTCTTTTAAAACCAGCTGTGACGTTTTATCTTGATCGCCATTATACTGCTGCAAACAATTTCCTTTTGTAAACCAAAATGTTTAGAGACTTCAAAAATCACCTTGCCAATTATGAGAAGGATGAGTTACAGAACACCAACAACAGCCACGCACACCAAACAAAATAAGAAAATAAAAGCATGACTTGGGACATATATTTCTTTAAAAATTTGCGCACCCAAAAAAAAAGTCAACTACCATTGTTTCAAGTCAAACAATAAAGTAATTTAACTCTTCAATAGCATTACAAGGTCAAAAAATTTTATGAAGTACCAAAATAATCAGTAGATGATGGAATTTCAAGAAAATCAGTACCCATGGCAACATTATAGAGGTGTTTCTTCATTATAAGTACCGACCCCAGTTCAAAATTTTTCCTTTGTAAGATACAAACAATGAGAGAGATTTTAGGGTTCAAGGAAGGAGACCCAAAAAATAACAATATAATGGAGGAGAAAACGATGATACCTCAAGATGACGGCCGCCGCTATAGTTGACGGCTGAACGGACATAAGGTCCTTTGGCGCTATTGACAAGAAATGAGAGCTTCTAGCGTGGCAACAACAACAATGATATTTTTTTAATAGTTAGCATCACTTAAAAAGTAACATTAAATTGCACTGGGCAGAATCGAACCCAGACCCCATCATTTGCTTGACTAGCCATAGTATACCACCTGACCAAACCCATTTAGTTGATGAACTTTTACAACAATAATAAAAACTTAAAACATTAATATGATAAAGAAAATCTTTATTAATTATAAAATATATAAATAAACATAATTTAACTATACCTTTCTCACATAATTTATTATTATTATTAAGACTAAACTATTTCTATTTCATTTTTTATCTAAGGTATTTACAATCAAAATTTGCCTAGATAACTCTCCACTCTAATTTAAAGATTTGTTGAATTTATCAACATGATTTAGAACTTTCATATTTCAAACAACTTTATATGGTAGAGGAAAAATCTCATTAAAAGATAGTTGAATTACCTAACTTAAAAAATGGGTCACTGGATTTAGTAAATTATAGATAAGGATATGTAGCACAATCAAGGATTTTAAAATTTTCTGAAATATCCAGAATGCCCCTATGTAAATGGGAAGAAAAGAGAATTAATTTGAACTTCAAAATTTATCCCCATTTAACATAATGAATTCCCATAGGAACTTCAGTTTTCAAACATAATTATGGGTTTACTTGTTCAATTTTCAAACATAATTGCACTAAACCCGAAGATGAGTTGCTTATGGCTGGTTGGATCAAGGATACTCCCTTCAGATACCAAGTGCAACTGTTCATGAATGAGTTACCTATTCTTGGAGTATTCCCAGGGGTTTGTGTTTTCTACTCCCTTTCTTTTCTATTCAACATTCTTAGATCGGATTTAGGTGGTTAGAACCTCTCCGTTTCCATTCAATCAAAAAATTTATTGCACTAAACCCATTAATTACCATATAGCTATATAGCCTGAGTCATTTGTAGAATTGGTGAAAATATCCATTATGTTTAAAAATGGAAGTGAAGTGTTAACAAAAATTATTATGTTAAATGCACACAAATTTTGAGTTCAAATTAATTCTATTTTCTTCCCATTTACATAAGGGCATTTTGGACATTTCATAAGATTTTAAAATCCCTAACTGTGCTACATAACTTTATCTATAATTTTTTTAGTTTAGTGACATATTTTATAATATAAGTAATTCAACTGTGTTTTAATAGGATTTTTCCTAATGATTAATCAAATAAAACATAATAAAAAATAAAAAATAAATTAATAATAATCATAATAGTACATTTTTTATCTTTTTAGGAAAAAAAATAACAGCCCTCAATTAGATATTTCGACACTCCCTGCTTCTTTTTATTTCTACCGTGAATGGAAACCACGGAAGCTTCAAGTAACTTTGAGAAATTGAACACCCCATGTCATTTTGCCATTCTCATTTGCTCTCTATGTCTGTCATTTGTGTGCAAGATGATCATCTTCATCATCCATTTTTCTTCTTCCTCCTCTGCTCATCATTACTGGACTTAGTTTTCTTCTATCCCCCTCCTTTCAAGTCAACAAGTCTATACAGAAACAGGGAGGGAGGCTTTTAGGACTCCTTAATTTTTGAGTTGTGACATATACTTACATCAATTTAATTATAATATAATTATATTATCCCAAATAGTTCATTGTATTGTATACTCCTCTTAATTGTATTATCCCTCTCTCCCTCTAAAATACACACACACCCCATTACAAACATAATTATAATCTCTCTCAAATACATATTATACCACTCTCTTCCCACTCCCTCCCTCTCACTATCTCATACACAACACACTTTCTCAGAAATTATCTTTATCTTACAATAATCCAACGAATTACTTTAATTTTTTTATAAGAAATTACATGAATAAACATATTTATTGAACAAATATCATAAGTTAAAAAAACTAAAATTTTGAAAAATTGTAAATAAGACTTTCAACGGTGACACTAAAGTCGCCATTAAAGCCCACTTTCGGCGGCGACATATGAGAGTCACCGCTGAAAGAATAATACGACTTTCAGCGGTGACACTAAAGTCGCCACTGAAACTCACTTTCGGCAGCGACATATTTTGTCGCCGTTGAAAGTATTACAATCAGCGGCGACATTATGTTGTTGCCGCTGATTGTAACACTTTCAGTGGCGACAAAATATGTCACCGCCGAAAGTCAATACTTTCGGCAGCAACCCTATTGTCGCCACTGAAAGTTATACTTTCAGCGGCAACTTTTAAAGTCGCCACTGAAAGCTATTTTTTTTGTAGTGTTAGAGTGTTGGATGTTACTTAATTTCAATTTGATGTGGTAAAGTATATTTATGCTACCTTCATAATGTTATTTAATTTTCCACTTTTCATCCCTTCATTTCGTTTTGTTCCAATTTATCATCTTATAACTTTATCTTAAATTTTATTTTTGTACTCTTAATTTTTTTTTAAAAAAAATGATTATATTTTTGCTTAACTCCATAAATCAAAATATTCCAAAAAAAAAAAAGTTCTATGGGTCACCATTGGGGTAGAAGGAAAATATTAGCTAGGCTAGATTTAATTAGATAAAAATAAAATGAAGGGAGATAAGTAAAATTTTAATCAAATTTGGAAACAAAATCAAAATTAAATTGAATTAAGGGGTGAAAATAAAATGAAAGGAAAAACATGTCAAGAAGCGAAAGTCAACATATATATATTATTACAAAAACACAGGCTTCTTTCTTTCAAGCGGTACTATAAGCCCTCTTATTTAAGGAAAGTCAACAAATAAATACGAACATATGGGTTAAAAAAAATACAAGCTAAGGCATAATAATCGATCAGATGTGCCACCCGCTTCCAATTCTAGCATTCAAGGTCCCGCCACTGCATGAACCTGCATATAAATTAAAGTGAAGAATTAATACATACAGAGATATCAGATATATTAATTAAAAAGAACATACACAGCTTATACGTAAACCCTAACTGTAAAAAAAAAAAAAAACAAAGAATTTCATTTACCAGGATTAATAATTTCAATAATTCCCTTCCTTTTTTGATGGTCTAGTTCGACCATAACCAATACTTGTTCGAACAGTATTGCCTCCTCCGTTTGAAGAACCCTCTCCATCAGAATCCATGTGCAACTAAAACCACCAAGTAGCCACAAACAACTCTATATATATGCATTGGGATCTTCAATCTTCTATTTGTGTTTTTGCCTTCAAGCTTAAGCCCCTATTTATAGATCTCTGCTGTAATGAACAGTACGCACAGATTTCATGGAAAAGAATATGAAATTTTTCAGAAAATGTATCCCATTTCATTTTAATTATATTGTATTGAAGTTTTCTACAAATTTCACAAATAATTAAGGTTCCTTACCGTATTTGTTTTGCTCGGCTATGTCGTGTGGTTTTGTTTACAACCAGTGCTCATCATTTACTGTAAGATATTTGAAACACAATTTCAAGGTTCAAATTTAAAATTTTAAACAAACGATTTTAAAGTAAAACAATCTTTAAAAAAATGACTTAAAATTTTAAATAAAATATTTTAAAATATTTAAAATATTTTTTTTGCAAAAATAAAGTAAAAGAATTTATATGAATTGTCCAAATTAGATATGAAGAGTGCGCAATGAAGATAAGTTTTCAATGCTCATCACTTTACTTTGCACCCAAGCTTGTTCTGTTACACAAATTTGTGTAACAATTTATATACAGGCTATCCTATAGATGAACATATGCTAGTAATTCAAGTAGCATAATGTGAAAATTTTTTGGTCACTTGGGGTCTAAAATCCATGATGATCTCCTAAATAAGAAGAGAAGTCAGGTGCCATGTGAGTTGCAAGCTTTTAACAACAATTAATTATTTTTAGGTTATTATCATTTTTATTCTTTACAGTTTGATCGAATTTTGATTTTAATTTCTTTAATTTTAAATAGTTGGTTTTGATCCATATAGCTAGTTTATAAAGAATTGGCTTGAGTTTAAGTATTGAGATCAAAACTAAACATCTTTAAAAATATAGGGATCAGTCATTAAACTTAATACCAAATTTTACAAAACTATACCAAAACTATTTCTTTAAAATTACATCGAGCAAAACCAATATTCCATTAAACTATTAATTTTTTACGGTAGATAAAGTACAAATTGAAATTTCATAGGATTTATACGTAGCACTGTTAATTTCAATTATAGCTACTAGTCTTAAGTTTGACCCTTTTTTTTGGATAGTACTTGATAAACTACAAAAATCTCAGAAGCTATCCTCCTGAGTCAACATGCTGTCTCAATCTATTTTCATTAGTAAGCAATAAGCTCGTAATAACTTCAGGAGGCAAATTAGTTATATAGAGATCCATCGCCATCTTCCAAGCTTCCTTAGCCATAGCATCTGTAACTGTATTAACATCTCGAGTACAATGTAACATTTCCACTTTGCAATCTCGATCCATCAACGTGCGAATCTCCACGATAAGATGAAAATCTAGGTGTTCCTGAGACACCGAGTTATGAATCAATTCTATGACTACAGTACAATCACTCTCAATCAGAATTTGTCTGTATCCTCTATCCCATGCAAGTTTAAGACCCCATAATACACCCCAAGCTTCAGCAGAGACCATTGTCCCTTGGCCAATCCGATACATAAACCCTAGTAAAAACTCACCATTGTGATCTCGCAGTACACCTCCACAAGTGCACGTCCCTAAGTTGTCACTCCTAGATCCGTCAGTATTAATCTTCACCCACTCAGGTGGAGGTGGCTTCCAATGGGGGTGACTTCCTTCCTCATTATGGTTTTTAAACATGCTTGTATTACCCTATGCTAAGCATTCACAAGCACGGGCTAAAATGGCCTTTGTACTCCAAGTATTGTTATTAAAGTAGCGATCATTATGAGCCAACCAGATATTCCGGCATAAGATCGTAAACCAAAGATAGTGCTGGGAAAACGGGCCCGTGACGAGCTCGGGCCTAAACGGGCCAGCCTGTTTAGGCCCGAGTCCAACTCCGTACCCTTTTAGAGCGGCCCGGCCTGTTTAAGGTATGCCCGTTGGCTTTAGGCCCATTTAAGTTTTTTTCTTTTCTTTTTTTGCCATGCATTTTTTGTTTCTTATTCTCATAAAGACTAAAATACCTAATTTAAAACATAAATATCATCAACACTAATTTAAAACATAAATATTATCCAAGTTTAATAGAACATAAACACCAAAACTTAAGTCCAAACCATAATTAATGTTCATAACCAATTAAATAAGTTCACATCCACAATCAAACAAGCCTACAAGCTTCAAATGTCAGTAATAATATAACACCTGATTTGGATTTTGGCGTATACATGCAAAAAAAGAAAAAAGAAAATCAAAGAAGAGAAACTTCAAATGAGGTCTGAGTCAGTGTGAGAGCATTTTTGATATGAGGATTAGGTTAGGTTAACTCTATCCTTTGACCAATGCTTGCTGCCCATTGCCTTGTACCCATTTTTGAATAAAAAAATGAGTTAAACGGGCCTAAAAAGGCCGGCACTACAGGGCTTAAGTCTCTACAGGGCCGGCCCTTTTAGGCCCATTTCCATTTTCAGCCTCTAAATCATAGGCCCGGCCCTTGACGGGCTTGGGCCTAAAGGGCCAGCCCGACGGGGTCGGCTCGAATTCCCGACTCTAACCAAAGATGAAACTCAAATCCTTAAACTTCGTCCTTTCTCTCCATACACCATGCAAGGCAGTCATTCCTGTTCAACATGCCAAAAAATAGATCATGCCAACCCGCTGGTAAGAAACTATTCCAGAAGTCAGAAGTGACCAGGCAATCTCGTAGAACATGGAGTATTGACTCGCATGAATTATGGCATATTTCAATAGTCCCCATGGGGTTACTACCACAATGGAACCGCACCATGTTTGTCATTAAACAACCATGAAGGCATAGCCATAAGAAAGTACAGTACCTTTGAGGGACCTTCATTTTCCAAACATATCTCCACCTATATTTATTGTGAGGGCGTAGGGGACACCCCATGTATTTATAAGCAGAGCTGAGGGAGAAAATTCCCTCAGAAAACCATCTTTATGCTGGGAAATCCTCCCCATTTTGCTAACAGATATTGACGCAACTGATAGCTGTACATACATGTCTTAGGAGTAGGTAATCAAACTTACTCATATCCGACTATCCGGAGGGAGTGATGCAGTTAGCTACTCTCCATTCAGTAACATCTCTAGGCAATGCTCGGATTGCCAAACCCTAAAGCTTGTCCAAGTGTGGCACCCACACATTATTCTAGAAAGAAATATTCTCACCATTGGTGACTCTCCATGTTATACTATCTGTGACCTTCTCCCAATTGTTACGGATACCCCTCCACATCCTTGATTCCAACCGGTGCTTCTCAACTTTAGGAATAATATCATCGCCAGCTTTATATTTTTCTCGCAAAAACCTGACCCAGAGCGAATCTCGTCTATTAATCATACTTCATCCAAGCTTCATCATGAATGCTTGATTCTGGTAACGAGCCTTCCTAAGACCTAGGCCTCCATCTTCCTTATGTGCACACACCAAATCCCAAGATACTAGATAAGGTTTTCTGTTGGATAAGCTACTACCCCAGAGGAAATTACAACATCATTTGTCAATTTCATCATAGATTTCCAAAGGAAGAGGCATTGTCTGCATAGCATAATAAGGCATAGCCGACATTACAGAAGACACTAAAGTATTCCTGGCCACCATCGATAACATGTTTGACTTCTAGTTGCCCAAATGAGTATCCATCTTATTCAGGGGGAAAATTATATATTGCCTTTGAACTCCTTTCATGTAATAAAGGCATTCCCAGGTATTTCCCCATATTTGAGGTAAGAATAAAATTCAAGAACTTGCTTATTT
Source organism: Inga oerstediana (assembly GCA_963210345.1). Classification (NCBI taxonomy): domain Eukaryota; kingdom Viridiplantae; phylum Streptophyta; class Magnoliopsida; order Fabales; family Fabaceae; genus Inga; species Inga oerstediana. The sequence continues at coordinate 68,490,706 of OY723403.1, forward strand.
CTTTGCACTTGATATTATTCACATTTCTTGAGAAGTAAATTCTTGACTTTCCAGCATTCACTTTCTGGCTCGAAATGTCATAGAAGTCATCCAGGATGGCCTTCACAACCCCTGCGTGGTCTAGATATGCTTCTGCAAATAAAATGAGATCATCAGCAAAAAAGATATGAGAGACAAGAGTACCTCATTTGGAGAGCCTAAAAGGTTGCCAGTCACCCTCTCCTACAGCTGTTTGAATGAGATGCTCCAACCTTTCCATCATGATAACAAAAAGATATGGTGATATTAGGTCATCCTGTCGAACCCCATGAGAAGGGGAAAACATATTAGTAGCTTCACCTTTCTAAAGCAGTTGCATTTGTGACGTTGACATGCAAGCTTGAATAACTTTAAGAAGATAGTCAGGGATCTTGAGTTCTCTTAAACAGTCAGATATCAAACTCCATCTGAGACGGTCATAAGCTTTCTCCAAATCGATCTTAATGGCCATGAAACCCTTTTCCCTCTTTAATGACTTCATAGAGTGAATGATCTCCTGTACTAGGATAATATTGGCCGAGCTCTAGCGCCCTTTCACAAAACTGCACTGGTTCGAGGCTATCACTAAAGGCATGACTGCCTTGTGTCTATTTGATATAACCTTCGTAACAATTTTGTACACAACATTGCAAAGACTTATGGGGCAGAAATCTCTAATCATCTCAGGATGTTCCACTTTCGGTATGAGTACTATATGAGTGCCGTTGATTTGTCGTACCCACATAGGATCATTAAAGACTCTTTTAACTAAGTCAAGCACTGATAGTCCTAACGTCTCCCATTGGCTCTGATAAAATAATAGATTGAAACCGTCTAGTCCTGGTGCTTTCAGTGGCCCCATATCAAACAAAGCTTGTCTAATCTTGTGATCTTCAACCAATCTCCCCAGAATACGCATATTCACATCGCCAATTTCAGGATAAGTGCATCAGAATACCAAGGATCCATTATATATTTGGTTCTCTGTATATAAATTTTCAAAAAATTGGCTTCCCATTCTCATAATTAATGCCGCATCATATGTCCATTCCCCATAGTCTAGCTTCAAGGCCTTTATTTTATTCCTTCTTCATCTGCCGTTAGCTACTGAATGGAAATATTTGGTATTATGATCCCCATCCACATACCAGTTAGATCAAGAGTACTGTAGCCACATAACTTCTTCCCGTGCCAATAGCTTTTCAAGCTCGCCCCATAGCTCCCCTCGTAACTTTTCAAGATACTCCAAGATACCTACTGAAGCTATCTTTGCATTAATCACATCTAACTGTTGATATAAACTTTATTTCATATAGAAGATGTTACCAAAAACCTCCTTATTCCATAACCTCAAATCCTCAGTTAATTGTTTTACGGATCTGCACCAGTCGCTTCCCACCCCCCAGTGAGACTGTACAAAAAGCTTAAATTTATCATGCATGACCCAGGGTGCAAAAAATCTAAATGGTCTTTGATTCTTTGTAGTAAGAACTTGAGATTCGGTATCAAGAAGCACCAGACAATGATCAGATTTATATTTTGGCAAATGTGTTACTGTGGCATTAGGATTTTCTGTAAACCAGCAATTGTTCACCAAGGCCCTGTCAATTCTACTCTAGCTAGTCAAATTGCCCTATGTAAATCAAGGTCCACTAAAACCAATATCAAGTAACTTGCTACCCAATAGCCAATTTCGGAAGGACCTATCAATGCCAGTATTCTCCTTGAGTTTCTTACTCCAGTGTGCTTCAGGACATGAAACAGCATTGAAATCTCCAATCACTACTCAACCTCCAACAATCAATTGTTGAAAACCCTTAAAAGTGGGCCATAACTAGTGTCTAATAACCATATTTAGATGCCCATACACCACAATAAGTGCTCACTCTTCACTTGTGCCTTTGTTAACTATTCCATGACCAAATTGATCACTAGAACAAGTCACAGAAAAACTAAACGTAGAATCTCAGAATAACCATATACCTCCACTAAATCCCCATGCTTCTACCACGTATATATTCTTCCATCCCAATTTCCTTGCAAAGAGCTTAGTTTTCATCCCTACTTGTCTGGGCTCTAACAGAGCAAAGAAATTAACACCATGTTTGACAACAATATCACTAAGTAATCTACAAAAAGAGGCACCACGGCACCCCGAGTATTCCAAGTCATTATAATCATTAAAAGCTTAATAAAAAAGAAAAAGAGCACAACCAAATTGGGCATTATTGAGACATATGTCCCTCCTACACCTCACCAACACCATGGATCACCACGTTATCATCCGCTCTGAGTAGATTCATTCGAGTTTCAAAAGTCTCCTTTCCTTCTGCACCTGGGTCAAGAGGGTTGGAGGCTTCTTGGCAGATAGTGGAGGAATTAGGATCTATTTTAACAACGTTATTGTTAATTCCTAACCCCATATCCCCACTTGAATTGCATGACGGTCTTGCTTCTTGAGTTGATAGATGAGAATTCAACATATAATATTCCACTTGTGTCTTCGTTTGTTGCTTTTTTTTGGCCCATACTCATGCTTCCTTTGAAAATTCCCTCCTCAATCCCCTTCTTCTTAGCTTCTTGATTCCCTCAAGTTTTATTCAACTTATTTAACTGCCCAACACTATTCACACTATCACAATTTCTCTCCTTTTTCCCTATATTTAAAGTGTCTGATCCATTATTTCCCTTGCTCCCTTTATTTAAATCAAGTAGATGACTAGATTTCCCCCTTGATTACCGCGATCTTTCTATTGGCTTTGAAATAACACTAAGTTTCCCCTGTTTTACGCTGTCACCATAACCTCCATCATTAATTCCCATATCTTCAGAATTAAGAGCATCAAATCATGATCCTCCTCCCATATTTTGAGAATGTAAATCACGTATAGATTTACACCCATAATTTCCATTCCCTATCTTCGAGATCCATTGGCCCCTTCTCTAACGCAGTGCCACCATCCACTCCCCATACATTATGGTGTCGGTCTTGGAGTGAATATGCGACTTCATTATAGTTGTAGGAACCGACGGATTCACCATGACAGATGACTTTGACATATTTGTTGCTTGATTTTAGGACAATGCTCTATATTGTGGCCATACCGTCCACATGAGAAATAAATCAAATGCAAACCCTCATAAACGATCTTCTTCTCTTTACCATTAATCACCAATTATGGGAGCAAAGGCGCACTCAAATCAACCTTAACACATATACGGGCAAACCGCCCTTTGGTTTGCCGAAGGGTGTTTGTGTCTACTTTCAGAACCCGTCCAATTTAGTTACCCACCACATATAAAATACCCTTGTCATAGAAATCAATTGAGAATTTAGGAATTCTTACCCATGCTACGATTTTGGAAACCTCACTAGTGTCGGGATCGAACTCTGACTTCTATGGTTGCACTGCCAGGTATTGATCCATGTATAACCGAGGGCCACTTGTCAATGCGAAATCATAATCCTCCTTATTGCCCACACGTACCAGAAAATACCCAGAACCTATCTCAATAGTTTTGACTTCCCCTCTACGTCCCCACAGTTGCTGTAATTTGTGACCTAGTTGATCCTCGCACACCATCCTACCAAGGAGTCTAACGAACAGGGATATCGACCATTTCCATGCTAGCTTCTTCCTAAACTCTGGAGACACAATTATATTCGGTCCCTTTTGTGTTATCTTCACCTCAATCCTAGACTTCCATCCGTCTCCTTTCCACCATTCTTCTTCTTCATCTGAACAATCATTTTACTTCTGATTCTCAACGCATGCATCCTTATATGACCGTTTAGGAGCTTTAGGTATGGTGGTTTCCTCTCCAATATCATTGTCAGTCATCCAGTCCTCAACCCATGGGACTAAGGATTGTATATCTGTGAACCCTTCATCATCATCATGAACTTTCTTCCTACTTCGCTCCCAGGCATCACTCAGCTCCAGCATCAGCACAGAGTTCATTCTCTCAAGACTTTGATCTCTCTCTCTTTCACTTATCTCTTCACTCAGTTTTACACCAGAAAACTAGCGTGGCTTAATGAATACTAGCTTGCCTTAAATTTCGGACAAAGAAATCAGCCGCCACACCAAGCCGTCCTGCCAGAGGCTGCGATGGAAGACGGTATCTACGATAACGGCAAGAGCATTCCGAGCAAGCAGCAGACCCCTCTGTTTTTTTTCTTTTTTATCAAAATATATCAACGGTAAAAAAGGAGATCCCTTCAACGTCCAAACCAGGCTTGTCGCATATCTACGGCATTAGAGAAATGTGACTTCACAGATGAAACAGGAAAAGCAACGCCAAAATAGCCACCCAGAATCAGATGGACTTCATAAAAAAAACTCAGCGTCGGAAACATTGAAGTAGGAAAAGCAGCAACGAAAGAGCAACGTTGAAACTGGGAAGGCAGGGTTGAAAGAGTGGCATAGCCACAAATCAACATCGGAAATAGAAAAACAACGACGGAGGTGATGATCGTTGCTCTACAACGGTCATAAAAAACAGAGAAAAAACTTTGCTTCTTAGGTTTGACCTTGAATGATAGGAATCTCTTTTGGAAAATAAGGAAGTTAAAAGAATTTTCACTGCAAATGAGAGGAAACATATCCGTCTGTTGGGCTGTTGACCTAAGTGTTAAGGGGAAGTTTGAATTTTTCATATTACAGAATCTCCCATCTCTGCGAAGGTTTCTGGTTGTTAGCGAGCATCCATGTGCTCAATCTGAAATGGCCCATCGATAACACCATTGGGCCCTTGGCTTCTCCCTCCGCTGCTGGGCTGATATACTTAAAGCTGAACATAAACAACTGCTTTCTCTAAACCGTGCATATCCAACTCTGTTTGGAGGAGGGTAGAGGACATTAAATCCTCCTAATGAAAAATGATCGTATGGAGTTAATTAAACTAGAATGAATAACAAAATAATAAATAGAGACACAAGAATTTAATGTGTAAAAATGTCCCCCTTAATGTGAGTGAGAGCAAACGACCATGACCGAAAATGAAAAGATTCCATTATCTTTAAAAGGAATACAATGTTCAATGCTCTAATATAAAGCTAACTATAGGATGACAACAAATTTACTTCATCCACAAAAATCATCAAAGAATTATATTAATAAAATAAAAGAGCAAATAGAATAATAAAATACATATCTCTTAGGCAAAGTTACAATATGTGTGTGCTGGAAATCACCAAGCGCAAAAGCTGCAGTCATAGAATGTATACCAACGTTCACGCTCAATCTAGAGAAGGTAGGAAGCTCCAATCTATAATCTCACCATTTAGACTCAAAACCTATATCTCGAATACCTTCGCAAAATTTCAGGCCAATAGGAGCAAAAATGACAGTCTAATAGTTGATTTGATCAAACTCGCTAAGAAAAATCTATAGCATACATGAACAGACATTCACAAAAATCCTGTGGAAACTAGAAGACTCCAATGGATGATCTGACCATGAAGAATAAAGCTCCATGTGTCTAGAACCTCTACGAAACAATTTAGATCAATTCGACAAAAAATCGCCTTTCGATCATCAGCTAGATCAAAACTGCTCAGGCTAAAAAGCTGCAGAAAATATTTTCTTTCATAAGAGCTATATATAAACTTCATTTTTTTCCCCACACACAGACTTGCAACCTATTCTTTACTTAATAGGGTTCTCTCTTTTTTTCTTTCCTTTCTTTTCTTTTTTTTCTCTTTTTATAAAATAGGAAACATATAAAATAGGAAATAAATAAAACAGAATAGTTAGAGCTTGGGCTTCACATAAACGTGATATCCTATAACCCAACAAAACTCCCCTTCACGACTATGTAGAGAGGTTTACCGTTCTGGCGATCAATATGAAAGTCTCAAGTTTCCCCTCGGTAATGGTTTTATCAATACATCAGCACCATTATTATCCATACGAACTTTTTTAAGATACAACTGCTTATCGTCTAACACATCACCCTCCAACTCCGACTTATGCAATGGTGATAGCCATCGGGATTGGGATAAAGAGCAAGAGTAATAGAGGAACCGTGAGCTTGCTCGGTTGGAGAAATTGGCAGAGCGGGAACGGCCATTAAGAAATATGTTACCGGCATAAAGAGATTAATCACAAAAAGTAATGGCCATTAAGATTATTTTAACGGTTGTGGCATTTTTATGCGCGTGCACACACAACTCAAAATTACAACAATAAGAAATTAACTTATATATATGTCTGTGTAGTTCAATTGAAATTGTTATAAGGGCTAAAGTATGTTTAAAATGGAGCTCAACAGAAACTCAAATTAACAAAACAATTAAAAGTTTAAAACTTTAAACCCTAAGGGTGCTCAGCACAGACGCTACAAACAACAAATAAATAAAGTCACGAAAAACACAGCGACCCAGTTAATTTTCAGCCCAAGGGAATAAGTAGGATTTTTTTTTAATTAAAAAGGAAAGAAGCAGGACATAAGAGACATGTCTAGAAACCGAAAAGGCAATTCTAACAAATGATAACCTAGAATACAATTCAAAAGCCCACACAAATAGCCCAAATTGAATTTCAAACTTCTTTAAAATACCAGACACTGGACGCCCAAAAGGAGTGAAACAAAAGGAAATTGCAGCAAGCCCAATTTATGAAGCCCAAAACTGAATGGCTCAAGATGCTAGCCCAGCCTCCTGGAATAAGTGAAACAGTGTGCTACACTAAGGGCGAAAACGGCGTCGTTTCCAACGGCATGAGAAGACCCAGTCATGATGTAAAACGACATCGTTCTGCTGGTCACCCCATGTACCTGACTAGCCTACCCGACCCGTTCTCTGTAGCTACCCGGATGCAAACCGGTCGCCGCATGAAGTTTCAGGCGACCTTTTGCGGCGATTTTGACAACAGTGTTAATGAAAAATCGTTGAAAACGAAATATACTCAATAAATTCATCCACAAAATGCCTCAAAATTAATCAAAATCATTGATTTGAACCAAAACTGAAACGAGCTCACATATATAAATGACTGCATGATCAGATGGAAGGGAAATGCATTTGCAATTTATTATGAAAATCTAAGCCAAAATCAAACAGAATTGAAAACTCTGTTTCAAACAAAACTGGCGGTGACTTCGGAGAATGTGAAAACAATCTCCTTCCTATGCCATTAACCCGAAAGTTTATGTATATCCAGATTAAAAGGATTACAAATATTAAGTTAAAAGGAGCGTCATATTAATCCATCAATCATATATGCAACAGGGTTAAAGCTCTCCCAAAAACCTAAACTCGTGTACCACTTTACAAACATGCATTAGAAGGCAATTGGGAGAAAGTTAAGCTCATGTTGTTATATAATAACAGAATGCTATTGAATATTGCTATAACAAAAGGACACCCAACAATACTTCAGGTAGCAGCAACATGATGAATGAAAGCAACGTAACCTTGGATTTACAAGACTCTAGGGGAAAAGCTGCCTAACAACATGTGTAGCTATGAATGCAATATCCCTTTCTCTAAAATCGACAAAGAAAAACATATGGCATTTTCTTTAATTAAAATGAACTGATAAAGTATTATCTACGTCAGTTATATACAAAACCTATGTAATAAATATTGTTAACAATTGATTTTAAAGAAATAGGGGCGTACAGGGCTGGAAGTCCGATAAAGTATCCCGGTAGCTCACGTGAATCCAAATTATACGAAGTTTTGGACTTTGATTATGATGCACACAAGAGGAGGAGGAGGACGACGACAATGACAAATTATCCTACTATGCGGGTCCGCTAGCACACCAAGTAACACCGAGAAGGAATTGAGAAGATCAGAGAAGCCGTGAGAGAAAGTAGAGAACCATGAGAGTTATTTTCTTCGAACAGAAAATAAAAAATAAAAACTAATTCTTCACTTCAAGGTTCCCATTAATCTCTCTTGTATGGCTATGTAATTATCTCTATCGTTTTCACTCATATTGTAACATCCAATTGTGGGCTTAGAATATAAAAGATTAGTCTAAATTAAGTAAATTACTAAGTCTAAATTAGCCAAATATCTTAAGCATATCATAAGGAAAATACTTAAGATAATTATAAAAATTATTTAAGAGCCCAAATATATTGAGAAAATGATATGAAATGTTATTATGGGAGGAATTAGAAAAATTATAAAGAGGCCTAGTTCCCAAAATGGCCCAAATAATTTAAAGTTAATTTTGGGTAATTTCCCAAAAAATTCGATGAAAAATAATTAAAAGTCATAATTTAGTTTGAAAATTTCAGGAAAATTATTTTAAGGCTTTAAGAAACTAATTAAGAAAGAAAATGCTTATAAGGTATTAAGGATTAATTTATGAAAATTTTATGGTGAGTCAATACCAATTTAGAAAAATGAGAAAATATTTTGAGGACCCTAAAATCGGATTGGACTAAAGTTAAGCTAAATTATGGAACTTAACAAATTTAAAATTAGATAAATTAGAAAAAGTAAAGCCTTGTGAGTAGGCATAATGGGATAAAAGCACACATCCACCTGTATACTCACACCCACTCACACACTCCCTCTCACCACTCACGGCTCAAACACACGCATTTTCTCACACCCACATTTAATCACTCACTCAGCTCTCTCATTCCATTAACCATTTCGGAAGAAAGAAAAATAGAAAGAGAAAGGAGAGAAAAGAGAGAAAGAGGGCTGTAGAAAGAGAGAGAGAGATAGAGAGAAAGGGTGACCGGAGGGTCGCTAGAAAGAGGAAGAAGTCACTGGATAAGCCACATCCAACCTTGAAATCTTGTTTGGGTGAGTCTCCTAAACTCTCTTCCGTCTCCATTTTGGTTGTTTGGGCTGTTCTTGAGGATTTATGGCTGCTGGAAGTTGTGTGGTTCCAGCGATAAGTTGCTATCACCGAATAGGTTAGTGCATGCTTGTTGGTTATTGGGGGATTTTTGGGGTTCCTTTGGTTTGGTTTTGATGTCCCTAAAACAGAGCATGAGAGGATCAACACATTCAATGACCTTCTTTGTATGTGTTTGAATCATACATGTCGAACATTTTTCTACCATTTTCTCTTTAATAGAAGTTATTCTTACTCTTTTTAAAAATCTTATCTTTTTTAGCATGACTCTGGATCCATCTCAACATCCTCAACTCAGCTATCCCCACTTTATGTCCCTTTAAAACTCAACATTCAGTAAACTTGATTAATTAATTTCTGTTTTTTCTCCAAAACAAAAGCTAAGTGAATGGGTTTCATCAAACCACTGTTTTTGGTCTATATGTTTTATCTAATTTAATTATTGGAATTGACTAAGAGGAACAATCCCCGAAGGTTCTTTCACATCGCTATATATATTCTCTTATCACACCTCAGAATATCAAGCAAACTCATTCTAAAATCAAAGAACATATAAAGACATTCCATAAGGTAAAATAACTGTCTTAGCTTCTTTCTCTATTTATTTATAGATACTTCATTTTCTTCTTCTGCAAATGGTGTCCGTACTGCTCATGTTCTTACAAGTTAATTTATTTTAATAAATCTCACTTATACGTTTTCATTTCATTCTACTTTTTCTTCTGTCTGGGCTGTCTTTATGATTTCAAGAAAGATGTAGGCAAGTTATTTTCAAATATGAGTCAGTCTCAGATCTCTTTAGGGTGTGTTTGGTTTGAGGGGAGGGGGTTAAATTACCTTTTTAGGTTGAAAGTATTTAAATTTTGGGCGGGAACCCAAAATTTAAAAGAAAATGAGAGGATAAATTTTGGGCGGGAATCCAAAATTTAAAAGAATCAGAGAGTAAATTTTGGGTTTTTCCCGTCCAAAATTATAATTTATCCCTCTTCCCCTCCTTCCACTCCCCCTCAAACCAAACACACCCTAAATCTCATTTTTCTGTGCATACAACTCAAGAAATTGGTTGTAGGCAAGTGCTACGAGAGGAAAATTTCTTGTTGGGGTCGAAATTTCAGTTATGGCTGATATCACTAAAATTACAAAGTACTTTGTTCTTTTTTGTCAAGTTATATAGATTTTGTGTCCGAAGAAGTAAACATTTTCTTTTATAGTAAATTTTCTTTTTATAGTTTAATCTTTATGATTAAGTTTTAAAAATTTCATATAATCTTACTCCTTTGTAAACTTTTTAAAATGAAAACTTTGGAGGAAAAGCTCTTCAACCACAAAGGTAGAATAACGATCAACCACAAATCATTAGTCTGGTAGTTAGTAATCAGTGCGGCCAAACGCTTGCTTCCTTGAACTTGCCTAATTTCACTGAACATTCAATACTCCTTGCTTCTTTCTTTCATTCATTTTTGGTAAAAAAGGAAACACTCATAGTTTGTCATAATTAACACTTCATTATTATCATCCGTCTACAGTTGGACCAAAAAAAAAAAGGTTAATGTTGATCCTATACTCTGATTTATTTTTCTAGGTGTGTCCGATAGTCTAAAGTATTTTGTGATTAATTTAGAACCCTGAAACATTGTTTCATATGCATCCAACACTCTAAAATAGTTTGTGATTCATCCATCACACTAAAATATTTGTGTTAAGTGTGTATTGTGCAGCACCCCAAAGTATTTTATGGTTCAATTTTGCCATAGGAAATTAAGGATGCAACATGCATAAGGAAAAATACAAACTACTTCAAGGTACTGACTACACTCAAAAAAATACTTTAGGGTGCTAAATGAAGCTTGATCATAAAAAAATTACATCCTTCAATCCTAAATATAAGTTATTTTAATTAATTTATAAATTCCAAAAGTTATTTTTGGTAATTAATATGTAAAGAATTAATTTGTAATGCTTTTTCAAAAATATCATTTAAGGATTAAAAGTATTTTTGGCATATATGTGTATTATTAATTCAAGTATATGTGAATATATTTTTATCACATATTTTATCAGTAGGTGTAATTACGTGCTTTTTTTTAAAAAAAATAAATTGATAGAAAATTCTCATGCTGATACTCACTATATAATGAAGTGTTAATTAATGCGTATAATTTTGCAGATAAATGGATGCGTCAAATGGTGATGTAGTGAATCCTCCTAAAACTGAAAGACCTAGTCGACCCCTATTTCCACTACAAAAAAAAAGACTTTCAGCGGCGACTTTTGTCGCCGCTGAAAGTCTAAAAGTCGCCGCTGAAAGACTTTCAGCGGCGACAAAAAGTCGCCGCCTATGCGACTGTCGCTGAAAGTTTTAGCGGCGACAATTTTTGTCGCCGCTAAAAGTATACTTTCAGCGGCGACAAAGGTGACTTTCAGCGGCGACTTTTGTCGCCGCTGAAAGTGTTAATTTTTTTTTAAAAAAAATTCAAAAAATTAAATTTTTTATTAAAAAAATTCGAATTTTTTTTATAAAAAAATTAATTTTTTGAAATTTTTTTTTAAAAAATTAACACTTTCAGCGGCGACAAAAGTCGCCACTGAAAGTCACCTTCAGCGGCGACTTTTGTCGCCGCTGAAAGTGTTAATTTTTTTAAAAAAAAATTCAAAAAATTAAATTTTTTATTAAAAAAATTCGAATTTTTTTTTAAAAAATTTAATTTTTTGAATTGCCACGTGTCTCCTCCCCGTGCTGCCACGTGCCGCCTCCCCGTGCTGCCACGTGTCGCCTCCTCGTTCTGCCACGTGTCGCCTCGCTGTGCTGCCACGTGTCGCCTCCTCATAATTCCTCCATGTGACTCTCCTCCAGTTCGAACCCGCGACCTCAGAGAGCCGATGCCTTAGTACACGAGTCTCTACCAGTTGCGCCGGAATGAACCTATGTCATATTATTACATATTATTATATATATATAATATTATCATATATATAAACATACATACATATAATTAATTAATTATATACATATAATTAATTATTAATTAAATATAATATTATTAAAAGTAATGAAAAATTAAATAAAAACGAAAAAAATATTGATATATTTAAATTTAAAAATTTTTTAATTAAAATTACTTAATAAATAATAATTTAATATCATAAATATTATTTTTAATAAAAAAATTATAAATCTAATATTAATAAATAATAATATAATTTTAATAATTAAGGTTAAAAAGAATTATTTAATAATTAATAGTTAAATTTTATAAATATTATTTTAATTTTATAAATATTATTTTTAAAAAATATTAATAAAAAAATATGAAAAAGACTTTCAGCGGCGACACTAAAGTCGCCGCTGAAACACACTTTCAGCGGCGACTTTTAATAGTCACCGCTGAAAGTCTTTTAAAAATTTTTTTTTTTTTTATTTTCGAAAAAGACTTTCAGCGGCGACACTAAAGTCGCCGCTGAAACACACTTTCAGCGGCGACTTTTAATAGTCGCCGCTGAAAGTCTTTTAAAAAAAATTTTTTTTTTTTATTTTCGAAAAAGACTTTCAGCGGCGACACTAAAGTCGCCGCTGAAACACACTTTCAGCGGCGACTTTTAATAGTCGCCGCTGAAAGTGTTTTAAAATTTTTTTTTTTTTTTCGAAAAAGACTTTCAGCGGCGACACTAAAGTCGCCGCTGAAACACACTTTCAGCGGCGACTTTTAATAGTCGCCGCTGAAAGTCTTTTAAAATTTTTTTTTTTTATTTTCGAAAAAGACTTTCAGCGGCGACACTAAAGTCGCCGCTGAAACACACTTTCGGCGGCGACTTTCAATAGTCGCCGCTGAAAGTCTTTTAAAAAAATTTTTTTTTTTTATTTTCGAAAAAGACTTTCAGCGGCGACACTAAAGTCGCCGCTGAAACACACTTTCGGCGGCGACTTTCAATAGTCGCCGCTGAAAGTCTGACTTTCAGCGGCGACAAAAGTGTCGCCGCTGAAAGTCTCACCTTCAGCGGCGACATTAAAAGTCGCTGCCAAATGTCGCCGCTGAAAGTGATTTTTTTTGTAGTGTTCGGAGGGTTCAGGTGACTAGCTACATCCTCTCTCCATTCTTTCTAATGGCAAATAAAATAAAAACACTAATGTGTTCAATTATTTTCATGGTGCCTCATGATTTTCCTTGTTCATGAGGAATTGAGCACTTGTAAATGGGACTTATTCATGATCCTATGTTTTCTTGTTAACTAATTAATTTGTGTTATTTATATGTCTACTTGTTCATGTAGAGTTGGACAATTGCAAATTAAATGGGATTTGTTTATGAACAAATCACATTTGCAAGCGTCAAACCCTTCCTATGTGTGACTCTTCATGAACAAAGTGAAACGCACATTTGAATAATATAAATTAATTTTCAGTGGGCAGAGCTCTGCCTAGCTGGCCAATGCCAAAGATTTGACGGCCGCCCTGGCTTGGCGGCCATTGGTGACCGTACCAATAACGATGATCAAACCTTTTTTTAAGAAAAATAAAAAGTAAGGGTGCTATTATCTTTTTACCTCTAAAACTTAATTTTATTTTGGTTTACAGGGATGCAGTGAAATTTCTAAACTCCTTGGGTGTTGACTGAAATTTTCCCATTTATAATTCATAGCTTGGAGCATGTGGGAAAAAAGGAAGAAATTACTCCTATAGTGTTTAATGTAAGATCTATTTATATAATTTATAGATATTAATAACGCTAAATAAGTTAATTATAACATCTGTGACATAATATGTCTAAAATATTTCTGTGTAACATTGATTATGTTTTAGTTAATAAGTTAGGTAAATTAGTTTAAAAAAGATAATAAATATAAGAGATAAAATTAAAAAAAAATCTTACATTTAAAAAATAAAACTCATCTTCAAACTCGGTATTATATTTAAAAATGGGTGAGTAATAAACGGTTTCGTTATGCTCTAGGTTCAGTTGTGTGTGGATGCGTTTTTTTTTTTTTTTGACCTGAAAAAAAAAAGACAGTTGTGTGTGGATGCCTGATGGGCCTTGATTCATGAATCCATAGCCATTTGACTTTTCAAAGTACTCGTGGAATTGCAGCTTCGTTCCGTACAATAATGCATATATGTTTATGCGGGGTCCAGGGTATACTGAAAAATATCATCTTGGCCTGGGATGATATAGACCATATATTTCGCTGTGTGACCCACAGTGGACCCCAGCACAGATATTTTTGTCATCATTGATGTATATTTGCCAGGGTTCTTAGACCCGGCCGGTCCGGCCCGGAACCCGTCGAACCAGTCAGTAAACCAGTCTAGTCCAGGTCCCAATCTTAAAAAAAAAAAAAAAATTTTTAACTTTTTCCTTTAGAATTTCATACTATAAGCCTAAAATCTTCAATTACTCATCGGTTTGGTCCCGATTTAGCTCCGGTTTAACCCACTGACCCTTAACCCAGTACTCCAACCAGTTCAATGCCCGGTCCGGGTTTTAATACCTTGATATTTGCACGTGCCTCTTTAACAAATAGCACTTTCTCCTATCATTAAAATAAGAATTAATTTATTTGCAAGTTGAGGATTACTTTTATACCTAAAAAACACGGTGTTTTCCACTTTTTGAAAAAAAAAAATTATGAGTATTCTAGCATATTTGGCTAGAGTGTATGCTCATTTGGAATAATTTATTTTTGGGCAACAAGTGTTTATAAATCGTAATTCACGGTATACGAGATAAAATGTTAGAGATCTTTTATCTCGACTTGCGTAATAATGACTTATTCTCTAAAATTAAATGATCCCAAACACAGCTTATATCTAACATGCTAAAAAAATTTTTTAGGTGTATCAAGTGTCCTTAAAGTATTTTGTGGTAGAATCAAAATCTTAAAAAATGCAGCAAAAATTGTTTTAAAGTGCCGGGCGCATATAAAAATTATTTTATAAAATTGAATATACCAAAAAATATTTTAGAATGGTAGATGCATATAAAAAAATACTTTTAACATCCAAGATATAGCTAAGCCTTTACCCCTTTACACTTTTTATTCTTTTTGATTTGGAGTTAGTTTGGTACGTGCTTTCATGCTAATAGCGTCGGTTTCACCACAAAAAAAAAAAAAAAAAAATTATTGTTAGTTAATTCTAGCTGTTCTGTCGTTTTTGTTATGATTTTTTAAGTTTAAGAACCTTTACATTTTCACAAAACATATGGTATTAGTTGTATTTTAAATAAAAATTTATAGGCGTTTTTACATCAATACTCATTCATTTATATAACAGGAGGTCACAAGCACTTGTGAGTGAAAACAATAGCGACAGACAATTAAAATAAAATTCCTATTCTAACCTGCGTTGCATGACTAGGCAAGGGACCGCAAGAAAAATTTAAAAACTCACCGCCTAATCTCATCGCATCTCTGTGCAAAATTGACTTGGTTTAGATTGCCTACATTTAGCGATATCATCACCTTCAAATCTCTATGCAACTCAAGTATATGATACATCAATAAAATATAGGATTCTAGTACATCCGGCACCTGAAATGTTTTCTTTATTGTGCATCGAGTACTCTAAAATATTTTATAGTGCATCTAGTACCTTGAAGTATTTTTTTAGGTGTGTCTATTACTTTAAAGTATTTTTTTAAAAAAATAAATGCACATAAAAAATACTTCAAATTGTTGGATTCAGGTATACCCTAAAAAATATATAGACAGGAAATGTGATTAATTAATTCATATTTCTTTTTTCTTTTTTTCCAAAATAGAACTCTAACTTAAATGAATGGGGCTCAGCCCAATAGAGATGATCTGTAAACGGATGGAAAACACTGTTTGTGTCTTCCATACTCTAACATGTACACAAACATAATATTTACATGATACAGATAAGAAATATATCACGAAAAGCATGCTTAAAATAAAATCTATCCAGACAGTTACGTTTGAACATTACATACTCATTTTAAAGAGGTATTTCATCTAACATTTGTGTATAAATTTTGTTGAATACTTTGTTATTGTGTGAAATTAATTACATTTCACTTTTATTCCAAAAAAAGCATGAAATATTAGTTTTTAAAGCATTTTAGTTTAATTGTAATTTAGTTGTTAGATAAAAAGCTAAAAAACATTTTCTTACTCATTTTATGCCAATCATTACACTTAATTTTTAGGTAATTAATAAAATGCTCTTCGAGAGACGATGTGGGATTATACCATATATTACAATATTTGATTTAATTTTGAAGAGATTAACAAAACACAAAGCCGACAACGCCTTCTTCAACCACAACAAATTTTTTGTTGCTTTATTTTTCGTCTTTTCATGTCAGGGTGTTAAGCATCATACGTTGTCACAAACGTGGGGACAGTTTAAGAATTAAAGCTTGGAGCTTATAGGAAGGAGCAAACGCGTTTCAATAATAATTTTGTAACTTTTTGATAGAGGAAGACTAAGACTTTTGAGGTTGGCGAACCATGAATCTAGCTATCTTCTATTCCTTTTCCAAGAGGGTTGAATCTAGTGGCACTCGTGGAAATCCACATTCAGGGACTTTTCCTGGAAGTTGTTTGAGTTTGAGCACTTAATTCCTTATAAGACCTCTTCTTTAGTGGATGTGTGGAATTAGCAAGATAAGTATGAGGATCCTCTTCAAGAAGAATCCACTTTAAATTTTCACTACTTAACCTCATCGAATTTCTCCGTAGAATTGACAAGTTCATGTTGTCTAGATTTAGCGATATCATCACACCTTCAAATCTCTACCCTATAACTTTATTGAGTGTTCTTTTCAGCAGACTCTACAGACTCTATACTGCTTGATTTTCCTGGCCTCCTCATCAGCACATTCAATTACCTTCTTTGTACGTGTTTGAACCATGCATGTCAAATATTTTTCTACCATTTTCTCTTTAATAGAAGTTATTCTTACTCTTTTTAAGAATCTTATCTTTTTTAGCATAACTCTACATTTATCTCAACATCCTCAACTCAGTTACCTCCCACTTTATGTCCTTTTAAAACTCAATATTCACTAAACTTGGTCAATTAATCCACATTATTTCTGTTTTTTCTCCAAAACAAAAGCTAAGTACAATGGGTTTCATCCATATAGAGACGGATGGAAACCACTGTTTTTGGTCTATATGTTTTATTTAATTTAATTATTGGAATTGACTTGATAATTTATATTGACTAAGAGGAACAATCCCGGAAGGTTCTTACACATCGCTATATATATTCTCTCATCACACCTCAGATTATCAAGCAAACTCATTCTAAAATCAAAGAGCATATAAAGACATCCCGTAAGGTAAAATAACTGTCTTAGCTTCTTTCTCTATTTACTTACAGATACTTCGTTTTCTTCTTCTGCAAATGGTGTCTGTACCGCTCATGTTCTTACAAGTGAATTTATTTTAATAAATCTCACTTATATGTTTTCATTTCATTCTACTTTTTCTACTTCCTGGGCTTTCTTTATGATTTCAAGAAAGAAGTAGGAGACAAGTTATTTTCAAATATGAGTCAGTCTCAGATCTCTTAAATCTCATTTTCTGTGCATACAACTCAAGAAATTGGTTCTAGGTAAATGATACGACAGGAAGATTTCCTGTTGGGGTCGAAATTTCAGGTATGGATGATTATCACTAAAATTACATAGTACTTTGTTCTTTTTTTGTCAAGTTATATAGATTTTATGTCTGAAGAAGTAAAAATTTTCTTTTATAGTAAATTTTCTTTTTATAGTTTAATCTTTATGATTAAGTTTTTAAAATTTCATATAATATTTACTCCTTTGTAAACTTTTTAAAATGAAAACTTTGGAGGAAAAGCTCTTCAACCACAAAGGTAGAATAACAATCAACCACAAATCATTAGTCTGATGTAGTTACTACTTAGTGGGGCCAAACGCTTGCTTCCTCGAACTTGCTTAATTTCACCGAACACTCAATACTCCTTCCTTCTTTCTTTCATTCATTTTTGGTAAAAAAACGAAACACTCGTAGTTGGTCATAATTCACAGTTCATTATTATCATCCGTATACAGTTGAACAAGAAAAAAAAAAAGGTTAATGTTGATCTTGTATTCTGATTTATTTTTCTAGGTGCATCCGATAGTCTAAAGTATTTTGTGATTCCTTTAGCACCTTGTAACACTTTTTCATATGCATACAACACCCAAAAATAGCTTGTGATTCATCCATCACACACAATATTTTTGTTAAGTGTGTATTGTGCAGCACCCCAAAATAATTTATGGTTCAATTTTGCCATAGGAAATTAAGGGTGCGACATGCATAAGGAAAAATACAAAATACTTCAAGTTGCTAAACATACTCAAAAAAATACTTCAGGGTGCTGCGTGAAGCTTGATCATAAAATATCTACATCCTTCTATCATAAATATAAGTTATTTTAATTAATTTATAAATTCCAAAAATGGGTAAGTTATTTTTTGTAATTAATATGTAAATAATTAATTTGTAATGATTTTTAAAAAATATCATTTAATGATTAAAATTTTATGTGTAGTGACATAAAAACATGGGTGTCATAAGAAAAAAAAAAAGTTTGACATAGGATAAAAGAAGCAAGGGATGAGGTGTCATATGTAGAATAAAAGCAAAAATCTTGAACGGATCACATATTTAGGACCCCTTATTACATATGTGTGTATTATTTTGTTTTTTTATTAGATAAGGATTCCTTGAGGCTTAGAGAGCAATGATTTTTCTTTTCTCTCAATAAATGTGTTTTCTGGAATTTGAACCTATGTTTTTTTTCTTACGGGGTAAGGCCCCTTATCACCTCAACCTATAACTTGTTGATATATGTGTGTATTATTAATTCAAGTATATGTGAATATATTTTTATCACATATTTTATTAGTAGGATTAATTAAGTGCTTATTTTTTTAAAAAAAAATAATTGATAGAAAATTCTCATGCTGATACTGACTATATAATGAAGTGTTAATTAATGTGTATAATTTTGCAGATAGATGGATTCGTCAAATGGTGATGTAGTGAATCAACCTGAAACTGAAAGACCTAGTCGACCCCTATTACGGAAGGTTCAATCAGCTACTTTTAAGAGACCTTGCCTTGACCTTTTAGAGGATACAGGTGACTACATACCCTCTCCATTCTCTCTAATGGCAAATAAAACACGTGTTCAATTATTTTTTTGGTGCCTCATGATTTTCCTATATGGTATTAACGAAAAATTAAATTTAATACATATCATAAAATATCCTTTAATCTTTCGATAAATTTTAAATCATGTTTCATTTTATATTTATGTATTAAAACGCGCACATATCATCTTTACACTCATAATTTCCTTTCTATTTATATTTTCAGATATATTTTAACCTTTTTGTTTGACAGTATTTTTATTTCTAGGCCACTTCATAAAAATAACGAAATGAGTAAAAAGTTGTTTATAACTTAGCATTAGCAATATATACATTATTATATTTTCAGAAATGTTTGTCCACTTACTGTATTTTAATTAGAAATTTTGTTGATGAATAAATAATAAACCAGTGACAAATGGCGGGGGGCCGACAGGGACAACGACCCCAAATTTTTTTTCTTGTTACACAATACATTATCATCTAATATTTATAAGTACTCCTCGAATCATATTTAGAAGACACTTCTAATATGTTTCACCAGAAAAGCTAGAAGGAATGAGTCCAAAAATAATAAATTTAGGCTAAAATATTTACACGCTCAAAAAATAAATTTAATGAGATAGCTTATATTAAGTAAAAAAAATATCTCTCTAGCCTATAAATAGGGTCAGAGTAGTATGTATAAACATTGTACTATAATATATACTTGTTTATCATGGCCACTCATGATGCTTAAATATAATATTGGCTCTCCTGAATGTACCTTTCCCATATAGAAAAACTTGAAACCTCATTAATCCTATCTTAAAATTTAATAATTTTTTGAATTTATACCTATGCATAGTTTTACCCAAAATTTATTATTTTTGGACTTTTTAGTTCACGTTCATTCCTTCATATCAATAGGGGTAAAGTTGAAAAATTATTAAATTTTAAGAAGAGGTTAATGAGGATTCAAGTTTTTTTGTTGTTCTAGTAAAACATGTTAGAAGTGCCTTACAAATAAGACTAGATGAGTATATATAAACTTTGTCCTATAAATACATGTCTATCTTGGCTCCTCATCATGATTGTCTCTCCTGAATATATCTTTCCCATATAATAATCACATTCCAGACAAAAACCATAACATGAGAATTTCACAGTCAAATCACTTTTGTTTCAGACGTGGCCAGAAAAAACTACTTGAAACTATGTGTGCCTCTTTACAAGTATGCATCGGAAGGAAATTGGGAAAAAGCTAAGCCCATGTTGTTAGAACATAAAATGCTTCTGAGTGCTGGCATAGCACAAGGATGGCCTACAGTACTACATGTAGCAGCAGGAGCAGGCCATGTTCACTTTGTGAAGGAGCTTCTAAACATGATGGATGAGAGTCACTTGGATTTACAAGACAAAAGGGGAAACACTGCCCTCTCCTTTGCTGCTATTTCTGGACACTTGGAGATTGCTAAGTTATTGTACCAAGCAAATCCTTTCTTACCAAAAATAAGAAGTGGAACAGGTTTCACTCCTCTTCTTTTTGCTGCGTTACAAGGAAAAGCTGATGTGGCAGACTATCTATTCCCTCTCACTACTAATGATGAAAATTTTGAAGAAGTGGAATGGACTAAAACATTCCTCACTTGCATTGACTCTGGTATTTATGGTAAGCCTATGTTGCCTATATATAAAGCACAAATACATTTAATTATTACTCCTCCAATCCTAAATGTAAAATCTAGTTTGTAGCATTACAAACTAAATCATATATTTAGAACCAAAGGTAGTATAAGTGACGAATATGTGGGGAACAAATATGTTTTCCGTATGTATTAAATAAAAATTCAACATCTTTTGTGAAGTACGTATTTCTATTTTATGTTTCTTCACTACCTTTTCGAATTTTCACAGATTTAGCATTGAGAATGTTGAGAGAGAGGCGAAGCCTAGCATTTGCAAGGGATGAAGATAGTATGACAGGTTTGCATATCATGGCTCAGAAGACAGCAGATTTGGGAAGTGATAGCCTAGAACATCAAAATCAACTCTCAAGTTCGGGTAATTTTTTTTTTTTAATTTTTGCTAAACATAGGCATCCTCCTATTAGGGGCAATCCTATTTAAGGCACTGTCAGACACTAAATATGGGCACCTCTTCCAACCGAGATTCGAACCTTGGTTCGTCACGTTGTAAGAGATTAGCCTCTTCCATTAGACCCTGTTTATAAGTTCAGGTATATTAATTAGCATTGTAACTACTTAGCTTGTTTGGAAGACTAACTTACTAATTTTGCATATTCAATTTTTCAAATTCTGTATCCCAGGTGCGAAGCGTAGTGTTGCCCTTCAACTTGTTCGTTTGCTGTGGGAAGAAATTCTTGGGGGTGTCAGATCAAGGTCACATATAAGAGAAATGATAAATGAGCCAAAAAAACTACTAATTGAAGCAACAAAAGTTGGAAATTTTGAATTTTTAACTGAGCTTATGAAGGCTTACACTGATTTGATTTGGGAGTTCGACGACAGATTGCAAAGCATAATTCACATTGCTGTTTTGCATCGTCATCCTAAAATCTTCAATCTCATACATGCGTATAGTGCAAATAAGGATATCATATTGTCATATGAAGATGAGAAAGATGGAAACAATATATTACATTTGGCTGCAAAGTTAGCACCACCCGATCGGCTTCAATTGGTCTCAGGAGCAGCTTTCCAAATGAAGCTTGAACTTTTATGGTTTCAGGTACTTGTTAATTCCTTATCAACTACGATAAGTTGCTATAGAAATGGAATTAATTTATGAACAACCTTTTGATGTGGCAGGAGGTGAAGAAGATAGTGCAACCATCATTTGTGAATAGGAAAAACTCAAAGGGTGAAACTCCTCGTGACTTATTCACAGAGGAGCATGCTCCATTACGAAAAGAAGCAGAGTTATGGATGAAGGGGACAGCTGACAAGTGTATGCTTGTTTCAACACTTATTACTACTGGAGTGCTTGCCGCTGCATTTAGCGTACCAGGTGGTGTCAATGATAGTTCAGGGACTCCCAATTATTTACGGAAAGCGTCGTTTATGGTTTTTTCAATATCAGATACAATTGCATTGATCTCATCTTCAGCTTCCATATTAGCCTTCTTATCGATCCTCATATCACGCTATGCAGAGTATGACTTTTACAAGTCTCTACCCTCAAAGCTAATATTTGGGTTGATAACACTCTTCGTTTCCATAACAAGCATGATGGTAGCATTTAGCAGTGCTTTCTTCGTGACATATGACCATGGGCATGGCTTAAAGTGGGTTCCTAGCTTCATCTCTGTGCTTTCATTTTTCCCAATAGCCATTTTTCTAGTTTTGAAATTTAGGCTTTTTTATGATATCACATACTCAACATATTATTTAAGCTCTCTATTCAAGCCAACCAAGCATATGCTTTACCACTAGCTAGAAAATATAGAGGCTACTTTAGTGCAGTTGTATATCTTTGTATTTTGATTACTTCAATTTGTAATATATATTGGCATTACTTAGATTTGGCAATGTATAATATAATTGGGCATATAGGATGCTACTATATTTTAAATAAGCACCGCAAGTGTATGAGCCCTAGAATAGTATAATAGCAAATCATGGTTGTCCCATAAAGATTCAAGATAATTGATAATTAGTAATTACAATTCCCATGTTCATTTAAGTTGGCAAATCAAAGAAGGAAATGAATTTGAAAATCAATTTAAACAAAAGGAAAAGTACGAAATTTAACGTTTTTAAGATTTCAATGCAGAAAAATAACTTAGAGTGGCTAATCCATTTTTCAAGTATTAGAGCATGTATTTACCCAAATAAATGTACTTAATATTAAATTATTAATCTAGAGTATTAATGGATAAAAATAAAAATAACTTAATATTAAGTTATTAATATTAAGTTAGTAAATAAAAATAACACTAAACAAAATTAACTAGTTCATACATATTCAAATCCTCAAATTAATTCATAAATACTTAGCTACTCTAGGTTCAAGAAAGCTTAGCCACACATGGCTCTACACACAGTCACAGTAGCAGCAAATTTAACATTAAAATCCATGAGCTTAGTTATGCACCACGACAAACAATCTGGGGTGCCGATCTTCTTGCTAACGATGCTCATAAATTGTTGGGAGGCTAGTGATTCTTCCTGTTCCCCATCTAGGATGTCTGAAGATTTTGAGAAAGGACCTTAATCCTAGAGGACCTCTCTAAGTTTCCTAGAGTTATGTAATATCCATTTTACGGCCTTGTAATTCAAAAAAAAAAAAAACATTAAAATCCATGATGGAAGCTGGAACGGAAAAATTAAAATAGAAACCAGAGCAGCAAAAATAGTGTCCTCTCAGTCAACAATGGTGGTTCTGGTCCAGTGAAGAAGGACATGAACAGTAATGTAGCCTTCCAGCTCGCAACCTCTGTCCAAGCTCCTCTCCTCCCCTCGGTCACCGTCGATGTTCCCAGAGGAAGAAGAATAGTAGCTCCGGCAATATCTCTCTCCCTTCCCTCGATGAAGAAGCTTCGGCAGTGAACAACGCCTTTAATTTCTTGCTCTCAAGCTCGAGAATGATGGTCAATCAGCGCTCAAAATCGTCTCTCTCTCTGATGAAATTTCACCCCAACGGAGAAGAAGAAACAAGAGACAGTGATGGCACACCGGAGTTCCTTCCGTCCTCACTCCGGTTGCCATCAATGGGTGAAAAATTTCTGGCTGGTTTCCTCTTCCTCTCTGATTATCGCCTCCGCTTCGCTTTCGCTCCCACTGTAAGAAGGCTATTGATGATTATGAACAGTGTAGGAACGGCGCCTCCTTTTTCCCGACGCTACTTGCTTCTAGTTTAGGTCTCCCATATTAATATCTTTGGTCAAAACGGTGTCGCATCCAAAAAGTTAAGCTACCTCCAGACTTTTCTTCAGGTCCCAATTCAGCTTGTATGGCAAGTGTTCTCCCTTTGAGTCATTTATTTCAAAATTGTTCACTTTTAAAAACAGGGTCGTATTACTCTTTTGCTGCATTCATAAGATAGAAGAAAAATTAAAATATAATAAAACAAAAGAAGTAAATAAAGTAAATTCAATAAAATAAACTATATCTATATATAGTTTTTACTGTTTATAATTTTATTAAAAAACTATGATATCTACCATGAAATCTCATAAATGATGCACCACTTTAATTTTATTTTATAATAATAAAATCTTATAGAAATTTTTCAAAATTGCATAAATAACTCTTCCATTATCGTCAAAATATTCTTTAAATGTATAAAATATAGAGAGTTATTAGATGTCTAATCAAATGATTTGATATTCTTAATGACAGTAGGATACTTGACACATTGGCTAGTTGCACACAATATTCATTGAAAATCTATTTAACTCACTACAAAAAAATATTAAATTTCCAACGAAAATAATTTTCGTGACAAATTCCATTGGAAATTCCATTAGAAATGTTTCCGAAAATTTTTTTTCCGTGACAAATAATTTTGCCATGTATTTTCCAACAGAATAATTCCGTGGCTAGTTTTGCAACGAAAATTTTTGTGACTAATTTTACCATCGAATTTATGACGAAATTTTTAGTGACAATTGCTGCGGAATTTATTCAGTAGGAAAAATTAAAAAATTATTATTTTTCAATTAAATTTAATTTTAAAAAAATATTTTTATAGAAATTAAAATTATGATATTATTAGCCATATAAATATTTAAAAATTAGGATTAATACCATCTTTCATCCCTCAAGTGTTTCCTCATTTTGGTTTTAGCTCATCAAATTTCCAATCATAGATTTTGGTCTCTATAGAGGCAAAATGGTCATATAAAAATTTATTTATAAAAAAAATTTATTAGTTATTAATTAATATTAATAAAAAATTATTAGTTAGTAATTATTTATTAGTTATTAATTAATGTTAACAAAAAATTTAATTTTAGAAATTAGACAAAAATATAGTCATATGAAATTTATTTAAGATGTAAAATTTTTTAATTTGAAGTTAATTTATATAAAAAATTATAAGAATATATAAAATTATTTTATATTATTATTACATTTATATATAAGAAACAAATATGTATTTATAAATAATAAGATTATATATATAATTGTGTAATAATAAAACACCAAAGCAGTCCAGTCCATCCAGTAAGGCATTACGCTGTTACAGTCGAGGTCGTGGGTTCAAACCAAAGCAAGGCAGGTTGAGTTGCATTTCTAAGAAAAAGGAGGTTACGACATGTGTTGTAGCGAGGTTGCGACATGTGGCAAATCTGGGCGCCAACGACAAGGTGGAGACCGCCAGAGCTGCCACCACTACAAAAAAAAACTTGATTTAGTAGCGGTTAAAAATGGGTATTAGTAGCGGTTCTAACCGCTACAAACTAAGTTAGTAGCGGTTACTCAAACCGTTACTAAATCGTACGTTGCAAGCAGTTTTGTAACGGTTTTATAAAACCGCTACTCAATCAAAAATAACCGCTACATACTTTGTAGCAGTTCAGCTTAACCGCTACAACACCCAGAGATATTTGTAGCGGTTATATAACCGCTACAAATATAAAAAATTATATTGAGAGCTAAAAAAAAGAATTTTTTATTTTGTAGCGGTTAATAAACCACTACAAATATAAAAAATTGAAAATTTGTTGGAAAAAAAAAATGACATTTTTTTATTTTGTAGCAGTTAACGAACCGCTACTAATTTTGAATTTCATGAAATTAGTAGCGGTTTTTAAAACCGCTACTAATTTCATGAAATTCAAAATTGGCGCCAAAAATTTTAAATTGAGTCATAAAAAGGCGCGTTATTTAGTAGCGGTTTAATAACCGCTACAAATATTTAAAAAATTTTTTAAAAATATACAATGATTTTTTTCTGTTTTTTCAATATTATATTAAATAGTTTATTTTGTTATTATTTTATCTATTTCAATTAGTTTATTATTCAATAGTTAACTTATTAATAAATAAAAAGGAAAAATGTAATTGAATAGGATTAGTATAAAATTTATATTAATAATATTATTAAGGATAGGTAGGTAATAAGGAATTATTATGTTTTCTAATATAATGTAATTGTGTATGAAAAATAGATGAAAATGAGATACAGTAATGATATATCTAGAAAAAAAATGATTAGAATAAATTTTATAGAAAGGAAAGAAGTATTCTAAAAAAAATTGAAAATCTTGTTACCATATTTGATCGTATTATTCAGCTCCTCTACTCATACGAAAGAAGTTGTAAATGAGAGGAAATGAAAGAAAGGTAAGGTGAAAAGAAATTGGGGAGTGTTTGAAATGAGTTGTGGTAAGGGTATTTATAGGAATCCACGTACTATTTGTAGCGGTTAATATAGTGGTTATTAATTAGTAGCGGTTATTTATATTTTTGTAGCGGTTTCATATTCATAGTGCTATTTGTAGCGGTTAATGTAGCGGTTATTAATTAGTAGTGGTTATTTATATTTTTGTAGCGGTTCAATAACCGCTACAAATATGATTTTAATTTTTTTAAAAAAATTTTTTTTTTACATTTTATTTTAACAAATTTTTTTGCATTTTTTGTAAAGACAAAAGCATAATTTGAATTTGATTACTCATCGTCGCCATCCCTGCAGAAATTTTGTAGAAAAATTATTGTTATTGATGTATTATTAAATTTAAAAAATTTAATTCAAATGACGTGGACTTAAAAAAACTCACCACAGTAGAGGTAAATTGTCATCGCCTTCAAAGAAGTAGTTTTCAAAATCAGCTGGCTGAAATGGCTCACTCTCGTAGACGATGTTATCGCCTTCACCCATGTCGTAAAGGTCTCTTGGCTTTAAATGAACGACCATGTGCCAATCCCTATGCCTCTCGTCCTCGACATAATAAACCTGATGTGCCTCTGAAGCTAGAATATACGGCTCATCATCTTGAGAAATACCAGTATGAATCAGCCGTGAGAAATTGACTGATGTGATCCCTAGGTCGTCAGTTGTCAGTCCCCGAGAAGTAGTGGTATTTGCCCACAAACACTTGAACAGCGTCACGGTGAAACGGCCTTGATAATTAAGCTTGACCACATCAAGAAGCTTGCCATAGTAAGGGACGCCTCCGAACTGCATGTTGGCGTCACTGCTGCTCGCATAACTCCTTGTCCCAAATGTGCCATAAACACCCGAATTCTGTGTTTGCAATCCTTGATCCCGTGAAACCGTGTAAAACTTAAAACCATTGACATTGTATGTTGTAAACCGTTTTGCATGATCAAGAGGACCGATTGCGAGAGCTCTAAAATCTGGTGAGTGTGGGTTGGTCATTTAGTATTCTGCGCGCAAACCAGCTCGGGAATTCTCTGTGGACCCTCCTATCAACTTCCGAGGATGTCTGTGTACGGATCCTGAGCTGACGCTTCACATGACTTCTGAATTCCCTGCAATTAATAATGGAAAGGCGTTAGTGAAATGAAAGTGAGAAATGTTACGAAAGATATAGATGAAATAACATGTGAGTGTACAATTCTTACCGTATGAAAGGTTCAACTTGAGTGCAATTAATCAAGACATGTCTATGTGCTTGCAACTTCTCAGTTGCCGTTAGTTTGAAGTTTTCAGTTGCTCCAACTGGTTTACCAACACGAGGGATAAATTCTCCTGATGTCGGCGCAGGTTTCGGACAATCGTCAACACGAGGCGGGCGGTTGAAAGCCGTCTCAAGATCATCAAAATACCTTGAGCAAAAATATAGCACCCCATCCCCTATATAGCCTTCAGCTATAGAACCTTCTGGCCACGCCTTATTCCTCACGTAAGATTTTAATTTCCCAAGGAACCTATGAAGTACATAAGAGAAAATTGATATAAAATGATGAAAAGGACGACTAGTAAACATTAAATACGGACAATAAATTAAAGCACATATTTAAAATGAGTACCTCTCAATCGGATACATCCAACGATATTGTACTGGTCCAGCGAGCTTTGTTTCATGAACGAGGTGGACTGTGAGGTGAACCATCACAGTAAAAAAGGACGGAGGAAAGATCATCTCCAAATGACAAAGCGTAAGAATGATTTTCGACTGCAGCTGATCGAGCTCCTCAACGATCAAAACCTTAGAACACAACTTCCGAAAGAAAGAACAAAGTTCCACCAAAACGATGGAAACATCGGGAGGAAGTGTATTCTTTATAGCCAGAGGGAGTAACTGCTGCATAAGGACATATGAGTCGTGACTCTTCAGGCCAGCAACCTTTCGAGCCTGTAAGTCGACACATCGAGAAATGTTGCTTGAATACCCATCAGGAACTTTTAATTTCTTCAACGTCCCGAGGAACACATCCTTGTTCGGTTTTGTGAGGGCAAACTTTGCTGGTGTAAATCTGTCATGCTCATTTGGCCAAGCGTCTTCACAAACTCCCATGTCGCGTAAATCTTTCCTTGCTTAAAGGTGATCTTTTGTCTTACCGGGTTTGTTAAGCAGCGTATACAGCACATTGTCGCAAACATTCTTTTCAATGTGCATTACATCAAGACTGTGGCGAAGTAAATTAGATCTCCAATATGGAAGCATGAAGAAAATACTTATCTTCTTCCACTGCTGAGGCGCCGAAGTCCTGCGTGTCTTTTGGCGAGTTTGTGCTGAATCGTCGCTTTTTCCAAAATCGAAGTCAACATGCTCAAGCTGCTGTAAGATATCTGTACCGGACAAAGTCTGAGGTGGTCCTCTTTTCTCTGGTTTCCCATTGAAGCGATTCCGTTGCAATCTGAACTTATGCGTTCCATCGAGAAACCTCCGATGCCCCATAAAGCACCACTTTCAGCTGTGGGGAAGGCACAATGCGTCAGAGTCAAAATTGCAAGCTGGACACGCCGACCCAGTATGCACATTCCAACCAGATAATGTGCCAAGGCCAGGAAAGTCACTAATCGTCTACATCAAGGCTGCACGCATGTTGAACAAAGTCTTGCTGTAAGCGTCGTACGTCTCCAAGCCGACATTCCACAGGTCAAGCAATTCCGCAATAAGCGGTTGGAGATACACATCGATGTCATTACCCGGTGCCTTTTTGCCTGGAATGATCATAGACATAATGAAAGAGCTTTGTTTCATACACATCCAGGGGGTAAGTTGTAGGGAACTAAGACTACCGGCCAAATACTGTAACTTGTGCTAAGATTCCCGAAAGGATTGAAACCGTCGGTCGCCAACGCAAGCCGAACATTTCTGGGGTCAGTCGCAAAATCTGGAAAGTCGTTGTCAAACGTTTTCCAAGCAGCTGCATCCCGCGGATGTCTTAATTTACCGTCTTCGTTTTTATCAACGGCATGCCACCTCATGTGCTCAGCAGTTTTGGACGACATAAATAATCTTTGTAGACGAGGTTTCAAAGGGAAGTACCTGAGAATCTTTGCAGGTTTCTTCTTCTGCCTTTTCCCCTTCTGAATTGTCTTGTACCTCGATGTGTGACATCTCTTACACGTCTCCCTGCTGAAATCGTCTCCCCAATACAGCATACAATCATTTGGGCACGCATCAATCTTTTGATAATTCAACCCCAACCTGTTGATAATCTTCTTGGCCTCGTAGAAGGTTGTGGGAATCTCGGCGTCAGGGAATGCATCTTGTAATAAGTCGAGCAACATCGACATTCCCTTATCTGTGATCCCACACAAGTACTTGATATGATACAATTTGATCAAGAAAGATAATTTAGAATATTTGCGACAACCTTGATATAAAGGACGATCTGCCTCATCCATCAAGTTGAAAAAATCCCGAGCTGCTTCATTCCCCATAAAAGCCGGCTCAGAGCCGTGCCCTTCTTCGTTGAAGTTGTCGCCTTGAAATCCAAACGCATTACGCACAGCATCATTCACAGGATCATCTTCATATACTTGAACGCCTACTTGAGAACTTCGAGGAAGAGCATCGTCATATCTAATGCCGGCCTTCTCACCATAAACTGCCCAGAACGTATAGTCCTCAGGGAAAGGCTTCACAAGCAAATGTTCCTTCACAACATTTCGTGCATGCCACTTCTTGAACTTGCATTTCCGACACGGAAAGACGATCTTGCCGTTACAGCTGGCGTGAGTGAATGCGAAATCTAAGAAACTGTTTAATCCATACAAATATTCAGGAGAATTGCGCAGCAACTTTATCCATGATTTATCCATAGCTACAAGTGA
Organism: Inga oerstediana; assembly: GCA_963210345.1. NCBI lineage: Eukaryota > Viridiplantae > Streptophyta > Magnoliopsida > Fabales > Fabaceae > Inga > Inga oerstediana. Next base: position 68,520,887 of record OY723403.1, read on the forward strand.
GAGAGAAGAAAGTATAGAGAAGAAGATGAGTGAGAAGATAATGACGAATGCCTAGAACCTTATATTCTGAAATTCCAACGTTTATAATTTTGTAGCGGTTATTAAACCGCTACACTAACAGCTATAGATATAAAATATTAGTAGCGGTTATATATATAAAACCGCTACTAATATTCAAGACGTTACACATTGGTGGGAAATTCAAAATTTACTTGTTGAGTATTAGTAGCGGTTATATATATAAAACCGCTACTAATGTTCAAGCCGTATTGGTGGGAAATTCAAAATTTACTTGTTGCGTATTAGTAGCGGTTATATATATAAAACCGCTACTAATATTAAAGCCATTGGTCATTAAATTTAAAAATAATTTTTAATTTGTAGCGGTTATACATAACATAACCGCTACAAATGTGCACAAAGGCGGCAAATTTCAAAATTCAAATGATGAGTATTTGTAGCGGTTATTATTTTAACACCGCTACTAACATATATATAGTTGTAGCGGTTACTAGTGTATAACCGCTACAAACATATATATAGTTGTAGCGGTTTCTCAAGAGAAATCGCTACAATTATATATATACATTTGTAGCAATTATTAGTATAGAACCGCTACAAATCTATATATTTGTAGCGGTTGTAAGTTAAAACCGCTACAAATCTATATATTTGTAGCGGTTTTAAGTTAAAACTGCTAAAAATATAGATATACTTTATTTTTTTTAAAATTTAGATATAAATAATTCATAAATTAAACAACGCGATCTAATAATATAAATATAATTATATAAAACACAATAAAAAAGTTCTGAAATAAAAACCCATATATATATTTACAAATGTTTAAACAAAAAAAAAATGCCCTAAACTAAGGAGCTGGGGGCTGATCCTAAACTAAGGAGCTGGGAGCTGATCCTCTGGTGCTCCCTCAGGTGGGGCTCCCTCAGATGCCGCTGGATCGGGCCGCTGCGCAGAGTGAACCGCACCATCGTCATCAGCAGGAGGAGGAGCAGTAGCAGGAGGAGTAGTACTCAGGACGACGTAGCGAGGGATAGGGGGAACTGCTGGATGCTGCTCATTCGGGAACAGGCGACTCTATGCTCCCTCGAGCATGGTGTTCGCGATCTCACGCCACTGCGTCTGCTGAGCGTACAGCATATCAGCGTGCATCTGTAGGTGCTGCTGCTGCTGCACCTACATCTGCTGTGCCATCTGCTGCTCCAAATCTGACCGCAGCTAGTCAATAGACTCATCCCTCTGACGTCTGACCCCTCTAGAGCTGCCAGCCTCAGAGGCGGCGCTCCTGCCGTAGACCATGCTGGGTCTGGCGCCTATCCCCATCCCCCGCATGCGTCCGGGGTGCTCAGGCTGAGCCAGACCCGCCTTCAAAGGAGCTGTCGGGTCCACTGACTCCTATGACTCCTCAGGCTGGGTCTGTCGTAGCTCAACCTGCGACTGCTGCATCCGCTCCTGCCATTTTATGAAACAATTACTAATTAGCATTTTTCATTATTAACTTGGTTTTATAAAAAATATAATAATAAAATTACTTACAATGGCCGCCTCTGCCTGCTGAGAGGTCGCAGTCCAGTCACGGTGTCTATGTGTGATGGCGTACAGCTCCGCATAGTCCGTCTGACGGTTCTCCTGCTGTGCCTTCGTCTCCTGAAATAATTACAAAAAAATAATTAATATTATGAAATAATCAGCTAAAAGTAAGTGATATTTTGAAAAGTTACCAGCTCGCTGTAGGTCACAGCAAAGGTCTTCGATCCTGCTGTGTGGTGGATCGTCTGCTGCGCCTGGATCTCGGTGTTCCTCTAAGAAAGCTCCTGAAAAAACAAATAATTAAATGTATTATAATTTAAAATTAAATACAAATTAAATTGAAATTATAATTTAATATTTAACAATTACAAAATTATATATCAAAAATCTAATAAATACGTTACCTGCGCCTCAGGGCTCCTCCTGAACTGGACGAAATGCGCCCAGTCGTTCGGCGGCACGCCATCCGGGACGCTCTCGATCAGCTGCTCCAGAGGCATTGTCCCGTCCTTATCCACCCTGTGGAAGAGACGGTTCCTCCTGTTCCTCAAGGCGTCGCCCATCTTCACGAGGGTGTACCTCTTCCGGTTGGCTCGGACGGCAAACCGCAGCTAAAAAAAATTATTTAAATATCAATAATTATAAAAACCATAATTTAAAAAAAATTAATTAAATAGAATTAATTACAAAAAATATTAATTAAATAGTTTTAATTATCTGAACCACCTCCTCCCAAGCCTGGTCCTTCGGCCCCCTCAGAACGTTCCTCCACGTTGGGAAGTGAAGGGGGAACCGCATCCAATTCGATCCCAGGTCGTTCAGGAAGCGGTTGAGCAGGTGACCCCCATTGTGGATCAGCTGGTCAGTGCCCTCATTCCACGGACTATAACTCACAGGGTCCGGTCCATGCTGTTCAGACCGGCCACATCCAGCCTCCTCGTCGACACGTTCCCCTGCTCATCTGCACAGTTGACCGCACGTTAGATAAATTATAATTCAAAGTTAACATTTCTAATTTAAATAAATAATTTACTAAATTAAAAAATTAATTTACCTTCGACCTGCACCTCAAACCCAGTAGACCGCGAAGACGACCCTCGTGGGTTGTTCTGCTCCCGAGAGTCCTCCTCATCGAGGAACTGCTCCATCTCCCTGAACCCAATCGGGATCTCAAACTCCTCCTCGTTGAAGAAGTCCTCAACGCTAATATCTGGCCTCTCCACCTCAGGCACCTCTCGTGCGGTCGTCGCCTGTGGAATCGTCTGCGGTGCCTGTGGGGGGATGGGCTGAGATGCCGCGGTAGCCCTGCCTGCGCGTTGCCCCCTCCCTCTGCCCCCTGCCCGGCTGCTGCCACCCCGTAAAATCGATCTGGGGACCTCAGGGGCCTTCCCCTTATCCTGTCCTGAAGCCATATCAACTGTAAAAATTAAAAAAAAAAATTAGTCACATTATTATGCAAAAATATAATAAAAATACAAATATAAATAAAATACGTGTTATATACGTACCTCAAGTGCAAATACTGAGAAATACTGAGCAAAAACTCCTATAGAGACATCTGAACGCTCAAATCTCGAAGAAATCACTCAGAGAAACCTCAGGAAACAAAATAAGCAAAAGGAGAAATGAAGGACGCGGGGGTTTAAATAGGCCAGATATTAGTAGCGGTTATTAAAATAACCGCTACTCTAACCGCTACAAATAATTAAATTTGTAGCGGTTCTACAATAACCGCTACAAAAGATAACAACGTTTGAAATTCTGTAGCGATTATTGCCCAGAACCGCTACAAATGTCGAGACTCTTGAAATTCTGTAGCGGTTATAGGGGCATAACCGCTACAAAATTCTGACCTTTGGTATTTTGTAGCTGTTCTGTTGTTGTAACCGCTACAAATAACCGCTACACTGTTGGCGCGCCAACTGGCGGGAATATTGTAGCGGTTTCTATGCATTAACCGCTACAAAATCACTGCTACAAGTTTTGACGGGAATTTCGCGCCAAATTTGTAGCGGTTTTTTGTAGGAAACCACTACAAAAAACCTTGCCACTACAAATTTGTAGCAGTTTAGGTAAAAACCACTACAAATACTATAATTTATAGCGGTTTAATATAACCGCTACAATTGCACCGCTACAAAATACCTTTTTTTTTGTAGTGCACCCGCCGGTGCTGGCAATGAGGTGGCGGTCGTAGGAGTTGCCTCATGTCTTTTTAAACTTTTAAAAATAAAAAATAAGTTTGCAACATGGAAATTTGCAACGAAATATGAATTCCATCGAAAATTGATTTGTCACACTATTATTAGCTATGGAATCCATTCTGTTGGAAATCCATTTCTGTTGGCAAATCCGTCATAAATTCTGTCGAAAACTCTGAATTCTGTAACAAATTTCATCATAAATTCAGTGTTTTTTTTGTAGTGATCAACGTTGAAGAATATCTGAAAGTCGCTTTATATAGGAGATAAGATAGTAATGGGGAGTAAAAGGGGTGTAATAAGGAGTGTAAGGAAAAGTTATGTGAATAAACAATAAACAGAAAACTTTATCAATTATGAGGCTTCCAGGATGGATCTTGTAGCTTGACTTCTATTTTCTTAATTAGGGAGTTGTTAGTTTGATTTTTTTTCATTTATGTCTTTAATGATTTCTTGATGTAATTAGGATTTGAAATTTCATTTATTGAGACTCTGAATTTCAAGTAGAATTTCATTGTGATCAATTGTTATTCAAATTCTATTTTATGATTTGATTTTCTTAATTTACATCTTTATTCCTCTCATGATTATTTTATGTTCTTTGTTCAAAGTATGAATTTATACGCATGATTTAATTTTCATGAATTTTTTAGTAGACATTTCTTTAGAGGGTGAATTATATAATTGAATTGAGTAACATGCTAAGTAAAGCTTTAGTAATTGTTTAAGGAATAATTATGATTTCGAGTAGAGTTATAATTAGAGATTAAATAATTAAACCTAGCAAGTAGTCAAGATTTATAATTTCAACTTAATTATATACATCTCCCCTTCTATTGTTGAATGATGATAGCCATAGATCTATTTCCAGCTAGATTCGCCACCTTATTGTTTCTTTTGGTGTGTGTGTCATATCTTTTCTTTATTTTCGTTTTTCTTATTATAAAATATCAAACATCATTCTTTTCTTTACTTTCTTGAGTCTTTCACATTTAGTTAATTTAGGAATTAAATACCATTGACTCCACACAAGACAATACAACCTAAGTTGCGTCGCTGTGCTGCATGTGTTTAATATAGGGAAATAAAAAAATATATAACAATTATACCTTTTTTAGAATTTGTTTTTTGCAATACCTTCTAATCCAAAATAATCATAATACTTACATTTATGCACAATAAGAATCATAAAATTCCATAAATAGATATAAAAATATATAATAAAATAAGGATATATTAGTAGTGCATGTGGAATTCTCATAAAAATAACATAATAATGTAAGGACAGTAAAATATTTGGCTACAAGTATCTTGATAACATAGAGATGCATGCAATTCCAATTTTTACCTAATGGCAATCAACTTGACAACACTTTAAAGTGGCTTTTGAAAGAAGGACATATAAGAATGAAAAGAATGATAAGGAAAAAAATTATAGTCTAAAACTCTACAATTGTAGAGGCCGTATCAAGTAATAAAATGGTGAGAAAAGTATCATTCTTACGAGGACATGATACTACAAGCAAATTAAGTTTGAAAATCTAATCCTATATGATTCAATTGAAGGTCTATTTTAAATTTCCTATGTCTAGGCTCCTCTAGAATGCCAAATTAAGTTTTGATCAGATTTCTCATCTTTCAAAACAATTAAGCTCATAATTGAATCAACAAATATAACATTATAGCAATTAAAAAGAAGAAATATTATCATCCACTAATCCATAATCAAAACCAAATAATCCAAAAGACGGTTTATCTGTATAAATTGAACATTATCATGAACAAAATAAGAGTGGCTAACCAAAGACAAAATAAAGAAGAGAAAGAAAAGGAGAAACAAAAACTCTGCCAAATTTTCATTTGTGCTATAGATCTTCTACATCTCCAAAGTTTTATCTTCCTACATCAACTACTGATGAGCTCTTGTATTACCGTTACCAACCCAAAAAAAATAGAACCCACCGTCTTCTCACTACACCTTGGGCATATATAGGAATATATTGCCTCCTCCCAAAACTACCAAAACATCGATGTTCCTATGAATTAAAAGAAAAAGAAATAATGACATGATAATCAATCTGGATCTTTTTTGACTTTTTTTTTTTTTAATTTTCTTATTTGAGAAAACTTCCCATTATTATTTATTATTTCTTCTTTCCTAAGTTTAAAAAATTCTATTTTAATTTGAAATCCCACAAATGATGCACCCAATTGATATCTCATAAAGTTTCAAAAAAAAATTCATTTAATTTAGTATTGATGACTTTCCAAATATATCATGATATCTCTAATCTATTAGAAATGGGAAGTCATCAAAGAATCATTAAATATGCCAATAACATAATGCAATTTAATGGCATAATGACAATAAGGTTTTTATATGGACTTTTTGGGAATTAAGTTTATTTATGAAACAACTTTACTTTACTCAGTTTACTGCTCGTATGTGAAAAAAAGAACTCCCTCCATTGCTGGAGTCCGGACTTTGGGGGCGTTTTTATTCCTCACATAAGAACTGTAATGTCATTTCACAGGCCGCCTGCGGGTTGGAGAATTATTTAGGAAATGGGTGCCTTAGAGATGAATAACCTCATCCTTTGATTCCGTACAAATTGCTTGTTGTCTCCGTTCTTGAAATTTGGTTACACTTGTGCAATGGTTATTGTAAGGATGTGTTGCTGGATTTTTTTTGCTCAATATTGTCTTATTTTGAGGAATTTTTAATACTTTTCAAAAGGAAAATAAAAAAATATTCTACGCGTGCCACTCCTCGAGCCCTTCAATATTAATTCATCCTTTTGTCCATATATATCGCTTCCATTAAATATATTCCATTGTCTATTATTATATTATTATGTTTTAAGCATGCAAAAGTAAAATTCGACGAGCATTATATATTAATTTCCAGTAGCATTGAATATCAATTAATTTTTAATACACTCAGCAACCTAAAATATATTTTTTTTGTTATATCTAGCATCCAACGCACTGTAATATTTTTTAATAGCACCTAATATTTTAAAACGAATTTTAATACATTCAACACTTTAAAATATTTTTTTCTTAACACTTAGTATCTCATAAAGTAATTTTTAGTACAAACTTACCTTTAAAGTATTTTTCTCAATCAATTATGAATACTGTAAGGTGTTGAATATATTAAAAATTATATTAAGATATTAGATAGGCTGTTGAAAAATACTCAAGTGCTCTCATCAATAGGGATTGGCAGATTAACTTTGTTAATGTTCCGTGAGAGGACCTTATCCTTACTGATAGACTTGTGAAATCGGCTCATAGCATTATAGAAAGTTTTTGTATCTTTGATCATCCCCCACCTACTCCTTAGAAGGTGAAGGTTGATGAAAGAAGTTTAGATTAATTTCTAGCATGTGTTGTTAGTTGTTTGTATTGTAACGATTCCAGTATTATTAAAAAAAAAAAAAAACTCAAGTGCTATATATTTAATGCCAGTAAAAAAGAACTGTGCCCTTTTTATTTACTTCAAAGCAGTGTAGTTTTGGGTATAGTTTTGGGTAGGGTCCTAACGGGACTGGACGAGACACTGTTTTCCAAGTCCGATCCCGGTAATGGGGGATGGAACGGCATTTGCTGTACAGTGCCCTGCCCCGTCCTAGAACAAAATAATACGGCATTTCCCGTATTTTTTTTTCTCTAGAATTTGTTTCATCAACATCACGTCTTTAAGCCTCATCACTGCCACCATCGTTCCCTGCTCCAGCACCACGTTACACGAAAGAGCCCTTCCCCAGGACTTCCGCAGAAGCTCTTGGCAAATCTTTGCAAGAGAAGGAACAATAATAATAAGAAAGCAAGAAAACAGCCAATTAAAATTCTCATAATGGCTCATTTTTTATAACCCCATTTTTTAAAATTTTTTTAAAATCCATCACAAAATTTTTTTTCCTCCCGTTCCACACCCGGCCTCCAAATTTCTTGTACCAAACAGCCCCTCACGGTGAATGTTAGGAGGGTTTATGGCAAGGTATTAAAACTCGGACCGGTCATTGAACCGGTCGGGGTACTGGGTTAAGGGTCAGTGGGTCAAACCGGGACCAAACCGGAGCTAAACCGGGACCAAACCGGTGAGAAATTGAAGATTTTAGACTTATAGTATGAAATTCTAAAGGAAAAATTTTTTTAAAAAAATTTTTTTTTTTTTTTAAAAATGAAAACCGGACCGGGAACCGGACCGGCCAACCGGCCGGTTCGCCGGTTACCGGGCCGGACCGGCCGGTCCGGTCCGGTTTTCATAACCCTGGTTTATGGCCTCTAATATACTTCTTTCTAATACTTTCTCATTCCCTTTACAATGTCCCAACTTCTCAATGTTTTCCTTTTTCTTTTGATTATTATATTATAGATAAAAAGAATAACATTTTAATATTTTATTATGATAATACATAGTTTTGATTATTTTTATACGTTTTCAAAGAAAATAAAAAATACCTAATTTTAGAGATTTTTTTTTAATTTGTTAAATATTTAAAACTGCACCATTTTATTGTCTTTTTAAGATATCAAAATCTATATCAATGATTTTATATAGAATTTAATATTAAAAAAAGAATAAAAAAAACCATTTGGAAGGTTGAGTCATTTTAAATCCGTACTAGCATGAGTTCATTATTTATTATCAAGAAAAAACGCTTGGTATTGGGGGATTTGGAGGGGAAATGGGTTATGAGTTGGATTTAAGGAAATTGGAGAAATGTGGGTTATATTTAATATAGATAATATGTAAAATTAAAGAGTAAGAAAACTTAATTAAAAGTTTTATACTTCATTTTTTTAAATCTATTTTAAAAAAAATTTTCCTCCACCAACTTTTTCTCCTCTCCCCTCGTACCAAACTAGCCCTGAATGGGGACCATATAAAGAAGGATGGATACCACCGGTGCTGGTAGGTTTCGTCTTGTCTCGGTTATCTTAATGTAATTATTATTGGAATTGACTTAATAATTTATATTGACGAAGAAGAACCACCCTCTCAAGTCAGTCATGGCTTTCAGCCCCACAGCATCTTCCTCAGCCTTGTTTTGCAGAAGCAACCTTCTTAAAGAAACTTTATCTCACTCAAACAGAATCAAGCAATCTCCCCCTGCAAGCAAAGAACAACAAATAAAGCGATTCCATAAGGTAATTATATAAATAGCCTCCTTCTTGACTATCTGTCTTCTTTCTCTATATATATCCTTCATTTACAGATGCTTCTTCTTCTTCTACTGTGACAGGTGTGCCTGTATAATTTCTCAGTTAATGTTTTCATTTCATTCTATAATTTTCCTTCTTCCTGGTTTACCTTTATTTTATTTCATTAAACATGGCGCCAGCAACTCCTCTTCATAAATGCTTCAAATCATTTAAATCTAATTTTCTATGCACATAATTAATCCAAAGATTTGTTATTATTCTATTATCTTTTTCCTCAGGGAACTTACCGCTTGATTCTAGAAGCTGGTTCATAGCAGCAAGTGCCATAAGAGGAAAATTTCCTCTTTCAATTAGTTACCAGGCAAGTTCATTGATGTTTTTGCCTGATTATGCAGATTTTTTTTATTTATAGAAATACATGTTTTATCACAAATATAAAGAATGATTGTGTTATAGCTTAATAATTTATAGTTAAGTTTTAAAAATTTTCAGTTTAGTATATAGTATATGTATTGATCGAACGAATTTGATAATGAATATTTGAAGATGAAAATTTTCGAGGAGGACTATTTCCACCGTAAAGATGGGAAGATGGCGATTGATCTTCATATCATAGAATCGCTCCCTGATGTTGTTACCAATTTTTTAATTAATGATATAAATAGAATAAGATTGTATGTTAACTCAGAAGGATAACTTCTGACATGTTTGTAGAATATCTTTTATTATAGAAAAAAAAGAGAAAATGCTCAACCTCAAAATTGATATGGTCATATGGTGAATTCATCAGTGGGGCCACGTAGAGCTGCCTGCTTCCTAGAAATTGCTTAATTTCAACGCGACACTCAATTATTAGTTATCATCAAAATTTAATAATTCATCCAACATCCGTATTGTACTGTCTGTGAACTGAGAAGCAATTGGATTTCCTAAAATAACCTTTAAGCTTCATGAAAATTACAACAATAATCATAAATTATTTCTTGGGTTAATATAACTTTTGGTCCCTGAAGTTTGATCCAATTTTGGTTTTGGTCCCTCAAGTTTGAAATCGGTGGTTTTGGTCCCTGAAGTTTCATCCGATTTTGGTTTTAGTCCCTCAAGTTTGAAATCGGTGGTTTTGGTTCCTGAAGTTTCACCCGATTTTGGTTTTGGTCCCTCAAGTTTGAAAAGGACTTGGTGACCCATTTTTGAAACCCAACCCGACCCGGAAAAAAAAATCAAGTCATTTTCAAACTTGAGGGACCAAAACCAAAATCGGGTGAAACTTCAGGGACCAAAACTACCGATTTCAAACTTGAGGGACCAAAACCAAAATTGAGTAAAACTTCAGGGACCAAAACCACCGATTTCAAACTTGAGAGATCAAAACTAAAATTGGATCAAACTTCAAGGACCAAAAGTTATATTAACCCTTAATTCTTAAAGTAAAAGTAATAATGAAGTTTTAAAATTGAGACAAAATCATTAAACCTAACTAACTTTCATTTATCACAATAAAAAAAAGTAATCTTTTAACTCTTAAAGTATTGATTTACTTATAAATCAGTTCCTAGAATTTGACTTGATACAACTCGGTCCTTAAATTTTTGACTTACTTGCACCTTCATCCCTAATGTTTTTTAATCATCCTATGTAGTAAAAAAACTGTTACAAATATTATTAATACTTGCTTAGGTGAATTTTACATAAATTAAAAAAAAAAAAAAACTAGTGTCCCTTGTCCCCACTGACTCAAATCCTCCTCCACCTTTGCTATCAAAAAATCTCACTGGGCATCCGCATGGCCCTTGCAAAATCCTTCAAAAGCTCATTTCAAGCATAAGATGAGATCGATTTTCTTATATTAAAGGGTCTTCAAAATTATGAGCATCATGTAAAGGATTTGTAGTTTCATTGGTGAAGTGGGTGTGCTTCGATTTTTTTTAATATCCTCATTTTCCAAACTCTATTCACTATTTATCATTAAAAAATTAAGAAATTTCTTTTTCCCCAATGACTTTTTATTACAAGCTTGGGTGCTTTATCAGAGTTAAAAATATCACAAGTGGCTTCAACATTTTTTTCACTTTCACCAACCTGAGTCATTTGCTATCCTCTAGTGCTTTAGAAGGATTTGTCATGGACGCCGCTAATGCCTAGCGAGATTTCTGGAAAAAAGAAGTGGAGGGTGATGCGAGTTGGTGGAGACGAGGACCTTTTTTTTAATTTTTAATTTATGTAAAATCCACCTAAGCAATTTTTAATAGAATTTTAATTTTTTTTTTTCCGTATAGAATGACTCAAAAACATCTAGGACTAAGTTGTAAGCGAGTCAAAAGTTCAAGGACTAAGTTATAAGTAAATCAAAACTTTAAGGGCCAAAAGTTTAATTTTTTCTATTATAATAAATGGAAGTTAGTTGGTTTTAATGGTTTTACCCCAATTTTAAAAGTTTGTTGTTACTTTTACTAAAATAAACATTTATAGTTACTGTTGCACTTTTAATAAAAGTTGAAGGTTATTTTAGCACCTTAATTCTTTCAAAAATACCCTTTCTTATTGAAAACTACTATTCACACCAACGAATGAATATTAGTTAACTTTTTTGATTATTAAATATGTTTTAAAATTTAAATTAATAAAATTTAAATAGCTTACCCTTATTAAACAATGTGATTTCCAAATACGCATTTATTATCTGCCATTTATCTCTCTCTTCTATAAGGAGTAAAGGTGAAAAACAATTAGTAATTACCTTTTCAACCTCTTATATTTTAGACCAAAATTTTTTTCTAGAGGACTTCTCATATTTTTGACCGGGGGAGTAATTATCATAGTAATTAGCCTATTTTATTATTTTATTTCAATACATTCATACAGCATCCAATCCCCATATAAGGCATTTGATAGCTTTAAGTAGTATTAAATACTTTTCTTCCATGTATACCCATATTTAATAAGGGTATTATAAGAGAGTAGAAATTAATATGATATTGGAGTTTAATATACTTAATAAGGGTAGTATTGAAAATGATTTCAATTTCATGACACATTCAATAAATTTAACTGTTTTTCTTGTTATGTGTGAACTAGTTATAGATGTGGCTTATATTGGGTAGAGGGAGTATTTTGTTAATCATGATCTTGAGAATAGTCCCTTCCATTATAATAATAATGCATTAAAAATAAGGAATCTGAATTCACGATCTTATATATATCAATCTGATTATATTTTTGTCAAACACACAAATTGACTATCCGATTTTAACATTTTTGCTTTTCAGTTACAAAATTATGTTAATTATATTTGCTTTTAAATTTGTATTAGCTGCAAACTTGATTGAACTCACTATTAAACTCATGTTGCTTTTTTTTTTTTTAAATATTTGATCATGTTAATGACTTCATTATGAACCCCAAAAAAATTTCTTTATTGATTATGATAAATTATAAATGTTGATGATTTAATTTATAAGCTTGTGATTTGAGTTCATAATCCAAATTTATGTTCTTTTTATGAATATGTTTAACTTGTGAGTTTGAGTGTTTGACTACTCTAGTTATGATAATTTCAATCTATTTTATTCTCTATCACTATATTTTAATTTTACCTATCTTTTTCAACCATCAATCAATACATCCTCGGTTTTAACTAGATTAATATAAAGACTTGTTTCTTTACATTTTTATTACATATAAAATATCATATATTTATAGAAACATATAAGCTATAAACCATATAACTCATCTTGCCTGATCCGTTTGGCTCAACTAACACAAAGCACCTCCTAATTAAAATCTTGGCTCAAGTAAGAGGATACGAGTTCAGCTCTCTGTGGGTATGATGGATGCATGAGTTCCTTCTTATGGCTATTATGAATAGTATAATAAGTCTTTCTGTATGAATATACTAGATCCATATGACCCCACTATTGTTAATAGAAAAATAAACCAGAAAATGCGGAAATCAATACAAATGTATTGCTAGTTAACTTCGGAATTAGTGTTAATAATGTGTATGGTTTTGCAGATAAATGGATGCGGCAAATGGACATCTAATGGATCCTCCTCAAGGACCTAATGGCATCCAATTATGGAGAGTTGGTTCAGCTAATTTTAGGAGACCTTCCCTTCATCTTTTGCAGGATACAAGTGAGTACTCTCTCCAGTGATTTCTAAAATCTCTTACAAATAACTGATCTGTTCACTTATTTTGTGTTTTCTTATAATTTTACATAAATTTTGGTTCAATTTTGGTAAGGAAGATGATGGAATCATTTTACCAAATAAAGTACATATGGATGTGACTCCATATACAGTTAGATGTTGGTCACAAATGATGAATGGGATTCTATTCCTTCAAATTACAAGACAATTGGGACAATATCAGGCAATTTTATTTCTTTTTTCCCCATTCTTTCTTTCTTCCCCCCAAATTGTGAACAAACATTATTGTTCGAAAATAAAATATAGATTTATATATTTATTAAGAATATTTGCTCACAACTCATAATTAAGTTCATGAAAAATTCATGTTTAAAAATTTTATTTGCAAGAATGACTTAAACCAGAGAACCAATACTTTGTGTGTATAAAATTTGCCAAGTACTAGAAATCTCTATGGATAATAATATATCAAGTCCTGCTAGCCAATAAAATATTTAAACAAGCATTTTCACCAATTTTCCCAAGATCATCAAAACCTACATATATATAATTTTGGAAGCAAAACATATAAGGAGCACCGAAACATGAGAATCTCAAAATGATCCCTCAAAATAAGTTAAAGTTGCTACTTATTAAATTATTGTTGTCATTGTAATTCAGCAACAAATTTCACTAAAACTTATTTTTATTGCCTTAATTGCTGTCAGTTGATAAGTTAAAGTTATTTGTTTAACTATTGTTGTCATTTCATCTCTTCAAATTAAGGTCATTTAGATAATTTCGCTATAAAATATAATTAATCTTAGACTAGTCCCTAAGAACTTTTTAGTGATTAGGCCATTTCAGATATTTGAGTTGGGATTTATAAATTTACAGAGTATTTTTGTGTCTTTCTCCCTGTAATTTACATTTGCTAAATGATCATAATCAAATTATTTTTGAAACATATATTACGCTTCCACCTCATTGCTCTCAATTTAAAGCTCACACAAAAAACCAAAACATTTCAACTTTGTTCCAGGGGAGGCCAGATTCAACTACATAAATTTGTGTGCCCCTTTAAAAATATGCACTAGAAGGCAATTGGGAGAAAGCTAAGCCCAAGTTGTTAGATCATAACGGAATGCTTCTGAGTGCTGCTATAGCAAAAGGATGCCGAACAGTACTTCATGTAGCAGCAGGAGCAGGCCATTTTCACTTTGTGAAGGAGCTTGTGAACCTGATGGAAGAGAACAACATAGCCTTGGATTTACAAGATATTAGGGGAAACACTGCCTTTTTTGCTTCGCTGCCGCAGCAGAAAGCTTAGATATTGTCAAGTTAATGTGGGGAAAAAATTCATTCTCGCCAACATTTAGAGGTGGAAATTGTTTCACCCCTCTTCTTTTTTCTGCACAAGAAGGAAGAGCTGACGTGGCATGGTTTCTATATTCTAAGACTACTGAAACTTTTGATGAAGCAGAGTGGAATAAGTGTTTCCTCACTTGCATCGACACCGGTATTTATGGTAAGTTTATGTTGCTGCTGATAAAGCACGAATACACTTATTATGAGTTAAGTACAGCATGAATAAGCATTTGATGCACATTAAATAAATGGCTAATACCAACCCTTCTAGTTTGATAGAATTTTAATTTTGACCCTGCAGTTTCAAATGTTTGGTTTTAGTTTTTATAACTTAAAAAAACTTTGGTATAAGTTTAATGATTAGACATCCTATATTTTTAATGAGTTTTCGTTTTGATCACATATTTAAATTTGGATCAATTTCTTATAAAATTATAAAGATTAAAACCAATGATTTAAAATTACATAAACTAAAATCAAAATTTAATCAAAATGTAAGGATCAACAATGATATATTAACCTTAAATAAAAACAAAACCTATCTTACAAAGTGTTTTAGCTTGATATGTGTGTGTGTATATATATATATAGAGAGAGAGAGAGCTCTATATTTCTTTTTGAACTGCGTGACAGCGTCTCTTTTTAGCAAGGTACTAAAACTCGGACCGGTCATTGAACCGGTCGGGGTACTGGGTTAAGGGTCAGTGGGTCAAACCGGGACCAAACCGGAGCTAAACCGGGACCAAACCGGTGAAAAATTGAAAATTTTAGACTTATAGTATGAAATTCTAAAGAAATTTTTTTTTTTTTTTTTTTTTTAGTAAAAACCCCAACCCGGACCGGACCGGGAACCGGACCGGTTTTCCGGCCGGCTCGCCGGTTACCGGGCCGGACCGGCCGGTCCGGTCCGGGTTTCACAACATGGCTTTTTAGCATCTGCGCTTAATATCTTGACTACATTTTCAAATTTCCTAGATTTAGCGTTGGAAATGTTGAGACAGAAGCCGGAACTAGCATTAGCAACAAATGATGAAGGTTTGACAGGTTTGCATATGTTGGCTCATAAGACAGATTTGGGTCACCATAACCTAAAACATCAAAAACATCAACTCATAAGTTCAGGTGATTTGCCATCACTATAATCACGTTAGGAATACCACAAAATCAGTCCTAACTTATTATTCAGTACTTAATATAAGATCTCATTTATAATGTAATTTACATATAAATCATAGAGAAGAAATAAGACATTGTCGGCTTTGTGTCTTGGTAACCTTCTTCAAAATTAAACTAAGGATTGCAATATAGGGTGCAATCTCGGATCGTCTCTCAGAGAGTCTTTTATTAATTACCTAGGAACAAAGTGCAATGATTGATATGAAATAATTAAAAATGAAAAAATTTGGTCTTTTTAACTATCAACTACTTTTTGCAATTAAGAATTAAATTGTTCTAAACTAATTCCTTTTGGGATTTTTCTTGAAAATATGAAATGGAATGATAATGGATTTAATGAAATGAAAGAAAACAATAGAATAAGCAATCCCTCATAGCAATGGCACAAACAATCCTCACTTCAAATATTTATGGGAGAATTAATCATGCTAGTTTCAAAATAACTCTAAGTGCCACTCCTTAGACTATACCTAACTTAGATTGATTAACTTCAAGCCACCTTGCATATTAATCTCTCTAAATTAGGTTGATTAAACACTCTAGCAATTAAATGAACTTAAAAATCATATTTAGCTTTTAATCTAATAACCGAGCCACTTTGCATTACTACTAATTTTCTCATTAATCTTAATTTAACAATGGTTATCCATATGAAAAATCAAGATTAATGATGTTAAAACCCAATACTAAATATAAGTGATAAATTCATATTCAATTAATCAATGTAAACACAAGACACCATGGATCTACTAACAAACCACCTTGAAATTAGCACAAAATGTTCACAAAATCATCAATTCAATGACTAACCAGCACAAAGAAATGATAATTAAGCTAATTACGCATAATGTCAAGTGTCTAACAAATATTCAAGCCATAACAAATCTCTAAATACATCAAAATAAATCAATTCAACATTATAAAATTCATCCTAAAATTTAAGAATCACAAATATAATATAGAAACAGACAATTAAAATAACAAAAACTTCCCTATTAAAACTTCAAGCACGTGCCATAGCCACTTGCTACAAGGGATTGAGAAGCTTAGCCACAAACACCATGGAACCAGCCTCAAAAAGCAACACAATCACTGTCTGAATTAAGTGCTCAGCCATATAAAACTACCAATTAAACTTGATAGATTAATAATGGATTCAAATAAATCAGTAATTGCAATTGGAACCACAAACAGAGCAAAGGATCACAGCTGTGTTGATATGGGAAAAAGAGCAGCTACGGTCTGGGCAATGAAGGCTTGGAAGGATGAGACTCGCCGGAAGTAATTGAAGATGAGTCGTGGACGGTGGTTGCGGAAATGTAGTAGCTACGCCGGTGATAGTGAACGGAGATGCTGACAGTGGGAAGGCGGTAGTGAAGGTATATGGTGAAGAAATGGCAGCTCCCCTAGTCTCTTCTCACTCCTCTCTCACATCTCCGACAGCTTGTTTTCCTTTTTCGACCCTCAGCTCGTGCTCTCAGCTTCTCTGGTTTTCTCTGCTTCTAGCTCTCAGGTACTCGGCTTTGCCTGAAAGACGAGCCCTGTTCACAGTGCTGCAGAAGAGTAATGGCTCCGCTGCCGGCGACAGTGGTGTTGAAAGAAACAGTCACCGGCGACGGAGAAAGTGATGATTGGTGATGAAGACGATGAAGAAAATCGTGGAAGCTTGGTCTCTCCGTTCTGTCTTCGCGGCGCTGTGTTAAGAGCTCCCCTGATTCAGACCTAAGCTTTTGCTGCAAAAACGCTGTGTTTAACTCGTGGACTAAACTGGAGTTGCTCAAATTCGTGGGACTAATCTGGCAATTGTCAAATTCAAGTCTCAAACTGGCATTTTCAGTTTTAATCCCATTTTCCAAGTTCTTACAAGTAAAAATAATTTACCCAACATAAATCTTCTCAAAAATAAATTGTTAAGAGTAATTACAAATTTTGATGACAATTTTGCCCTTTTTAATCCTAATTTAATATATTTATTCTTAATCTCAATTAAGCATAAAGAAGGCATTTTAAGCTCAGAAATTATAACAAAATCTCTAAATAAAATATGAAAATATATAATAAAATTGGGATTTGTCACATAGACTCCCCCAACATATTGCTTAACATTAGCTTTAACTTATTCAGTTCATCAAATTCTGTTTCCCAGGGATGAAGTATGGTGCTGCTCTTCAACTTGTTCGTTCAATCTGGCTAGGAATTCTTGATCTTGTTAACTCAGAGCAAGAAATAAGAAGAATCATAAATGAACCATCAAGACTATTATTTGATGCTACAAAAGTTGGAAACTTTGACTTTTTAGCTGACATTATGGGATCTTACCCTGATTTAGTATGGGATCTGGACAACCAAAAGCAGAGCATAATTCACATTGCTGTTTCACATCGTCATCCTAAAATCTTCAATCTCATCCGTGACATATGTGCAAATAAGGATATCTTATTGTCATATATAGACAAAGATGATGAAAACAATATATTACATTTGGCTGCAAAGTTAGCACCAGCTGATTGACTTGAATTGGTATCTGGAGCAGCTCTTCAAATGAAGCTCAAACTGTTATGGTTTGAGGTACTTGTTCCTTATCATCTATATATGAAACTGCGACTATGATCCCATAGTTAGAATATACTCTGTTTGATCTTTTTTATAAGAGCCTAAAATTTAAATTGTCTTAACTTTTTTTACAAGATTATACTTGTAATTATCTAAGCATTTAATGTGTTTTCGCCATTTTTGCCCTTAACTAATTATATTCTCTTTCCTTATCTTTTTCTCATACTGTATTCTCTTTCATATTTTTTTTATTACTATTTTATTTTTCTCTTTTACTTACCTCCTTATAAATATGGGCATATTTGTGAAAAATTCATTTTTGACATAATTAATACTCCCTCCAATCCTTAATATAAAATATATTTACCTAATTTGATTAGATTAAGGAAATTAGTTGAATTAGTTAATATGATACGTATTTCCTAGAACACCCTAATCATCTAACTTTCTTAATTCCCCCATTCCCCTCTTCTCCTTAATTATGTTTGAAGGAGCATCAATATCAATAAGAGTAAATTAAGAAATTAAAACGTTGATAAAAATAAAAATTATATCCTATATTTAAGACAAAGATTAATTCTTCAAATATGTCTTATATTAAGGACCAGAAGAATACTTTTAACTAATTTTAATGGATTTCTTAAACAGCATAATTCAGTTATCGAACCAGCATGATGATAGCATTCAGTAGTGCCTTCTTCGTAACATGACCATGGCATAAAATGGGTTCCTAGCTTCATTTCTTTGATTTCATTTTTTCCAATAATCATATTTCTGTTTCTGCAATTTCAGCTTTTTTATGATATCATTTACTCAACATATCATTTGGCAATGTATAATTAATTCACGTAGTATCAATCACTATGGAAGCCATTGGCTTATAAATAATGGCAGAATTTGATACAGATGCTTTACTTTAGACTCTTTTTTCATTCGATTTTTGAAATATTTATTTAATCAATAACTATAATTTATTATGTTAGCATAGCACACAATCCTATGATATGGGGATAAACCAAATTAACGTTGTTCGTTGTTAGGCTTTCCTCGCTAGTGTTGATAAGAAAGAGAAGAAGAAAAATTATGATTAAGGATCAAATTTAAATTTTCAGGAATTCACCATGGTAACTTCCTAAATTGATTATTACACGGTTTAACTGTTGAATATCAAAATATTGAATTTGGATGAGTGACAAAAATAATAAGAAAAATATTACTGTAGTTTTTTTTATGGCAACTTGCAGTGCTTCTTTTCCAGATAAATTGTTGTAATGATGAGACATTGAGACAGACAATCACATGACAAATAGGAATTCCATTTTGCTTCTTCGATAGAATACAGTCCAGCCATTTTTTACAATGCTTTGGAACGTTGGAGGTGAAACTACAGGTTGATGGTGACTGTTATATTACACGAAAAGGCAAGAGTAAGAAAGCCAAAGAGCCAAGAAAATCTTGAATGACAGATAATATTAATAAGCGTGATAAATAATGCCCTTTAATATATGAACATGTCCATCATTGCACAACTGAGTTAAAGTAGATTTAATCCAAGAATGGGAAGAATATGCTCTAAAGATTCTTCAACATATATCGCAACCAAAACAACATGGGTGACTTATAGACAGGTATAATATCCATTGATCTTGTTGAATGAAAATGAGAAATCCAGTGCCAAATTACCCTCAAAAGAAGCCTAAACAGCTGCGGAAACTCCAAATAATAATGATAATAAAATTAATATGCTATATAAAATTATAATAATGAAAAATGAAATGTCAAATACAGGTTTAAAATACATGGAGAGTTTGTTGAAAATAATTAGAGGTGATCCAATTGGAAAAGTTTAATTATTTCTAGTTTTGATTAAATGGACCTCTTAATGATGAATCTAATTTAATTTTAATTCTAGCCCAGAACTATATGATATCCTATATTGGGATCTCTGACGGTCAAAAAATATGTTGGGATTTCTTTTAGATAGTTCTCACATTTCATATTTTTCACTGCTGCAAATGACAGTGATATTATGTTAGAAAAGTACTCCATAAAATCCGGAGAGTGGGGGTGTGTGTGTGTGATTGCCTTATGAACCACAACGACGCTAATAATTGTACAATGCTTTATTTTTCACCTTTTCATGTCATAAGGCTAAGCATCATTGTCACCAGCGTAGAACAATTAATAATGGAAAAATTTTATCTAAACCCGCTGCAGTAATTTTATTTCAATCAATCCTTAAAAAAATTTTAAATTTTATAGAATAAAATAAAATAAATTTTTATAGGTAAAAAGATAATGATTATTTTATTTTATTTTTTATTAAAAAGGCTCAATTGTAGCCCACTGGCAGCCACTCAATTGGAGTGGCCTCTAGCAACTAACCATCGAAGCTTTGGTGCTAGCCGGCTGGCTGGAGTTCTAGCCGTTAGAAATTATTTTGTGTTGTTTATATGCTTATTCTACTTGTTTTATGAAAAGTTGTATACTTACAAATAAGACTTAGTGCTCATTTGGAATAGCTTATTTTTGGGCAATAAGTGCTTATAAATCGTGATTTACGGTATACGAGGTAAGTATGTGAGAGGAGTTTTATTTCGGCTTACGTAATAAGCACTTATATTCAAAAAATAAGTATTCCCAAACATGCACTTAGCTTGTTCAACTTGTGCTGTTCATATGTTTATCCTACTCGTTAATGAGGAATTTGACCCTTACAAATGATACTTGGTCAAACTAATTGGTTAACAACAAAAAACAAAAAACAAAAAAGATCACCAACAAGTTTCATTTTCAAGTGTCTAACTTCTGATGAGTAAGTGGAATAAACATATAAATTACTTAACAAAACCTTAGTCGCCTCGAGGTCCAGTTATAAATTTTATCACGAATTAAAATGCAATACATTACAAACAACTTGACATCATTCTCTTATTAAAAAGCCCTTTATTTTGAATTTCCTAGGAACCCCTACTCTAGAGATGCTATTAAACACTCTTAGTGTGTGATTGTAAATTAATTGATGCAATTAGTTCTAAAGTAATCCAAAATCAACTCAATATTCAAACAATACCATACAAGATAATAAAAAATCAAGAGAATTATAATGAAACATATATGTAACCACGTATATTGAGAAGCATAATATTCAACATAGAAGCATAATATTCAACATAATATTGAGAAGCATAATATTGAGAAGTATAATATTCAACTAATTCAAATCAACTTAGTTCAAATAAAGATTAAGTACTCGTTTGGGATAATTTATTTTTTAGCAATAGGTGCTAATAAATCGTGATTCACGATATACGAGGTAAGTATGTGAAAAGAATTTTATCTCGACTTACGTAATAAGTGCTTATTTCCCAGGAATAAGCTATTCCAAACACTCACTAAACCAAACATATTAGTCTTAATCACAAATTACAACTCCTAAAATCAAAAAAATCATAAATATCAAGTTAATGAACTAAAACTAAAACTCCCTTCTGTAACTCCAAACATCAAAACTCATACCATTGCTCTAAGAAAAGTGGGAATTCGCCACTGCAATTTATGAAATTATCACCACGAGGCATGTTAGAAAAGAAACAGAGTAAGCCACGTTGGAATGGAAGGAGATGCAGATGCCCAGATGATGGTAATTGATGAAGCTCGAATCCTTGAGTTTGGAGATTGCCCAGATCACAAAGGCTCTCTCCTGGTTGCTTTCGAAGGTGATATGGTGAAATGGAGAAGAAGAAGGTGATAGTTGACGGTGAAGTCCAGCTCTCTGATTTGTGGCACTCTATTCTGATCTGAAACTGGAACTTGAGAGTTGGGGCGATGAAGGGCAGCGAATGTTGGCGGTGGTAGTCGACAGTGACGAACGATGGTGGTGGCCTCTCTCCTCCTTCCCGGTTCCAAATCTTACGGCGTTCTCTGCCTCTCTCTCCTTGCTCTGTTTAAATCCCGTGGCTGTGGTGGATGAAGTTCACCGGCGGCTGTGGTGGTGGATGGTACCGCCGGCGAGAGAGGAAGACGAAGGTGATGAATATAGATATCGAAGCTTTTGGAGGTTCTCGTTGTTCTCTCTGTCGCGGCGCCTCCGTTCTGCAATTTCGCTAGAGTCTGATATATCACTGCTTCTGACCTGATTCATAGGCAAAACGCAGTAGTTTTGCTCGTTGACCAAACTGGATTCTCTGAAATTCGGGCTAAACTGTCATTTCTGAAATTCAACCCCAAACTACCATTTTCAGTTCAATCCAATTTTTCAAGCATCTACAATTAAAAATAATTAAATCAACATCAAATATTCTTAGAAAAATCAATGATTAAGGGTAATTATAATTTTTATGACAGTTTTACCCTTTTTAATCCTAATTTAATATATTTACTCTTAATCTCAATCTATCTTAAGAAAGACATTTTAAGATTAATAACTATGACAAAATTCCCAATTGAAGTATAAAAATATATAATAAAACAGGGATTTGTCAGAAAGGGGATTTTGAAATTGGTTTTCTCTAAATTAAAATTCATGAAAATAAAGCTATTTCTACTCTTGTTGGTATTTTTGGAAAATAATGAAGAAATATTTAAATTGAGAGTAAAAATATAAATGATGGGTACTCTTGGTAATAAAGAAAGTTGTTATCCTTGATTAAAAAGGTTATGGGAGTTTAGTTTTAAGAAAAATCTCAAGATAACATTTGAGTCCAATATTCCCAATTAATAGTAGCTCATATAAATATTGCTAACTACTATCTCTTAAGATATTGTTTAAAACCACATAATATTTAATTGAAATTAAAATAATACAACATGAGTCTTCTTGAATTTAAGTGCTAAATAGCCCCTCAAAGGCACAAATCAATCACATTAAATAGACAATAACACGTTAGTTAACATAATCTCATTGCAACCATAAAAAAATTCAAACATATATAATTTTCACACTACAAAATCCAATCTCAACTATAAATATCAAATCAACAGAGACAATTAACATCAATATCAATTCTAGAATCATATATGATAATTCTTAAAACTAAGAAATCTAAATATATACCTATAGACTACTAGAATGATAGAAAAACACCCCTAGAGAATTAGCTACACATGGCCATTAAGCATCCAACAAAATCTGCAAAATCGAACCAGCCATGGAAACAAGCTTGTTGGAAAATACAAAGAACTTGCCAGAATCTAGAAAAAACTTGCCGGATTCTGAAGAAGTTCGCTGAAAACCACAACAACCTACCATAATCTAGAAACTCTGAGCTCTGGTTTGATTTCTCGAACTCCACGGCCCTAAACACTGTCTCCTCCGATTCTTTCCCAATCGAGCCTTTGGTTCCAGTTCTATAAAGATCTAAGCTTGAACTCTCTCTCTCTTAGCTCTCTAGTTTAGGCCGCTAGAGAGGAAGAAGAAGGTGGTGGTCTGAACGAAAAAAGGGATGGTGGAGGAAGGAAGGTGAAGGTTCGACGATTATCAACTCCCTCTCAAGCTCTCTTTGGTCCGAACACTTTCTCTGGTCTCACAGTTCTATCAGAGCTCCGACCTTTAAAGGTGCCTCCAGCACACCAAGAGACTCCAACAATGGTGGCTTAGCCAATAGAGGAAGTGGTGGTGTGGAGAAGATGGTGACAGAGGTGATTCCTAAAGGAAGTCAAAGTCTCTCATGCTTTCTCATAGCTTGGCTTGTTCCCCGTCTGGTTCTCTCTTCACTGTCATAGCACACTCTCCGAAAGTAGAGAAAATGCTGGTGTCACTTAGTGAAAGGAGGAGGAATGGTGGTCAGTAGTGGTGATGGTAGTGCTATTGTCAGTGAATAAAGGTGAGAAAGGAAGGTAAGGATCAAAGGTTTCCAAGATTCAGAGTGTAAAATCCTTCCCTTATATATAGTAATTAACTATGGATTTGATAAAATTATTTTTTTAATATATTATTATAATCATTTACAAACTCTATCATGATAATAAAAAGATTACCATGGTAGAAGAGTTCAGCTAACCATTTGAAAACTCTTTAACTAAATAATATCTTATCATATATTAAAATATCCACATCAGACTAAATTATAGTTTCACCGATTCAAAACACATCATATGGCCTGTAGGCCATCCAACATCATCAAGAATAATTAAAAACATATAGTTAAAATATCAAATCTTCAAAATAAATCAGAGTATACAAAATGAGCCATAACGTGGCAATATACAATAATCCAACATATATATTATAAAGATAGAAGCACTACTTTTAGCAGAAATAGTTTAAGCTTCCGGAGTTTTTCCCCGATGGACCCGCACGACAAATATCACCTGGAAAAATGTTAAATCAATGGGGTGATACAAAAGCCTCAGCAACCAACAATCCATCTCATTGGGCATATAAGTAAGTGCCCATGAGGTGTCAAGTGGGATAGTTATAAAATCATAACATTATTAAAATGTCACATGTCCCCATACACACACACACATTAATTTACCATATCATAATCTCATTCTCATATTTGTCACATAAGTGTATAAGAATTAATACACAATAATTTATTCTTTGTCCTCCCTTATTTCCTCTGACTGAACCCATGGGCTAGCACTGACCCATATGATTGGTAGTTTAACCTAACAAGCTCACCAATCAAGTGATATGGACCGGCCAAAATCCACAGAGTACGAGACCAGACCATGGGCTCCCCCTCTAAATATATTAGTGGGGTGTCAAGGCCCTACTGAACACAATTGGGCCAAAGGACTAACCAATGTACACCTGAAAGTCCACCACCTTATTACCTCCTTTTATACAAAAGTTCACCCCCTTATTTCCTCTTTAAGTAACAACCCATCAAATCAACATTCACCATCCCTTCTCATATCAATATGTGTGATTATAACAAATCATTATCAATTCTCAATTATCAAAAGGATCTTTTCAATCTTATTAATACATACCAATTCATATAATATATCACTAGTCATTTTTTCAACAAAAATAAGTCCCACAAGACTATTTCATTAACAACATATTTTCAAAGTCCACATCACATATCAATAGCCAAATTTATAATTCTATATAGTTAAAAATCACTCACAAAGATCATACAAATATGCATAACAAGAGGAAAGTGGTTACCTCTCGCCAAAGCAAAAATTATAACCACAAGCTCTTAATCCAAGAGCTCACATACAAGCCAAAAATCAATCTACAACAATCAATCTATTATACATTAATAACTCCTTGATTTATTGGAAAAATTAATATATTTAACTCAATTCTAAAATTTATAAATTTTGAATTAATTACTCCTAAAAATTTCAACTTCACACTAAAATCTCAATTATTAATTTAAATATTTTTCTTAACTCCAATAACTTATTTAAGTCATTGATTATGATTAATTTCATTTCCTTACATAAAATTCCCAATTTAAAGTTTCAAACTTAAAATAACTAAATTATAAATCTTCATCTTAAAATATCTAAACTGATTAAAACTTCAAGAATACTCCTAATAATTCAAATAAATTATTTATCCCAAATTTAATCGGTTAAAAAGTCCCATATAGAATTATTTATAGATTGATTATATAGAAAATTCCTTATAAAATCGTATACTAGCTGAATAAAAAAAAATAAACCGATTAAAATTCACTATTAATCATCATTTATATCCCTATAATCTTTTATAGATAAAACTTAAACTCGTCCAAAATTCTAATCCTAAAATATTATCTAATCAGTAAGAAATCACTATCATAAGAAAGATAAAATTACTTAGAATATTTTTCATAAAAGGAATTTTGTGATCAGAAGAGAATTTGAGTACCTTGTTGATCTTCGAAGAATAAAAAAATACCTCTACTAAGGTCTCACCCTCAGCCTTCTGGAACCACTTCATGCCTTCCGTGAAGTGGTTATTGAGGGGCGTATTTATAATACCCCCTCCTCATTCATGTGGTGCCAAACCTGGCGCCACTTGCAATTTAATTTAATTGTTTTTAGAAACATAATCATTATCTTTTTTTTTAAGGACAATGATTATGTTCTTACCATTTTTCGGTGGTCTTCCCCTCCCCCCTTTTTTTTTGCATTATATATAGTATTATTTATGATTATTATTATTATTTTAATATATACATATTTTTAAATAATTAATTTTAATTTATAATCATATTATGAAAATAAAAATGAGGATGTTACATAGAGTCTCACCGCCTCTCCTCACTTGGGTTTGTGTTTGCCCCCCAAAAAGAGGCAAAGTGAAGGTCAAACTTGACCTAGCCTTGGTCAAAACTAATGGCCAAAGTGAGAAGATTCAAAAGTTTCTGGAGGGACTAAATGGCAAATTTTTGAAATGCATATGGGGTAGAACTGTAGTTTACAAAACTTCTGGGTAATTTTTTGAAATTTTCTTTGGCCTTTTTTCCTCATAGATTTGTAATTTCTAGGATTTCGGGGCCCTTTATGTAATTTTCTCCATTCCTAAAAATATTAATCCTGACCCAATTTACATTTTCTAAAATCTCCAATTTTCTTCTTAAACACTTACAATGCAAGATTAAGTACAAGGTAGCATCCAAAGTGCAGGAAATCATTTGCATAAATAATTAACAAATTATGACCATTTTACTCCTAATTACACTTAATACAAATACCCCTAACTAAAATTATATAGTACTTAATCAAGCAATAATGGCCTAACAAGTACATTAAATTCCCCTATTTAATAAAGAAAAAGGCCTATAAAAATATGATTCAATCAATAAACAACACAAACTAATTGGTTAACAAGAAAACATATATGAGACTTGTTTGTATATTTATTCCACTTGTTCATAAAGAGTTGGTCACTTGCAAATGAGACTTGTTTATGATATTATATTTTTTTTGTTAACCAATTAATTTGTGTTATTCATTTGTTTATTTCACTTGTTTATGAGGAGTTGAGCACTTGTAAATGGGACTTATTCATGACCCTATGTTTTCTTGTTAACTAATTAATTTGTGTTGTTTATATGTCTACTTCACTCGTTCATGTAGAGTTGGACAATTGCAAATTAAATGGGATTTGTTTATGAACAAATCACATTTGCAAGTGTCAAACCCTTCCTATGTGTGACTCTTCATGAACAAAGTGAAATGCACATATAAATAACAAAAATTAATTTTCAGTGGGCAGAGCTCTGCCCAGCTGGCTAGTGCCAAAGATTTGATGGCCGCCCTTGGCTTGGCGGCCATTGGTGACTGTACCAATAATGATAATCAAACCTTTTTTTTAAGAAAAATAAAAAGTAAGGGTGCTATTATCTTTTTACCTCAGAAAACTTAATTTCATTTTGGTTTATGGGGATGCAGCGAAATTCCTAAACTCCTTGGGTGTTGACTGAAATTTTCCCATTTATAATTGATAGCTTGGAGCATGTGGGAAAAAAAGGAAGAAATTACTCTTATAGTGCTCAATGTAAAATCTATTTATATAATTTATAGATATTAATGACGCTAAATAAGTTAATTATAATATCTGTGATGTGATATGTCTAAAATATTTCTGTGTAATATTGATTATGTTTTAGTTAATAAGTTAGGTAAATTAGTTTAAAAAAAATATAGACCATATATTTCGCTGTGTGACCCACAGTGGACCCCAGCACTTGATATTTTGGTCATCATTGATGTATATTTGCACGTGTCTCTTTTTTTTTTTTTTTTGGCTAAGTGCACGTGCCTCTTTAATAAACAGCACTTTCTCCTATCATTAAAATAAGAATTAATTTATTTGTAAGTTGAAGATTACTTTTATACCTAAAAAACACGGTGTTTTCACTTTTTTTTTTTAAAAAAAAAATTATGAGCATTTTTATATATTTGGGCTAGGTGTATCAAGTGCCCCTAAAATATTTTATGGTAAAATCGAAATCCTAAAATACTTTAGGCTTTTACAATGCACCAAAAAATGTTTTAAGCTATCGGACGTATATAAAAAATATTTTAAAATATTAAATATATCATAAAATATTTTAGAATATTATATGCATATAAAAAAATATTTTAACATTCGGGATATAGCTAAGCCTTTTACCCCGTTACACTTTTTAGTCTTTTTGAATTGTAGTTAGTTTGGTACGTGCTTTCATGCTAATAGCGTCGGTTTCACCACAAAAAATAATTATTGTTAGTTAATTCTAGCTGTTCTGTCATTTTTGTTATGATTTTTTAAGTTTAAAGACCTTTACATTTTCAAAAAACATATGGTATTAGTTGTATTTTAAATAAAAATTTATAGGTGTTTTTACATCAATACTCGTTTATCAATATATATTAAAGTACTCTTCCACAAAGCCAACACACGACTTGGCGTATCCTACAGCTTCAGAGACAAATTTTTGTTCACAAGCTGATCCTACTTCTCAACTGGCTTCGTGCAAGCCATTCGCATGTGGCCCCGACACTTGCCTAAGCCGTCCTCTTTTATTCAAAAAACGCTCAGATATTTTAAGTTATCAGATATCAGATTCAAGTTTCAAAATTCCCGCCCTTGAACACCTTACTTCTACTTTTAATAATTTTAATAATGCCTGAAGGTCACAGCCACACACAAAAGGAGTTGTTTGTCTTCCCTCACAATAATCAATTCTTTCTCACTTCGTTCAACACTAACGTGGGTGTCTCTGCTTTGTGCCTACCTTTCATTTTGGTCAAACTAGTCTCAACTGAGCTTCAGCCCTTTGCGTTTTTCGTTGTGCCCAGTCCCTTCTTCTCTAACTGTATTTACCGCACCCATGATCGTCAATCCCTAATTTTTAACAATGGGCGGTCTGCTATTTCTTTCCTCCCTCTCCTCTTCAGCTGCGACCTCCACCAACCAACCAAAGTTGGACCGACCTCCCTCTCCTCTTCAGGTGCGTTGCAACCAAAGCTGTTTTTATGACATCTCTTCAAGTGCCCTTTATGTATTTCAGCAAAGGTGATGGTATGATCCTATTAAGGCTAAAGGTATTCCAGATTTGTTGGTTTGGCGATGGTAGAAAAGATTCCATTTCAGAATCTAAATAACAGAGAGTACTCGGACCACAAGAAGCAGGTGTTTCCTTCTCTCTTTCGATGGTAATTGTAAACCTATCCAAACCCTACCAGCAAACAATTTTAAGCCTTTTATCGCTGGATTTCTATGGTAGCAGCTT
This sequence comes from Inga oerstediana, assembly GCA_963210345.1. Lineage (NCBI taxonomy): Eukaryota > Viridiplantae > Streptophyta > Magnoliopsida > Fabales > Fabaceae > Inga > Inga oerstediana. Next base: position 68,550,210 of record OY723403.1, read on the forward strand.
TTTATCAGTCTATGTTACAATTCTAAGATATAATTTTCCTTCTTTTTATTGAAATGACCACTCAGTGACCTGGCATTGCATTGCAACCGAACTTGCTTTTGCTTCTGTGGAACAAAATGCTTGAATATGGTAGATTGAGCCACAGGGACATGTAAACTTCCTCCTATAGACAATGTGTAATTATTGAGATGACCACTTAGTGACCTGGCATTGCACTGCAACCGAACTTGCTTTTGCTTCTATGGAACAAAATGCTTGAATATGGTAGATTGAGCCACAGGGACATGTAAACTCCCTCCTATAGACAATGTATAATTAGACTGAACACACTGCTATCTATTAAAGGTTTTGATTTTCATAATAATAATTAGTTAAGATTTGTGATAGTAATTTCAATGCTGATTTTGTTTCATTATTGCTGCTACTTAATGTATTTCTTTCATGGCATGTACAGCGATGTGTAGAAATTAGTGTTTGTCATGAATGGTATGCTAACACTTTTTGATTGTCACTACTTATTTTTCTTTTGCTTTGTGCCTTTTGTTTTTTTCCCATTTTGATGTAATGGCATGCAATTAGTGTTTGTTTTGTTTTCCATGCTATGTTACTTTTCCTCTGTTCTATGGCTATTATTTTTCTTTCACTCACTCCTAAAAAAAACTTGAGATCTTTTTTAAGAATCTTGCCTTTGTGTTTTTTGCATTCTGTGTTTGCTGTGACGCTAATTATAGCTCATGCAGTCATGCAACGGAGAAGAAACCATATGGATTTGTGCAGCATGTGTTACCTTCCTTGATCATTGAACCATGTGCTGTCAACCAACGGAGAAGTTACATTTGTTGTATTATCCTTGGGATACTAACACTTTCTTATGGTTAATACTTAGTTTTCTTTTAATATGGTTGGTTTCTTTATGCTTTGTCTTCATCCACATACGAGAATGCTAACATTCTATTGTCAATTTCCTGACAAGTCATTTTGTTGACTGCAAAGATTCTCCCTTTTCAATTTTTTGTTTGGCCTGTTCATTGGATATTATTTATATATGTACATGTTTATGTTTTACTTCTCTTTACTTTCCTTGCATCAAAAGCATTACCCCTGATTCCTCTCATTAGTTTTGCTCTATCTGCCTCCATACATGAGGTTGCTACAGATTTTTTTCATTGCCCGTTCACCTCAGAGAGCGGTTGGGCATGTTATTACAAGCTACTGAAGTGCAGTGGTTGGACTGCCTAGATCTTGAAGCCTTATATGAATCGGTGGTGAAGTTATTACAAGCTACAGTTCTTCAAAATATAAATGGCTTCGTGCTGTGTCAAGCCATTAGCCATTTACGTCTCAACTGAAGGTTTTAATTCTGCTATTCAAGGCCGCATGTATTATGTAAAAATGGAAGGCTATTCATTTTGTTTTTGTTATAATTAATTTTGTACACCTTTTGCAGACTGTCTACATTGGAAGTTTAGACGTCGGCCCTTATAAGTGTAAATGGACTATGAAGGGCTGCAGCCCATAACGTCTTTTGTTCTCGCAATATTATTGTGGCCCAACCAGAATTTTCATCGGACAACAAATTAAATTGGACTAAATTAACAGACTTTTTTTTGGGACACTTAACAACCTGCATCTTTAAATATAACAGATCCCTACAATTAACTGGAAAGAAAATGAAATAAGGATTGCACTTACACACTACATTGAAAACGGAATAACCACGAAAAGAAAATGCCAAAAAGAAACCAAAATCACATCCCACTATTCGCAAGGACACCTACAGTAGTTCTCTAAACACAGCAATCAGTCGCTCATAAAACCTAAGTCAACCCCTAATTCAGTTGCCGTTGGTAGCTTGATCTAGTCATTTCTACTTGGATCTTGATCTGATCCGTCGCAATCAAGCAGAGATGGGTTTCGAGCTACTACGGTGTCCAGTATTCCTTTATTCAAATTGCCCCAGGCGACTGGCTTGACCTTCAGGTAAGTGAATGTGCTGAAGTCTTCGATTATCAGTGGTTGGTTCCCCTATTCAGGAATGAGTACTCGCAATAAAGGTATTCGTGCCTTAATAAACTTCATGTACCGCCTTTTGCATATTGGGGTATGCATGCCTTCCCATAGATGATTAACGAAACCTGCCTCTCGCAATAGGCCATATATGCATTTGAACAAGAAGTAGCATCGTCCATGCCACTGATATGATCCTACAAAAACAGGTCTCTTCTCATTTATTAGCACCTTCGACTCAAAATGGGTCAACACACTTTCGACCTCCACATAAGCGTTCAAACCAGGATCAAACATTAACATGTTGCCCACCTCTTCAACCCATTCAACCTCCTCAATCAGCTCAAATGGTCCACATCTTAGTCTGACATACTGGACCCCCATATCTTTCCATCTTTGGAGTAGAGTAGAAATATGAAAGTTGAAGCTGGCATTGCCAAAGGACATCGCTTTGCTTAGCGAAAACTCAACGATGAGGTATCCTCCGCAAATGACCATTTAAATAACACATCATTGTTGGAAAGTCAATAGTGGTGTCATGCTGTTTAACCTGACACGAGTTGATGGTCACTGCTTATTTTGTTTTTACTGTGACTCTTTTGTTTTTTTCCCATTCCCATGAAATTGCAGGATATGACCTTGCTTACCTTTGTCGTCTATCCATTTCAGTCACTGTATTCAACCTATCCACCCGAAATCCAAATCATAGCCTTCTCTACTATTCATTAATATATCCTTCAATATTCTACTTTGTGACAAATCTCTTGATTGATATTAACATTGCAGTGGTGTTGATATGACTGCTCAATATACAATCTTGATGGTTGTCTGTACTAAAATTACATTCATTAGTTGTAGCTTACGTGTGCGTCCTTCTCATAATTCAACATGTTACTTCTCAGTCAATTCTTCAGTTTAGCATTTATTGTTTTTGCTGAACCATCACAACATTAACATGTTATATGCATGTGGCTGTTTGTTATCAGGTATTATTTCTATTTCGTTTCAACAATCTCCAAAAAAAAGAGACAACTTTTAAAATAATTGATAGTGATTTTCCATGATAAGTGTTTATTGGAACTTCCTTTACTTATATGTTTAATCAGCTAATTTTTCATTATGTGTAATATACTGTCAATTAATGGTTGGTTATCTGGCTGAGTTTCATGATTTTGAAGTCCACATGTTTGTATTTTTTTGGTTTTTTTACACTAATTAATTGGAATATGAGAAAAGTAGTCTGACCAAACCATTATTTTTCACACACCATTTGAAGTGACAATTTTCATCATTCCCATGAAATTGCAGGATATGGCCTTGCTTACATTTGTCATTTATCCATTTCAGTCACTGTATGCAACCTATCCACCCCAAATCCAACTCATAGCCTTCTCTGCTATTCATTAATATATCTTTCAATATTTTACTTTGTGACAAATCTCTTGATTGATATTAACAATATAGTGGTGTTGATATGACTGCTCAAATACAATCTTGATGGTCGCCTGTCCTAACATTACATTCATTAGTTGTGGATTATGTGCGCGTCCTTCTCATAATTCAACATGTTACTTCTCAATCAATTCTTCAGTTTAGCATTTATTGTTTTTGCTGAACCATCACAACATTAACATGTTATACGCATATGGCTGTTTGTTATCAGGTATTATTTCTATTTCGTTTCAACAATCTCCAAAAACAAAGTGGCAACTTTTAAAATACTTTACAGTGATTTTCCATGATAAGTGTTTATTGTAACCTCCTTTACTTATATGTTTAACCAGTTAATTTTTCATTATGTGTAATATACTGTCAATTAATAGTTGGTTATCTGTGTGAGTTTCATGATTTTCAAGTCCACATGTTTGTATTTTTTTTTTTGGTTTTTTTACACTAATTACTTGGAATATGAGCAAAGTAGTCTAACCAAGCCATTTATTCACACACCATTTCAAGTGACAATTTTCGTTATTCACACTAATTACTTGGCCTTGCTTACATTTGTCGTCTATCCATTTCAGTCACTGTATTCAACCTATCCACCCCAAATCCAAATCATAGCCTTCTCTGCTATTCATTAATATATCCTTCAATATTCTACTTTGTGACAAATCTCTTGATTGATATTAACAATGCAGTGGTGTTGATATGACTGCTCAATATACAATCTTGATGGTCGCCTGTACTAAAATTACATTCATTAGTTGTTGATTATGTGTGTGTCCTTCTCATAATTCAACATGTTACTTCTCAGTCAATTCTTTAGTTTAGCATTTATTGTTTTTGCTGAACCATCACAACATTAACATGTTATACGCATGTGGCTGTTTGTTATCAGGTATTATTTCTATTTCGTTTCAACAATCTCCAAAAACAAAGTGGCAACTTTTAAAATACTTTACAGTGATTTTCCATGATAAGTGTTTATTGTAACCTCCTTTACTTATATGTTTAACCAGTTAATTTTTCATTATGTGTAATATACTGTCAATTAATAGTTGGTTATCTGTGTGAGTTTCATGATTTTCAAGTCCACATGTTTGTATTTTTTTTGTGGTTTTTTTACACTAATTACTTGGAATATGAGCAAAGTAGTCTGACCAAGCCATTATTATGCACACAATATTTAAAGTTACAATTTCCTCATTCCTATGAAATAGCAGGATATGGCCTTCCTTACATTTGTCATCTATCCATTTCAGTCATTGTATGCAACCTATCCACCCCAAATCCAAATCATAGCCTTCTCTGCTATTCATTAATATATCCTTCAATATTCTACTTTGTGACAAATCTCTTGATTGATATTAACAATGCAGTGGTGTTGATATGACTGCTCAATATACAATCTTGATGGTCACCTGTACTAAAATTACATTCATTAGTTGTTGATTATGTGTGTGTCCTTCTCATAATTCAACATGTTACTTCTCAGTCAATTCTTTAGTTTAGCATTTATTGTTTTTGCTGAACCATCACAACATTAACATGTTATACGCATGTGGCTGTTTGTTATCAGGTATTATTTCTATTTCGTTTCAACAATCTCCAAAAACAAAGTGGCAACTTTTAAAATACTTTACAGTGATTTACCATGATAAGTGTTTATTGTAACCTCCTTTACTTATATGTTTAACCAGTTAATTTTTCATTATGTGTAATATACTGTCAATTAATAGTTGGTTATCTGTGTGAGTTTCATGATTTTCAAGTCCACATGTTTATGTTTTTTTGGTTTTTTTACACTAATTACTTGGAATATGAGCAAAGTAGTCTGACCAAGCCATTATTATGCACACAATATTTAAAGTTACAATTTCCTCATTCCTATGAAATAGCAGGATATGGCCTTCCTTACATTTGTCATCTATCCATTTCAGTCATTGTATGCAACCTATCCACCCCAAATCCAAATCATAGCCTTCTTTGCTATTCATTAATATATCCTTCAATATTCTACTTTGTGACAAAGCTCTTGATTGATATTAACAATGCAGTGGTGTTGATATTACTGATCAATATACAATTTTGATGGTCGCCTGCGCTAACATTACATTCATTAGTTGTGGCTTATGTGTGCGTCCTTCTCATAATTCAACATGTTACTTCTTAGTCAATTCTTCTGTATAGCATTTATTGTTTTTGCTGAACCATCACAACATTAACATGTTATACGCATGTGGCTGTTTGTTATCATGTATTATTTCTATTTCGTTTCAAAAATCTCCAAAAACAAAGTGGCAACTTTTAAAATACTTGACAGTGATTTTCCATGATAAGTGTTTATTGTAACTTACTTTACTTATCTGTTTCAGCACTTAATTTTTCATCATTTGTAATATACTGTCAATTAATGGTTGGTTATCTGGGTGAGTTTTATGATTTTCAAACCCACATGTTTGTTTTTCTTTGGTTTTTGTACACTAAATACTTGGAATATGAGCAAAGTACTCTAACCAAGCAATTTTTATTCACACACCGTTTGAAGTGACAATTTTCGTCATTCCCATGAAATAGCAGGATATGCCCTTCCTTACATTTGTCGTCTATCCATTGCAGTCACTGTATGCAACCTATCCGCCCTAAATCCAAATCATAGCCTTCTCTGCTATTCATTAATATATCTTTCCTTATTCTGCTTTATGACTAATCTCTTGATTGATATTAACAATGCAGTGGTGTTGATATGACTAATCAATATACAACATTGATGGTTGCAGCCTGTGTTAACATTACATTTATTAGTTGTGACTTATGTGTGCGTCCTTCTCATAATTCAACATGTTACTTCTCAGTCAATTCTTCAGTTTAGTATTTATTGTTTTTGCTGAACCATCACAACATTAACATGTTATACGCATGTGGCTGTTTGTTATCAGGTATTATTTCTATTTCGTTTCAACAATCTCCAAAAACAAAGTGGCAACTTTTAAAATACTTTATAGTGATTTTCCATGATAAGTATTTATTGTAACCTCCTTTACTTATATGTTTAACCAGTTAATTTTTCATTATGTGTAATATACTGTCAATTAATGGTTGTTTATCTACGTGAGTTTCATGATTTTCAAGTCCACATGTTTGTGTTTTTTTGGTTTTTTTACACTAATTAATTGGAATATGAGCAAAGTGGTCTGACCAAGCCATTATTATGCACACAATATTTAAAGTTACAATTTTTGTCATTCCTATGAAATAGCAGGATATGGCCTTCCTTACATTTGTCATCTATCCATTTCAGTCACTATATGCAACCTATCCACCCCAAATCCAAATCATAGCCTTATTTGTAATCATGCATATATCACTGCCTCCTTCTTCCTGCCATTCTTTGGTAACAGTTTTTTTCATGCACCTTCTTTGTTGTTGCAGTCATTGATGAATTGATGAATGTGCCTATCAATGATTTTGGTCAGTCAACATGACCTACGCTAACATTCAAATCATACGTCATGTGATATCCTATGCTAACATTCAATCCTCTGTATTTATCATCTGTTCAAGACCAATGATGCTGTTGCTATCCCAATGCACATGCTATCCTAAATTTGAATGCCACCCCCTTTCCCGCCCATTTATCAAATATCACCTTCCTATAAACTCCTTCGTGTGAATCCTTCATTTTCCCACTCCTATCTCCTTCCACATCTATCTTCGACTACTGACCATCAACAACCTTGCAATGCATCTCTCTTTGGTCAAGGACTTGCATGATGGATCCGACATGTGGACTATTGTTGTTAGAGTTTTCAGGAAATGGAACATTTACCAAAAGGCAGCCCCTTCCAAGTTGTTTTGTATTTCCCTTCTGTTTGTTAATGCTGAGGTGCCTTTTACATCCTTCATATTCTTCTACCTTTATGTTCATTCATTCTACTTGCTATATTGACTATGTTTTCATCATTTTTCTAGGGTACTAAGATCCAAGAAAGTGTCATCAACAAATCAATGCACAAAAAATTCTGTAATGACATCAATGAAGGAAAAATTTATGAACTATCAAACTTCATCGTATCCCCAAACACTTATAAGTATAGACCTACCACTCATCCATTTAAGCTGACTCTCACTGCATATACATCAATCTTAGAAGTGGAAGCTCCGATACCAACGTACTCCTACTCCTTCATCAGCATCTCTGATATCCTAAGCCTTCCTGAGAAGGACCAAATTGATAACCTGTTTGGTACTCCTAACTATTTCCTTCTGATATTCACCATTTATATTTATGTTTTTACTTCCAAATCATATGTCAGACATAAAATCACTTCTTCCATGCTCTTCAATACTTGAAATTAGAAACTATCTAGAAAAATAAAATCACAACATTCCTTACTGACGCACCCAGTTACTCATTCATGTTTCATCTAATGCTATTTTTGTTATAGGGAAGCATTTTTGTCATCAACTGCCAGGTTCAAAAGTTTGAGACCAAGAATGGTTGGGTTTATGATAGTTGTGCCAAATGTTCATCAAAACCAAAACTCACTGATGAAAAAGATCCTGACAGTGCTCTTATTTGTCTCGGTTGTAAAAGAGCACCTGAATCAACTGAGCCCAAGTACTACATATTACTTTCTGTTTACAATCACATTCAACTTTGACCATATGTGTTTGGAAAAAGTTCATGCAACTAACATATACTATATTAAATTACGTAGGATGAAACTCCACTATATTGTAAAAGATGATTCATGTTCCTATTCTGTGCTTTTCTGGGATCAACTTGCGGTTCAATTATTGAATATGACTGCGTTACAGTTGAAGCTAAGTCTGCCTGAGGTGAACTGCTTTCTGACCATCCTCTTATACTTGCATTTTCATTAATTGATCTAACTTTTATGGTTTCCAGAAGGACCGTAAAACTGGATTCCCAAAGGAATTGAAAATCCTGTTAGTAAGAAGCTGTTAATTAAACTCAAAATGAATCAGTACACCAAGAAATTCCCTGGATCCAGCCTAAGTGTCAATGACTTCTTAGTTTGTGAGGACCTCATTCATGAGTTTGATGAAGCATCTATTGAGGTATTCATTTGTATAACTCCTGGAATTCCACTATTACATTATTAACAAGTCAAGCAACCATCTGCTCATCATATCTTGACTATTTTTTTTTCATGTTTTTCGTTTCTTAATTTGCTCCATGCCAAAATAGCCAGGATGGGCAACCATCTGCCACTCAAACACAGGATGTATGTCATTTATTGCTTTATTGATATTGAATACTTAGCATGTATAACTCTCTTTGTTGTGCCTTATTTATTATCCCTGATTCTTAATTTCGTTCAATGTATTAGGGTAATCAAGGTTCAATGGAGGTACCAAGTGTAGAGGATGATGTTGCTGTGGTTCCAGATGATACTGAAGCTACTGATAATGGAAAACTAGCTTTTGATGAACAAGATATGACAATTATTAACCTCTCAACGAATTCAACACAACCAGCTACCAAAGGCAAAAGAAAGACAACTGGCAAGAGGAGTGTCAATAAAGTTGAATCCTCCACTGTCATTCAAGCATCATCCAAGCCATGTACTGACGAAAGTATCCTTAAGGCCATCAAGCAAGAGAAGTAGAATCATTCCATCAGTTGAATGGCTTATCGTTTGGACTTAATGGAACTTAGGATTAGAGTTCACTTGCCTATACTGTTGTTCTAATCATTTCAGTTTGTTTACAGCTTTCTGCGTTGTGTTTTTTATGTTCCCGTTGAACTCAGTGAACCAGTTGTGTTTCTAATGTGTCCTTTACCTTCAATTAGATGTATCAGTGTGGTTGCTATATTTTTATGTTTCTTCAATGGAACTGTGATCATGCCACTCTGCCTTCACGTGATTATTCTCTCATTCCCCTATTAACATATTCAATTATGAAGGACGAAATAAAATAAATTTTGAACTAAAATAACATATGAATTTAAGTTAAAACTCACTCTATTATTTATTTATTGTTGTAGATATAGATGTCAGCTAAACCCAAAGAGGTTCCTGAGTTAACTCCCACCTATACCATCTTCATATCCTTTAAATATATAGTTACTACATGTGTATATAGATGGATTGCACATATCAGAATAAACATTGCAGTAAAGTATAACAGGAGTTTGAAAGATACATATCATTTGGCTTCAATTTCAAATACATTTTCAATGCCTTAGTATTCCCCATAAATATCAAATATATAAGTTAGAGTAAACAATTATACGTACTTTAGATACAGTTTATGAAAACTAACAAATTATAGGGACAGGTCAAACTTCTGGAAAAATTTTATACCTTATATTGTCAAACTAAAACAAACTAAACAATCAATAAAATATACGTCCCTATAAAAAATCTATAAGTCTATAAGAAATATAATAAGAAATCTATAAGAATCAAATAATTAATATTATAGTACTCTATAAATATATTAAAATATATCCTAAAATACTATAATCTATAACTGTAATTTAGAATATATGTATAATTCCTAATATATAATTCTTTAATATTATAGTAGGATAAATAATGCTAAACACCATCAACTTTCAAATATTCATGGACATGTATTGCACATACATATAAAATCAATAAAGGTGGCACACAGGCACATGGTTCTGATTTCTGTATTCACTCGAGCATCATAGTTTTAATTATAATTGGCATTACACAGTTAGTAACTTGCATCATGGAAATCTCAATTGCTCTTGCCTGTATCTCCTTACATGTTACAATAAAGTAACCAATTCATACCCAAGTCTCGTCTCATATCAAATGCATACACTTAGACAATTTGACTACACTTTAAATATTCAGCAGTCACGTCGTCATGGGACCCAATGCCAACCTTTGTTCATGAGCTGTCTTTATCTATATGTCATACCTAGAGTGATGCCATACTCACAATTAAAGCTTCTTCTGTCTCAATGTGTGCTTTCTGCTGCATTGCATCATATGTTCTGCTTGAACTTTAACCAAGATATCCTTTTGCCTTTCTGTTTCAACAGATGCTACGTTCTCATTCTGCCAAGTAAATTTGATAAGTTGCCACAAGTTAACTACTCATACCATGGAAATTGAATGCCGACTGTAGAATGGTTACATGTTTATCCATGCAATGTATTACTGCCTACAGGTTTGATTATTATATTCCATTTGTTATATCTCCAACTAAATGCAATAACATTTATTCATTTTGACAGAAACATAATCAACAAAGAGTGACATTCCTTCAACCCTGTTACATGTTACAATAGATGGAATAGAAAATAGCAGTTGGGTTAAGGTTAATATGGCTGCTTCCAATCAGGCAACCCCCACTCCGAAAACCATAGCCTACACACAACCAGCCTTTGTTTTCAGTGATTACCCATCATCTCATGGAGGAAATAAATCTCGCACAAGACAGAGGAGATCAACTGCTTTGCAGGACATAACGAATCTACAATCAAATCTATCTAATCATTTCTAAGGTGATGGATGCAGAGATTACTGATCTTAGATGTATAATGTTAATAAGCACATTAATCATTTAACCTCTGTATATCCTAATGATGAGGCACTAATGGCATTGTAGAAGATATCACCAATAGCTCTTCAAATCATGTTCTCAAACGTAAGAGTGGAAGATGGAGAGGCCTTGAGCAGATTAATGGAAGTACAACTCCAACAAGAAATAAGAGGAATCCAACAGTTAAGCTTGGTCACAGCATACTGGGTTCAAAAGACAGTACATGTAATCCGAAGATTGCTGAGCTTCTAGGTATGATCTTATTAGTCCAGAACCATAGAAAATTACCGAGCAAAAATGAACATATCCTAAAATGTTTGTTTGAACGTCGCAACTTGCATAATCTCATCTTAACTTCTTTTCTTTTCTCGCCCACATTTCTATTGCATACACTTGCTGTGATTTTCTGTTTATTTGGTTCCATCAAAACAATTCAGATAGTATTGGTTAACAAATAGGGGAAAGTAGAATAAAGGACTTAGAGTATGTGTTATTTATTGTGAATGCCTGTAAAAGTTGTAATTATTTAGAAGGATCAATTACTAAAATAAAAATTTAAAAAAACTAAAGTTCCCTATATTTTTATGTCATAATAGATTTGTATGAGTTTTAAAGACAAAAATCCAAATAATGTTTTTGACCGAAAACCATGTAATGTTAATATACTTACAAAAAGTCTAGAAATTTTATTATATTTTTAATTTGTGAATGGTATACAGGATTGCCTACTGGATGACTATTCATGTGTACAAAAAATTGAAATAATGTTAATGAAAAATTTAATATAATTTGTAAAGTGTATAACATAAACAAATAACAATATTTTTCTTGCTTTTTAGGGATGAAGTTTTTATAAAGACTAAGAGATTAGATTTGAAATTTAACATGTTTTAATTTCGTCTGTTTTATTTAGAGTTTATTTTTATAATATTATATACAAAATAAAAAAAAATTAACGATTTAAATGGGTTAGTATCCACGTTAATATTTAAATGATATACTGATGATGTGATTATATAGATTATAGTTAAAATTTAGTACATGAGAATTTTGGCATTTCGTAATTTTGTGGAAAGTAAAATTTAAATTACTTTTAAAATAGAATGTGGGAGTAATTGAAGAAGAGAATGTAGAAAGTTTAATCAAGATTAATTTAGTATTTTTAAATTCATATTTTAGTTGTTGGTCCTTACAAATAATTACAACTTGTATGATGCTTCTCAATAATATCAACTACTTTAGGTTCTTAGCCCTAATTTTCCCTAACAAATATTGTTCATATATCTTATATCTATTCAAGCAAGCACATTAACACACACCTTTTACACTTAATTACATTACAGTTGTTCCTCAAGCAGCGTATTACAAGAACATAGAGTTCACCTTGGAATTGGAAGAGGAGGAGCAAAACCTTTCAGGTGAATCTGAGACAGAGAACATTCAAGGTTACAACTACACCATTGATGTCTATTCTTCAATTTAATGTTTAATAAGAATCAATGTCATAATGTTCAGTATACTTTTCTATTATCTAACATATCATTCATCATACGACGCAGAGGACAACCAACATGCAGTAAATGATCCTCCTAATCAATCTCCCTTGCAAGACTTACCTTATTATGGTCAGGCAAAATCTTGAATGTTTTATTACAATTACTCATATATTAATATATAGTTAGCATTATCCAGACGAAGGAGATCCAACATACAAATGTAAATTCTGTCACGTGATGATGTGGTTTAATGAAAGGGTGAAAAAAGATAGAAATCAACTAAGTGTTGATTTATTTTCCTTATGCTGCTTGAAAGGCAAGGTTGTCTTGCCTTCTGTTAAAATGCCTCCTCCCTTATTCTAGAAATTGTTCTTTGATAAGAATGAGCCAGAGTCAAAAAAACTTCCATTCGAACATACGCCAGTACAACAACATGTTCTCTTTCACATCAATGGGAGGGAGAATAAACCATTCAATAAACTCAGGCAATGGTCTTTACACCTATGTCTTATCTGGAGTAAATTATCACACTATTGGCACATTAATGCCACCAGAAGGTGCAACCCAGTCTACTCTCAACTATACATTTATGACACTGACAATGAAGTGTCAAATAGAATACTTGCAGTGAGGTAACTCTCATTCATTACAACAAATGGTTTTTTTTTCTATGTATATAAGATAACATTCAATTTATGCCATTTTTCAGTAAGCACCAAAAGGATCATAACATTGATCTGACTATTGTTTAGAAGGTAATGGATCAATTGGATGAGATAAATCCATTTGTGAAGCAATTTCGTTTAGCTGGTGAAATCCTTTCAAATGCAGACCATAGTTCATTGAAGATGTGTTTGATTGGAAACAGAGAACATGATGGAAGAACTTACAATTTACTAACTACTTCAGAAGTTGCAGCATTAATTGTTGGAGACTTAGATATGAATTTCCATGTGAGAGATATCATTTTAGAGAAACAAGAAGGAACTCTACAGCGAATCAATGAATTGCACGCCTCTTATTTGCCTCTACAGTATCTTATTCTTTTCCCTTACGGGGAAGATGGATATAGAGATGATGTCCAACATAGGGAGGAGACATTAATTGTAACTAAGACAAGAAAAAGAGTTAGTATACGTGAATTCTTAAGTTACAGATTGATGGTTAGGGAACATGAGATATGCACATTACACCATGCTTCTCGGTTGCTTCAACAATTTATTGTTGATGGATATACAATGGTTGAATCACAATGATTATTATGGGTTAGGACTCATCAGAAGGAGCTAAGGGCTGATTTATACCAAGGATTATCTGATGCAGTTATCAGTGGAGAGATAAATGCTGCTGCAACAGGAAAAAGGATTGTCCTCCCATCATCATTCACCGGAGGAGCAAGATATATGATTCAAAACTATCAAGATGCAATGGCAATTTGTAGAACCGTTGGTTATCCTGATTTGTTCATAACCTTTACTTGCAATCCAGCATGGCCTGAAGTTACCAGATTTTGTGAGACGCATAAGTTAAATCCTTCTAATTGTCCGACAGTGTTATCAAGGATTTTTCAGATGAAGTTGCGATCATTGATTACGACACTAAAGAGCAAGAAGATATTTGGGACAATACGTGCAGGTAATTCTTTTGAATTTTATACTTTTATGGATGTTTCTGTCTAAACTATTGTTAAGGGCCCATATGAAATTACCAATTAATCATTCATTTTCCTAATATATGTCACAGAGGTATACACGATTTAGTTCCAAAAGAGAGGGCTTCCTCATGCACATATACTTTTATTTTTGGATCCAAAAGACAAGTTAACAGATCCAGAAGCCATTGATAGGGTGATCTCAGCCGAAATACCAGACCAAGGAACATCGCCCATGCTTCATGAGTTGGTCAAGAAATTCATGATTCATGGGCCATGCAAAAATAGTAAGTGTAATGCTCCATGCATGAAAGACAAGAAATGCAGCAAGTATTTTCCAAAGAAGTTCAACAACAACACAACAATATGAAGATGGTTACCCTACATACAGACGCAGAGACGATGGAAGGTCAGTTCAGTTAAAGGGGGTTCCGTTGGACAATCGGTATGTTGTGCCTTATAATCCACAACTACTACACATGTTTCAAGCACATATTAATGTTGAGAAGTGCAATCATTCAACTGCTATTAAATACTTATTTAAGTATATTAGCAAAGGGAATGATAGAGTTGTCCTTGGGATATTTGACAGTAGTAAAAATATATCTACAAATGGTGTGATCGATGAGATTCAACAATACTATAATTGTCGTTATGTTTCTGCATGTGAGGCTTCTTGGAGAATTTTTGGATTTGCTATCTATCACAGGTATCCTGCTGTTGAGAGGCTGAGTTTTCACCTTCCAAATAAGCAATTTGTCGTATACTCCAGTACAGACGATGTTGCTGAATTGCTTGAAAAACCTCGAGTATCTGAATCACAATTCCTTTCATGGATGAAGATCAATTCCTTGGACACTTTTGCAAAAACACTCACCTATTCAGAATTCCCAAATTATTACGTGTACCAGAAAGACAAGCGTGAATGGAAGAGAAGGAAAAGAGGAGGTTCTATAGGTAGAATAGCACATGTCTCCCCGTCTGCTGGAGAGTTGTATTACCTGCGAGTTATGCTAACACAGGTGCGAGGACCATCATCATATGAAGAAATTAGAACAGTTGATGGTGTCATCCATAATACCTTCAAAGAAGCATGCTTTGCACAAGGCCTTCTGGATGATGACAAAGAATACGTTGCTGCAATCAAGGAAGCTTCCTTTTGGGCTTCAGGTTTCGTTTTAAGGAAACTATTTGTAACAATGTTGCTATGTGGTTCTTTACAGCGTCCTCATTATGTGTGGAGAGAAGTTTCTAAATTACTTTCTGAAGATCTACTACACATCCCACGAAATGATGCTACACTTTCAGGTTCGTTTAATTCATCATCAAATTGTTTGCCATTAGTTTCAACTTGGTGGTTGCACATTATGATGCCATGAAATATATTCTAATTTTTTCCTTATGATTATTTGTAGGTGTTCAAGTGCCGATGCAGGCAAAAGAGGAAGCTACTCTCAAAGAAATCGATGGCATACTTAGACAAAATGGGAAGAGTTTGCATGATTTTAATAGGCTTCCAAAGCCAAATGAAATGCCATCTATTGATGTATCAAACCACATGATACTACAAGAGTTGAGTTATGATTGTGAAGCTCTGAAGATACATGCAACTCAACTTTTAAATGATCTGAACTACGACCAGAGGAATGTATACGACAGTGTCATGGCTGCTTTGCATTTGGCTACTGGTGGTTTCTTCTTTGTTTATGGATATGGAGGCACTGGAAAAACATTCTTGTGGAATGCATTAGCCTCGGCATTGCGATCAAATGGAGATATAGTCCTTACAGTTGCATCAAGTGGGATTGCTGCAACATTACTACCATCGGGAAGGACAACTCATTCTAGGTTTGCAATCCCTATACAAATAACAGAATCTTCTACATGTTCAATTTGGCAAAATTCACCATTAGCAAACCTCATAAAACAAACTAAGTTGATTATTTGGGATGAGGCACCTATGGTGCAACGGTATTGCATTGAAACATTTGATAGAAGTTTGAAGGATATCATGTAGTGTTGTGCACCTTTTGGAGGCAAATGTATTCTAATGGGTGGTGATTTTAGGCAAATACTTCCTGTCATTCCCAAGGGAACCAGACCAGCTATAGTTAATGCTTGCATATGTTCCTCACACTTATGGCATCATTGCACAGTTTACCGTCTGACACGAAACATGAGGCTTAACTCCTCCAATGACCCCAATGTCAATAAGAGAATCAAATGGTTTTCAAAATGGTTGTTAGATGTTGGTGATGGGAATTTAGGTGACTCTGTTGATGGGGTTGCTGATATTGAAATCCCCAATGAAGTGTTGACACCTTACTCCAATGATGCAATTAATGCCATTGTGCATGCAACATATCCTAACATAATGGGCAATTTGACAATGAATGAGTACTTTAATGAAAGGGCTATTCTTACTCCAACCATTGAGATGGTAGGCAAAATCAATGATCATATGTGTTCCATGCTTCCAGGTGAAGAACATGAATTCCTTAGTTGTGATACTGTATGCAAGTCGACAACCGATCCTGACAGTTTTGACAACTTCTACACAACAGAATTTCTGAACACAATCACTTCCTCAGGTTTAACACCACACCGCCTTATTCTCAAAGTCGGTGCCCCTATTATGTTGCTCAGGAACATAGACCAAGTAGCCAGATTATGCAATGGAACACGTCTAAGAGTATCTATGATAGGGAAGAAAGTAATTGAAGCAATTACTTTGAATGGATCAAGGCCAAATGAAAAGGTACTCATCCATAGAATGAACATGAACCCTTCTGAATCTAGATGGCCATTTCGCATGCAAAGGAGACAATTCCCAATAACACTATCATTTGCCATGACAATTAACAAAAGTCAAGGACAATCATTACGTCATGTGAGATTATATCTTTCAAAGCTTGTCTTCACACATGGACAACTTTATGTGGCATTGTCTAGAGTAAGAAGCATGGAAGGTTTGAAGATTGTGTTGGAAGATCAACCGTCTGGAGGCAAAGCAACAACCAAAAATGTGGTTTACAAGGAGGTTTTTTGGAATGTAGATGCACTTTCTTAGGATGGCGTTCATCTAATGATTTCCTTTTTTCTGTTAAGTACTTCTCTTTGTTCATGTCAACTATGACTATCAATGTATCCTTGAATTCTTCATGTTAAATTTCAAATGGCATTTTCTGATTGGATTGTGCACTTTTAATTGTCTATCTTCAACCTGAAATTGAATTTGATGTTCAATTATGCATATTTGTTTCTTTTATTTGCTGAGTTGTTGTTTCTGATTAAGTAAATGCTCCCGTGCAACGCACGGGTAACACATGCTCGTTTATATAACAGAAGGCCACAAGCACTTGTGAGTGAAAACAATAGTGACAGACAATTTAAAATAAAATTCCTATTCTAATCCATTATGCGTTGCATGACTAGGTAAGGGACCACAAGAAAAATTTAAAAACTCACCACCTAATCTCATCGCATCTCAGTGCAAACTTGACTTGGTTTAAATCATTGATAATTTCCACCACCCCAATCTGCTATTTTGAAATAGTCCATGTGGCTCATAGGCCTGCACGAGCTTGTCACCTAATCAATAAAAATAAAAGGACACAGAAAAACTCTTTAAGAAGATGAAAAATAATTTATTATAAAATATCTAGTTTTTTATGGCGGATTCTCTTTGGAAAAAAAAAAGTTACGGACCAAGCCATTAGACTATAAATTCTCAATCCAAAATTATTGATGGAGATTTTAGCCGATAATATTGTTTTCTAATTATTTTGTATTTAGGTTTTACTTTTATTTCCGATGTATGGAAAAGATATATTTAGTTTTTTATTTATCCAACAGTTTCAAGAGGATTAGTGGATCCCTTTGTGTGATTTTCTTCAGTCTTCCGTTGAAAAGAGATCCTCTCACAGACGGGAACATCAGTTCAACGTTAAGTTCACGGGCACATATGTCCACTATTCCTATTCCACCCTATCATCTCTCTCTCTCTCTCTCTCTCTCTCTCTCTCTCTCTCTCTCTCTCTCTTTTTATAATTATTATATTATATAAATAAATAAATAATTGTATACATATATAAAAGGGCCACATGAAGAAGGCCCCCTGAAATTTCCAACGTCACTCATACTCTTTCTTCTTCCTCCTTCCTTCATCTTCCGCATCATTTCTTTTCGCCTCTCTGTTCAATCTCCCCAGAAAAAAATCACCAATCCTCCTTAATCCCACAAAACGCAGGCTAGTTATATGTCTGTTTATACAATTTTCTCCGCAAACGAACTAGCTCCACACTTGGTTTCTCCTTGAAGCCAAGCTTCTGAATCATAAAACAGGGAAGAGAAGACCCAACTACTTCTGAATTCTAGTGTGTTTTTTTAACGTGTATCCAGTACTCTAAAATATTTTATGGTACATCTAGTACCTTGAAGTATTTTTTTAGGTGTGTGTATTACTTTAAAGTACTTTTTAAACAAAATAAATGCACATAAAAAATACTTCAAATTGTTGGATGCGGGTCCACCATAAAAAATATATAGACAGGAAATGTGATTAATTAATTAATATTTCTTTTTTCTTTTTTTCCAAAATAGAACTCTAACTTAAGTGAATGGGGCTCAGCCCAATAGAGATGATCTGTAAACGGATGCAAAAAGTTTGTGTCTTCCATACTCTAACATGTACACAAACATGATTGAAAATGAATAATATTTACATGGATAAGAAATATATCACGAAAAGCATGCTTAAAATAATATCTATCCAAACAGTTACGTTTGAACATTACATACTCATTTTAAAGAGGTATTTCATCTAACATTTGTGTATAAATTTTGTTGAATACTTTGTTATTGTGTGAAATTAATTACATTTCACTTTTATTCCAAAAAATCCTGAAATATTAGTTTTTAAAGCATTTTAGTTTAATTGTAATTTAGTTGTTAGATAAAAAGCTAAAAAACATTTTTTTACTCATTTTATGCCAATCATTACACTTAATTTCTAGGTAATTAATAAAAGGCTTTTCGAGAGACGATCTGAGATTGTACTCTATATTACAATATTTCATTTAATTTTGAAGAGATTAATAAGACACAAAGCCGACAACGCCTTCTTCAACCACAACAAATTTTTTGTTGCTTTTTCTTTCGTCTTTTCATGTCAGGGTGTTAAGCATCATACGTTGTCACAAACGTGGGGACAGTTTAAGAATGAAAGCTTGGAGCTTATAGGAAGGAGCAAACGCGTTTCAATAATAATTTTGTAACTTTTTGATAGTGGAAGACTAAGACTTTTGAGGTTGACGAACCATGAATCTAGCTATCTGCTATTCCTTTCCAAGAGGGTTGAATCTAGTGGCACTCGTGGAAATCCACATTCAGGGACTTTTCCTGGAAGTTGTTTGAGTTTGAGCGCTTAATTCCTTATCAGGCCTCTTCTTTAGTAACCTATCTACAACATTTCATTTGGCCTCCTGCCAGTTCTCTCCAGTTGGCCAACTCTTAACGAAACATCATTGTAAAAGGCACAAGTTTTTAAACAAACTACACCCAAAAAATTAGCAATTAAAGTTGGAGAACCCTAGACCTTATAAGACTCCTCCTTCCAAGAAATCTTTTAGGATATGGGACTCATGACAATAACTCAGTGGATGTGTGGAATTAGCAAGATAAGTATGAGGATCCTCTTCAAGAAGAATCCACTTTATAGTTATATCTCTCAAAATATTCCAACAATCACTTTCGCTCTCTTACCAACCTCAAATTTGAAAAGTCCTACCTTTCATACTGTGATATATAGCGCATCTATTTCGCTGCACACCATTGAAGACCCATGTACTAGGTGCTTTTGGTGGTCAATGGAACCTCTAATAATTTTCCTCAATTTGAGCTCATTATGTATGTAGTTTTATCATTAAGAAACTGATCCCTGAATTTGTGATCAATTTTTAATATTCATGTCAACTATATTACCAAACACGGTATTAATAATATTACCTCTGGCCAACGAGATCTTACATTAATGACCGGAGATAGTAATACACTGTTGTCACATTTGCTATGCATCATTTCTAGAGATTTTGACCAAAGTTGACAAAACTTCCAAGAAACATTATGAACTGAACCAACAACGATGTTTTATATGTACGCGTGTATATAAAACTATCAGAATATGCACTATTCATAAAAGAAAAGGACAACGATTTACGCGTGCCTCTTTTGCGCTTCTGCTGGAGCCCTTCCTTTATTCTTGCCCGACCCCATGTGCTAATGCTTTCATGCACTGAATTTCTATGTCCATTATCTGATTTATGATGTGTATGCAGAAGTCTCACACACTCAGTGTAAATAAAAGTAATTTATTTTATTATAATTTAAAAAGGAAAAATTTCAGAAAAATATCTTCAAAATTTGAAAATCCCAAATTAGTGATTTCCTACTAAAAAGAGTTGTGAATTCTAACTAGGTGTGATCAATACCTAATCTATTATAGAAAACAAAATTGATTTGGAATTTTGATTTTTTGATGGTTTTTTTAATGTTCCCATAAAATGGAAAAAATTATAAAATAAAAGTGGAGAAAAGGGTGTGGAAAAAAAAAAAGACAACAAATTTTGGACCCACGTAAAAAGGGGAAAAAGCAATATAAGGCGAAAACCTGTATATATAGGCTATAGCACTATTTAAGTAGAGTACTATTCTAACTTGTAGATAGATAATTGATGTCCAGCAAAAATATCAATAAAGAGTGTGGAAAAATATCAAATGTCTACTGATTATGGATGAATTGTTAATTGAATGGGTTCTGGTTATATGGAACACAACACAAAAGCCTGAACAAATGTAGGACTTAGTTAGAATGACAATTGAATCTTTCAAAAGCAGCTTTTTAATTGTAATTTGTGGTGTATAAGATAAATTTGTGAAATGAGTTTTATCTCAAATTATGTGAATATACTTATCAATCGTGATTCCAAACAATTTGAGCTTAATTTTTCCACTGGTAACAACAATCAAGGACCAGAATCACTTGATATTTTAAACCCGGAAAGAAAAATTTTTTATTGGGATAACTGATAATTAATTGATTGATTGATTACACGGTAAATAGTCATAGGCTAATGGCAATGATTGTATTTGTATACATTGACAAGGTCTAACAAGTTTATACGAGATTAGTAAATTTAACTAACGATTGACATGTGTAGATGTTGGATTCAAGTGGGAGATCTGCCTGATCAGTAATCACCCTCAAAAAAAGCCACCAATAAATACTAAATACAACTATAAATACATGTATACGGAATGTGTGTGTTTATATATTGGCTTTAACCGCTAAACAACAAATAATTGTGGATGCATGATGACCCTTGATTCATGAATCTATGGCTATCTACTTTTCAAAGCACTCGTGGAACTGCAGCTTAGTCAGTAACTTGTAATTAATTAACTGAGTGGACACAACAGAATTAGACAAGATAAGTATGAAGATCAATTACAACACTCGACCAAAAGAATCTACTTTTGAGGCCATCCATGTCTCTTGTTATAATTCCAACACTCTCTGATGTAATATGCATATTGTGTATTCTCCCAGCCAATGAAAAGTCTAATCTTTTACTGAGATGATATAGGCCACATATTTCGCTGTGTGACCCACAATTTGGAACCAGTCACTTGATGTTTTTGGTCATCAATCATCAATTTATATATGGATACAAACATATTCACTCGTGCCGATTTAAATTAAGAAATTTCATATTCAAATTTAATATTAGTTAAGAATAGAAAATAACTTACATGCACAGCCAAAAGGTTTAAAATAGGTGGTGGTGGTGGTGGTGGTGTAGGAGGAGGTGGACGAATAGAAATAACTATATGTTGTCTTAACATAATGAAGGAGAGAATGAGGAAGTTGACAAAGAAAAATAAGAAACAAAAGGAAGAGGTGAGTTTAAATAGAGTGAAAACATATTTCGAACGAAAGTTATGAAAAGGTACTTGGTTGTTAGGCCGAACAAGGGTCAGAGCCACATAGTTTGAAATTGGAAAGACAAATTGCTTAAGTTTTACATAATGGTTGTTTCTTATGACCTATGAAGATTTTGAATGTCAAACACAAGGATGAAATAATTAATGGTAATTATATTTTATCATTAAGTATTTATGAACAATACTTTACAGTTAAATATTGTAATCATTAAGTATTAGTTTACGCGGACGCCGCCTTGAAATTCCTGATGGAGCTTTTTTCAACCGTGTATTGAATGTTACTATGTCTTGCGTGGACTCTACCTCGCCATACTTGATTGTGCTTCTTTTTAATTGTTAAATATTGAGTGTTATATATTCATGATTTTATAGTAGTGAGGGTTAGAAGATTAAAAAAAAATACTTTATAAAATTAAAACCAAAATAAAACGTTAAATAGAAGACATAATATATACTTTTGTTAGAAAAAACGACTACAAGTGTAAGACCTCATCAATACATATATAAATAAAAAACACACACACTCTCTCTCTCTCTCTCTCTACGTTTCTAAATGTAGGAGGATCTAATACTGAAAAAATTTAAAAAATTAGTTAAATTAGTCTTAATTTTACTATATAAAATCATAAGGCCTAACCAACAAGTTGTTGGTCAAGGTGGTAAGCGCGCAGCCTCACCTTATAAGGAAGGAGAGGTGAAAACCATTTATGCTCTAAGCTTTAAAAAAGGAAACCCTTCATGTTATCCAAAAAAAAAAAAATCATAAGGCATACAACTTAATTTTAAGAAAACTACGCTATAATGAATTAAACAAAGTCCCCAATAATATTAGGACAATTATAACTGTCTATATATATTTATATAACATGCATGAGGCCCGACAGATGCACTTGTTAGTAAAAAATAGTAAAAGGCTTAAAAATAAAATACCTAATCTAACCCATTATGCTTTGCATGACTAGGTTTTCATGGGACCACTAGAAATTTAAATTTTCACTACTTAACCTCATCGAATTTCTCCGTAGAATTAACAAGTTCATGTTGTCTAGATTTAGCGATATCATCACACCTTCAAATCTCTACCCTATAACTTTATTGAGTGTTCTTTTCAGCAGACTCTGCAGACTCTATACTGCTTGATTTTCCCGGCCTCCTCATCAGCATATTCAATGCACCTTCTTTGTACGTGTTTGAACCATGCATGTCAAACATTTTTCTACCATTTTCTCTTTAATAGAAGCTATTCTTACACTTTTTAAGAATCTTATCTTTTTTAGTATGACTCTGCATTTATCTCAACATCCTCAACTCAGTTACCTCCCACTTTATGTCCCTTTAAAACTCAACATTCACTAAACCTGATCAATTAATCCACATTATTTCTGTTTTTTCTCCAAAACAAAAGCTAAGTGAATGGGTTTCATCCATATAGAGACGGATGGAAACCACTGTTTTTGGTCTATATGTTTTATTTAATTTAATTATTGGAATTGACTTGATAATTTATATTGACTAAGAGGAACAATCCCGGAAGGTTCTTACACATCGCTATATATATTCTCTCATCACACCTCAGATTATCAAGCAAAGTCATTCTAAAATCAAAGAACATATAGACATTCCATAAGGTAAAATAACTGTCTTAGCTTCTTTCTCTATTTACTTACAGATACTTCGTTTTCTTCTTCTGCAAATGGTGTCTGTACCGCTCATGTTCTTACAAGTGAATTTATTTTAATAAATCTCACTTATATGTTTTCATTTCATTCTACTTTTTCTACTTCCTGGGCTTTCTTTATGATTTCAAGAAAGAAGTAGGAGACAAGTTATTTTCAAATATGAGTCAGTCTCAGATATCTTAAATCTCATTTTCTGTGCATACAACTCAAGAAATTGGTTCTAGGTAAGTGATACGACAGGACGATTTCCTGTTGGGGTCGAAATTTCAGGTATGGATGATTATCACTAAAATTACATAGTACTTTGTTCTTTTTTTGTCAAGTTATATAGATTTTATGTCTGAAGAAGTAAAAATTTTCTTTTATATTAAATTTTCTTTTTATAGTTTAATCTTTATGATTAAGTTTTTAAAATTTCATATAATCTTACTCCTTTGTAAAATGTTTAAAATGAAAACTTTGGAGGAAAAGCTCTTCAACCACAAAGGTAGAATAACAATCAACCACAAATCATTAGTCTGATGTAGTTACTACTTAGTGGGGCCAAACGCTTGCTTCCTCGAACTTGCTTAATTTCACCGAACACTCAATACTCCTTCCTTCTTTCTTTCATTCATTTTTGGTAAAAAAACGAAACACTCGTAGTTGGTCATAATTAACAGTTCATTATTATCATCCGTATACAGTTGAACAAGAAAAAAAAAAGGTTAATGTTGATCTTGTACTCTGATTTATTTTTCTAGGTGCATCCGATAGTCTAAAGTATTTTGTGATTCCTTTAGCACCTTGTAACACTTTTTCATATGCATACAACACCCTAAAATAGCTTGTGATTCATCCATCACACACAATATTTTAGTTAAGTGTGTATTGTGCAGCACCCCAAAATAATTTATGGTTCAATTTTGCCATAGGAAGTTAAGGGTGCGACATGCATAAGGAAAAATACAAAATACTTCAAGTTGCTAAACATACTCAAAAAAAATACTTCAGGGTGCTGCGTGAAGCTTGATCATAAAATATCTACATCCTTCTATCATAAATATAAGTTATTTTAATTAATTTATAAATTCCAAAAATGGGTAAGTTATTTTTGGTAATTAATATGTAAAGAATTAATTTGTAATGATTTTTAAAAAAATATCATTTAATGATTAAAATTTTATGTGTAGTGACAAAAAAACATGGCTGTCATAAGAAAAAAAAAGTTTGACATAGGATAAAAGAAGCAAGGGATGAGGTGTCATATTTAGAATAAAAGCAAAAATCTTGAACGGATCACATTTTTAGGACCCCTTATTACATATGTGTGTATTATTTTGTTTTTTTTATTAGATAAGGGTTCCAAGAGGCTTAGAGAGCAATGATTTTTCATTTCTCTCAATAAATGTGCTTTCCGGAATTTGAACATATGTTCTCTTCCTTATGGGGGTAAGGCCCTTTATCACCTCAACCTATAGCTTGTTGATATATGTGCGTATTATTAATTCAAGTATATGTGAATATATTTTTATCACATATTTTATTAGTAGGATTAATTAAGTGCTTATTTAAAAAAAAGTGATAGAAAATTCTCATGCTGATACTGACTATATAATGAAGTGTTAATTAATGTGTATAATTTTGCAGATAGATGGATGCGTCAAATGGTGATGTAGTGAATCCTCCTGAAACTGAAAGACCTAGTCGACCCCTATTACGGAGGGTTCAATCAGCTACTTTTAAGAGACCTTGCCTTGACCTTTTAGAGGATACAGGTGACTACATACCCTCTCCATTCTCTCTAATGGCAAATAAAACACGTGTTCAATTATTTTTTTGGTGCCTCATGATTTTCCTATATGGTATTAACGAAAAATTAAATTTAATACATATCATAAAATATCCTTTAATCTTTCGATAAATTTTAAATCATGTTTCATTTTATATTTATGTATTAAAACGCGCACATATCATCTTTACACTCATAATTTCCTTTCTATTTATATTTTCAGATATATTTTAACCTTTTTGTTTGACAGTATTTTTATTACTAGGCCACTTCATAAAAATAACGAAATGAGTAAAAAGTTGTTTATAACTTAGCATTAGCAATATATACATTATTATATTTTCAGAAATGTTTGTCCACTTACTGTATTTTAATTAGAAATTTTGTTGATGAATAAATAATAAACCAGCGACAAATGGAGGGGGGCCGACAGGGACAACGACCCCAAATTTTTTTTCTTGTTACATAATACATTATCATCTAATATTTATAAGTACTCGTCCAATCATATTTAGAAGACATTTCTAATATGTTTCACCAGAAAAACTAGAAGGAATGAGTCCAAAAATAATAAATTTAGGCTAAAATTACACGCTCAAAAAATAAATTTAATGAGATAGCTTATATTACGTAAAAAAAAAAATCTCTCTAGCCTGTAAATAGGATCAGAGTAGTATGTATAAATATTGTACTATAATATATACTTGTTTATCTTGGCCACTCATGATGCTTAAATATAATATTGGCTCTCCTGAATGTACCTTTCCCATATAGAAAAACTTGAAACCTCATTAACCCTATCTTAAAATTTAATAATTTTTTGAATTTATATCTATGCAGTTTTACCCTAAATTTATTATTTTTGGACTTTTTAGTTCACATTCATTCCTTCATATCAATAGGGGTAAAGTTGAAAAATTATTAAATTTTAAGAAGAGGTTAATGAGGATTCAAGTTTTTTTGTTGTTCTAGTAAAACATGTTAGAAGTGCCTTACAAATAAGACTAGATGAGTATATATAAACTTTGTCCTATAAATACATGTCTATCTTGGCTCCTCATCATGATTGTCTCTCCTGAATATATCTTTCCCATATAATAATCACATTCCAGAGAAAAAAAAATAACATGAGAATTTCACAATCAAATCACTTTTGTTTCAGACGTGGCCAGAAAAAACTACTTGGAACTATGTGTGCCTCTTTACAAGTATGCATCGGAAGGAAATTGGGAAAAAGCTAAGCCCATGTTGTTAGAACATCAAATGCTTCTGAGTGCTGGCATAGCACAAGGGTGGCCTACAATACTTCATGTAGCAGCAGGAGCAGGCCATGTTCACTTTGTGAAGGAGCTTCTAAACATGATGGATGAGAGTCACTTGGATTTACAAGACAAAAGGGGAAACACTGCCCTCTCCTTTGCTGCTATTTCTGGACACTTGGAGATTGCTAAGTTATTGTACCAAGCAAATCCTTTCTTACCAAAAATAAGAAGTGGAACAGGTTTCACTCCTCTTCTTTTTGCTGCGTTACAAGGAAAAGCTGATGTGGCAGACTATCTATTCCGTCTCACTGCTAATGATGAAAATTTTGAAGAAGTGGAATGGAATAAAACATTCCTCACTTGCATTGACTCTGGTATTTATGGTAAGCCTATGTTGCCTCTATATAATGCACAAATGCATTTAATTATTATTCCTCCGATCTTAAATGTAGAACCTAATTTGTAGTACTAAAACTAGGTCCTATATTTAGGACCAAATGTAGTATAAGTGAAGTATATGTGGGGAACAAATAAGTATTCCGTATGTATTAAATAAAAATTCAACATTTTTTGTGAAGTACGTGTTTCTATTTTATATTTCTTCACTACCTTTTCAAATTTTCATAGATTTAGCATTGGAAATGTTGAAAAAGAGGGGAAGCCTAGCATTTGCAAGGGATGAAGATCGTATGACAGGTTTGCATATCATGGCTCAGAAGACAGCAGATTTGGGAAATGATAGCCCAGAACATCAAAATCAACTCTCAAGTTCGGGTAAATTTTTTTTTTTTTACCAAGCATAGGCATTCTCCTATTAGAGGTGATCTTATTCGAGACACTGTTAGGCACTAATATGGGCACATCTCCTAACGGGGATTCAAGCTTTGGTTTGCCACGTTGGGAGAGACTAATCCCTTCTATTAGACTTAACCCCCATTCGTAAGTTCAGATAAACTAATTAGCATTGTAAATACTTAGCTTGTTTGAAAGACTAACTTACTAATTGGGCATATTCAATTCGTCAAATTGTGTATCCCAGGTACGAAGCGTAGTGTTGCCCTTCAACTTGTTCGTTTGCTGTGGGAAGAAATTCTCAGGGGTGTCAGCTCAAGGTCACACATTAGAGAAATGATAAATGACCCAAGAAAACTGCTAATTGAAGCAACAAAAGTTGGAAATTTTGAATTTTTAACTGAGCTTATGAAGGCTTACCCTGATTTGATTTGGGAGTTCGACGACAGATTGCAAAGTATAATTCACATTGCTGTGTTGCATCGTCATCCTAAAATCTTCAATCTCATACATGCATTTAGTGCAAGTAAGGATATCATATTGTCATATGAAGACGAGAAGGATGGAAACAATATATTACATTTGGCTGCAAAGTCAGCACCACCCGATCGGCTTCAATTGGTCTCAGGAGCAGCTTTCCAAATGAAGCTTGAACTTTTATGGTTTCAGGTACTTGTTAATTCCTTATCAACTACGATAAGTTGCTATAGAAATGGAATTAATTTATGAACAACCTTTTGATGTGGCAGGAGGTGAAGAAGATAGTGCAACCATCATTTGTGAATAGGAAAAACTCAAATGGTGAAACTCCTCGTGACTTATTCACAAAGGAGCACACTTCATTACGAGAAGAAGCAGAGTTATGGATGAAGGGGACAGCTGACAAGTGTATGCTTGTTTCAACACTTATTACTACTGGAGTGCTTGCCGCTGCATTTAGCGTACCAGGTGGTGTCAATGATAGTTCAGGAACTCCCAATTATTTACGGAAAGCGTCGTTTATGGTTTTTTCAATATCAGATACAATTGCATTGATCTCATCTTCAGCTTCCATATTAGCCTTCTTATCGATCCTCATATCACGCTATGCAGAGTATGACTTTTACAAGTCTCTACCCTCAAAGCTAATATTTGGGTTGATAACACTCTTCGTTTCCATAACAAGCATGATGGTAGCATTTAGTAGTGCTTTCTTCGTGACATATGACCATGGGCATGGCTTAAAGTGGGTTCCTAGCTTCATCTCCGTGCTTTCATTTTTCCCAATAGCCATTTTTCTAGTTTTGAAATTTAGGCTTTTTTATGATATCATGTACTCAACATATTATTTAAGCTCTCTGTTCAAGCCAACCGAGCATATGCTTTACCACTAGCTAGAAAATATAGAGGCTACTTTAGTGCAGTTGTATATCTTTGTATTTTGATTGCTTCAATTTGTAATATACATTGGCCTTACTTAGATTTGGCAATGTATAATATAATTGGGCATATAGGATGCTACTAAATTTTAAATAAGTACTATTACGGGCTGTAGAATAGTATAATAGTAAATCAAGGTTGTTCCACAGAGATTCAAAATAATTAATAATTAGTCATTAGAATTCCCATGTTCATTTAAGTTGAGCAAATCAAAGAAGGAAATGAATTTAAAAATCAATTTAAATAAAAGCAAAAGTATGAAATTCAATGTTTTTAAGATTTCAATTGAGAAAAACAACTTAGAGTGGTTAATCCCTTTTTCAAGTGTTAGAGCATATATTTACCTAAATAAATGTACTTAATATTAAGTTGTTAATCTAGAGTATTAATAGATAAAAGTATCTCCCGATCACTTATACCCCTCTCTTAAGTTAAAATTGTTATTCCTAACTAATTTACTCAATGGACACTAAATGTCCAATTTCACTCTAATATGATTATATGGGTTCAATAGGTATATTTTTATCATATTGGCAAATTAGAATAAATTTTAATCCCATATTACTTAATCTTATATTCTAATTAAGATCCCTCTCCCAGGTAATTTAAATTTTTCAAATTCATACTTAGCGGTGATAATTTAAATTTTTCAAATTCATACTTAGCGGTGATCAAGCACTAGACAAAACAAAATAAATTAAGTAAACAAAAATAACACTAAACACAATTAATTAGTTCATACATATTCAAATCCTCATGTTAGCTCATAGCTACTCTAACTTTAAAGAAAGCTTAGCCACACATGGCTCTACACACAGTCACAGTAGCAGCAAATTTAACATTAAAATCCATGATGGAAGAAGAAAGGGAAAAATTAAACAAGAAACCAGAGCAGCAAAAATAGTGTCCTCTCAGTCAACAATGGTGGTTCTGGTCCAGTGACGGAGAACATGAACAGTAATGTAGCCTTCCAGCTCGCAACCTCTGTCCAAGCTCCTCTCCTCCCCTCAGTCCACGTCGATGTTCCCAGAGGAAGAAGAATAGTAGCTCCCGCAGTATCTCTCTCTCTTCCCTCCATGAAGAAGCTTCAGCAGTGAACAGCGCCTTTCTTGCTCTCAAGCTCGAGAATGATGGTCAATCAGCGCTCACAATCGTCTCTCTCTCTGATCAAATTTGACCCCAACAGAGAAGAAGAAACAAGATACAGTGACGGCACACAGGAGTTCCTTCCGTCCTCACTCCGGCTGCCGTCATTGGTGAAAAATTTCTGGCTGGTTTCCTCTTCCTCTCTGATTATCGCCTCCGCTTCGCTTTCGCTGCTACTGTGAGAAGGCTATTGATGATTATGAACAGTGTACAAACGGCGCCTCCTTTCTACCGACGCTACTTGCTTCTAGTTTAGGTGTGTGTTTGGAATAGCTTATTTTTGGGCAATAAGTGCTTATAATTCGTGATTCACGGTATACGAGGTAGGTATGTGAGAGGAGTTTTTTCTCGGCTTGAGTAATAAGAGTTTATTTTCTGTACAAAACGCTTTCCCAAACATGCACTAGGTCTCCCATATTAATATCTTTGGTTAAAACGGTGTCGCTTCCAAATCAAAAACATAAAGTATTTCAAGGTTTTGGTTTTATCATAAAATACAGGATACTTCATGCACCTTAAAAAATATTTTGGTGTATTAGATATACTTTAACTAAATATGTAAAATTGTTCATAAATTTTTATTCAAAACATGAAAAATGCGTTGTGTTTTAAGTGTAACAGTAATCTTGAGCTTATAAATAAATTAATTCTTATTTTAATGTCAGGAGAAAGTACTATTTATTAAAGAGGCACGTGCAAATATACATCAATGATGACCAAAATATCAAGTGCTGGGGTCCACTGTGGGTCACACAGCGAAATATATGGTCTATATCATCCCAGGCCAAGATGATATTTTTCAGTATACCCGGACCCCACATAAACATATATGCATTATTGTACGGAACGAAACGGCAATTCCACGAGTACTTTGAAAAGTCAAATGGCTATAGATTCATGAATCAAGGGCCATCATGCATCCACACACAACTCTCTTTCGTACCGTCAAAAGTTCGGGCATAATGAAACCTTTCATTGCTCTTCCCATTTTAAATATAAAATCTAGTTTGAAGATAAATTTTATTTTTAAATATAATATTTTTTTTATTTTATCTCTTATATTTATTATCTTTTTCGAATTAATTTATCTAACTTATTAACTAATATATAATCAATGTTACACAAAAATATTTTAGAGAGATCATGTCACATATGTTATAATTAACTTATTTAATATCCTTAATTTCTGTAAATTATATAAATAAATCTTACATTAACCACCATAGGAGTAATTTCTTCCTTCTTTCCTACAAGCTCCAAGCTATCAATTTTAAATGGGAAAATTTCAGTCAATCCCCAAGGAGTCTAGAAATTTCAATGCATCCCCATAAACCAAAATGAAATTAAGTTTGGACGCAAAAAAATAATAATGCCTTTACTTTTTTTTTTTAACAAAAAAAAAAGGTTCAATCATTGTTATCGGTCCGGTCAGGAGTGGCTACAAAGTCGGGGGAGCTCTGGAGGCCGGCCATCAAAGCTTCGATGTTGGCCAGTCTGGCAGGCAGAGCTCTAGCCACTGAAAATTAATTTATGTTATTCATATGTGCATTTCACTTTGTTTATGAAGAATCACACACTTGCAAATGGGAACTGTTCAATTTATGTTGTTTATATGTTTAATTCACTTGTTCAGGAAGAGTTTGACGCTTATAAATGTAATTTGTTCATGAACAAATCCCATTTAATTCACAAGTGTCTAATTCTTCTTGAACAAGTGAAGTAGATATATAAACAACACAAATTAATTAGTTAACAAGAAAACATAGGATCATAAATAAGTCCCATTTACAAGTGATCAACTCCTCATGAACAAGTGGAATAAACAAATGAATAACACAAATTAATTGGTAAACAAGAAAAGATAATATCATGAACAAGTCTCATTTGCAAGTGACCAACTCTTCATAAACAAATGGAATAAATATATAAACAAGTCCCATATACGTTTTCTTGTTACCCAATTAGTTTGTGCTGTTTATTAATTGAATCATATCTTTATAGGCTTTTTTCTTATTAAATAGGGGAATTTAATGTACTTATTAGGTCATTATTGCATGATTAAGTACTACTTTTAGTTAGGGGCATTTGTATTAAGTGTAGTTAAGGGCAAAATGGTCATAATTTATTAATTATTCATGCAAATAATTTCTTAGACTTTAGATGCTATCTTGTGCTTAATACACTGTAGGTGTTTAAGAAGTAAATTGGAGATTTTGGAAAATGTCAATTGGGTCAGAATTAATATTTTTTTTGGAATGGAGAACATTACAGAAAAGGGCCTCAGAATTCCTAAAAATTATAAATCTATGGAGAAAAAAGGCTAGAGAAAATTTTGATAAAAGGACTCAAAAGTTTTGTAAACTACAGTTATACCCCATATGCATTTGAAAAATTTGAAATTTAGTCCCTCTAGAAACTTTTGAATGTTCTCACTCTAGTCACCGGTCAAAACTTTCATTTTGACCAGGACTAGGTCAAGTTTGACCTTCACTTTGCTTCTTCCTAGGGGGCCAAACACATACTCGAGTGAGGAGAGGCGGCGAGACTCTGAATCTTGGAAACCTTCGATCCTTACATTCCTCTCTCACCTTCATTCACCGACGATAGTAGTACCGTCACCACCACTGACCACCATTCATCCTCCTTTCACCAAGCAACACCAACATTCTCTCTACTGTCGAAGAGTATGCCGTGACAGTGAAGAGAGAACCAAATAGGGAACATGCCACACCATGAGAAGCATGAGAGACTTCGACTTCCTCTGGGAATCACCTCCGCCACCATCTTCTCCACACCACCACTTCCTCCATTGACTAAGTCACCATTGTTGGCATCTCTTGGTACTGGAGAAGCACTGTTAAAGGTCGGAGCTCTGATAGAATCGTGAGACCAGAGAGAGTGTTTGGACCAAAGAGAGCTTGAGAAGGAGTCAAGAATCATCGAACCTTCACCTTCCTTCCTCCACCATCCCTTTTTCCATTCAGACCACCACCTTCTTCTTCCTTTCTAGTGGCCTTAACGAGAGAGAGAGAGAGAGAGAGAGAGAGAGAGAGAGAGTTTCAAGCTGAGATCTTCATAGAACTAGAACCAAAGGCTCGACTAGGAAAGAATTGGAGAAGACAAAGTGTTTAGTGCCGTGGAGTTGGAAAAGTGTTTAGTGCCGTGGAGTTGGAGAAATCGAACCAAAGCTCAAAGTTTGTGGATTCCGGCCGGTTGTTGTGGTTTTCGGTGAACTCTTTCAGATTCCGGCAAGTTTTTTTCCATATTCTAGTGAGTTCTTTGTATTTTTTGGAGAGCTTGTTTCCATGGCTGGTTCAATTTTGCCGATTGTGTTGGATGGTTTAATGGCTATGTATAGCTAATTCTCTTGCTTCTTAGTGGTGAGGATGGGTGCTTGAGCTCAGTGGACTATATAGGAGAGTTTTTCTATCATTTTATTAGTCTAGAATTATATATTTGGATTCCTTAGTTTTAGGAATTATCATATATGATTCTGGAATTGAGATTGATGTTAATTGTCTCTGTTGGTTTGATATTTGTAATTGAGATTGGATTTTGTATTATGAAAATTATATATGTTTGAATTTCTTTGTGGTTGCAATGAGATTATGTTAATTAGTATATTATTATCCATTTGATATGGTTCATTTATGCCCTTGAAGGGTTGTTTAGCACTCAAATTCAAGAAGACTCATGTTGTATTATTTTAATTTCAATTGCACATTAAGTGGTTTTAAACAATATCTCAAGAGATAGTAGTTTATTATATTTGTATGAGCTACAATTAATTAGGAATATTGGATTCAAGTGTTATTTTAAGATTTTTCTTAAAACTTAATGAAGTTTTAACTCCTATAACCTTTTTAAGTAAGGATAGCAACTTTCTTCATTACCAAGAACACCCATCATTCATATTTTCACTCTCAATTGAAATATTTCTTCATTATTTTTCAAAAATACCAAAAAGAGTAGAAATAACTTTATTTTTATGAATTTTAATTTAGAGAAAACCAATTTGAAAACCCCCTTTCTAACGATGTTTTTAACACTCAGTTCAACCTAGGAAATTCAAAATAAATGGCTCATCGATAAGAAAATGATCCCAAGTTTTTTGCACTACATTATATTTTAATTCGTGATAAAATTTGTAACTTGACCCCGAGGCGATTAAGGTTTTGTTAAATAATTTATATGTCTATTCCACTTGCTCATTAGGAGTTGGATACTTGGAAATGAAACTTCTTCATGATCTTTTTTTTTTTTTTTTTGTTAACCAATTAATTTGACCAAGTCTTATTTGCAAGGGTCAAACTCCTAATTAACAAGTGTAATAAATATGTGAACAACACAAATTGAACAAGCTAAGTTTTACTTATAAGTGTACAACTCTTCATTAATAAGTAAAATAAGCATATAAACAACACAAATTAATTTCCGGCACCAAAGCTTCGATGGTCAATTGCTAGAGGCCACTCCAATAGAGTGGCTACCAATGGGCTACAATTGAGCCTTTTTAATAAAAAATAAGTAAGGAATTATTGTTGTTTCATCAACAAAAATTAATTTCATTTTGTTTCATGGAGTTCAATGAAGTTTCAAATTTTTTGGAGGATTGACTAAAATAAAAATACTACAGTGGAGGTAACTGAAATTTTCCCATTATAAATTGTTCTACGCTGGTGACAATGATGCTGAGCCCTATGACATGAAAAGGTGAAAAATAAAGCATTGTACAATTATTAGTTGTGTTGTGGTTGATAAGGCCAATACACCCACCGCACACATCCACTCTCCGTATTTTATCGAGTACTTTTCAAACATTATAATTATAAGCATATCATATGGTTCTGGACTAGAATTAAAATTATAATTATATCACTGTGATTTGCAGCAGTGAAAAATATGACATGTCAGAACTATCTAAAAGAGATCCCAATATACTGAATATAGCATATCATATGGTTCTGGGCTAGAATTAAAATTAAATTAAATTCATCATTAAGAGGTCCCTTTAATCAAAACTAGAAATAATTAAACTTTTTCCAATTGAATCACCGACAAATCTCTATTTTAATTTTATATATATATATATATATATATTTATACTTTAATTAGGGGTTTTGTCATAATAATTAAGCCTAAATTATCTTTTTTGAGATAAATCAAGATTAAGAGTAAATAGATTAAATTAGGATTAAAAATGATAAAATTGTCAAAATAATTATAATTACTCTTAATCATTGATTTTTCTGAAAATATTTGATGTTGGTTTAAATATTTTTCAATTGAATCTTTGAAAATTTGGATTAAATCTGAAAATGGTAATTTGGGGTTTGAAATTCAGGAATGAAATTTTGGTCCGGTGAATTTGGAAGATGACATTTTAGTCTAGCAAAAACTCAGCTTTTTGAGCTCCTTAGGTCAGACGTGAATCAGTGATTGCTAAAAGGAATTGCAGAGAGCTGAGGGGAAATAGAGAACCAGACACACAGCCGCGAGCAAGGAGGGAGCTGAGAGTTTGAGAGGAGTAGAGGGAGGGCCACCACCATCGTCTTCTTCACCATCCCTCAACCACCATAACCTTCCATTTCCGGCAACCATAACTCCTCCATTATCACCGGTGGAGCTTCTGAGAACAGGAGAGTTGAGGGCCAAAAAAGCTGAGAGAAAAAGGAGCTGAGAGTTGGGAAGAGGGAGCTGTGACGAGAGAGAGAGAGAGAGAGAGACGATTGGAGAGCTCACCTCCTCTACCACCGGAATCACTTCCCAACCACCATCGCACATCGTCCTCCAAGCCTCCATCGAAGGTGTCGCTGGTGAGACCGGAAGCAGAGCTCACGGCGTAGCACAGTGCAGAGTTGAAGATCGCTGGTATAACTTTTGCTTGAAGTTGTTATAAACATTTAATTATGATTGTAATGCAAAGATTCTTGGTTACTTGTATCATTGTATTTCATTTATTCAAATTACTAGTGTTTAAATTGGATTTCGGTTAGAAGGATTAATTTTTATCCTGATTGGAGAAATTAATTCACCAAACTCAAGCTAGCTCAGGTTTTTTGAGCAAAATTGTCAAACTAGCACACTCCCATTATCTTTCGAAACAAGGATTGATGAAATTTATTGTTTTAGAAGGTTTTTATCAGTGTTCAGGGACCCGGACCGGACCGGAACCCGCCGGACCGGTCACTAGACCGGTCCGGTTCCCGGTCCGGTCCGGGTCCCAAATTAAAAAAAAAAAAAAATTTTTTACTTTTTCCTTTAGAATTTCATACTATAAGTCTAAAATTTTCAATTACTCACCGGTTTGGTCCCGGTTTAGCTCCAGTTTGGTCCCGGTTTGACCCACTGACCCTTAACCCAGTACCCCGACCGGTTCAATACCCGGTCCGGTCTTTAATACCTTGGTTTTTATCATACATTTCAAGACCAATTTCTATTCCATTCCAATTTTATATCCAAAAATCCAAAAATATTGTAGTGTAGGCATTTATGTTTTCATGCAACGTATTTGATATTTAAAAAGCTCGAATCCTTTTTATTGCTTCATATCAATTATTACACTTAGTTTCTAGGTAATTAATAAAAGACTCTTTGAGAGACGATCCAAGATTATACCCTATATTACAATTTTTAGTTTAATTTTTAAAGAGGTTATCAAGGCATAAAGCCGACAACGCCTTTCTTCAATCACCTCTAATTATTTTCAACAAACTCTTCATATATTTTAATTCTGTATTTGACATTTCATTTTTCATTATTATAATTTTATATAGCATATTAGTTTTAATATCATTATTATTTGGCGTTTCCACATTTGTTTAGGCTTCTTTTGAGGGTAATTAGGCACTGGATTTCTCATTTTCATTCAAGATGATCAATGCATATTATACCTGACTATAAGTCACCCATGTCGTTTTGGTTGCCATGTTGAAGAATCTTTAAAGCATATTCTTCCCACTGGGCCTATTTGGCATAGTGTTTTCATTGGATTATCACACGTTTCAATTCAAAAAAGTCCAGTGGATTCTTTTCAACCGTTTGACAAGGCTTTTTTATTTATTGCAACTTTATCACCAACGCAGCTTTTCGGTGAAGCTCATTTGTGTAGCTTTTGGTCCACTACAATCTCTCTCGTCCATCAAGGTGGATAATTAATGCATGTAGAGGACATATATATACTCTCTCCGATTCTAAATATAAGGCAATGTTAAAATTTTTGGAGAAATTAAGGAAACTAATTACTTTAGAGTATCTATATTTTTAATTTTTTTCTTCAAACTAATTAATTTGACTACAAAACTAATATATAATCTAAGAATGCACAACATATGATATAATTAAATAACTTATTTAGCTTCCTTAATCTCTCCAAAAAAAGTCAACTATATTTTATATTTAAGACCGAAGGGAGTATATATATATATGTAGTATTCAGTAACATCCATGCTCTTTTAAGTCATTTTGCATTTAATCGGGCTTTTCAAACTCTAATCCAAATATGTTCAATATTAGAAAAAAAAAAGTCATTTTTGTCACCGCTAATCCAAATACAAATCACATTTACAATTTCACTTTTATTCCTACCTTAGTTTTTCAAAAGTCAGATGATAAAAAAAAATCATTTCTCTACCACTAATCCAAACGGACACTAAATCTACTTTAACTCCGTTGTGCAATGATGGACATGTTCATATATTAAAGGGCACTAATTATCACGCTTATTAAAATTATCTGGCATTCAAGAAATTCTTGGCTCTTTGGCTTTCTCACCGTGGCCTTGTCGTCTGATATAACAGTCACCATCCACTACAAAAAAACATGGAATTTACGACGGAATTTAATTCCGTCGCAAAACCGTCGGAAATTCCATCGGAAAATTTTCCGACGGAATTTTTTCCGTCACAAAATTTGCCACGGAAAATATTCCGTCGGAAATTCTGACCTTTGCCACGGAAAATTCCGTCGGAAATTTGCTACGGAATTTGATTCCGTCGGAAATTGAGAGGGAATTTCCGACGGAATTAAATTCCGTCGGAAATTCCCTCACAATTTCCGACGGAATTTCAGATGGAATTGAATTCCGTCTCAATTTCCGACGGAATTGAATTCCGTGGAAAATTCCCTCTCAATTACCGAAAAATTTATTATTTTTAATTAATATTTTAAAAATTTAAAAATATTAATTAAAATTCCGTGGAAAAATTTAAAAATTATTTTTTAATTATTTAATATTTTAAAATTAATTTAATTTAATTTAAAAAAATTATTTTTATAAAAATTATTATTTTTAATTTAATTTTTATTATTATTTTCTAATTTCTAAAATATTTTTAATTTTCAATTGTAGGTTTTGGTCCTTATAGGGGCAAAATAGTCATATAAAAAATAAAATTTATTATTTTTTAATTAATATTAGTAAATAAAATATTAGGTAATAATTACTTATTAGTTATTAATTAATGTTAATAAAAATTTAATTTTAGAAATTAAAAAAAATATGCACATAAGATTATATATATAATTGTGTGTAATAATAGAACACCAAAGCAGTCGAGCTCATCCGGTAAGGCATTGCGCGCGTACGGACGAGGTCGTGGATTCGAACCAAAGGATGGGCAAGTTGAGTTGCATTTCCAGGAAATATGAGGTTGCGACACGTGGCGGAGGGAGGTTGCGACACGTGGTGGAGGGAGGTTGCGACACGTGGCAGACAGAGGTTGCGACACGTGGCGGATTTGGGGGTCGACGACAAGGTGGATGCCGCCGGAGATGCCACGCGCTGTCGCCAGCGATGAGGGGGCGGTTGCCGGAGTTGCCAAGTGGATTTTTAAAATTGAAAAAAAAAAAATAAATTTTGCGACGGAATTTCCGACGGAATTGAAGTCCGTCGGAAGTTGTGAGGGAATTTGCGACGGAATATTCTGTCGGAAATTGAGAGGGAATTTGCGACGGAATAAATTCCGTCTCAAGTTGAGACGGAAATAATTTCCGTCGCAAATTTTCGTCGCAAATTCCGTTGGAAATTGCGACAGAAATAAATTCCGTCGGAAATTTCCGACGGAATCTGAATTCCGTCGGAAAATTTTTTGTGACTCTGTTATTACCTACGGAATCAATTCCGTCGCAAATTCCGTCTCAAATTCCGTCGGAAACTCTAATTCCGTCGTAAATTCCGTCGCAAATTCAGTGTTTTTTTGTAGTGATCAACCTGTAGTTTCACCTCCAAGGTTCCAAAGCATTATAAAAAATGGTTGAACTGTTGTTCTATCCAGGGAGAAGCAAAATAGAATTCCTATTTGTCATGTGATTGTCTGGCTCAATGGCTCATCATTACAACAATTTATCTGGAAAAGAAGCACTGCAAGTGATTTGCCATAAAAAAAACTATAATAATATTTTTCTTATTATTTTTGTCGCTCGTCCAAATTCAATATTTTGATATTCAACAGTTTAACTGTGTAATAATCAATTTAAGAAGTTGCCATGGTGAATCCCTGAAAATTTAAACTTGATCCTTAATCATAATTTTTTTCTTCTCTTTCTTATCAACACTAGCGAGGAAAGCCTAACAACGAACAACGTTAATTTGGTTTATCCCCATATCATAGGATTGTGTGCTATGCTAACATAATAAATTATAGTTATTGATAAAATAAATATTTCAAACATCGAATGAAAAAACAGTCTAAAGTAAAGCATCTGTATCAAATGGTGCCATTATTTATAAGCCATTGGCTTCCATAGTGATTGATACTACGTGAATTACTTATACATTGCCAAATGATAAATCAAAATGTACATAAACAATTGAAGTAAAATATACAGATACAACAACATCTAGTTGACCTCTATTTTTCAGTAAAGCATATGCTTACTTGGTCGAAATAAAGACTTTAAATAATATCACTACTATAAAAAATAAAAGTTGTAACGCTTAATTTAAAGAAT
This sequence comes from Inga oerstediana, assembly GCA_963210345.1. Classification (NCBI taxonomy): domain Eukaryota; kingdom Viridiplantae; phylum Streptophyta; class Magnoliopsida; order Fabales; family Fabaceae; genus Inga; species Inga oerstediana. Next base: position 68,590,376 of record OY723403.1, read on the forward strand.
ACTATAACGTTTGGGAAGTGTTATAGCTTCCAGCACCGTTAAAATAAGCTACTGCGCTTCTTGAATATATGAAAGTGCCGTAGCTTGATTACTATTTTTTTTTTAAAAAATATCACTTCCTACTGCACTTCCAATTCACTACAAAAAAATATCTGATTTTCGATGGAATTTGCGACAAAATCATCATTTCCGACGGAACGCATTTTCGACAGAATGGATTCCGTTGGCAATAATAGCGTTACAAAAAAATATTCCATTGAAAATTTCTAACGGAATTTCCAACAATATCTGTTCCATCACAAATTCCGACGGAAACCAATTCCGTCGGAAATTTTGGACGGAATCTGTTCCATTGCAAATTCTGACGGAATTTTCAATCAGAAATTCCAACGGAATCCAATTACGTCGCAAATTTCTGAAGGAATTCGTTTCCGTCGCAATTTAAAAAAAATAAAAAAATTTTAAAATTTTTTATAATTTACAAATGTCATGTGTTTGCTCCTCAGAGCACCACGTGTCCCTCTCCCCTGGCTGCCAAGTCTCCCCTCCCCTGGCTGCAACGTATCGCCTCCTCATAATTCCTCCAAATGCCTCTCCTCCCGTTTGAACCTGCAACCTCAGGGTGCAGACGCCTTCACATGCGAGTCTTTACCAGTTGCGTTGAAATGAAAATGTGTTAGATTATTACATATTATTATATATATATATATATATAATATTATCATATATATATAAACATACATACATATAATTAATTAATTATATACATATAATTAATTATTAATTAAATATAATATTATTAAAAATAATGAAAAAATTAATAAAAATGAAAAAAATATTTATATATTTAAATTAAATACTTTTTTAATTAAAATTATTTAATAAATAATAATTAAATATTATAAATATTATTTTTAATATATAATTATAAATATAATATTAGTAACATTTATATTAATAAATAATAATATAAATTTAATATAATTATTTAATAATGAATATTTTAATTTTATAAATATTATTTTTAAAAAAATTAATGATTTTTAATTTTTCCGGCTGAATTTTTTGTGGGAAATTGCAACGGAAATTTCTGTCGGAAAATTTTGCGCCGGAAATTTCCATTGGAAAACTTTGCGACGGAAATTTCCGTCTGAAATTGCCACGAAAAAAATTCCTTCGGAAATTCAGTGGCGAAATTTGCCACGGAAAATTCTGTCGGAAAAATTTGCGACGGAATTTCCGTCGGAAATTCTATTGGAATTTGCCGCGGAAAAAATTTCGTCGGAAATCGGGTGTTTTTTTGTAGTAATTGACTTCCTACGGCGCTTCCCTGGAGAAGCGCCGTAGGAAGTCTTTTATTTGAAAAGAATAATTTTATGATTTTCTACGACATTTCCCTGGAGAAGCGCTATAGGAAATCTTTTATGTTTAAAAAAAATTATGACTTCCTACGGCACTTCCCTGGAGAGGCGCCGTAGGAAGTCTTTTATTTTTTTAAAAAAATAATTTTTCATAATTATTTTATTTTCCTGATGAAAACCTCCATTTAAAATCCAAAATCCACAACAATTTACAATACAATTCACAGCAAAATGAAAAAACATAGCACGTATTTTTTGTAATATTGCATCTTCATGTATCAAAGCATAAAAGAAGTCCAGGATTTAAGTTGCTTAAACTTGAGTCATACACGTTACTTCTACGGAGGATTAAACTAAAAATTATTATATTTGTAAGCTCAAAAATTAAAAAACTTACAATATATAAGAAGTTCAAGAAGAAAGACTTGACACTTCAAATAAATATCTGAAAAAAATTATAAGCACAGATATATGATCATGACAGATTTTAACTAAAAAAAACTGAACCAAATATTGAGAAAAAAAAACACTTACATGTTAGGGAGATTCTGAAAGAGGCTGAGACAAGAAAAAAAAATATGGAAAAGGAAGCTTTGTACTGCAACAGAGTTGTGGAAAATAGAGGAGCTAGAGAGAACGCGGGAAGATGAAAATGAAAATGAAAACGAAAACGAAAACAGTGGGATAAAATTTAAATAACATATTGTAAAGAAGCTACAACATTTTTTATTAAAGTGTCGTAGTTTCCTAAATATTTTTCTTAAAAAAAATACCTTAAATATATTCAAGGCATCATATGGTACATTCAAATATCCAAAACACCATGTTGTGCCCTAGGCACCACGTGGGAGCCCTGAATATATGGGTGCCTTGAATATTCAAGGCACCCACGTGGTGCCTTGCAAGGCACTTGCCTTATCCTGCGCTCTTTAATAGAGCGGCGGCTAAGACCAATTATTTGGCCTTATAGAACGCCGGCCAAGGCATATTTAACCTCCTCCGACGCTTAATTATAGAGTGCCAGCTAAGGCCAGTTTTGGCAAGTATTTTATAATTAAGCGCCGGCTAAGGTCCTTTTTTTTAGAACTTAAGAATGAAGCAGATGGTTTTTTTTTTGCTCACTACAACATGAGATTTTGAATAATAATATCTTTTTGACTTATTCTTATCCTTATCCGGCGCTTTATTTTTAAGCGCCGGATAAGTTTTTTTCAAATAAAAAAAATGCTAAAAAAGTAACCTAGTTACGACGCTGTTTTGAGAAGCACCGTAGCTTGAGCTTTTGTTTTTTGTTTTTAAATAAATGTTTTGTATGACGCTTGTTTAAGAAAGTGTCGCACAAGCTTAATATTAAGCTTTGACGCTTATATTAGGAAGCGCTATAGCTTCTAAACTTTATTTACTTCTTTTGTTTCATTCTATTTTAATTTTTCTTCTATCCTATGAATGCAGCAAAAGAGTAATACAACCCTGTTTTTAAAAGTGAATAATTTTGAAATAAATGACCCAAAGGGAGAACACTTGCCATACAAGCTGAATTGGGACCTAAAGAAAAGGCAGGAGGTAGCTTTTTTTTTTTGATCGAGGCAGGACGTAGAGCTGGTAATATGGGCCAGCCTGTGGCTCGCGGGCTGGCCCGCACTAGCCCGCGGGTTGTGCGGTGCGGGCCTGTGCAGCCCGCACTCTCGCGGGCTGAAAAAACAACAACCCTAACTCGCGGCTGCGGGTTTGCAGGTTGGCCCGCAGCCCGCACAATTTTTTTTTTTAGCACAGAACTCACAGAAGGCAGAAGGTAGTAAAGTTAGAAATACACTAATGACAAGCCCATATTAATATATAATACATTACATAACAATTAACAGTTTACAGCTCGCTGGGCCTAAATAATTCAAATGAAAGTCTTTTAAATCCTTCAAAACATACAAAACAAGTGCTAGTTGAGGTCTACTTCTATGAATATCAGCTCACTCACGACCTGTGCAGGATTATGTCTTCCTGCAGACTCCAAATATCACAGGAACTGTCCTGGAAGGGGAACAATCAACTAAAATAAATGATAACAAAATAAGAAATTAAAACCAAAACAGATGAATTGTGAAGAATAAGGAGTAAATGTTAGAATTGAAATGATTGCATGTGCCCTAAGAATCAGAATTGAAAAATATTGCATGATTGTTTGCATTCTGTATTAGTGATAGGACTAGTTATGTAATAAGGAAAGAATGACAAGGTGAGCTAGTTCATAATTAATTAATACAGAATATGAGAGAATATGCAGCAAAGCAAGGAGATGAGATTGAAAATAAGATAAATCAGATAACAAATTCCCTTCCAAGATCTAACCACATTTAAGCAAATAATTCTAAAGCTTGGTTAGTTATAAGGATTTCAGAAGGGCAGGCAATAGTGGGGGAATACAAGAAGCCTCCTCAAATTAGTTCTTTATAAACTTCCCACAAATGGCAATTCAGCAACACAAATTTTTTTTATTAATCATCGAGGCATTTTTGTTCCCAAATGCCAATTCTGGTTGCCTTACCCATTTCATGTATTGGAATTCTGGATTGAAGTAGCATCTACAGCAGGGGAAACATTAATAGTTTCCTCCTTTGCCTCAGCCTCAAATCCATCTGCCACACATCCCACAAAATGCAAAAAAAAAAAAAGTTAGATTAATAGTTCATAGTTTCCTATATTGCTCAATTACAAAATTAGTATTTTGGTAGATATAAGGTAAATACTAAATGGGCACATATTACCAGTACTAGGAAAACCAAGCATCCAATTACGAGTACAAATTAAGGCTTGAACATTCTCTGGAAGGAGACTACTTCGATAGTTTGTGAGAACTCATGAACCAATACTAAAAACTGATTCACTAGCAACTGTAGTAATAGGAATGCTAAGAATGTCACAAGCCATTCTTGCAAGACATGTAAAACGAGGTGAGTTAGTTCTCCAATATTCCAAAACATTGAATTTGACATACAATGTGGGATCAAGTGTTTGTTCTTCCAAATAATTGTCCAACTCAGATTTACACATTGCTGCAGTGTGTTTGCTCATGCTCTCAAGATAATCCTACATCATATAATGTTAAAAGTGGAGTATTAGTATAATGCTAATCAAATAAAAATAACAATAAAGAAAGAGAATGAAATATTCAAGAATTACAAGCTTACAGTAAAACATAATAAGTAGCTGTCTTCATCACTTTTGGTGGAAGAGGAAGAGGGATGAGTGGTTGTTGAATATGTTTCCCATGATTCTTGGAAATTGGAACTTGAAGAAAACCCAACAAAAGAGACTAAAGATGATGATGAAGATCCCATATCATTATACTGATGAAACACATAGTATAACTTCCTCTTAATGTGTTCAACCTTGGCATCACAATTTAAGGGATCAAGTTTCGCATAACAAAATTGAATGACATTCAATTTCATCTGAGGATCAAGAATAATAGCAAGAGAAAGAATGTCACTATAATCACTCCAATACTTGTCAAACTTTTCAAGCATTCTCACTGCCATATCTTGAATCACAGGATCATCATGGTCCACATAAGCTTTCAACATTAACTCAATTATTGATATTTGCATGAAATACATGTTAGATGTCGGATATGAGGACCCAGAAAACAAGTTTGTTATAAGTGCAAATGGCTCCAAGAAAGAGCGCATTGCATCTGCTCTAGACCACTCTGGGTTTGTTGGACAATGGCGATAATTGGCATCAATGATAGACAAATAAGCAAAAGCACGACGATACTTAAGAGCACTTTCAAGCATTGTATAAGTGGAATTCCATCTAGTTGCAACATCTAATCGCAAACCAACTGAAGCATTAATACCCCCAACATGATCAATACATTTTTTTGAAATTTATCAAACGCGCCTGAGATTTCTTCACAAATCTAACACTCTCCCTAATCTTATGAACAGCTTCACTAGTTACCTTTAAACCCTCTTGAATGATGATATTTAAGATATGGGCACAACACCTCACATGAAAAAAATCCCCATTGCATATCAAGCTATTACCCAAAAGCAACCTTTCTTTCAATAAATTTTGCATACTGTCATTTGCAGAAGCATTGTCAAGAGTGATAGAAAAAACTTTCTTATCAATACCCCACTCAAGCAATATATCATGAGCCCTTGTAGCCAATTCAAGACCGGAGTGAGGAGGATCCAACTTAGAGAAAGCAAGAATTTTGCTATTCAATTTCCATTTATCATCAACAAAATGAATAGTCAAACAAAGATATCCTTCACTAGTTATTGAAGTCCAACAATCAGAAGTTAAACACACTCTACCAGGGCTGTTCATTATTGTTTTCTTTAAGATCTCTTTCTGATTAACATAAAAATTCCATACATCCATAACAACAGTTTTTCTAGAAATGCATTTATAATCAGGATTTAGATAAGTGTGGAAATCCTTAATTGCATCATACTCAACAAAGGAATAGGGGAGATCATGTTTAATGATAGCAAAAGCAAGGTTTCCCTAGCTATGCTATGATCAATTTGTCTAGCTCTAAGTTTTCCTTCTTGGTCTATCATCATAGCACCAATGTCTTTATACTTTGGGAGTGAATTGCAAATACTTATATGGCACCTAAGGGTTGAAGTCCCATAATCCCTACCTCCTATTATATAGTCTTTCCCACACCCCTTACATTTTGCCTTTTCTTTACCTTCTATTGTAACTCTAGTGAAATACTGCCAAACCTCAGATGTGGCTCTCTTTTTCCGCTTTCTACTTGAATCATCTTCCAAATCTTGCCCAGAGGCAGTAGAGATAGGTACTACCCTTACCGGTTATGCTTGTGATTGTGCAGCTTGGCCTTCCACAACTGTTTCTTCACTACTTTGTAGATTAACCCAAAGTACTTGACCTTCCTTCACAAGCACAGCACATGAATCCATCTTTTTCTTTTTATAATAAACTGCAACAAAATATACTAATGAGGTAATGACACAGTCACACAAAGCAAGTGAAGCCAATATAAAATATGTAGAGCTAAACTTGCTACAATGATAGTTCTCTCATCTAGGATATGTCTTAGGCACATCAGATCCTCCATGTGATTCTGGTGATATATCAGAATGCGAAACAAAGCAAAAGAATGACTTGCAACAGTTTGGGCAAAACAATACATGAAGAAAATGATGATAAATCCACTCCCATACCCTTTCCCTCAATGGAGATGCACCAAAATTTGTATGCTCTAACGAAAATAAATGGATACTTGAGGGATGTCGATGTCATTAACTCATTATCATCATCATCCTCACAGGCCACAACAACATCCAAGAGACCACGATATACTGAACAAGGAGACATAAATAAAAGCAAATAAGAAAAGCAATAAATTATAAAGTCTTGCCTTAGATTGTGGCCACTGGGCACTGGCTTGATGAAGGCTGACAGTTGGAGCTTGGAGGAGCGACGAAGGCAGAGGAGGGAGCTACGACGGCTGAGCGATCGAGAACGAGAAGGGCTGAGGTTGAGGAGTGACAGAGAAGCCGGAATAGTGGGACTGTGGGAGCACCATACACAGCGACGGGCGACGGGCGACAGGGCGACGGGCTAAGGCGAGGGAGGAAGACACCGTCTGGATCTTGTCATTTAGGGTTAGGTTTAGGGGGCGATGTGGTTGTCTGGTCGATTGCGGAGCACTGGACTACTGGAGCAGGGAATAGATTAGACTTTAGACTTTAGAGATCGAGATTCGAGGAGTTGAGATCTTGAGCTGTAGAGTGTAGAGGCAGTGGAGCAAGCCTGCAGGGATCATATTCACACTCCAAGTCCAAGCCCAAGCCGAGCCTAACTGAACTAGAGGGCCATCAAAAGGCAAAAAAACAAAAAAAAATTGCTGGCCAGCCCGCAAACCCGCGGGCCTACCCGCGTCAACCCACGGGTTAAGCGGTGCGGGCCTGTGCAACCCGCAGTTTTGCGGGCCTGAAAATAGCCAACCCTAACCCTGTCAAAACCCGCAACCCGCGGGTTGAGCCTGTTTTACCGGCTCTAGTTTTGAATACACAAAAAAATTTTTTTTAAGGTGCTGGATGAATATAAAAAAATATTTCATAATGTTGGATGTACCACAAAATATTGTAGAATCCTAGATGCACATGAAAAAACACTTAAACGTGCAGGATATACCTAAGGCTTTACCCCTTTACATGTGTGTTTGGGATAGCGGTAGGAAAAATGACTTATTATGATTCTAACTTATTAAAAATGACTTAATAGAAAAGTCAATTTATGATTCTAACTTATTATGACTCTAACTTAGACAATAAGTGTTTATAAATCGTGATTTACAGTATATGAGGTAAGGATATGAAAGGAGTTTTATCTCGATTTACGTAATAAGTGACTTAATAAAAAAGCTGTAGCGAGAGCTTATTAATAAGCAACTTATTTTACCCATGATGCAATTAGAAAATGTGATACCAAATACTGCAAAAATACAACCCATTTTTATTTAGGCATATTCCCAGAAAACGGGTTTATTTCTGCCCAAAACGTGATACCAAACTTTTCCTACACTTTTTTTGAGTTGGAGGTTGTTTGGTACGTACTTTTATGCTAATGGCGGCGGTCTCACCACAAAAAATAATTACTGTTAGTTAATTCTAGTTATTCTATAATTTTTGTAATGATTTTGTAAGTTTAAGGGCACTTTTACACTTTAAAAAAAAAACACATGGTATTAGCTGTGTTTTAAATAAAAAGTTATAGGGAAAATCTCAGAAAAATATCTCCAAAATAGGAAAATTTCGATTCAGTACTCCGAATTCCAAAATCCTGGATCAGTATCGTGTCAGTACGGATGAACAGTGCGGGGGGAGCCAAAAGACGATTTTGCCCTTCAGCCCTCATTCTCGCCACTTCAGAATAACAAATTCTTGATTTTACTTTCACAATAACAACACCGATATTGTTATTAACAACACCATATTCTATATTAACAACTCCCATTTCTTATTTCACAACTTCGTAATTTAAGTTTCAGGGCCAATAACAACACATTTTTCTTTATTAACAACACTGTATTTTACATTAACAATACTATATTTTTGAGATGCAAATATGTGAAAGAATAAAGAGGAGTTGTTAATTAAGAGCCTCGTGTTGTTATTCTGAAGTGGCGAGAATGAGGGCTGAAGGGAAAAATTGTCTTTTGGCGACCCTGCACTGTTTATCTGTACTGACATTGTACTAGTCCGGGATTTTGAAATTCGGAGTACTGAATCGACATTTTCCTATTTCGGAGATCTTTTTCTGGGATTTTTCCAAATTTATTGACCTTTTTACATCAATACCCATTTATTTGTATTACAGGAGGCCACAAGCACTTGTGAGTGAAAACAATAGTGACAGACGATTTAAAATAAAATTCCTATTCTAACCCATTTTGCGTTGCATGACTAGGTAAGGGACTAGAAGAAAAATTTAAAAACACACCACCAAATCTCATCGCATCTCTGTGCAAAATTGACTTGGTTTAGATTGCCTAGATTTAGCGATATCATCACCTTCAAATCTCTATGCAATTCAAGTATATGATACATCAATAAAATATAGAATTATGGTACACCGATCACCGAAGTGTTTTTTAATTGTGCATCCAATGCTCTAAAGAATTTTATGGTGTATTTAGCATCTTGAAGTGTTTTTTTAAGTGTGTCTATCACTCTAAAATACTTTTTTAAAAAAAAATTATATTTAATAATTCATATAATTTAAGATGCTGGATACACATAAAAAAATATTTCATATTGTTGGATGCACCAAAAAATAATTTAGAGAGCTGAACACTCCTAAAAAATACTTAAGGATGCTATGTACGCCACAAAATGCTATAATATACTAAATGCACATAAAAAAGACTTTAATTAATTGAATGCAGGTCCACCCTAAAATATATTTAGAGAGAAGTAGTATGAGTGGGATAGAAGCCACTTACAAATTGCAATTCAACTAGACAGGAAATGTGATTAATTAATTCGTATTTTTTTTCCCCCAAATCGATAACTCTTTTTTTTTTTTAATTCATAATATGGTCAAGCTAGTTTGGAGAGTACATACACCAAAACATACTAAACATAAAAAAGAATGTAATGAGTCCTCCCTCATGATGGGAATACACCCAAATAGATAACTCTAACTTAAGTGAATGGGGCTCAGCCCAATAGAGATGATCATGGAAAACACTGTTTGTGTCCTCCATATTCTAACTTATGCACAAACATGCTTGAAAATGAATAATATTATTACATGATACAGATAAGAAATATGTCACGATAAGTATGCTTAAAATAAGATCTATCCAGACAGTTATGTTTAAACATTACATACTCATTTTAAAGAGGTATTTCATCTAACATTTGTGTATACATTTTGTTTAATACTTTATCATTTTGTGAAATTAATTTTAAAACATAAAAGCATTTCTCATAAATCATTATCTAACTATTCAGTGTGTGTGTGTCCTCTAGGTTACAACCGACTCTTTAGGTCGTTAAATTAAAGACGAGGCCACTTTATCTCTATGGATATTTAATTTAATTATTGGAATTGACTTAATACTATACATTGACTAAGAGGACCAATCACCGTAGGTTCTAACACATCGCTCTACATTCTTTCAAATCACACCTCAAAATATCAAGCAAACTCATTATAAAAGAAAAGAACATATAAGGACATTCCGATCCATAAGGTAAAATAACTGTCCTAGCTTCTTTCTCTATTCATTTACAGATACTTCGTCTTCTTCTAATCCAAATGGTGTCTGTATTGCTCATGTGTTTACAAGCAAATTTCTTTTGATAAAGCTCACTTATAAATGTTTTCATTTCATTCTACCTTTTCTTCTTTCTGGGCTACCTCATGAAAGATGTCGCCAAGTCATTTTATTTTATTTTATGCCGAGCCATTTTCAAATAAGACTCAGATATTTTAAATCTCATTTTCTTTTAAGGGTTAAGGTGCAAATTTACCAATGAAGTTTTGTCCGAGGAGCGTTTGGCACAAATATCTTTTAGAAGAGGCAAAAATACCAATGAATAATTAAAAAGGGGCATCCACCACAAAAACCGTTAATCCGTACTAACGGCATTAAATTATAAGAGAAGAAAACTCCTAACGGCGTTAGTACGGATTTAACGGTTTTTGTGGTGGATGCCCCTTTTTAATTGTTCATTGGTATTTTTGCCCCTTCTAAAAGATATTTGTACCAGACGCTCCTCGGACAAAACTTCATTGGTAAATTTACACCTTAACCCTTCTTTTAATCCAATTCAAGAATCGTAATCTTTATATTACCAATTCCCAGAAACCTAACCTTCTCGACTCTAGAAGCTGGATCTCGGCAAGTGCTAGGAGAGGAAATTTTCCTGTTGCAGTCGAAAGTCAAGGTATGGAGGATTGTCATCAAAATTATACAGATTTTTAACACTGACGAAATAAAAATTTCCGTACATACTAATACTAATACTACTTCTGGTGGTATATATAAAGTATATATTCTTTTTTATGTTATAACGAGCGGAGGTGTACTGTATATATATAGTAAATATTCTTTTATTGTTTAAACATTATGATTAATTTTTTTTATTTGATAATCCCCAATCCTTTTTTTTTAATTAAGGGTTCCTCTTTCGAGGCTCAAAGGGTAAAGGATTTTCACCTCTCCTAACAAGTGTATTTCTCGGGATTTGAACTTATATTTTCATCCTTACGGAGCTGAGATCATTTACCAAATCAACCTATAACTTGTTGGCATGCTTCAAACCACTTTGTACTTGAGACTAGTTCTTTTTCATCTTTCTCGATAAGTGCGTGTTTTGGGATTTGAACTTGCGTTCTTCTTCTCATGAATCTGAAACCACTTACCATCTCAATTATCAGCTTATTGCTTGTGATTAAGTTTTTAAAATTTCATATAATAATATCCCTTTTAAATTTTAAAAATGAAAACTTTGGAGCAAAGGCTCTTCTATCACAAAGATTGAATAACGAAATCATTGGTTTCGTAAAGTTATTAACTAGTGGGGCCGAACGCAGAGTTGCTTCCTACGACTTGCTCAATTTTTTTTTTGATAATAAAAGATATTCTATAAATACATCAGAAGTTATCCTCCTGAGTCAACATGAAAATTCATCCTGTTTACATCGTTAATTAAAAGGGCTGTAATAGCATCAGGGGGCGAATATGTGATATGAAGATCAATCGCCATCTTCCAAGCTTCTTTTGCCATAGCGTCTGCAACCGTGTTAAACTCCCGAATGCAATGTGAAATTTCCACGTCCCAATCTCTATCCATCAGCGTTTGAACCTCCACAATAAGCTGAAAATCAGGGTGTTCCCGAGAAACGTTACCCTGAATTATATCGATTACTTCACTACAATCAGACTCAATCATGATTTTTCTGTATCCTCTATCCCATGCAACTTTTAGTCCCCACAAAACACCCCAAGCTTCCGCAGATACTACCGTTCCTTGCCCAATCTGATACATAAACCCCATCAGAAATTCACCATTGTGATCTCTCAACACACCTCCACACGTGCAAGTCCCTAAGTTGTCATTCCTAGATCCATCGGTATTAATCTTCACCCACCCAAGCGGTGGTGGCATCCATTGTTGTTGATTCCTTTCTGCACTCTTATTTTGAACCAAACTTGTATTTCCCCATGTTAAGCAGGCACGAGCACGGGCTAATATGGCATGACTACTCCAAGTGTTGTTATTAAAACATCTGTCATTTCGAGCTAACCAGATATGTCGGCATAGTACTGAAAACCAAAGACGAAACTCGAATCCCTGTATAACTTCTTTTCTCCCCGCCCACCATGTAAGCCAGTCATTTCTCTCAAAAGAGCCAAAGAATTGATCACGCCAATCCAGAGGTAAGAATCCTTTCCATAATTCAGAAGTGAATGGACAATCCCGCAAAACGTGGAGTACAGACTCGCTTGAGTTATGGCATATATCACAAAAACCCGTTGGATGACTACCTCGTTGATAACGCATTAAGTTTGTCATTAGACGACCATGAAAGCACAACCACAAGAAAAAACAGTACCTTTGAGGGACTTTCAATTTCCAAACACATCTCCTCCAGTTATTACTGTGTGGTTGTGGGGTGCCTACTAGATATTTGTAGGCTGATCTGATGTTGAACATTCCATCTGAAGACCATCTCCATACCGGAAAATCCTCCCCATTACGCTGATTAATATTAACACGTGCAATAGCTGTACATACATGACTTGGAAGTAGGTGCTGAAACTTTCTCATATCCCTCTGTCCGGATGAAGTGATACAATCAGCTACTCTCCATTCAGTAGCATTTCTAGGCAATTCTCTGATTACCAAACTCTGAAGCTTATCAAAATGCGGGACCCAAATGTCATTCCAGAAAGAAGTGTTCTCTCCATTGGTAACTCTCCATGTTAAGCTATCTTTGATCTTGTCCCAACAGTTACGAATACCCCTCCACGTATTAGACTCAGACCGGCGCTTCTCAACTTTAGGAATAATATCATTCCCGGCTTTATATTTTTCACGCAAAATCCTAACCCAGAGCGAATCTCTTCTGTTAATCATATTCCATCCAAGCTTCATCATGAAAGCCTGGTTCTGGTACCGAGCCAACCTAAGACCAAGGCCTCCATTCTCCTTACATGCACACACACTATCCCAGGAGACTAGATAAGGTTTTTTGCTTGCTGAGCTACTACCTCAGAGGAAGTTACGACAACGTTTATCAATTTCATCACAAAGTCCCAAAGGAAGAGGCACTATCTGCATAGCATAAGTTGGCATAGCCGACATAACAGACGACACAAGAGTATGTCTGGCAGCCATCGATAACATGTTAGACTTCCAATTGGCCAGGCGAGCATCCATCTTATCCAGAAGAAAACTGTACGTAGCCTTTGAACTTCGTTCATGTAAAATTGGCATTCCCAGATATTTCCCCAGATTTGACGTCGGGGTAAAATTCAGAAATTCACTGATTTCTCTGCTTTTTATATGATTTACATTCTTTGAGAAGTAAACTCTTGATTTTCCAGCATTTACTTTCTGTCCCGAAATGTCACAGAAGTCATCCAAGATAGCCTTAATAACCCCTGCGTTATCTAGATCTGCTTCTGCAAACAAAATGAGATCATCAGCAAAAAAAAAGAGAGACAGGAGTACCTCGTTTGGAGAGCCTAAACGGTTGCCAAATACCTTCTTCAACTGTCGTTTGTATAAGATGCCCCAATCTTTCCATCATGATAACAAAAAGATACGGCGATGTTGGGTCACCTTGTCTAACCCCTCTGGAAGGGCAAAACATATTAGTAGCTTCACCATTCCAAAGCAATTGCAAATGAGACGTCGACATACAAGCTTGAATAACTTTGCTCAGATATTCAGGAATCTTGAATTCTTTTAGACAGTCGTAGACAAAATTCCATCTCACCCGATCATAAGCCTTCTCTAAATCAATCTTGATGGCCATGAAACCCTTTTTTCTTTTTAAAGACTTCATAGAATGAATGATCTCCTGCACAAGTATAACATTATCTAAACTCTGACGCCCTTTAACAAAACTACACTGATTCGGGGCTATCACCAAAGGCGTAATTGCCTTGAGTCTGTTTGATATAACCTTCGTAACAATCTTGTAAACAACATTGCAAAGACTTATAGGACGAAAATCACGAAACGTCTCTGGATGTTCCACCTTCGGAATGAGAACAATCTGAGTCCCATTGATTTATCGTATCCACATCGGATCATTGAAAACTCTTTTCACTAATTCAATCACTGACGGTCTTACAGTTTCCCATTGGCTTTGGTAAAATAGTGGATTGAAACCGTCTGGCCCTGGTGCTTTCAACGGCCCCATATCAAACAAAGCTCTTTTAATCTCTTGCTCTTCAACCGATCTCCCCAGAATATGCAAATCTGCATCGTCAATCTCAGGATAAGTGCATCCAAATACCAAAGATCCATTATAATTATGGGTTTCTGTATACAAAGTTTTGAAGAATTGGCTTCCCAATCTCATAATTTCCGCTGCATTATAAGTCTATTCCCCAGATTCAAGCTTTAAAGCTTCAATTTTATTCCTTCTTCGTCTGCCATTAGCCACAGAATGGAAGTATCTAGTATTACGATCTTCATCCACATACCAATTAGCTCGAGAGTGTTGAAGCCACATGACTTCTTCCCGTGCCAAAAGTTTTTCAAGCTCTCCCCAAAGCTCCCCTCGTAACTTCTCAAGGTGCTCCGAGATACCTACCGAAGCCATCTTAGCATTAATCCCATCTAATCTTCGATATAATCTGTCTTTCATATAGGATATATTGCCGAAAACCTGTTTATTCCATAACCTCAGATCCTCAGTAAATTGTTTAACAGATCCGCACCAGTCATCCTCCACCCCCCAGTGTGAATGAACAAAATTATTGAAATCATCATGCATAACCCAGGGAGCGAAAAATCTAAAAGGCCTTCGATTCTTTGCCGTAAGAACATGAGATTCAGTATCAACCAACACCGGACAATGATCGGATTTATATTTTGGCAAATGTGTCGCTGTGACATTAGGATTATTTCTAAACCAGCAGTTATTAACCAAGGCTCTGTCTATTCTGCTCTGGCTATTCAGATTCCCCCAAGTAAATTGAGGTCTATTAAAACCAATATCAAGTAACTCGCTACTCAGAAGCCAATTCCGAAACGACCTATCAATACCATTAGTCTTCCTGTGATTCTTACTCCAGCGTTCCTCGGGATGAGAAACAGCATTAAAATCACCAATCACAACCCAGCCTCCCATAGTCAATTGCCGAATACCCTCAAGAGTCTGCCACAGTTGACGTCTAATAACCATATTTGGGTTCCCATACACCACAGTTAGAGACCACTCATCCCTGGTACCTTTATTAACCACCCCATGAACAAATTGATCCCTTGAAGAAGTAACAGAGAAATTTAAAGTAGAATCCCAAAACAACCACATACCTCCACTAAAACCACGAGCTTCAACCACGTGCATATTCATCCATCCCAACTTCCTAGCAATGAGCTTAGCTTTAACCCCTAGCTGTCTAGGCTCCAACAGGGCAAATAAATTAACTCCATGTTTGGTAACAACATCACTAAGTAACCTTCGAAAGGAGGCACCACCGACACCTCGAGTATTCCAAGTCATAATAATCATTAAAAAATTAATAAAATAAGAGAAGAACACAAACAACCCAGGCATTATTGAGACAAATGTCCCTCCTGAACATCTTCAATCCCATGCATCACCACATCATCAACACCTCCAAGTGGACTAATTCGAGGTACAACGGTCTCTTCTCCTTTTGCACCTGGGTCAATAGGATTGGAGGCTTCTAGACGAATAGCGGAGGAATTGGAATCTAATTTTATAACATTCTTCTTTCTTCCTGACCCCACTTCCCCACTTAAATTACAAGACGTTCCAGCTTCTTGTGTTTTCTCCATACTCAATATTTCTTGGGAAACTCCCTCCTCAATCCCTTTCTTTTTAGCTACTTGGATCCCACGTGTTTTATTCAACTTATTAAAATGCTCAACATGATTCACAGCATCACCACTAATCTCCTTTTTTCTTACATTTGAAATATCCGATCTATTATTACCCTTGCTCCCTTTATTTAGAACAGGTAGATGACTAGTTTTTTCTTTCGTATCCCACGACCTATCTTCTGGCTTTGAACTAACACGAATCTTCCCCTGATATGCGTTATCACCAGAACCACCATCAATAATTGTCATGTCTTCAACATTTAGAGCCTCAAACCGAGATCCTCCTCCCATATTTCTAGAAGGTAAATCATGCCTAGGCTCACGACTATAATTACCATTCCTTGCATTCGAGTTCCATTGCCCCCTTCTCCGACTTGGCGCCACCATCCACTCACCATACATTCCAGCAGTTATTTCGGAGGATGTGGACGATGGTGTTATAGCTGTAGAATTCGACGTGTTATCCGTGCATGCTGATTTTGACGTATTTTTACTTGATTATTTGAGCAATATTCAGTATCATGACCATACCGCCCACATGAGAAGCAAATCAAATGCAGACCCTCATAAACAATCTTCTTTTCTTTCCCATTAATCATCATGGATGGAAGCAAAGGTGCATTCAAATCAATCTCAACACATATATGGGCAAAATGCCCTTTGGTTTGCCTAAGGGTATTATTATCCACTTTTAGAACCCTTCCAATTTGGTTACCCACCACATATAAAATACCCTTATCATAAAAATCAACAGGGAACTTAGGAATTCTTACCCATACTGCAATTTTGGAAACCTCACCAGAATCGGGATCAAACTCTGACTTCAATGGCTGCACTGCTAGGTAATGATCCATATATAACCAAGGGCCTCTTGTTAACGCAAAATCATAGTCCTCCTTATTGCTCATACGAACCAGAAAATACCCAGAGCCTATCTCAATAGTTTCAACCTGCCCTCTACGTCCCCATAACTGTTGCAGTTTTCGACCCAATTGATCCTCCCGTACCATTCTGCCAAGTAATCTAACGAATAACGATGTAGACCATTTCCGAGCTAGTTTCATTCTAAACTCCGGAGACACAATGATATTTGGACCCTTCTTTGTTATCTCCACCTCAATTCTGGACTTCCATCCGTCTCCTTTCCACCATTCTTCTTCTTCATCTGAACATTCCTCCCTTGTCTGATCTTCGACACATGCCTCCTTATATGATCTTTTTGGTGCTTCCGGTATAATTGTTTCCTCTTCAATATCCTCATCCCTCATCCAGTCTTCAACCCGTGGGGCTAATGATTGCTTACCTGTGAACTCTTCATCATCATCTTGAATTTTCTTTGAATTACGCTCCAATGCATCACTCTTCATCATCATTGGCACTGAAACCATTCTTTCAGGACTACGATCCCTCTCACGTTCAATCATGTCTAGCAGCTCCAAAGCCGTCCAGACGATGAAAAAATACAATCTTGCACAAATATTTTCAAAAAAAAAAACCAAAAAAAAAAACAAAAAAAAAAACCAAAAAAAAAAAGAAAGAGAGAAAACCGGATAAAAAAAAACCAAAAGAGAAAATAAAAATAAAAATAAAAATAAAAAATTCTTTTCTTACCTTAATGGAAACTGCACAGTGAGTAAAGAACCGACTGGAATTAACAGATCCGTCGAAGCAATGTACTGAAGAATCAGATCTGAAAGTTTCTGCAGTTTTCCTGAGAAACGCTTGAGCACAGCATCGCTCGCATCGTTTTCTTCTTTTTGGGAATTGCAGCTTTACTGTAAATTGCCGCTTTACAGATCTACGCCAATCACGATGGACAAATCAGCCCCAACAACAATACGGGTTCTGTCAAGCACTCTCACGCTATCACTTCGTGCGCTGTGCAACTGATGATCGTGAGTCTGCTCTCTCGTCTTCAGCATGAAAACACTCTTCTGTGCAACTTTCAATTTCGGTCGAATGGCGACAGCCTTTGGCGAACCTCTTCTCTGCCTCTCCCGACTTGCTCAATTTTACCCAACGCCCAATACCACCTTGCTCCATTTATTGTTGGTAATTAAAAAACAAAAAGTAACTACCTTCGGTTAGTTTGATCAATTAATTTATAAATTCCAAAAAAGTGGATAATTTATATTTTGTAATTAGTGTGATTGTTTTTAAATTATGTATACTATTATCGAACTTTTTATCAGCAGTGTAATTAGTGTGATTGTTTTTAAATTATGTATATTATTATCGAACTTTTTATCAGCAGGAATAAGTGCTCTTGTTTTCTAAAAAATAAATTGGTATAAAATTCACATGTGCTGATACTGAATATATATGTGTGTGTTTATATATATATATATATATAATGAAGTGTTAAAAAATAATATGTATGTATAAATTTTGCAGATAAATGGGAGCGTTATTTAGTGTTGATGTAGAGAATTCTCCTGAAACTGGAACACCTAGTTGTGTTGATGTAGAGAATCCTCCTGAAACTGGAACACGTAGTCAACCCCGATTATGGAGGGTTGATTCAGCTACTTTTAAGAGACCTTGCCTTACCTATTTAGAAGAAGATACAGGTAATTAACTACATACTCTCTCCATTCTTTCTAACGTCAAATAAAACATTAATGTGTTCAATTATTTTGGGTTTCCTCACGATTTTCCTATAACTTTAACAAAAATAACTAATTTAGCACTTATCATCAAATATTTTTTAATATTTTGATAAATTTAACATTCATGTATTCTTATACTTAGAAGAAAATGATATAGAAACACACATCTGATATCTACACTCATAATTGCTTTTCCATTTATATTACAGATATATATTTTTAATCATTCTGTTTGGCAATGATTTTGTCACTAAGGCAATTCATAAAAATAACGTAATAAATAAATAGTTGTTTTTGGGGCAAATAAAAAAAAAGTTGTTTTGTAACTTGCAATATATACATTAGTATGTTTTCAGAAAAGTTTGTCCATCAACGGGATTTTCATTGGAAATTTTGGTGATGAATATTTAATAAGCTATTTCTGGACACTTGGAGATTGCTAAGTTATTGTACCGAGCAAATCCTTTCTTACCAAAAATAAGAAGTGGAACAGGTTTCACTCCTCTTCTTTTTGCTGCATTACAAGGAAAAGCTGATGTGGCCAACTATCTATTCTCTCTCACTGCTAATGATGAAAATTTTAATGAAGCGGAATGGAATACGTTATTCCTTACTTGCATTGAATCTGGTATTTATGGTAAGTGTATGTTGCCTTTATATATATATATATATATATATAAAGCATGAATACACTCACTTATTATAAGTGAAGTATAGGTAGTTGGGCACCAATAAGTATTCGGTACGTATTAAAACTACAAAAAAACAGTGAATTAGCGATGGAATTGAATGATTTCATCATCAGATAGACTGTCACTAACTAGTCAATGATAGAATTCCATCTCTAATTAATTGGTGTTTTGTAGCATAAAAAGTCGCCATTTTTTGTGAAGTGTTTGAACTTAATTGACATGTAGCTCTATGCTTCTTATTAAACCATCAACTTTTAGAATTTGCATTTCTTGGCTACTTTTTCTATATTTCGTAGATTTAGCATTGCAAGTGTTGGAAGCTAGGCCAGGAGTAGCATTTGCAAGGGATGTAGATGATAGGATGACAGGTTTGCATATCATAGCTCATAAGATAGAAGATTTGGGAAGTGGTAAATTAGCATTGTAACTACATGTTTATGGAATAGTACTTGCTAACACTACAAAAAAAAGGTATTTTGTAGCGGTGCAATTGTAGCGGTTATATTAAACCACTACAAATTATAGTATTTGTAGCGGTTTTCACCTAAACCGCTACAAATTTGTAGCGGCAAGATTTTTTGTAGCGGTTTCCTACAAAAAACCGCTACAAATTTGGCGCGAAATTCCCGCCAAAACTTGTAGCGGTGATTTTGTAGCGGTTAATGCACAGAAACCGCTACAAAATACCAAAGGTCAGAATTTTGTAGCGGTTTTGGACAATAACCTCTACAGAATTTCAGGAGTCTCGACATTTGTAGCGGTTTTGGGCAATAACCGCTACAGAATTTCAAACATTGTGAACTTTTGTAGCGGTTATTGTAGAACCGCTACAAATTTAATTATTTGTAGTGGTTAGAGTAGCGGTTATTTGAATAACCGCTACTAATATCTGGCCTATTTAAACCCCCACGTCCTTCATTTCTCCTTTTGCTCATTTTGTTTCCTGAGGTTTCTCTGAGTGATTTCTTCGAGATTTGAGCGTTCAGACGTCTCTATAGGAGTTTTTGCTCAGTATTCTGCAGTATTCGCACTTGAGGTATGTATATAACACGTATTTTTATTTATATTTGTATTTTTATTATATTTTTGCATAATAATGTGACTAATTTTTTTTAAATTTTTACAGTTGATATGGCTTCAGGACAGGATAAGGGGAAGGCCCCTGAGGTCCCCAGACCGATTTTACGGGGTGGCAGCAGCCGGGCAGGGGGCAGAGGGAGGGGTCAGCGCGCAGGCAGGGCTACCACGGTATCTCAGCCCATCCCCCCACAGGCACCGCAGACGATCCCACAGGCAACGACCGCACCAGAGGTGCCTGAGGTGGAGATGTAACCCCCTTCGATAATCAGGCCGGGATTAACATTTAAGCACATTTAATTATCGAATGAGAAATCTGGAACAAATAAAAAACTTTTTTAAACACCTGTACAAATGGATCTCCATTCATTTCATTTATTAAAACAAATGGCCTATTTGGTCCGTTACATATACAATATCAGAGTAAGCACAATTCCCGACGTTCACCCGGGATAATAACATTAATCCAAAGGTTTATACAGGGCATCATTACCCATCTCAGTATCCATACCGGGGATTACACAAAACTATAGTACTATGATCTATACAATATATTTACAATGATCCAAAATGATAACCAATTCGATATAAAACCAAAATATTTAACTAAGACTACCGCTGGCAGTCCTAATCGTCCTTTGCCACTTGCTTGCCTTTCGATCCACTTGCCCTGTCTAAAAATGTTATTTGGAAAGAATGAGATTCTAGAGAATCCCAGTAGCAACAGTTTATTTATATGATGCATACATACAAAGCAAGTCACATATATCACAATGCAGCAATTAATATTCGAGACCGGGCTTTCGCCACGTTCCCTTCACTTTATACGAGGTCGGGCTTACGCCACGCCCCATCACTTTATCAATATTCGAGTCCGGGCTTTCGCCATGTCCCCTTCACTTTCACTACAATCGATGACTAATACAAATAAGCAATGCAATACACATGATATAGGATAAAGTGTCACTACCTTTGTCTTTCCTTCCTTGAGCAGGCACAGGCCTTCTATGCTCCGGGCAGATATCAAATCCTAAAGTCATAATTAAGGATGAAACATTATTCTCTATTCCAATACTCAATTAACTCTTCAACACTTAGATTTGGTTATCAATAATGACCCTTAAGAAGCCACAAATGCCTCTAATAAAACCCCTAAAAGGTTAGGAAACAATAGGGTGAAGATCTCTTTTCGAAAACACCAAGTGCTGGAACACAGGGGTGGGCCGCGGCCCAAATATGGTCAGAAGGCCGTGGGCTGCGGCCCGCCTCTCATGGGCCGCGGCCCGAATCAGGTCAGAAAGGTTTGGGCCACGGCCAGCCACCTTGGGCCGCGGTCAAGAAATTTCCTGACTCTTGGCTGAACTTCAAAAAACCATAACTAATTCTAGAAAAATCGAAACGAGGTGATTCCAAAGCCAAATGAAAGGTATATAAGTCCTATTTCAAGGAAAAATATAGCCCTTCACTGGAAATCACTACACAAATACAGAATCACCAAAAACTAACCACTACTCCAAAACAGAGTTCTGTTTTTGTACCAAACTTTGGAAAAGCATAAATCTCAGAATAAAAAACGAAATGACACCAAATATATGTCCATTTTGAAGCTTGGGATGTGAAATTTAAGATTGGAAAGTTTCAAAATTTTCTGAAATCATTTGGTCATTCAAAACGTCCACACAAATAAACTGCCCAGACAGAGTTCACATTGACAGCATTTTCCAACTTTTCTACCAAAGTGTTCAATGACTCCAAAATCATTAACCAAACATATTCCCATACAATTTTCCATAAGGAACACAATGGTAACCTCAAAATGACCAAATTCACAATCTAACCACATGCCCTGTTTTGACCAATTCATCAAAACCAACACAAAGTTCCCAAACTTTACTTTTAATGATTCAAACCAATCCATTTGTCCAAAAGACATCACAGTATACCATTTCCATGATCACAACATGCCAAACTCACTAAGACCCTAATTTTCAAAAATAGGGCAGAAAATTCCAGATAAATCAATGCTCACCAACAACCACAATATATATATCAAAAAGGAGATAACACTCACCTCTTTCACTTTGCCAAAGAGATTTCTTGATTCTTCAACTTTCACAATCTCTTGAGGTCACAAACTAACACCAATGAACACATTACAACCATCAAAATGAAGCTCTTCATTCAAGGATCAACATTAAAGAAGGAAGTTTGAGCAATAGAAGCCATTTTCCTTACCTTTTTGCAAGCTTTTCTTCTTCTATTTTCTGCAACAATGGCGCCACCCAAGGAGATAAGAGAGAGAACGAGAGAGAGAGATGGAGGAGGAGTGAAGAAGAAGCACAAATGATGACAATACTCCCTCCATTCAGATTTCCAGCGCACAAGAGGGAAGAGAGGAGAGAGAAATGCATTTAAAAATTCCCTTTTGACTTTTCTCATATCTCCCCTACATGTGAGCTTGCCATGTGTCCACCCCTCATTGGCTCTCACTCACTAAATCACCAATTAATCTCTCTAATCCTTCCATTAGCCATTTTAATTACACTTCTCATTTTCTCTTAGTTAGTAATTAATTTCCCCATTAATTACCAACTTATGCCAATAATTCCATTCTTTCAATTTTCAACAATTATGACATATTAAATAATATTGTCACAAATATACATTAATTTCACTTTAATCCGATAATTATCCTCAATAATTATCATTAGGCCTTAATTGAAAATTGGGATGCCTAAAGTCCCACGCTGGGGGACTTTAGGCGTCCCAAACTTTAATTTGGGACGCCTAAAGTCCCCCCAGGGTGGGACTTTAGGCATCCCAAATGTCATTTGGGATGTCTAAGGTCCCACCCTGGGGGACTTTAGACCTCCCAATTCTTAATGTGGGACGTCTAAAAGTTAGGTTTTTTTATACCATAATTTACATTCTGTATTACCCAACGAATTCAAACTGCAGAAACAGAATAGAAGATGGATTCATAAACCACACTGTCCGTTACAAACTGGTAAGGACATCCAGCACTACAATCTTTACTATATATACATACAATAACCTTTCATACAACCTACTACTATATATATCAACAAAAAACAACCAGAAAGTGTCAAAACGCTGTCATCACACAACTACAAACTGATATAAAATAAAAAGTTTACTGCTCTATATGTTGAAGAATATGTCCAGCCAAAAGATCTCTGATCAAATCAAGGTCTTCACGTAGGTAGGCATCTTCATTATCAAAAATCTGAAAATTAGAAAGTAAGCTTTGATGAAATGAATCTCAAGCAAATGAATTAATTAGCATTTCGATTAGAACACCAAAAATATTATCATTTGAGAATGAAGAAGCGATTACCTTTTCAAAATCGCTAGTAATTCCACTTTGAGTTATGTTATACATATAAAGTATAACATAATATCCGCATTCAGTGTTGCCAGGTTGCCGAGGGCACTTTAAATCAAAGGGATGCAATTGGTTGTTAAAATCAATAAAGGTATGTCTAAAAGGACCATCAATGAAACAATTAGGTAGGATCAAATGTACTTATTATGGGATAAAACCACTTTGGCTTTTTAACAACTGTACCCTCGCGTGACCCACCTAGGACTCTATATGTTTGACAAGCACTATCATGAAAAGCAAAATGAACAGAAATTAGAACCATTCATATTTTTTTTGGTTGTCAATGAAATACAAACAGAATAACTTACTTGTCGAAGATGGATTTTGTATCTCTGTCTGGCTTTTTACTCAAGGGATCAAACCAATAGACTACGTTGCGGCAGGGACATATAACACACAAACTCCAGTGGTAACTTTAACAACATGTACACATTAAAATGAAGTTAGATGAGTGAGAAGACAATTATTTATTAAACTTCTTAAATTGACAAAATGTAAATACGAACCGTTGGACAATGGGTGCTAGATAACAACGAAGTTTGGTTTGTGCCATTGCGTAGCCGACATAGTGAGTCCTATGCGCCACAGTACAAGTATCCCCTGTAGTATTCGCAGGACATAAGAATCCATACCAATCACGTCTTTCCATGTTTGTGCAGAAATCGTGGAAGGTGCTATAATAGAATTAAAATAAGGAATCAATTATTGAATGTATGAAAACAAAAAACCACTAAATGAATTCTATGGGAAAATTGAAAAAAAACTTACCGGGCTGCAAATTTCACCCAGCCTGCATCTATCTCCTCCAACCTGATAAACTGCTTGAGATCTGTATTGTCAATCGTGTAGGGATACTCCACTTGGCCTACAATCCCTGAAGGCATCTTCAAGTCAATCTGTTTAATGCCCTTGTAGATCTGTTGCAGCCGTGCTAAGTAGGGCCATTTGCTCGCAGCTTCGTCATCCTTTTAGAACATCAAAAAACAAATTGTTATTAGGATGCCAACAGATTTTTAGTAACAGTAAGGTAATTCCTACCATTGGAGGTGTTGTGTCTAAACCAATAAGATTGCGAGGCCAAAGGATGAAAGATCCTATCACTTGACCTAACGTGCCAACCTCTGGATCAGGAACAGGGATGGTTGTACCTTCTTCCCCCTTTCTTACACTCGTCACATTCACCCTACGAAAATCCTCCGGAATTTGCTGATTATGGTGGGTGGTAGCACGAGTGTGAACGAGAGCATCAGCAACAACGCGCAACAGTGGATCATCCAAATAAAGGGTGTAAGGGTCTCCCGACACTGGAGTGGGAGAAGGGTTGCCAAGTGGTTGCTCCAGAGGGTTGTAACTTCCTCTGGTGCTATTGAAGGCCGGGGATTCCTGAGTTCTATGCTTGTCCCTTGCCCTTTGTGCTTCAAACATCTTTGCCATTTCAAGTTGAAGCTCTGGCAACAGCTCTTGTCGGAGCTTGTCGCGAAGGTTGGCCTCGATCTCTCGTTCGAGCTCCTCTCGAATCTTGGCCACAACGTCCTTACTAGGTCCAGCTTGTGACAAATAACGTGGGTCTCGTCCAAAATACCTCGCGGCACTAACTCCCCGTGTCTCTCCTCGAACACGACCAAGGTCATCTGCCTTCTGAATAGCCGTTGACAAGATGTCCATCCGTCTACTTGGATTGAATGAACCTTGGCTACTCTTCTCGTCCAGTTCATCCTATAGCATGCAGTTTATCGTAAATGTATCGAAACCACTCGCGATATGTAAAAAATTAGGTACTTATGGTATAACTACTTACAATCCTCGTAGCAACCTCAGCAACAGTCGGATTTATGTACTTCCCAGCCTTAATCCTCCCTGCTTTCCATTTTTTGTGACGTGGAGGAGGTGCCGGTGGCTGGATAACAACGCTAGGATCAGATTCCGCTGCTTCCTTCATTTTCTCTAACTCTTCTGCCATCATTTGCCGCTCAAGCTTCTAATATCCACCGCGAGACATGAAATGTTGATATTTATTTTCTGCTTGCCTCTGGGCATTTGCTGCACTTAATTTCTATGAATGAAAAACAACAAAAAATAAATTAACAATATAAAGTATATGGAAATTACAAGTTATATATCATGATGATAGAAATCTTACCAAAAACTCAAGATCTGCTCGTGATGCCGCAAACAACCTCCAGTCCTCTGGAGACAAATACGTATACTGTGCACATGGATCCTGACCCCTAAGGGCCCCTCGAATGTACCGTGCTGTTAGCTTGTTCTTGAAACCTTTCCATCGTACACGAACCTCATCCATCTAGTGCCTATACATCTCCGTGGTGTCTGGGACATCGTATGTTTGCTGCAAAGTAAAACATAAGATTATTATATTTCAAACAATAAGAACAAAGCTACAATGCATCAAAACTTACATACCAAAAGTTGCTGCCAAATCATGTTTTTCATTTTTGGGGGAACCAATCTCCAATTATCGTAGGTAATGCGCACTTTGTTTCGAGCCAAAAGTCCTACGTAGCTAATGAAGTGGTCTTCCTCAGGACCAACTGGATTCAGATTGTCATCGAAGTCTATATGCAGCCTCTCCTGTTGATGTTCATGACGTGCAACCAATGCTCCCATCTTTGTACAGCCTCTAACCCTCCTTCTTGCAGGGGGTTCAACTCTAGGCCTTTTGTCATTGCTAGAGCTTTCGTCATCTCTACGCCTCTCATCATCACTAGAGTTGTCCATATTCCTGTTAACACAAAAAGTGACATCAGAAACGTAAATAAATTGCAATGAAAATGAAATATACTAAGCGGAAAGTAAAACAGAAAAAACACAGTTCTCGTTTATAAATTAAGGTCTTACTCTATATTGTTTCCCATAGTCCTTCACCATGGTCATTTCTTACAGCATATTTGTCATCATCTACCAATTCTACTTCATTTGTTCGAGGTGTAGTTGTTGTGAAAGGTGGTGTGTCATCAAGATTGAAGGTCGGATCACCATACTTCTGTTTTTTACTTTTAAGGATAATGGACATGTTTTTGCTGGCAGGATCGGTGACATAAAACACTTGTTTCGCCTGGCTTGCTAAAATGAAGGGCTCGTCTCTATAGCCAACTCTTCGAAGATCGACTGAGACAAATCCAAATTGTTTATCTATTACCACGGCATTATTGCTAACCCACTTACATTTAAATAAAGCAACTTTGAACTTGTTGTATGTCATCTCCCATATTTCTTCTATAACTCCATAATAGGCCATAGACGCTAATATGGGGTTTTTGTCTCTCGAACTGGAAAAGTGCATAGATTCAGCTTCTACCATGACCCCACTATTTTGCATAGTACTTCTGTCATCTTGCTCTTTGGTATAGAAAGAATAGCCATTTATATCATAACCGTTCCAAGTAATGACCTGAAACGAAGGTCCCCAAGCTAGCCACTCGATTGTCTTAGACACACCAATCTCGTGCAAAACCTTTTCCTCGAACCACTACATGAATGTCTTGTTTTGCTCAATAGCAATCTACATGTCATTCTTCCTTGGATTCTTATTCTTCAAAGTCTTTCTGTGTTCATTTATGTAAGGTTGAACTTCTTCCATATTATTCAGGATATACAAGTGGGCTTGCAACACCTCTTCACGAGGAACATTCTTCACTTTCAATCCTCGTGTTCCCTTGCTTCTCCCTTCTTCATGCCAAGATTGTTCCTTCTTCCCTGACATATAATCTTTGCAAAAATCCATAGCCTCCTCAACTACATATCTTTCTACTATTGAGGCTTCTGGTCGATAAGGATTTTTAGAATACCCTTTTAAGATCTTCATGTATCGCTCGAAAGGGTACATCCACCTCAGGTAAACTGAACCGCATAGCCTTACCTCCCTCACCAAATGAACTACCAAATGCACCAATATATCAAAAAATGAAGGAGGAAAGTGCATCTCTAGTTGTGCAAAATAATGTAACCCTCATTTTCTAGTTCATCCAACTTTTCAGTGTCAATGACTTTATTACAGATAGCATTGAAGAAAACGCACAATCTTGTCACTGTGGTTCGTACTTCATCTTTCATTATGCCTCTAATAGCTACTGGTAATAGTTGTTGCATCAACACATGATAATCATGGGACTTCATTCCCACTAACTTCAAATCGTCCATTGAGACACATCTTCTCACATTCGAGGAATACCCTTACAGCACCTTCATTTCATGCAAACACCCACACAAACTTCTTTTCTCTACTTTTGATAGTGTATGCGCTGCTGGCTCCATGTATGCCCTCCTACCATCATCTCTTAGTTGTGGATGTAACCGTTCTCTTATTCCCATATCGACAAGGTCTAATCTCGCATTAATCCCATCCTTAGTCTTCCCTGGTATATGCAAAAGCGTACTGATAAGGCTATCACAAACATTCTTCTCCACATGCATCACATCAATACTGTGTCTCACGTCAAGCGAATGCCAATATGGAAGATCAAAGAAAATGGATCTCTTCTTCCATATGTTCTTCTCACCCGCAACCCTCTGATTCTTACCAAAAGTGACATGGATACGTTCCACTTGACTGTAGACTTCCTCTCTGGTTAATGACTTTGGAGCCATTCTATGCTCCGGTAAGCCGTTAAACCGCTTTCTTAGCCTACGATACTGGTGGAACCGATGAAGAAACCTCCTGTGGCCAAGGTAGACAGTTTTTCTTCCATGCTTTAGTTGTTGGAAGTGTGTGTCTGCTTCACATATTGGGCATGCTTTGTGACCTTTCTCGCTGTACCCTGACAAGTTTCCGTACGCAGGGAAGTCATTTATCGTTGTGAAAATCATTGCACGTAGCTTGAAAGACTCCTTCTTATAAGCATCAAACACATCTACGCCTTCCTCCCACAACTTCTTCAAGTCCTCAATCAAAGATGCCAAACAGACATCAATATCGTTCCCTGGCTATTTTGGTCCAGAAATCATCATAGATAGCATCATATACTTACGTTTCATACATAGCCAGGGAGACAAGTTGTATATTACAAGGAGAACCGGCCACGCACTATATGTGCTAGTAAGAGTTCTATACGGATTGATGCCGTCTATACAAAGCCCAAGCCGTAGGTTTCTCGGCTCGTTGCCAAATTGAGGGAACATTTCATTTATTTTTTGCCATTGTGGAGAGTCAGCTGGGTGCCGAAGATATTTCCCATCAGATATTCTCTCATCAGAGTGCCATCTCAACTTCTTCGCTTTTGTTGCACTCGCAAACAAACGTTTAAAACGTGGTATTATTGGAAGATACCACATAACCTTTAAAGGTTGCCTTTTACTTGTCACATCACCATAACCACCATCTTTTTTCACTTTATATCGTGCAGTTTTACACTTAGGACACTCACTAAGACCTCCGTACTCATTTCTGTATAGTACGCAGTCATTAGGGCAATCATATATCTTTTTATACTCCATACCCATTGTAGACAGGATTTTCTTGGCCTCATACATACGATTTGGAAGTACATTATCCTCCGGAAACATATCACACAATAGTTCAAGTAGCAATGTGAAACTACTATCGGTCTACCCACAAGTTGCCTTTAAGTTAACCAAATGTAATGTTCCTGTCAGCCGCGTGTACTTACTACCACTGTACAATGGTGTCTCTGCATCACTCCGCAGGCTGTCATACTCCTGCGACTGCGCAAAGGATTCTGCCTCAACATCGTTAATCATTCTCTCCATTCTATCTTCATCTATGACATCCACAGCTTCCTTCTTGTGTGAAGGACAATCAGTTACTTCCTCACCATGCCATATCCACCTTGTGTATCGCAGATTTATTCCATCACAAAGTAGGTGATCCTTTATGACATCAACATCCCATCTACTCTCATTCAAACAATTGACACAAGGACAAAAATACTTCCCATTTCTTGCAGGAGCATTCTTTTTAGCGAATTCAATAAATTTGTCCACCCCTTTCTCATATTCTTCACTAGTTCTCAAAGCATTCATCCAACTATGATCCATTTTGTTACCACCTAAGGCATTACCAATAACATTCACACGTTTAGTACAATTCTCAACGACATATGATGGGATTGCCTAATTAAGTTATCAACCCAATTTAGGATTTTAAAATATGGGCTTAATAACTTTATTGCCCCCTCCTAGCCTCCTCTCTCCTCTTAAAAGGATTTCAGTGCTATGTAACTTATTTTTTTAATAAGTATATATATATAAAATTAATGTATAATAAAATAAATACAATAAGATTAAATTAAAGAATTTTTTTGAGGTTTGGAAGAATTAAAAAAAAACGAGTTTCATATTAACAAAACAATTTTAAGTTGAGTTCTTCCAAAAATAAAATTGTTTTATTGAAAATATTTAGATAAAAATCATTTAATGAATATTGGGGTTATGGTTTTCTTTTTTAGTTTTGGCTTGAATTATTCTTCATAATTCGTTTGGAATACAAGAATTTCTTTAATTTAAATAAATCATATTTTATTTTATTATATATACTAATTAATGGTGCAGGAACAAGACCAATGAAATGGGGTGGTGCCACTACGTGTGTATGGATAAATCTCCATTGGCTTATAAAAGCTAGATTTCCCTAAAACTGAACAACAAGGATTTCTATTATACACAAGTAAATTTATATTTAAACAAGAAAATAAACCATTCCCGAATAAATGCAATTTAAGCAATATAACCACACCA
This sequence comes from Inga oerstediana, assembly GCA_963210345.1. NCBI lineage: Eukaryota > Viridiplantae > Streptophyta > Magnoliopsida > Fabales > Fabaceae > Inga > Inga oerstediana. The sequence continues at coordinate 68,620,814 of OY723403.1, forward strand.
AACACATCAGGCTAATCTCAACCATCTCAATATAAGCAATATATAAGCACAATCTTAACCATTTCAAGTAAATTTATATTTCAAAATCAAAATATACCATTCTGTTACAAAAAGAAAAACAAGAAGAAAATAAACCAACCTGATCAGGGGCGCCCACTAGCTAGTATGTTAGAGAGGTAGAGAAGACGTTGGAGATCCACGGTGGTGTGCACAACAATGGAAGGACGGAGGTGGAGGAGAGAGCAAAAATCTACCCACTGTGGAGGAGGTGAAGTTGCAGCAGGGTCGGTTGCGTGCGTTGAAGAAACAAAGAGGAAGAAGAAGGGAGGAGGGAGGAGTTGAAGAAACAAAGAGCTTGAACAAGGGAGGAGGGAGGAGTTGAAGAAAAAAACAAAGAGGAGGGCCGACGGTGGGTGGGGAGAGGAGGAAGAAGAGTAAAGTTATTGTTGAGAGGATGTGAGGAGAGGTGTGATAGATGAGAAGACGCATGTCAGACAAGTGTCTGACATGCGGGTAAGGGACGCCTTTAGGCGTCCCAAATGGCATTTGGGACGCCTAAAGTCCCTACTTTAGGCGTCCCAAATTCATTTGGGACGCCTAAACCCAGCTCCAAGAGCTAAAAAAAATTTATGAAATTTATATTTCGTGCAAGGAAGCACTTTAGACGTCCCAAATTCAAATTTGGGACGCCTAAAGGTTCCCCTACATATATATAATTACGAAAATGCCACCGCCTCCCTTTTTAACCACCCAATTTTCAATTTGGCACGTCCTTGGGGGTGGTTATATCTCAATTCTATAGTAGTGCAAGATCGTCTGTCCGTGTCAGAAATGCAAGTTCAAGAAGTAGCATGCACGAAATGTTGTGAAGGAATATTTGCTTGTGAAGCCTTTCCCTGAGGACTATACGTTCTGGGCAGTTCATGGTGAGAAGGCCGGCATTAGATATGACGATGCTCTTCTTCGAAGTTCTCAAGTAGGCGTTTAAGTAGATGAAGATGATCCTGTGAATGATGCTGTGCGTGATGCGTTTGGATTTCAAGGCGACAACTTCAATGAAGAAGTGCACGGCTCTGAGCCGGTTTTTATGGGGAATGAAGCAGCTCGGGATTTTTTCAGCTTGATGGATGAGGCAGATCGTCCTTTATATCAAGGTTGTCGCAAATATTCTAAATTATCTTTCTTGATCAAATTGTATCATATCAAGTGCTTGTGTGGGATCACAGATAAGGGAATGTTGATGTTGCTCGACTTATTACAAGATGCATTCCCCGACGCCGAGATTCCCACAACATTCTACGAGGCCAAGAAGATTATCAACAGGTTGAGGTTGAATTATCAAAAGATTGATGCGTGCCCAAATGATTGTATGCTGTATTGGGGAGACGATTCCAGCAGGGAGACGTGTAAGAGATGTCACACATCAAGGTACAAGACAATTCGGAAGGGGAAAAAGCAGAAGAAGAAACCTGTAAAGATTCTCAGGTACTTCCCTTTGAAACCTCGTCTACAAAGATTATTGATGTCGTCTAAAACTGCTGAGCACATGAGGTGGCATGCCGTTGATAAAAACGAAGACAGTAAATTAAGACATCCGCGGGATGCAGCTGCTTGGAAAATGTTTGACAATGACTTTCCAGATTTTGCGACTGACCCCAGAAATGTTCGGCTTGCGTTGGCGACCGACGGTTTCAATCCTTTCGGGAATCTTAGCACAAGTTACAGTATTTGGCCGGTAGTCTTAGTTCCCTACAACTTACCCCCTGGATGTGTATGAAACAAAGCTCTTTCATTATGTCTATGATCATTCTAGGCAAAAAGGCACCAGGCAATGACATCGATGTGTATCTCCAACCGCTTATTGCGGAATTGCTTGACCTGTGGAATGTCGGCTTGGAGACATACGACGCTTACAGCAAGACTTTGTTCAACATGCGTGCAGCCTTGATGTGGACGATTAGTGACTTTCCTGGCCTTGGCACATTATCTGGTTGGAATGTGCATACTGGGTCGGTGTGTCCAGCTTGCAATTTCGACTCTGACGCATTACGCCTTCCCCACAGCCGAAAGTGGTGCTTTATAGGGCATCGGAGGTTTCTCGATGGAACGCATAAGTTCATATTGCAACGGAATCGCTTCAATGGGAAACCAAAGAAAAGAGGACCACCTCAGACTTTGTCTGGTACAGATATCTTACAGCAGCTTGAGCATGTTGACTTCGAGTTTGGAAAAAGCGACGATTCAGCACAAACTCGCCAAAAGATGCACAGGACTTCGGCGCCTCAGCAATGGAAGAAGATAAGTATTTTCTTCACGCTTCCATATTGGAGATCTAATTTACTTCGCCACAGTCTTGATGTAATGCACATTGAAAAGAATGTTTGCGACAATGTGCTGTATACGCTGCTTAACGAACCCGGCAAGACAAAAGATCACCTTCAAGCGAGGAAAGATTTACGCGACATGGGAGTTCGTGAAGACGCTTGGCCAGATGAGCACGACGGATTTACACCGGCAAAGTTTACCCTCACAAAACCGAACAAGGATGTGTTCCTTGCGACGTTGAAGAAATTAAAAGTTCCTGATGGGTATTCAAGCAACATTTCTCGATGTGTCGACTTGCAGGCTCGAAAGGTTGCTGGCCTGAAGAGTCACAACTCACATGTTCTTATGCAGCAGTTACTCCCTCTGGCTATAAAGAATACACTTCCTCCCGATGTTTCCATCGTTTTGGTGGAACTTTGTTCTTTCTTTCAGAAGTTGTGTTCTAAGGTTTTGATCATTGAGGAGCTCGATCAGCTGCAGTCGAAAATCATTCTTACGCTTTGTCATTTGGAGATGATCTTTCCTCCGTCCTTTTTTACTGTGATGGTTCACCTCACAGTCCACCTCGTTCATGAAACAAAGCTTGCTGGACCAGTACAATATCGTTGGATGTATCCGATTGAGAGGTACTCATTTTAAATATGTGCTTTAATTTATTGTCAATATTTAATGTTTGCTAGTCGTCCTTTTCATCATTTTATATCAATTTTCTCTTCTGTACTTTGTAGGTTCCTTGGGAAATTAAAATCTTACGTGAGGAATAAGGCGTGGCCAGAAGGTTCTATAGCTGAAGGCTATATAGGGGATGAGGTGCTATATTTTTGCTCAAGGTATTTTGATGATCTTGAGACGGTTTTCAACCGCCCGCCTCGTGTTGATGATTGTCCGGAACCTGCGCTGACATCAAGAGAATTTATCCCTCGTGTTGGTAAACCAGTTGGAGCAACTGAGAACTTCAAACTAACGGCAACTGAGAAGTTCCAAGCACATAGACATGTCTTGATTAATTGCACTCAAGTTGAACCTTTCATACGGTAAGAATTGTACACTCACATGTTATTCGATCTATATCTTTCGTAACATTTCTCACTTTCATTTCACTAACGCCTTTCCATTATTAATTGCAGGGAATTCAGAAGTCATGTCAAGCGTCAACTCAGGATCCGTACACAAACATCCTCGGAAGTTGATAGGAGGGTCCACAGAGAATTCCCGAGCTGGTTTGGGCGCAGAATACTAAATGACCACAACCCACACCATATTTCAGAGCTCTCGCAATCGGCCCTCTTGATCATGCAAAACGGTTTACAGTGTACAATGTCAATGGTTTTAAGTTTTGCACGGTTTCACAGGATCAAGGATTGCAAACACAGAATTCGGGTGTTGATGGCATATTTGGGACAAGGAGTTATGCGAGTAGCAGTGACGCCAACATGCAGTTCGGAGGCGTCCCTTACTATGGCAAGCTTCTTGATGTAGTCGAGCTTAATTATCAAGGCCGTTTCACCGTGACGCTGTTCAAGTGTTTGTGGGCAAATACCACTACTTCTCGGGGACTGACAACTGACGACCTAGGGATCACATCAGTCAATTTCTCACGGCCGATTCATACTGGTATTTCTCAAGATGATGAGCCGTATATTCTAACTTCAGAGGCACATCAGGTTTATTATGTCAAGGACGAGAGGCATAGGGATTGGCACATGGTCGTTCATTTAAAGCCAAGAGACCTTTACGACATGGGTGAAGGCGATAACATCGCCTACGAGAGTGAGCCATTTCAGCCAGCTGATTTTGAAAATTACTTCCCTGAAGGCGATGACAATTTACCTCTACTGCGGTGAGTTTTTTTAAGTACACGTCATTTGAATTAAATTTTTTAAATTTAATAATACATCAATAACAATAATTTTTCTACAAAATTTCTGTAGGGATGGCGACGATGAGTGATCAAATTCAAGTGTAAAAAATTTGTCTTTACAAAAAATGCAAAAAATTTGTTAAAATAAAATGTAAAAAAAAATTTTAAAAAAAAAATTAAAATAATATTTGTAGCGGTTATCAAACCGCTACAAAAATATAAATAACCACTACTAATTAATAACCGCTACATTAACCGCTACAAATAGCACTATGAATATTAAACCGCTACAAAAATATAAATAACCGCTACTAATTAATAACCGCTACAAATAGTACGTGGATCCCTATAAATACCCTTACCACAACTCATTTCAAACACTCCACAATTTCTTTTCACCTTACCTTTCTTTCATTTCCTCTCATTTACAACTTCTTTCGTATGAGTAGAGGAGCTGAATAATACGATCAAATATGGTAACAAGATTTTCAATTTTTTTTAGAATACTTCTTTCCTTTCTATAAAATTTATTCTAACCATTTTTTTTCTAGATATATCATAACTCTATCTCATTTTCATCTATTTTTCATACACAATTACATTATATTAGAAAACATAATAATTCCTTATTACCTAACTATCCTTAATAATATTATTAATATAAATTTTATACTAATCCTATTCAATTACAATTTTTCTTTTTATTTATTAATAAGTTAAACTATTGAATAATAAACTAATTGAAATAGATAAAATAATAACAAAATAAACTATTTAATATAATATTGAAAAAACAGAAAAAAATCATCATATATTTTTTAAAAAAAATTTAAATATTTGTAGCGGTTATTAAACCGCTACTAAATAACGCGCCTTTTTACGACTCAATTTAAATTTTTTGGCGCTAATTTTGAATTTCATGAAATTAGTAGCGGTTTTAAAAACCGCTACTAATTTCATGAAATTCAAAATTAGTAGCGGTTCCTTAACCGCTACAAAGAAAAAATGTAATTATTTTTTCGCCAACAAATTTTCAATTTTTTATATTTGTAGCGGTTTATTAACCACTACAAAAAAAAATTATTTTTTTAAGCTCTCAATATAATTTTTTATATTTGTAGCGGTTATATAACCGTTACAAATATCTCTGGGTGTTGTAGCGGTTAATATGAACCGCTACAAAGTATGTAGCGGTTATTTTTGATTGAGTAGCGGTTTTATAAACCCGCTACAAAACCGCTTGCAACGTACGATTTAGTAGCGGTTTGAGTAACCGCTACTAACCTAGTTTGTAGCGGTTAGAACCGCTACGAATACCCATTTTTAACCGCTACTAAATCACGTTTTTTTTGTAGTGTAACTTACTAATTTGGCATATTCAATTCATCAAATTATGTATCCCAGGTACGAAGAATAGTGTTGCTGCCCTTAAACTTGTTCGTTTGCTGTGGGAAAGAATTCTCAGGGGTGTAGCCTCAAGGTCAAAGATCAAAGAAATCATAAATGATCCATCAAAACTACTATTTGATGCAACAAAAGCTGGAAATTTTGACTTTTTAGCTGAGCTTTTGAAGGCTTACCCTGATTTGATTTGGGAGTTGGACGAAAGAAGACATAGTATAATTCACGCGGCTGGTTTACATCGTCATCCTAAAATCTTCAATCTAATCCATGCATACAGTGGGAGTAGAGATATCATATTGGCATATAAAGACGAAGAAAATGGAAATAATATATTGCATTTGGCTGTAAAGTTAGCACCACCTGATCGACTAGAATTGGTCTCTGGAGCAGCTTTCTAAATGAAGCTCGAACTGTTATGGTTTCAGGTACTTTTAACTAATTTTAGCTGATTTCTTAAACCGCATGTGTCGGTTATCAGGCTCTTATAAGAAGGGTAAGAGGAAGTATCACTACTACAAAAAGGGGCTTTAGTGGCATAGGTCCTGTGGCATTTGTTTAAAGAAGCGCCAAAGGTTGTTATTTATTTATTTAAAATAAAAAATATTTGAAAGCTTTGGCGCTTACAAGCATAAACGTCATAATTGACGTTAACCTTGTATGACGTTTCTCTGAACAAGCGCCAAACAAGGCCTCCAGTTTTTTTTTTTTTGAAAAAACAATAGGAAGCTTTGGCGTTTTATGTGGAAACGCCAAAGCTTCCTATATTTGAAAAATAGCTGTAGATGTAAGCCTCCACATATATATTAAAAAAAAATGAAGATCTGGGAAGCTTTGGCGTTTTATAATTAAACGCCAAAGCTTCCACATATATAATAAATAAAAAACGAAGGATATGAATCATATGATCATTGCAGATTTTCTTTGGATCAAGATATATGGATGGGAAGCTTTGTTTTGGAAAAAAAAAATATGGTGAAGCTTTGGCGTTTTTTAATAAAACGCCAAAGCTTCTATTAAAAAAAAAAAGTAGGGGAAGCCATTACAATAACTTAATACACGATGGAGAAGCTTTGTAAAAAAAAAAAAAAAAATTGGGGAAGCTTTGGCGTTTTTAATAAAAACGCCAAAGCTTGTATTACAAAAAAAAAAAATTGGGGAAGCTTTGGCGTTTTTAATCAAAACTCCAAAGCTTGTATTACAAAAAAAAAAAAAAAAAGGGGAAGCCATTACTACACGAAGGAGAAGCTTTGTAAAAAAAAAAAAAATGGGGAAGCTTTGGCGTTTTTATACAAAACACCAAAGCTTGTATTATAAAAAAAAAAATGTAGGGGAAGCTTTGGCGTTTTTTAACAAAACGCTAAAGCTTCCACAATTATTAAAAAAAAACAAAGGGATCATCTTTACTAAAGGGAGAAGAATCACGTGAAAGCTTTGGCATTGGAGAAGCGGACTACTAGGAGCGGATAGAATCCTGTAGGGACGTTTGTTTTAGATATGTTGGTCATTCATCTTGGACAGGATTTTGTAAATTATTTTTGGGTTGTAAATATTAGTGGAATACAGTTGTGTAATCCCCTATATAGGAATTGTAAACCTTCTAGTGAATGAATGGAACCCGGGGGTTGCCGGGATTACTATTAGATATTCTGATATGAATGAATGTAAATTAACTGCACAGGTGATTATGTTCGATAATTGAACTTGAGACCGGAATAGGAAAGAAGTTTTGAAAATTTTGTAAAGACCCTACTATAAAAGGGAGTTTTAAATGAGTTTTGAACTATTCGATGGTCTCTAAACCAATTTAATTAAGTGATATTGAATTATAATTATGCTAATTTAGGCAGGAGGTTACAGTTTCAACTCTTAATGCTACTGGAGTGTTTTCTGTTGCATTTAAAGTACCAGGTGGTACCAGTAATGATTCAGGAGCTCCCAATTATTTACGGAAACCATGGTTTACAATATTGGCAATATCAGATGCTGTTGCAATGATCTCATCTTCAATTTCCATACTAGCCTTCTTATCAATCCTCATATCACGTTATGCAGAGCGTGACTTTTATAAGTCTCTACCCTCAAAGCTAATGTTCGGATTGATAGCACTCTTTGTCTCCATAACCAGCATGATGATCGCATTTAGTAGCGCTTTCTTCGGGACATATGACCATGGCTCAAAATGGGTTCCTATCCTCATTGCTGTGCTTTCATTTTTGCCAATACCCATATTTTTATTTTATCAATTTCGACTTTTTTATGATATCATTTACTCAACATGTTATTTAAGCCGTCTATTCAAGCCAAACAAGCATAAGCTTTACTAGAAAATAGAGGCTATGTTGATGTTGTTGTACCTGTGTGTATTTTGCTTACTCCAATTTGTAATATGTGTGTGTGTTTATTGTCCTTAGATTGACAATGTATTATTGTGCATGTAGATACTTGAAACATTATATTGGCTATGTCCAAGTAACTTCAAAAGCTTCCAAAAGAATTTGAGACCACCCTTATACGATTTTAAATTTCTTGATTTAGTTATAATTTTTTAAAGTTGGACTACTAAACTGTAAATAACAAATGTGTAGTTACTCAAGGATAAGAATACAAGCTTTGATTTATGGTTTCAATTAGCAATCCGTCCGAATCACATAACATTATGGGCGAGTACGGGCGAGTGTAGAGTGGGTTAAGGGGATGATTGCATGTAAGTTTATGATGGGTGGAAAGAAATTGGAGTCACAAGGAAAATAAAATTCGAACCGAGCCAGACGGAGGAAAAAGTGGAAAGGAAGAGTAAACTATTTTAATGATTGTTTCCATATGGGGATACTTCTGTTTTGCCATCCTAAATGAATAATACAGAGAGTTGAGTCCATACATTGTCCGAACTAACCTGTGGGCAACGTACATAACAAAAATGTGAAGCTAATTGCCGAGAGATCAATCTTCTTTCACGATGCTTATCCTGGCTATATATTTCAAACGGTCATGAGATTTTTTTTAACAAAAAAAAAAAATTCCCCTTCCGAAGTAAACGACTGTTTTAATATAGTGAATGGATTTTACCACAACGAATTTTTTGTTGCTTTATTTTTCGTCTTTTCATGTCAGGGTGTTAAGCATCATACGTTGTCACAAACGTGGGGACAGTTTAAGAATGGAAGCCTGGACCATATAGGAAGGAACAAACGACTTTTCAATAATAAGTCTGTAACTTTTTGATAGTGGAAGACTAAGACTTTTGAGGTTGATGAACCATGAATCTAGCTATCTGCTTTCCCTTTTCCAAGAGGACTAAATCTAGGGGCACTCGTGGAAATCCACTTTTGGGGACTTTTCCTGGAAGTTGTTGGAGTTGGAGAGCTTAGTTCCTTCTAAGTCACACACTAAGTGTAAATAAAAGAATTTTTTTTTTTATAATTTTAAAAGAAAAAATTTCAGAAAAATATCTTCAAAATTTGAAAATCCCATGTTAGTGATTTCCTATTCAAAAAAGTTGTTAATTGCTAACTAAGTGTGGTCAATACCTAATCTATTGTAGAAAACAAAATTGATTTGAAATTTTGATTTTTTTTTTTTATGGTTTTTTTAATGTTCCCATAAAAAGGAAAAAAATTATAAAATAAAAGTGGAAAAAAAAAACAGACGACAAATTTTGGACCCACGTAAAAAGGGGAAAAAGCAATATAAGGAGAAAACCTATATATATAGGCTATAGAACTATTTAAGTAGAGTACTGTTCTAACTTGTAGATAGATAATTGATGTCCAGCAAAAATGTCACAAAATAGTAGTATGTATATAGGCGTCTGATTTGATGAGGACGTGATTTGATTAAATATCTACCGATTTCTCACAGCTTTTATTTTTCCTTTGTGATCAATAGGATAAATTATTAACTGAATAGGTTCCCGTTACATGCAACATATCACAAGCCTGAATAAATGTGGATTTAGTTAGAATGACAATTGGAGCTTTCAAAAATAGTTTCTTAATTGTAATTTGCAGTGTATAAGATAAGTTTGTGAAATAATTTTTATCTCAAATTAAGTGAATATACTTATCAATCGTGATTTCAAACAAGAATTTGAGCTTAATTTTTCCATTGGTAACAACAATCAAGAGCCAGAATCACCTGACTTTTTTAAACCCGGAGATAAAATTTTTTTATTGGAATAATTGATTGATTGATTACAAAGTAAATAATCATAGGCTAATAATGGCAATGATTGTATTTGTATACATTGACAAGGTCTAACAAGTTGACAAGGGATTAGTAAATTTAACTAACGATTGACATGTGTAGATGTTGTATTCAAGTGGGAGATCTGCCTGATCAGTAATAACCCTCAAAAAAAGGCACCAATAAATACTAAATACAACTATAAATACATGTATACGGAATGTGTGTGTTTACATATTGGCTTTAACCGCTAAACAACAAATAATTGTGGATGCATGATGACCCTAGCTTGATTCATGAATCTATGGCTATCTACTTTTCAAAAGCACTCGTGCAATTGCAGCTTAGTCAGTAACTTGTAATTAATTAACTGAGTGGACACAACAGAATTAGACAAGATAAGTATGAAAATCAATTACAACACTCGACCAAAAGAATCTACTTTTGAGGCCATCCATGTCTCTTATTATAATTCCAACCCTCTCTCATTAGAGATCAGTGCAATAATATACACAAGTTTAAATTTCAAGAAGCGCATTTATTGGGAGGGATAAAAACCCTTTTCCCTCTAATCTTTTAAATCTCTACCCAATATCTTCATTGAGTGTTCTTTTCAGTAGACTTTATACTGCTTGATTTGCCTGGACTCCTCATCAATATATTCAATGACCTTCTTTGTATGTGTCTGAACCATGCATCTCAAACATTTTTCTGCCATTTTTTCTTTAATAAAAGCTTTTCTTACTCTTCTTAAGAATCTTATCTTTTTAAGCATGACTCTACATTCATCTTAACATCCTCAACTCAGTTATTCCCACTTTATATCCCTTTAAAACTCAACATTCACTAAACCTGATTAATTAATCCACATTATTTCTGTTTTTCCTCCAAAACAAAAGCTAAGTGAATGGGTTTCATCCAATAGAGACCGATGGAAACCACTGTTTTTGGTCTATATGTTTAATTTAATTTAATTATTGGAATTGAGTCAATTGACTTAACAATTTTTGATAAAAAAAATTGACTTAATAATTTATATTGACTAAGAGGAACAATCCCCGAAGGTTCTTTCACATCGCTATATATATCCTCTTATCACACCTCAGAATATCAAGCAAACTCATTCTAAAATCAAAGAACATATAAAGACATTTCATAAGGTAAAATAACTGCCTTAGCTTCTTTCTCTATTTGTTTACAGATACTTCATTTTCTTCTTGTCTGTACTGCTCATGTTCTTACAAGTGAATTTATTTTAATAAATCTCACTTACATGTTTTCATTTCATTCCACTTTTTCTTCTTCCTGGGCTGTCTTTATGATTTCAAGAAAGATGTAGGCAAGTTATTTTCAAATATGAGTCAGTCTTAGATCTCTTAAATCTCATTTTTCTGTGCATACAACTCAAGAAATTGGTTCTAGGTAAGTGGTATGAGAAGAAAATTTCCTGTTGGCGTCGAAATTTCAGGTAAGGAGGATTATCACTAAAATTACATTGTACTTTGTTCTTTTTGGTCAAGTTATATAGATTTTGTGTCTGAAGAATTAAAAATTTTCTTTTATAGTAAATTTTTTTTTTATAGTTTAATCTTTATGATTAAGTTTTTAAAATTTCATATAATCTTACTACTTTGTAAACCTTTTCAAATGAAAACTTTGGAGGAAAAGCTCTTCAACTACAAAGGTAGAATAACGATCAACCAAAAATCATTAGTCTGGTAGTTATTAATTAGTGGGGCCAAACGCTTGCTTCCTTGAACTTGCTTAATTTCACCGAACACTCAATACTCCTTGCTTCTTTCTTTCATTCATTTTTGGTAAAAAAACGAAACACTCATAGTTTGTCATAATTAACAGTTCATTATTGTCATCCGTATATAGTTGAACAAGGGGGGGGGGGGTTAATGTTGATCCTGTACTCTGATTTATTTTTCTAGGTGCGTCTGATGGTCTAAAGTATTGTGTGATTCATTTGACACCTTGAAATACTTTTTCATATGCGTCCAACACCCTAAAACATTCATCCATCACACTAAAGTATTTTTGTTAAGTGTGTATTGTAGAGCACCCCAAATTATTTTATGGTTCAATTTTGCCATAGGAAAGTAAGGGTGCGACACGCATAAGCAAAAATACAAATACTTCAAAGTGCTGAACATACTTAAAAAAATACTTCAGGGGTGCTAAGTGAAGCTTGATCATAAAAATTCTACATCCTTCAATCCTAAATATAAGTTATTTTAATTAATTTATAAATTCCAAAAATGGGTAAGTTATTTTTGGTAATTAATATGTAAAGAATTAATTTGTAATGCTTTTGCAAAAATATCATTTAATGATTAAATTTAATGTGTAGTGATATAAAAACATGGGTGTCATAGGAATAAAAAAATTTGACATAGGATAAAAGAAGCAAGGGATGAGGTGTTATATTTAGAATAAAAGCAAAAATCTTAAACGGATCACATATTTAGGACCCTTTATTACATATGTGCGTATTATTTTTTTTTATTAGATCAAGGGTTCCCCTCGAGGTTTATAGGGCAATGGGTTCTCACTTCTCCTAATAATTGCGCTTTCCAACATTCGAACTTGTATTTTCCTCCTTAAGGGGTGAGGTCCCTTACCACCTCAACTAACAGCTTGTTAGTATATGTGTTTATTATTAATTCAAGTATATGTGAATATATTTTTATCACATATTTTATCAGTAGGTGTAATTAAGTGCTTATTTTTTTTTAAAAAAATAAATTGATAGAAAATTCTCATGCTGATACTGACAATATAATGAAGTGTTAATTAATGTGCATAATTTTGCAGATAAATGGATGCGTCAAATGGTGATGTAGTGAATCCTCCTGAAACTGAAAGACCTAGTCGACCCCTATTAAGGAGGGTTCAATCAGCTACTTTTAAGAGACCTTGCCTTGACCTTTTAGAGGATACAGGTGACTACATCTTCTCTCCCATTCTCTCTAATGGCAAATAAAACACTAATATGTTTTCAATTATTTTTATGGTGCCTCATGATTTTCCTATGTGGTATTAACGAAAATTTAAATTTAATGCGTATTATAAAATATCCTTTAATCTTTCGATAAATTTTAAATCATGCTTAATTTTACATTTATGTATTAAGACACGCACATATCATCTTTACACTCATAAATTTTTTTTCTATTCATATTTTCTGATATATTTTAACCTTTTTGTTTGACAGTATTTTTATTACTAGGCCACTTCATAAAAATAACGAAATGAGTAAATAGTTGTTTATAACTTATTATTATATTTTCAGAAATGTTTGTCCACTTACTGTATTTTAATTAGAAATTTTGCTGATGAATAAATAATAAACCAGTTACAAATGGAGAGAGGCCGACAGGGTCAACGACCCCAAATTTGTTTTCTTGGTATATAATACATTATCATCTAATATTTATATATACTCCTCTAATCACGTTTATAAGACACTTCTAATATGTTTCAACAGAAAAGCTATAAACCCCACTAACTCCATCTTAAAATTTAATAATGTTTTAACTGTACCCCTATTGTTAGAAGGAATAAGTCCAAAAATAATAAATTTAGGCTAAAATTACACGTTCAAAAAATAAATTTAATGAGATAGCTTACATTAAGTAAAAACATTATCTCTCTGCCCTATAAATAGGATTAGAGTAGTTAAGATAAACTTTGTACTATAATAAATACTTGTTTATCTGGGCCACTCATCATGCTTAAATATAATATTGGCTTTCCTGAATATACCTTTCCCATATAGAAAAACTTGAAACCTCGTTAATCCTATCTTAAAATTTAATAATTTTTTGAATATACACATGCAGTTTTACCTTAAATTTATTATTTTTGAACTTTTTAGTTCACACTCGTTCTTTCATATCAAATGGGGTAAAGTTGAAAAATTATTAAATTTTAAGAAGAGGTTAATTAAGATTTAAGTTTTTTTGTTGTTCTAGTAAAACATGTTAGAAGTGACTTACAAATAAGACTAGATGAGTATATATAAACTCTGTCCTATAAATACATGTCTATCTTGGCTCCTCATCATGATTGTCTCTCCTGAATATATCTTTCCCAAATAATAATCACATTACAGAAAAATAATAATAATAAAATGAGAATTTCACAATCAAATCACTTTTGTTTCAGACGTCGCCAGAACAAACTACTTGGAACTATGTGTGCCTCTTTACAAGTATGCATCGAAAGGAAATTGGGAAAAAGCTAAACCCATGTTGTTAGAACATCAAATGCTTCTGAGTGCTGGCATAGCACAAGGATGGCCTACAGTACTTCATGTAGCAGCAGGAGCAGGCCATGTTCACTTTGTGAAGGAGCTTCTAAACATGATGGATGAGAGTCACTTGGATTTACAAGACAAAAGGGGAACACTGCCCTCTCCTTCGCTGCTATTTCTGGACACTTGGAGATTGCTAAGTTATTGTACCAAGCAAATCCTTTCTTACCAAAAATAAGAAGTGGAACAGGTTTCACTCCTCTTCTTTTTGCTGCGTTACAAGGAAAAGCTGATGTGGCAGACTATCTATTCCCCCTCACTACTAATGATGAAAATTTTGAAGAAGTGGAATGGACTAAAACATTCCTCACTTGCATTGACTCTGGTATTTATGGTAAGCCTATGTTGCCTATATATAAAGCACAAATACATTTAATTATTACTCCTCCGATCCTGAATATAAAACCTAGTTTGTAGCACTACAAACTAGGTCCTACATTTAGAACCGAAGGTAGTATAAGTGACATATATGTGGTGAATAAATATGTATTCCGTATGTATTAAATAAAAAATCAACATCTTTTGTGAAGTACGTATTTCTATTTTATGTTTCTTCACTACCTTTTCGAATTTTCACAGATTTAGCATTGGGAATGTTGAGAGAGAGGTGAAGCCTAGCATTTGCAAGGGATGAAGATCGTATGACAAGTTTGCATATTATGGCTCAGAAGACAGCAGATTTGGGAAGTGATAGCCCAGAACATCAAAATCAACTCTCAAGTTCGGGTAATTTTTTTATTTTTATTTTTATTTTTGCTAAACATAGACATCCTCATATTAAGGGGCAATCCTATTTAAGGCACTGTCAGACACTAAATATGGGCACCTCTTCCAACCGGGATTCGAACCTTAGTTTGTCACGTTGTGAGAGACTAGCCTCTTCCATTAGACCCAACCCCTATTTGTAAGTTCAGGTATATTAATTAGCATTGTAACTACATAGCTTGTTTGGAAGACTAACTTACTAATTTTGCATATTCAATTTATCAAATTCTGTATCCCAGGTGCGAAGCGTAGTGTTGCCCTTCAACTTGTTCGTTTGCTATGGAAAGAAATTCTCGGGGGTGTCAGATCAAGGTCACATATCAGAGAAATGATAAATGAGCCAAAAAAACTACTAATTGAAGCAACAAAAGTTGAAAATTTTGAATTTTTAACTGAGCTTATGAAGGCTTACCCTGATTTGATTTGGGAGTTCGACGACAGATTGCAAAGCATAATTCACATTGCTGTTTTGCATCGTCATCCTAAAATATTCAATCTCATACATGCATATAGTGCAAATAAGGATATCATATTGTCATATGAAGACGAGAAAGATGGAAACAATATATTACATTTGGCTGCAAAGTTAGCACCACCCGATCGGCTTCAATTGGTCTCAGGAGCAGCTTTCCAAATGAAGCTTGAACTTTTATGGTTTCAGGTACTTGTTAATTCCTTATCAACTATGATAAGTTGCTATAGAAATGGAATTAATTTATACACAACCTTTTGATGTGGTAGGAGGTGAAGAAGATAGTGCAACCATCATTTGTGAATAGGAAAAACTCAAAGGTTGAAACTCCTCGTGACTTATTCACAGAGGAACACGCTCCATTACGAAAAGAAGCAGAGTTATGGATGAACAGAACAGCTAACAATTGTATGCTTGTTTCAACACTTATTACTACTGGAGTGCTTGCCGCTGCATTTAGCGTACCAGGTGGTGTTAATGATAGTTCAGGGACTCCCAATTATTTAAGGAAAGCGTCGTTTATGGTTTTTTCAATATCAGATAAAATTACATTGATCTCATCTTCAGCTTCCATATTAGCCTTCTTATCGATCCTCATATCACGCTATGCAGAGTATGACTTTTACAAGTCTCTACCCTCAAAGCTAATATTTGGGTTGATAACACTCTTCGTTTCCATAACAAGCATGATGGTAGCATTTAGTAGTGCTTTCTTCGTGACATATGACCATGGGCATGGCTTAAAGTGGGTTCCTAGCTTCATCTCTGTGCTTTCATTTTTCCCAATAGCCATTTTTCTAATTTTGAAATTTAGGCTTTTTTATGATATCATATACTCAACATATTATTTAAGGTCTCTATTCAAGCCAACCAAGCATATGCTTTACCACTAGCTAGAAAATATAGAGGCTACTTTAGTGCAGTTGTATATCTTTGTATTTTGATTGCTTCAATTTGTAATATATAGTGGCCTTACTTAAATTTGGCAATGTATAATATAATGGGGCATATAGGATGCTACTAAATTTTAAATAAATACCGCAAGTGTATGGGCCATAGAATAGTATAATAGTAAATCAAGATTGTCCCATAGAGATTCAAGATAATTGATAATTAACCATTACAATTCCCATGTTCATTTAAGTTAAGAAAATCAAAGAAGGAAATGAATTTGAAAATTAATTTAAACTAAAGCAAAAGTACGAAATTCAACATTTTTAAGATTTCAATGGAGAAAAACAACTTAGAGTGGTTAATTCTTTTTCCAAATCTTAGAGCATATATTTACGTAAATAAATATACTTATTATTAAGTTGTTAATCTAGAGTATTAATGGATAAAAGTATCTCTGATAACTCTCCATATTTTGTACATTTAAAGAATATTTTGAAGATAATTAGAGTGTTATCTATGCAATTTTGAAACATTCAATGAGATTTTATTGTGAAAAAGATCAAATCAAAGTGGTGAATTATTTGTGGGATTTAGATTGTAAATATTTAGAATAAAAATAATTAATTTTAATAAGATAAAATTTCTAAAAAGAACAAAAAGAGAAGAAGTTGTTGTTTTTTATTTCATTTCATTTTATTTTTCATCTTTCCTTTTTACTTAGATATTTATATTGTCATTGATGTTTTAATATTGAGTATTGACAGCAGGTAACGTGGTTTTGGGTGGGAAATATGAATTAAGTAATCATGTTGAATGATTAAAAGGAGCTCACGTGTTTGTTGCACAGGAGGAGACAACACCGTTTGGATAATGAGGATGGATCTAACCTAAACAAAAAGGATGAATTGCGGGGACGGAAGACATATAGGAGAGCCGCAATTGTTGACAAGGGGGGCTTCATCTCTTGACTTGGGCGCCGTTTTTCTGGACTGATGCTGGTGATAATCGCAGAGAAGAAAAGAAATAGAGCAGCCGACTGGAAGCAGGGGATATTATTGCATATCGGTTATCATCACCTGAGGGAGCTCGCGAGCTAGAGAGTGGGAGGAGCAGCGTCTGGAGGTCGAGATACCGAGGAGGCTACCGCTGTTCTGGGAAGTTGTGCATCTTTTTCCTTCCGCATATACTATGTTCACCGTGACTGATTCTGTTCTTCAATTCCCTGTCACTATGGTTGTTTTCCTTTCCACATGAATTGGAGCGCTGAATTCAATTTCTTGGGAAGACAATCTCGTGGGTATCAATCAAGAATCCGAGTGCCTGAATTTCAAGCTAACAACTTTGAGATAAAGCAAACTATGTTGAAGATGTTTGAGCTACATGGTCAGTATGCCGGAAATGATTTAGAAGATCCAAATCGGCACTTGATTCAATTTCTTGATGTTTGTGACTCATTCAATCAAAATGGAGTTCCTAATGATGTGATTCGCCTTGGGCTTTTTCCTTATTCTTTACAAGGAAAAGCTAAAGAGTGGCTCAACAATTTAGAAGAGGGTAGTGTCACTTCTTGGGCTGAATTGGAGGAAAAGTTCAGATCAAGATTCTTTCCTCATAACAAGATGGTGGATGCTAGAGCTGCTCTAACTAATTTTTGTCAACAATTTGGGGAACACCTATATGAAGCTTGGGAGAGGTTCAAGTTGCTGGTTAGGCAGAGTCCTGGCCATAATTTTGAGAAATGGGTCTTACTTCAAATCTTCAGTACCCGGTTGACTCCCGAATCTCGATCAAAATTGAATGCTGTGACTAATGGAGGAATTACAAAGCAATCGGTGAATTATGTTTGGGGATGCTTAGATGACTTATTAGCTGACTTTATTTAGAACAACAATGATAGAAGATCTGTGAAGTCTACTGAAAGAGTTAATGAGGACACTTCATCTCAATTGGTGGGAATGTTAAATGCTCTCAACAAGAGGTTTGATAATCTTGAAGCTCAAGTACATTGATCCAATAGTAGACACATGGGAGTTAATGCTATTTATGCTCCTTGTGATTATTGTGGAGATGGACATGCTACTGGACAATGCCTTATATCTCAATAGATAGAAACAGTCAATTATGCTGGAAACTACCATGGCAATAATCAAAGTAATCCATACTCCAATACCTACAATTCTGGGTGGCATAAAAATCCTAATCTCTCTTGGAAACATTGTGCAACTCTTAATAAAGCATCTAATTCTAATATAAAGCCAATGGCACCTCCTGGTTTTTATCACTCTAAAAAGGAAGTCAAGCCTATTCAAGAGCCCAAACCTGATCTTGAGGCAATGATATCTCAACTTGTTAGTTTTCAGCTAAAGAGTTCTCAAGATCAAGCTGCTACTGATGCAACAATTAGTTCATCCATCAAGAATCTTGAGGTTCAAGTGGGACAACTTGCAACTAATGTGAATGCATTACAACAAAGAGAATTGTCAAGTAATATTGTGACTAATCCTCGTAGAGATGGACAAGAGGAATGTAAAGCTCTCATATTAAGAAGTGGTAAAGAGTTACCTGAGATTCCCCATCCAGTGAAGAAACCTTTAGCTTCTACTGGCGATGCAACTCTTGAAGTTATTATAGAGAATGATGAAGAGCCTATTCAGAAGGTACATGGAAATGTTAATAAAGCAAAAGTTGATAATGAGTCTAAGAAAAGTGAAGTGAAGAAGAAGGCTACTAATGAGAATCTTAAATGGGTGCCACCTTTGCCATTTACTTAGAGATTCTAGAAGAAAGCTTTAGATGAGCAATACAAGAAGTTCTTGGGAATTTTCAAGCAACTCCACATCAATCTCCCTTTCCTTGAAGCTTTAAAGCAGATGCCTCAGTATGTTAAGTTTCTAAAGGAGATGTTGAGTAAGAAGAGGAGGTTTGGTGATTATGAAATAGTACCTCTCACTGAAGAATGTAGTGCTATCATTCTCAACAAGTTGCCACCTAAACGAAAGACCCTGGTAGTTTTTCTATACCTTGCATAATTGGAGAAACGTTTCAAGGTGGAGCATTATGTGATCTAGGTTCAAGTATCAACTTGATGCCACTATCGGTGTTTTAAAAATTGCAACTTGGTGAAGCTCATCCAACCTCTGTGACACTTCAGTTGGCTTATTGAAGTTTAGCTTATCCAACGGGTATCATTGAAGATGTTTTAGTTAAAGTTGATAAGTTTATCTTCCCAGCTGATTTCATTATATTAGATTGTGATGAAGATAGTATTCTCCCACTCATTGTAGGAAGACCCTTCCTAGCTACAGCTCGAACTTTGATTGATGTTGAAAAAGGGGAGATCAAGTTAAGAGTGAATGATGAAGAGGTTATTTTTAACATGAACAAGGCATTGAAGTATCCTAGGGACACTACTAATTGCTTCAGAGTTGATATATTAGATGAGGTTATTCAAGAGACTTTGGATTCCTATGCTATAAAAGAACCTTTAGAAGTTGTGTTACTTGGGCTTGATGATGTTGAAGAAGGGAATTTAGTTGAATGCAAAAGGTTACTTGAAGCTTCTTCTCCTTACAATAATCGATCAAGGTAGTTTGAGTTGTTGGAGATGGAATCAAGGCAAACTTCTTTAAAGCCTTCTATTGAACAAGCACCAATTCTGGAGTTTAAGCCCTTACCTTCACATCTTGAATATACATACTTGGGTGAATCTGAGACACTTCCTATTATCATATCTTCTTCCTTATCTGAGGATCAAAGAAAAAGGTTGCTGAAAGTCCTTGGGGCTCACAAAAGGGCTTTGGGTTGGACAATAGCCGACATCAAAGGTATAAGTCCTTCCATTGTAATGCATAAGATACTTTTGGAAGATGATCATAAGAAGTCTATTCAGAATCAGAGAAGATTGAATCCTATGATGAAGAAAGTGGTCAAGAAGGAAGTGATTAAGTGGTTAGATGCTAGAATCATTTATCCCATTTCAGATAGCTCATGGGTTAGTCCAGTACAATGTGTTCCTAAGAAAGGAGGAATGACTGTTATTGCTAATGAGCACAATGAGCTCATTCCCACTCGTACAATTACTGGTTGGAGAGTGTGTATAGATTACAGAAAGCTGAATGATGCGACACGGAAGGATCATTTCCCACTCCCTTTCATTGACAAGATGTTAGACCGATTAGCTGGTAAAGAATTCTTTTGTTTCTTGGATGGGTATTCTGGTTACAATCAAATTGTTGTTGCTCCTGAAGACCAAGAAAAGACAACATTCACATCTCCTTATGGTACCTTTGCCTTTAGAAGAATGCCATTTGGTTTGTGCAATGCTCCTGCTACTTTCCAAAGATGTATGATGAGTATATTCTCTGATATGATAGAAGAGAGAATGGAAGTATTCATGGATGACTTCTTGGTCTTTGGTGAATCATTTGAGGAGTGTTTGATACATCTACATAAGGTGTTAAGGAGATGTGAGGAGACCAATTTGGTTCTTAATTGGAAAAAGTGTCATTTCATGGTGACCGAAGGGATAGTTCTTGGTCACAAGATTTCAAAAATGGGCTTAGATGTTGATAGAGCAAAGACTTTTGTGATTGAGCAACTTCCTCCTCCTTCTAATGTCAAAGCTGTGAGAAGTTTTCTGGGTCATGCTGGATTTTGTCGCCGGTTCATTAAAGATTTTTCTAAGATTTCAAAGCCTCTTTCACAATTACTTGAGAAAGATACTCCTTTCCATTTCAATGAGGAGTGCATGAAGGCTTTTGAAGAATTAAAGGTTCGATTGATTTCAGTTCCTATCATTGTGGCTCCTGATTGGTCATTACCTTTTGAAGTGATATGTGATGCAAGTGACTATGCTGTGGGAGCTGTGTTAGGGTAGAGGCCTGCCAAGATCTTCCATCCCATCTACTATGCAAGTAAGACACTAGTTGCAGCTCAGGTAAATTACTCAACTACTGAAAAAGAAATGCTTGCTATTATGTTTGATTTTGAAAAGTTTAGAGTCTACTTGATGGGTGCTAAGATCTTAGTCCATACTGATCATGCTGCTATAAAATATCTGTTAGGGAAGAAAGAGTCCAAATCTAGATTGATAAGATGGGTTTTGTTGTTACAGGAATTTGATGTGCATATAGTTGATAGGAAAGGAACTAAAAATCAAGTTGCTGATCATTTGTCTAGGATTATGAACTCTTCTGATTGTGTGAATGGCTCATTGGTTAATGAATATTAACCTGATGAACAGTTGTTTGCTATGAGTAGTTATGGTTTGCCCTGGTATGCTAATATTGTGAATTATCTTGTTGTGATGTGTTACCTCCTGATTTGACTTTCTATCAAAGAAAGAATTTTTGCATGATATTGCTTACTATATATGGGAAGAACCATTTCTTTTCAAGAGATGTGCTGATCTTATCATTAGAAAATGTGTGCCTGAGGTTGAACAAGAGGCAATTTTGACTAATTGTCATGCATCTGCATATGGGGGACATTATGGGGGGCAAAGGACTGCATCTACAGTGCTTGATTCTGGTTTTTATTGGCCTTCTTTGTTTAAAGATGCTCACCAGTTTGTTTCCAAGTATGATAGATGTCAAAGAACATGTAACATTTTCAAGAGATATGAGATGCCGTAATCTGGGATCTTAGAGGTGGAGTTATTTGATGTTTGGGGGATGGATTTCATGGGTCCTTTCCCATCTTCAAGAGGAAACCAATATATTCTTGTTGTAGTGGAGTATGTGAGCAAATGGGTTGAAGCTACTGCTTGCCAAGCGAATGATGCCAATACCGTGATCCGTTTCTTGAAGAAGTATATTTTCACAAGATTTGGTACTCCTAGAGCGATCATTACTGATGAAGGAACTCATTTCAACAATAAAAATTTCAAGGCTCTTTTAGCAAAATATGGAGTGCACCACCAGATGTCACTTGCATATCATCCCTAAACTAATGGCTTATGTGAGTTGGCTAACAAGGAGATTAAGAGGATCCTTAAGAAGACTGTAGGTCCTACTAGAAAAGATTGGTATGATAAGCTTGATGATGCTTTGTGGGCATACAGAACTGCTTTCCGAACTCCAATTGGCATGTCACCTTATCGGTTGGTTTTTGGGAAAGCATATCATTTGCCACTTAAGTTAGAGTATAAAGCATGGTAGGCAATCAAGAAGTTGAATATGGACCACAAAGAAGCTGGAGCTAAAAGGTTATTGCAATTGAATGAGTTGGAAGAATTGCAACTTCAAGCATATGAGAGTTCAAGATTATACAAAGAAAGGACAAAGAAATGGCATGACAAGCATATCTTGAAACATAATTTTGAGCTCGAGCAATTGGTTCTTATCTTTAATCCAAAGCTCAAGTTGTTTCCTGGAAAGCTTAGATCTAGATGGTCTAGTCCGTTTAGAGTGGTTTTTGTGTCATCAAAGGGTGTAGTTGAAGTTAAAAATGAGAGTACAGGAAATTGCTTTAAAGTGAATGGGTAAAGATTGAAACACTATTATGGTGGTGAGGTGGACCGGCAAGCAATGGTTCATCACTTGTCACAACCTCCTTGAGTTTCTGACATAGTCTGGCTGAGGACTATAAACCAAGCACTACTTGGGAGACAACCCAATGTTTGGTTTGATGTTTTGTTTTGATTTTATAGGACTTTATAGCCCCTGGTGATATATTCCACTTTGATAGCTACAAGTAAGAGCATCCAAGAGTACAAGACGAGGATTGAGAAGGGAGTTTCCTACTACTTTTCCTTGCTTTGTTTAATTAATAGTTGATAACATGTTTTGGATATGATTGCTTGATATAGTCTATCTTTGCATGTGATTGATATTTGTTATTGACTATTGAGTTGAGTGGTGGCACTTGTGAGTTGTGCTCAATTGGTGAAAATTTAAGATCTTTGACGCTTTAGCTATCCCTACACTTGGATATGGTTATGTTTTCATCTCCATTACTTAGGGTTACTTGTTCACATTAAGGACAATGTGACATTTAAGTGTGGGGGTGAGGGTACCATTGATTTTGTATGACTTGTCCTCAATTTTGAAATTTTTTTTTTGATTTTGCACATAAATATAAAAATTTTGACAAATTTTGAAAACAAATTTTACTTTTCATGGAAGCTTGGATTTTACTTGTGAACATTGGCAAAGTTGGTTTGATTTGAATTTGAATTTGAAAAGGATTGAGTTTAATTAGAATTTGGTTCTATCTTCTTGGAATGTTAGTAGATAGGCAAATAATTTGGTTTGGATGATTGACTTTAGGACGTTAAATACTGGTGAGAAACTTGAGCCTAAATATTCATTTCTTTCAAGAGGGAGTACATTTATTGTAATTTCATCTCTATAACTTGTCTTGAATCTCTTTTGAATCTTTAAAAATCCTTTTGCATGCACAAAGATGATTTAGGCATTCATTTCATAGCTAGTTTGGCCAAATGTCCATCCTTTTTACATGAAAAACCTTTGCTTTACCTCATTTGAGCCTTACTTTATTTTTTTTAAAGAAAATTGCATAGAGTAAATAGCCCTTTGTTTGAGAAATGCAATTTTTATATTTTTTTCTTTTCCATTCATTTGCTACTTTAGTAAGTGCTAAGTGAAACAATTTTAAAAAGAATGTGAAGGAGTTAGAAATTCAGCATTATAATAGGAGTGAGTAGATAACCAGGAAAAGTTTAAAAAAAAAAGTATATATAAAAAAAATAAAAAAAATAAAGAAAAGAAAGAAATAGAAATGAAAAAAAAGGAAAACAATGGAAAAAAGAAAATGGAGAAACAAAAAAAGATTGTTGAGTTCAATTAAATAAAGGTTATTTAGAGTATAAGTGAGTTTGTTTTATCTTAGTGGATATTCCTTCATTCTTCATGAATTTCATTAAGTTGCTTAGCACTAATTAGAGTATACCTCCATATCATTTGACTACTTTCATTTCATTATCTTACCCTATTCATTACAACCTTGGAAAAGTCCTTTTGATTTGTGTGAGCAATGTGATAATGTAGTGGAGATGGAGATGATAAACAAGCTTATGGTTGGTGGGTTGCAATAAGTGGAAGAGAGTGAAACACAAGCCCTTTAATTATCTTGAGAGAAGAGTGCAAACACTTCAATTGTGAGAAACATTCTATTATCATTTGTCTTTGCTAAATTACTTGCGTTTCTACTTGCATTTTAAGAAGGTGGAAAAGTGTTTCAAAAAAGCTTCATTCTTAAAAATTTGAATTAAATCCAATTTTGTAGTGTTTGATTTGAAAACCTGACTTCCATGATTTTCTTTGATTGTTTTACACGTTTTCCTTCCGCATATACTATGTTCACCGTGACTGATTCTGTTCTTCAATTCCCTGTCACTATGGTTGTTTTCCTTTCCACATGAATTGGAGCGCTGAATTCAATTTTGCCCTAATGGGATTTATTTCAAACAATTGTGGCTAATTTCTTTTAAACCTAGAGTAGCTATGAACTAATTTGAGAATTTGAGCATGTATGAACTCATTAATTTGTGCTTATTGTTATTCTTGTTTACTTAATTTTATATATTTTATCTACTTTGTGCTTGATCACCACCAAGTATAAATTTGAGAAATTTAGCTTATCCTTAGGAGAGGGATCTTAATTAGACCATAAGATTAAGTAATGCGGGATTAGAATTTATTCTAATTTGCCAATAGGATAGGAATATACCTATTGGACCCATATAATCATATTAGAGTGAAATTGGATGATTATTGCCTTTTGAGTGAATTAGTTAGGAATAACAATTTTAACTTGAGAGAGGAGTATAAGTAATTGGAAGATACTTATATTCATTTAAACTCTAGATTGACAATTTAACACTGAGTACTTTTAATTGGATAAATGCATGCTCTAAAACTTAAAGAAGGGATTAGCCACTCTAGGTTGTCTTTATCAATTGAAATATTTAAATCATTAGAATTGTTTCTTTTGCATTTGTTTAAATTGTCTTTCAATCTCTTTCTTTGATTTGCTCAACTTAAATGAAAATGGGAATTTTAATGCCTAATTATCTATTACCTTGAATCTCTGTGGGATAATCTTGATTTGCTACTATACTATTCCAACGACCCGTACACTTGCGGTGCTTATTTAAAATTTAGTAGCATCAATCTCCCGATCACTTATACCCTTATCTTAAGTTAAAATTGTTATCCCTAACTAATTTATTCAAGAGACACTAAATGTCCAATTTCACTATAATATGATTATAGGGGTTCTATAAGTATATTCCTATCATATTGACAAATTAGAATAAATTCTAATCTCATATTATTTAATCTTATATTCTAATTAAGATCCCTCTCTCAAGGTAATCTAAATTTCCAAAATTCATACTTAGCGGTGATCAAACACAAAATAGACAAAATAGAATAAATTAAGTAAACAAAAATAACACTAAACACAATTAATTAATTCATACATGTTTAAATCTTCATATTAACTCATTGCTACTCTAGGTTTAAAGAAAGCTTAGCCACACATGGCTCTGCTCACAATCACAGTAGCAGCAAATTTAACATTAAAATCCGTGATGGAAGATGAAAGGGGAAAATTAAACAAGAAACCAGAGCAGCAAAAATAGTGTCCTCTCAGTCAACAATGGTGGTTCTGGTCCAGTGACGAAGAACATGAACAGTAATGTAGCCTTCCAGCTCGCAACCTCTGTCCAAGATCCTCTCCTCCCCTCAGTCAACGTCGATGTTCCCAGAGGCAGAAGAATAGTAGCTCCGGCAATATCTCTCTCTCTTCCCTCGATGAAGAAGCTTGAGCAGTGAACAACGCCTTTCTTGCTCTCAAGCTCGAGAATGATGATCAATCAGCGCTCACAATCCTCTCTCTCTCTGATGAAATTTGACCCCAACAGAGAAGAAGAAACAAGAGACAGTGACGGCACACAGGAGTTCCTTCCGTCCTCACTCTGGCTGCCGTCAATGGTGAAAAGTTTCTGGCTGGTTTCCTCTTCCTCTCTATTATCGACTCCGCTTCGCTTTCGCTCCTACTGTAAGAAGGCTATTGATGATTATGAACAGTGTAGGAACGGCGCCTCCTTTTTCCCGATGCTACTTGCTTCTAGTTTAGGTCTCCCATATTAATATCTTTGGTCAAAACGGTGTCGCATCCAAAAAGTGAAGCTACCTCCTGCCTCGAAAAAAAAAAGCTACCTCCTGCCGTTTCTTTAGGTCCCAATTCAGCTTGTATGGCAAGTGTTCTCCCTTTGAGTCATTTGTTTCAAAATTATTCACTTTTAAAAACAAGGTTGTATTACTCTTTTGCTGCATTCATATGATAGAAGAAGAATTAAAATAGAATAAAACAAAAGAAGTAAATAAAGTTTAGAAGCTACAGTGCTTCCTAATATAAGCGTCAAAGCTTAGTGTTAGGCTTGTGTGATACTTTCCTAAATAAGTGCCATACAAAACATTTATTTAAAAAAAAACAAAAGCCCAAGCTACGGCGCTTCTCAAAATAGCGCCGTAGTTGGGTTAATTTTTTAGCATTTTTTTATTTTAAAAAAATTTATCCGGCGCTTAAAAATAAAGTGCCGGATAAGGATAAGAATAAGTTAAAAAGAGCACCGGATAAGGCAAGTGCCTTGCAAGGCACCATGTGGTACCTTGAATATATTTAATGTATTTGTTTTTTTTTCAAGAAAAATATTTAGGAAGCTACGACGCTTAAACAAAAAATATTGTAGCTTCTTTATAATATGCTATTTAAATTTTATCCCGTTGTTTTTGTTTTCGTTTTCGTTTTCATTTTCATTTTCATTTTCATTTTCATCTTCCCGCGTTCTCTCTAGTTCCTCTATTTTCCACAACTCTGTTGCAATACAAAGGTTCCTCTCCCATATTTTTTTTTCTTGCCTCAGCCTCTTTCAGAATCTCCCTTGCGTGTAAGTGTTTTTTTTCTCTCAATATTTGGTTTAGTTTTTTTTAGTTAAAATCTGTCATGATCATATATCTGTGCTCATATTTTTTTTTTCAGGTATTTATTTGAAGTGTCAACTCTGTCTTCTTGAACTTTCTATATATTGTAAGTTTTTTAATTTTTGAGCTTACAAATATAATAATAGTTAGTTTAATCCTCCGTAGAAGTAACGTGTATAGTTCAAGTTTAAGCAATTTATGTGGCAGACACCGACACATGTAAGAGCTGGTAGAATATATATTTTTATCTTATTGGGATAATTTATGAAGTTGATGGTTTTTTTTTTTAAAAAAGAAGGCACTTGTTGAGAGAAAAAGAAAAGAATGGGACTCTTGTGCGTTCGGGAAATTGGAGATTGGAGATATTAGATAGCCAAGTGAGTTGACAGTGACGAAGAGGGGACAAGACATGGTGGAAGCAAAGAAGGTGAGATTCTTTTAGGGATTTAGAGTGGCATAGCGACAAAGTGAGAAAGCGAGAGCTAGGTGAAGGACAGAAGGAGGAATCGGCGCATGATTGCAGAGATTTTTCTAGGATTTCTAAGAAAGGAATGAGATGATCTTCAACAAGTAACCTTCGACCAAAACAGCTTCTATTCATCCCCATCGACATGATTTGTTCGATCCTAATTCATTCCCAACATCTTTTAAATTTTGAGCCTTTTTCTTTATGTTTACTTGTTTTGGTTTGACTTTTGATATTTTTTGGTTTAATTTGAACTTTCTTTTTTTAGCAGCTTGTTAACAATGTGTTTTGATTAGTTGCCTAGAGTTTTGTGAAGAGCTGGTTTACATCTTTGTGCTTATGCTTTTCTTCTTTACACTTCTATTTTTGAAATTATTGTGTTCCATGGAGTCTTACCCAGACAGAGTATATGTGGCATTTGTTGGTGTTTTTTGACTAAGGTTAAGAGGGCATGGCTTTATCTTTTGTTGCTTTCTTTTTGGTGAAAGAATCTGCTTCTATAAAAGGGTTGTGCATTTCCTGACGACTTCTTTTAGATTTTTCAAGCATTTTTTTTAATGAAATTTCATTTGTTCTACTTCTATTACGTTGTTTTATAATTGGATGCTTTTTTGGTTGCAGCTGGTTAACTGTTCCTAGTTGGCTAATGTCTCATAAAAAACTTGGTTACATATTCCAGAGTATGCCTTCTCTTCTGTGTACTTTTGAATGGGATCATATTTACCATCGTCTCCCCTTTGTCACTAGATTGCAGAGACGTGGTTTGTGGTTGTGATTGATGCCACTTTATTTTACACGTCCTCCCCCTCTGTTGTTTCTATGTTTGACCTTATTCACTTGATTATTGGGGAAGCATTCAGGACATGGATGCTAAATTTTATATGGGCATGTTTATTGGCGTGTTATCTCGGTTTTTAGCCAAATAATGTTTTTTCACTATGCAATCATGTCGTTTACATTTTAGGCAAATTGGTCAAAAATGGCTTCCCAGTGGCACTTTAAAAATTATACTATTATCAGATTATGGTGTAACCCCCTCACCGTAATTACATCCGGATTACAAAATTTAAGTGAAATAGAGACCAATAAGATGAAATAACAATTTATAGTCCCACATCCAAGAGATGGGGTATTTTGAAAATCAATTTCGAAACATACTTATTGCTGGTCTCACATTCACGGGCGGATATAATTACTTGAGAAATCAGAGTACATAATAAATATCAAAGTGCGGAAACCAAAATCCCAGCAAACCCCGGGTTACTTACATATATAACTTGGGTTTACAAGTTCCCAATAATGGGGATTACATGACCAAAATATACGTTTACATCTTTTTCTGTCTACGCTTGGTAATCTTAAAACCAACATAAGGATAACCAACTACCACTAAGATCTCGGAGTAACCTAACTACTCCGGGTTGTCCGCTTCCCTTTCGAGCCACTCGCCCTGTCTGAAAAGGTTAGTCATTTGGAAGGAGTGAGATTCTAAAGAATCCCAGTAGTAACAACTATTTCATACCACATGCAATCACATAATATGTAAACAAATCATCTCACATCACAGCAACACAATCATACTCCACCCTCATCCCCTTTTACCGCCGGGAAGACACACCGTCCTAACCCGAACCGTTGATAGCGACTCAGGGACTATTGGCGTGGCAGTGCATACGAATAGCCACACGGCTCACATATAGCCTTTCGGCTTTCACAAATGGCCCGTCGGCCTTCACAAATAGCCTTTCGGCTCACAATTAGCCTTTCGGCCCACAATTAGCCTTTCGGCCCACATATACACATATATCACACCCTAACCTCATCCCCTTTTACCACCGGGAAGGCATACGGCCCTTACCCGAACCGTTGTTAGCGACTCAGGGACTATTGGTATAGTGGTGCTTCCACAATTTTCATAAACTTGCAGCATACGATATCCATTTCAAAACAATGACATAGCACATATACAATGTATCACATAAGGTATAAAGAAAGAGTCACTACCTGTATCTTTCCTGACTGGCTCCGTTACCGTGGTCTCACGCGGACGACAGATATCAAATCCTATATCAAATTAGGGACAATTGATCAATCTCTTTTCCAATTACTTAATCCCATAATACACTAAGTTGGTTATCATTTAGGACTCTTTAGAGGCCACATATGTCTCTAATGAAAGCCCTAAAAGGTTGGGAAACAAAAGGTTGAAGGTCACTTTTCGAAAAAACAAAATGCTGGAACACAGGGGTGGGCCGCGGCCCACCATTCCTTAGGCTGCGGCCCAAATATGGTCAGAAGGCCTTGGGCTGCGGCCCACCACTCATGGGCCGCGGCCCAGAAATTTCCTGACTCTGGGCTGACTTCGAAAAACCATAACTAATTCTAGAAAAATCGAAACGAGGTGATTCCAAAGCCAAATGAAAGGTATATGAGTCCTCTTCAAGGAAAAATATAGCCCCTCACTGGAAATCACTACACAAATACAGAATCACCAAAAACTAAACACTACTCCAAAACAGAGTTCTGTTTCAATCCCAAACTTTGGACAACCATATCTCACAGAATTCTAAACGAAATGACACAAAATATATGTCCATTTTGAAGCTTGGGATGTGAAATTTAAGACTGGAAAGTTTCACAATTTTTCAATACCATTTGGTCACTCAAAACGCTCGTCCAAACTGACAGCGAAAAACAGAGCTTAAACAAACAGATTTTCCAACTTTTCCCAAGTGATCCAAATGAATCCAAAATCAACAACCAAGGTTATTCCCACACAAAATCACTCAAGGACTCCAATGGGAATGTCAAAATCACCAAAATCCTATTCCATTATCATGCTTTGGTTGTGGGTGACATTAAACACCAAACTCTCAAAATCTCCAAACTTAACCATTTCAAACCCAATCAATTTCTATCTAACCAAAATGCATCAAATGTTCATATATCTCCAAACTAAATCATTTCCAATCATCAATCATAATGAACTTCATATTTCCAAAAATAGGCATAATTAGGGCAAAATTCCATATTTTACCAACTTAGCCAAAAATCACAAACAATACATCAAAATGCTCTAAATGTCTACCTCTTCTCTTTGCCCAATCTAGAATCTTGATTCTTCAACTTTCAATTTCGAATCAATGCCCAAAGTAACACCATTCAAGACTCTACAACCACCACAATGTAGCTCTCAATGAGACACACAATATTAGAGAAGAGGATTAGAGCATTAGAGAATCACAACTCACCAAAATCAAAGCTTTTCTTTTCCTCTTTCTTGCTTGTCCAGCGCCAGAAATGGAGGAAGGAGAGGAGAGAGAGAAAATGGTGAAGATGATGAAATTCTCTTCCTTACACACACACTCAACCGCACAAGAGGGAGAGAAGAGAAAAAGTAATGTTTTGTCTTTTAGTGCCACATCCAATGGCTACCCTCTTGCCACTTGTCATCATCCTATCCACTTCCACTTTAAGCTCATATAACCGCAAAGCATAGGATACCGACCCATGGTCAAGGAATCACAACCATTGATCTTATATACCACATGTATGTACACTAA
Source organism: Inga oerstediana (assembly GCA_963210345.1). Taxonomy (NCBI): domain Eukaryota; kingdom Viridiplantae; phylum Streptophyta; class Magnoliopsida; order Fabales; family Fabaceae; genus Inga; species Inga oerstediana. The sequence continues at coordinate 68,652,019 of OY723403.1, forward strand.
ATTCATATTACATAAATTTCCAAAAGTATTTAATTACACTAATTACAACAATTATCAGAGCCGTTAGCCCTAATCACAAATCGGGATATTACATATGGAGCTTGTATTTGGAGAATGAGGTTTTTAGCCAAATAATGCTTTTTCACTATGCAATTATGTCGTTTACATTTTAGGCAAATTGGTCAAAAATGGCTTCCCAGTGGCACTTCAAAAATTATACTATTATCATATTATGGAGCTTGTATTTGGAGAATGAGGTTAAGTGATTTTTATCAGTTTTGTTTAGCTTCAAATCATGATGTTATGATGATTTAGCTGCAAACTATACAAGTGTCTCTTAATTCGATCTGTTACTGCATAGGTACAGGGAAATTGTTTTTATTCGTTTGATGCTCATCTGTTCAATGTTGTTTATTTTAGAAGCAGCTTTAAAATTGTGATTTTTTAATTACTGTAGGGAAAATGGCAAGTAAAGAAAATGAAAATGAAATGAGGGAGGTTTTGGGTGAAATGCAGAAGAGCAAGATGTGATTGATAGTATAGAATACTTAGGTGAAGCTGATGAGTTAGAGGATGTTTTGATAGGCATTGATAGAATTGAGGACATAACTAATATAGAAAATACATATCCAGATGTTAGAGAGATAGAGGAAGGAGTTGGCCATGAGGATGATTGTTATGATGACAGTGTGGATGGGAGTTATAGTGCTCATTCTGAATCAGGATCTTCTGATACTGAAGTGAGTTTAGAGGATGATTTTGAAGTTAGTGAAGATAGTGGTGATGATGTGGATGAGGTTGGTTTAAATGTTGTTCCACAATGGTTAATGTTGTTGTTTTCTGGTTGACAAGGTTTATTGCAAGTTGTTAGTGATGTTCTTCCTCAAGCTGAGCACATGCTTTATGCTAGGCATATTTATGCGAACTGGAGCAAGCAATCAAGGGGTAATGAATTAAAGAAAAAGTTTTTTTTCCTGCGCCTGGAGCACATTCGAGGAACAATTCATTGACAACTTGAAGGCAATGGAAAAGCTTAACAAGCGTGCATCTGAGGGAGCAGTAACCTATAATGTAAATTCATGGGTAAGGGCATATTTTACCAATAGAAGCTTGTCGTCGGTCGTAGACAATAACATAAGTGAGAGTTTTAATGCATGGATCTATGACTATCAATACTTGTCTATGATTAGAATGATTGATGGAATAAGAATTAAGATGATGGAGAAATGGGCTTGCAGTGAGCAAAATGTCAGAACATGGAAGGGGAACTTTAGCCCAAAATGTCTTGAATTGTTTCAGATAAATAGGTATTTGGCTAGCAAATGTAGAGTGTTTTTTAATGGTGATGATGGATACGAGGTGAGTGAGGGCCAATATAGACACTCAATGCTGATAACTAGGAAAATGTGCACTTGTAAGGCGTAGGATATCACTGGAATCCCATGCCAGCATGCTATATGTGCTATATACCATGCAAAGATTGATCCCCTAACCCAAATCTCACGTTATTACCATAATGACACTTATATTGCAAGTTACAGGACAAAATTTCCACCAATGAGGGGCAAACAATTTTGGGATACAAATAAGTATTTCCTAATGTTACCCCCGCCTGTATGCAAATTACCTGGCAGACCACCTAAGAAAAGGACTAGGACTGAAGAACAACAAAGAAGAGTCCTCTGCTGAGTCTAGTAACACAACTGAAGTCACTCGTGTGGAAAAAATCAGTAGAAAAGGTGTCCTTGGTAAGTGCAGAGTGTGTAGAAAGGAAGGGCACAACAAAAGCACATGTAAAGAGGTAACTATGATTTGTAAGCTGCTGCATTATTACAATTTATTATTACCGAATATTTATGATGCTTTTTTCTATTACAATTTAATGATTTGTAGGCACCTCCATCAATCAGTCCTCACCCTGGTAGAAAGATGAAAACACCAAATGCATCGGCACATGCACAACCAACACCACCAACTTCCTCACCACAATCCCAAGCAACCCCACAAGTTGCATCAGGCCAGTCTTGAACTTCCAACCAGATTCAACAAAACAAATGTGTGTATAAAACCAGAAATCCAGCTGGCTTTGGTATAACAATCGATTAGGACACTGGTAGAACTGTTTATAATGTGGGTGTTAGATAAAATTTGCATTATCATTATTTTGTAATGCTGTAATTTGTATCCTAAGTGACTGACTTTATGAATTTTTTTATAATAGCCTAGTTTAACTTCTCAAGTTGTTATTGAGGATAGTACTGCAGCGGGGTACATGCATCGATATAGTGAGCATCAAACCAAATTCCCCATCCCAAATGAGAAAGAAGTAAGGATGTCACAAGCTTCAACATCCAGTATACAAAAGGATTCAAGGAGGATTAAATTCAGTAGCCAAGACTCAGGTGTTTTGTAGCCACGGGAACTTCCAGTCAAACCACCTGGATTGATGTGGAAGGGGCACCCAAGTATAAGTACCTCACAACTCCAACTACAAAGGCAAAGGGTTATGGCAAGGAGCAAGGCCAAATCCAACATATAGCCATTTAACTTGATGACATATAAGGATTCAAGACCATCTTTTGTGACTTTGTATTATGCCAAGTAGTTCATTTTGTGCGTGGGAGAGAACACCACGTTGCTGTTTTGTAACTCACATGCTCATTGCAACTTCATATGTGTTTTTTTTTTTTTTTGTATATGGAATCCCATTAAACTCTTTAGGGACCTTTGTTTTTTTTGTATATGCCATATAAAAGTGTCATTTATCATGAAATATATATATATATATATATATATGTTCAATTCATGGCAGCATGTGAGAAGTAATATTTGAGGCACTCATTTGTTCCTTAGGTTCCTATTAACTTGTTCCTTTGGTGGTGGATTTTGGATTCTGTCCATAACAAAATAAGATTGGCATAATTGCTTTGTCCTTGCTTTAACCGAAATTGCTTTTGCATTGAAAGGCAAGTTGAAGGTATAAATGAAAATCATTTAAGAACGTTCTTGATACCTTCAACTTTAATGATGAAATGATCTTTGACACGTGATCATACATAATGGCTCTTTTAGTCATTGATCAGAAGTGGGGGCTAATTTGTAGTTGATGTAGAAATTGCTGCACCCAATAATGATGTGGCTAAACAAAATTATCCTATGGATGGCGTTGAGTGGGTGGAGCTCTTTGTTAAAGAGATGATGAGTGCCTCAAATATTTTTGTGATTTACTGTTGAAAAGTCATATTTTACTTTGTTTCTATTCAAATGTAATATTTTACTTTATCAGGTTGTGATTTAGTCTTAATTATAAAACTGAAAATGCGGAAATAAATTCTTGGCAACATTTAAGGCATCAGCATCCTCTTTCTTACACAACTAAGAGTAACAAATATCAGCTCAAACTCTTTGATAAATATCAGCTGAAAATATTTTTACAAACTGCACCTCCAAAAACCTGCCATTTCATTGATTGTCCTGCAGTAATAAGCCTAAGCTCGGTACAAACTGCGCCTCCACATTTGCTAAATATTACCTACAACTGGTATATTACATCCTCAAATACAAGAGACATAACCACACACATGCAATTAACAACACATAAATTGCTGCTTTAAACTTCTTTTCCTCCTTCTTGAGTTCCCCATCATTTAGATCTTGTTTGCGTTTAAGCTCCCTCACCTCACAATATATTGCATCAAGCTCTTCGCTCAACCTTTGCCCATCCCCTGCTTTTCGAAGAATGCAATTTTCATCATATAATTTGTCAATATCATCTAATAGCTCCTTAATCACTGTATTTTCCCTCTCACCAAAATCATTATCATGCCAACAGAAGAATCCATAGCCCCCATCCTATGTTAACAATAACCATTACATGTTTGATTCAGAATCGCACCTACCCACAACCGTTTCAAGTTTAGATTTTGAATGCTTACCTGATAGTAGTATGGGCATCTATAGAACCTCCTACCTGGGTTGCCGTTTGTCCAAGCTGTCCATCGTGGCGCCACCAACCAGTGCCGACAATACCTTTTTGGACCTTCATAATTGTCCTCACGGCTAGGTTGTCACAGCAATACAACCCTCCGTCTGCATCTTCCCATCGACGATGATGAAGAGGAAGCCATCAATGTTGATTTTACAGCTTGCTTTACCTCCTCGATGCCTCTGCTCTTTTTTTGCGCTTCCAAGAACAACTTTGCTACTGCTTCTGAAACTTGACCGAACCAATTTGCAGGGAAAGGTGGGTTTCAACTTTAATAAAATCTTTCAATGCCTCTCACTGCCACATCTTATATCAATATTTGCCACATAGACGATTTTTCAAACACAGCTAACGGACGTTATAAGGAACTTAACGAATTGTGTTGAACGCTCCAGTTTTAATTGTTCATGTGTATTTATGCCCCATTTAACAGATAATTGTGCCAGATGCTCTTTTCTTAAAAGATCGTTGATAGATTTGCTCCTTAACCCTAAGAAAAATATTATTATAGTTTTTTTAATGGCAAATCACTTGCTGTGCTTATTTTCCAGATAAATTATTGTAATGATGAGCCATTGAGACAGACAATCACATGACAAATAGGAATTCTATTTTGCTTCTTCTTGGATAGAATAACAGTCCAACCATTTTTTATAATGATTTGGAACCTTGGAGGTGAAACTACAAGTTGATGTGACTGTTATATCAGATGACAAGGCCAGAGTGAGAAAGCCCAAGAGCCAAGAATTTCTTGAATGCCAGATAATATTAATAAGCGTGATAATTAATGCCCATTAATATATGAACATGTCATCATTGCACAGCCGAGTTAAAGTAGATTTAGTACCCGTTTGGATTAACAGTGGAGAAGTGTTTTTTTACCATATGACTTTTGAAAAAATAAGGTAGAAATAAAAGTGAAATTATAAATGTGATTTGTGTTTGGATTAGCGGTGATAGAAGTGACTTTTTTTTCTAACCTTGAAGCTGTTTGGATTAGAATTTGAAAAGCTTGTTTAGATACAAAATGACTTAAAAGAGCATGGATGTTATTGAATACTACATATATATATATACTCCCTCCGGTCCTAAATATAAGACAAAGTTGACTTTTTTGGGAGAAATGAAGGAAACTAAATAAGTTACTTAATTATATCATATGTTGTGAATTCTTAGATTATATATTAGTTTTTTAGTCAATCTAATTAGTTTGAAGAAAAAAATAAAAATAAAAATACTCTAAAGTAATTTAATTAATTTCTTTAATTTCTCCAAAAAAGTTAACATTTATCTTTATGACCGAAGGAAGTATATATGTGTCCTCTACAGGCATTAATTATCCACCTTGATGGAAGAGAGAGATTGCAGTGGACCGAAAAGCTATACAAATGAGCTTTACCGAAAAGCTGCGTTGGTGATAAAAGTACAGTGAATAAAAAAGCCTTGTCAAACGGTTGAAAAGAGTCCACTGGGGTTTTTTTGGATTGAAACGAGAGGTTATCCAATGAAAATGCTATGCCAAACATACCCTTAATCAAAGAATGGGAAGAATATGCTCTAAAGATTCTTCAACATGGCAACCAAAACAACATGGGTGACTTATAGACAGGTATAATATCCATTGATCATCTTGAATAAAAATGCAAGGTATTAAAACCCAGACTGGGTATTGAACTGGTCGGGGTACTGGGTTAAGGTATTAAAACCCAGACCGGGACCAAACCGGTGAGTAATTGAAAATTTTAGACTTATAGTATGAAATTCTAAAGGAAAAAGTTAAATTTTTTTTTTTGAAAATTGGGACTTGGACCGGACCGGGGACTGAACTGGTCTACTGACCGGTTCGGCCAGTTCCAGGCCGGACCGACCGGTCCAGTTCGCGTCTATGAATCCTGTAAAAATGAGAAATCCAGTGCCTAATTACCCTCAAAAGAAGCCTAAACAACTATGGAAACGTCAAATAATAATGATAATAAAACTAATATGCTATATAAAATTATAATAATGAAAAATGAAATGTCAAATACAGGTTTAAAATATATGTAAAGTTTGTTGAAAATAATTAGAGGTGATTGAAGAAAGGCATTGTCGGCTTTGTGCCTTAATAACCTCTTTAAAAATTAAACGAATGATTGTAATATAGGGTACAATCCTGGATCATCTCTCGAATAGCCTTTTATTAATTATCTAGAAACTAAGTGTAATAATTGATATGAAGCAATAAAAAGGATTTGAGCTTTTTAAATATCAAATACATTGCATGAAAACATAAATGCCTACACTACAATATTTTTGGATTTTTGGATATAAAATTGGAATGGAATGGAAGTTGGTCTTGAAATGTATGATAAAAATCTTTTAGAACAATAAATTTCATCAATCCTTACTTCAAAAGATAATGGGAGTATGTTAGTTTGACAATTTTGCTTAAAAAATCCTTTGAGCTAGCTTGAGTTAGGTGAATTAATTTCTCCAATTAAGATAAAAATTAATCCCTCTAAACGAAATTTAATTTAAACACTAGCTATTTGAATCAATAAAATACAATGACACAAGTAACCAAAAACCTTTACATTATAATCACAATTAAATATTTATAATAACTTCAAACAAAAGTTATATTAAATCAATTACCTGAAATTGATACTAATAAAATCCAAATTGTCAAATTCACACAATTAAATCCAAATACACATTTAATCTCATAAATTACATAGAACCCTAATACAAAATCTCAATCCAATAATTAATTAAACTCTAAATCTAGAATTTAATTGATATAAAGAATTAAAGATAAAAATTAAATGATAAAACAATCCCTTTAAATTCCAAGCTCAGGAATCCACTCATTCGTCTAAGAGAAAAGGAAATTAGGCGTTGCCCCTCATGACATTAGCTTCAGTGAGCCAAATCATTTTCAAATTCAAACCAGCAGCCATGAATAAACAACCATAGAGGAGATAGAATCAAATGGCAATTAAATTAGGATCCTGTGATAAGCTGAAAGCAAACAAAATAACATCCAGGGGAGCAAGCCACGGTCTGAACAGAGAATATTGCCGCCGATGGAAAACTGGAGGAGGAAGGTGGAAGGAGAACAGAGATGAATGGTGGTGACAGAAGCTCTGGGCGTCCGATCTTCAACTCTGCACTGTGCTACGCCGTCAGCTCTGCTTCCGGTCTCACCAGCGACACCTTCGATGGAGGCTTGGAGGAGGATGTGCGATGGTGGTTGGGAAGTGATTCCGGTGGTAGAGGAGGTGAGCTCTCCGATCGCCTCTCTCTCTCTCTCTCTCGTCACTGCTCCCTTTTCTCTCAGCTTTTTCGGCCCCCAACTCCCCTGTTCTCAGAAGCTCCACCGGTGATAATGGAGGAGTTATGGTTGCCGGAAATGGAAGGTTATGGTGGTTGAGGGAGGGCCGGCGATGGTGAAGAAGACGATGGTGGTGGCCCTCCCTCTACTCCTCTCAAACTCTCAGCTCCCTCCTTGCTCGCGGCTGTGTCTGGTTCTCTATTTCCCCTCAGCTCCCAGCAATTCCGTTTAGCAATCACTGATTCACGTCTGACCTAAGGAGCTCAAAACGCTGAGTTTTTGCTAGACTAAAATGCCATTTTCCAAATTCACCGGACCAAAATGTCATTCCTGAATTTCAAACCCCAAATTACCATTTTCAGATTTAATCCGAATTTTCAAGGATTCAATTGAAAAATATTTAAACCAACATCAAATATTTTCAGAAAAATCAATGATTAAGAGTAATTATAATTATTTTGACAATTTTATCATTTTTAGTCATAATTTAATCTATTTACTCTAAATCTAAATTTATCTCAAGAAAGGTAATTTAGGCTCAATTACTATGACAAAAGCCCTAATTAAAGTATAAAAATATATAATTAAAATAGGGATTTTTCAGTGATCCAATTGGAAAATTTTAATTATTTCTAGTTTTGATTAAAGGGACACTACAAAAAAACAGCAAATTACCCACGGAAATTACCCATGGAATTCCGTCTCTGAAATCAAATTACCCACGGATTAGGGACGGAAATGGAATTACCGACGGATCACCCACGGAATTTTTTCCGTCTCTAAAAAATCCGTGACAAATTGATTTACCGACGGAATTTTTATTCTGTAGGAAATTACCGACGGAAATTACCCACGAAAAAAATTCTGTCGGTAATTACCGACGGAAATTACCCACGGAAAATTTTCCGTCGGTAATTACCCATGGAAAAAATTCCGTCGGCGATTACCCACGGAATTTACCCACGGAAAAAATTCCGTCGGTGATTTCGTCGGTAATTTTTCCGACGAAAAATCCGTCGGTAAATCGTCGGAAATTACCGACGGAAATAATTCCGTGGGTAATTCCGTCGGTAATAACATGTTTTTTTGTAGTGGGACCTCTTAATGATGAATTTAATTTAATTTTAATTCTCGCCCAGAACCATATGATATGCTATATTGGGATCTCTTTTAGATAGTTCTTACATGTCATCTTGGCAAAAAAAAAAAAAAAGTTTTTACATGTCATATTTTTCACTGCTGCAAATCACTGGGATATAATGTTTGAAATGTTTTGCTTACAAGAAGAGCTGTTATGGATCCAAAAATCCTCTTCAGAATGGCTTTGCTTAGGGGATCGGAACACCCATTACTATCATACTAAAGCTTTGATACGAAGAAACCGTAATCGCATTCTACAGCTCAAATCGAAAGAGGGTGTTTGGATCACTGATGCAACACAACTCTCTAATTTGGCCCGGGAATTCTTCATTCATTTATATTCTGATGAAAATTTAATGCCACCTCTACTCACCACCTGTAGGCTATTCCCCAAGATCCCTGACTCGTAAATATTATGTATAGATAGGATGATCTCCCTTGAAGAGGTCAAGCAGGCTCTCGCTGAAATAAAGCCATTAAAATCACCTGGATCTGATGGATTGCATGCTATGTTCTTCCAAACTCAATGGGAAACAGTGGGGCCAACCATCCATGTTTACTTCCACAAGCCCTGGGCAGGTAACCATTTATACCCCTCTCTAAACCAAACTTTGATAGCTCTAATTCCAAAAGTGGATAAGCCAAGCCTAATTAGTGAGTTTCGCCCTATTAGCTTATGCTCAACGATTTATAAAATGCTCACTAAAGTCATGGCTAACCGATTGAGACCAATTCTGCCAAAACATTATTGGACCATTCCACTACTACTAAAAAACAAAGATGTGGCGTTTATAAATTGCATTAGCTGTGGCGCTAGCGAAATGCCACATATCTGGACACTACTAAAAAAAGCTGTGGCGCTTGGAAGCGCCATAGATTTTTAAATTTTTTTTAAAAAAATAACCTCCTGTGGCGCCTGGCCAGCTAGGCGCCACAGTAGGCCAACACCTCCTGTGGTGCCTGGCTACCCAGGCGCCACAGGAGGTGTTTTTTTTTTATTTTTCGTATTGGTTTTTTTTAGCATATTTTTTCCTCATATTTTTTGGTTGGGTTCTTAGTATTGGTTTTTTTTTTAGCATATTTTTTCCTCATATATATCTCCCATGCATATATAATTATAGTCTGCAAGGTTTAATAAGAACAATAATAGATAACTTTAAAATGATACCAACAAATAATTGATTAGCTAAAGTAGTATGAAAATTGTTATACAATATACTGTAAACCTAGATGAATGAAATATAATACAACAAATTCAACTTCAACAAATATGCATGACACAACAATTGGCAATTACAAACATCACAAAAAAGACCAGCTAGTGAATTTAATAGTATATATAGCTACCTAGAGATTTGCCTAAACACATATTCACACCATTCCTCGATCACTTCATTAACCTGATGGTCTGTCAAAGCGTCACAACGTTGATCTTCATAATACTACAGATATATACAATCAGACACAAGTTAGAACGAATTAAAATCAATAAAACATAATTGTCAGGCACTAATTCAATTTCATTACAACACAATATGAAGTGCAACTAAATGACTTACTTTTTGAGGAATAAATGGTTGATCATGCATAATAACATCCTTCATAAATTTCATGATATAGTACCCACAATCATTGTCATTAGGTTAGAAAGGGCACTGCAAAAATATAATGCAATATTTAATTCTGTTCATGAATAAAAAGTGTTTACTAACAAAGTCTAAGTAAAGTCAAATATCAATACCTGTATCTTCTTCCAAGGATAGCTAACTGTTGTGTATAGAATGTGTAACCATTGATTTCATAACCATTGTAAGATAATACATGTAAGCTCGGTCCCTTCGACAGGCACTTCAATTTTTCGGAAACTAAATTAGGATTCCTCTCCATCTCATCGTTAATACGATTTTTCAACCAGCCTGCAAATTGTTTATTGTGTTCTGTTGTTAATAAATTTTCATTCCTATCACCATGTACCAATCGGAGAGCATCCTTGTGTTCTTCTACATACAGTTCGACCTCATCAGTGTTATGTAGGAAATACAAGTGGGCTTGGTCCCGTTCAGTCGCTGATATCATTATTACATCGCTCCCCGTTGTTCCTTTCCCTGATCTTCGGCCATCATGACGGGACTTGGGGATCCCTACAGGGTCAACATTTGATAGAAAATCAGCACAGAAGTCACTTGCTTCTTCAACCATGTAACTTTCAGCGATACAACCCTCTGGGAGGTATCTATTTTTCATATACCCTTTTAATATTTTCATGAATTGTTCATTTGGGTACATCCATCTTAAGTACACTGGACAGCACAATTGAGTTTCTTTGACCAAGTGTACAGTTAGATGTACCATAATGTCAAAAAAAGAAGGTGGAAAATACATTTCAAGTTCACACAGAATACACACAATCAGCCTTTACAAATCTTGTAACCTGGTTGAATCAACCACTTTACTGCAGATCAACTTGAAAAACACACAAAGTTTCATGATAGCGTTCCTTAATTTTTTGGGTAAAATGGATCGTATACCAACCGGTAGGAAATTTTGCATGAGCACATGACAATCATGAGATTTAAGGTTCTTTAACTTCAACTCTTTTACCGATACAAGGTTCTTTATATTTGAAGAGTAGCCCTCAGGAACTTTAATTCCTTACAGAAACTCACAAAATAATTTCTTCTCTTTCCTCGACATAGTGTATGCCGCTGGCGGTAGATAGGTACGAGACCCTTGCTCAATCGGTGCCAACTCTTCTTTAATTCCCAAGTTCACTAAATCCAACCTCGAATTGACATTGTCCTTGCTTTTTCCTTGGATATTAAGCAACGTGCCAATTAGACTATCACAAATATTTTTTTCTATGTGCATCACATCAAGAAAATGCCTCACATATAAAGACTTCCAATATGGAAGTTCAAAGAAAATAGACTTTTTCTTCCAACCGCTTGTCTCGATTTGTTTTGCAAAAGGTTTGCCAAAATTGTTCTCCAAGTCTTTTACCTTGGAATACACCTGGGAACCGGTCAACATCTTCGGCGGGCTACCTTCTTCTGCATCACCATTGAAAGGCTTTTTCCACTTCCTCCAACAATGTTGTGATGGTAAGAATCTTTGATGCCCCATGTAAACATTTTTCTTACAATGATGAAGTCGCATTGAATGAGTGTCATCTTCACATATAGGGCACGCACCATATCCTTTGACGCTGTATCCTGACAAATTTCCATAAGCAGGGAAATCATTAATTGTGCCAAACAACATGGCTTTCAAAGTGAAACTTTCTTCCATGTACCCGTCATACACACTAACGCCTTCATCCCAAAGCGGCTTCAAGTCATCAATTAAAGAAGCCAAGTATACATCTATATCATTCCCAGGTTGCCTTGGCCCAGAAATTAACATGGACAATATCATAAACTTGCGTTTCATGATTAAGTGTGGAGGAAGGTTATAAATCATCAATATCACCGGCCACGTGCTATGTGTGCTACTCTGAACACCGTGCATATTAATTCCATCAGTTGACAGTGCAAGGCGAAGGTTCCTGACTTCATCAGCAAAGTCAGGGTACTCATGATCAATTTTTTCCATTGAGGAGCGTCTGTAGGGTGCCTAAGCTTCGTGTCTTTAATCCTTTCATCTGCATGCCATGTCAACTGCTTAGCAATCTCTGCATTACTATACAGTCGCCTGAATCTCGGAACAATGGGAAAATACCATAGCACCTTCAAAGGACTTTTTCCTTTCTTCTTCCTAGATCAAGATGCGTTGCATTTAGGGCACTTCTCCAACGTTGCATACTGATTTCGAAATAATATGCAATCGTTAGGACATGCATGTATCTTCTCATATCCCATTCCGGTTGTAGAGCAAAGAATTCCCTTTGCCTCGTATGTCTTGGTAGGAAGTACATTTTCTTCTGGAAGCATATCTTACAATAGTTCAAGCAATGCGGTGAAACCCAAATCACTCAATCCGTAGCGAGCTTTAAAGTTGTACAACTTCAACACTGCTAGCAATCTTGTGTATTTAGTACTTCCGACATATAATGGTTTCTCTGCATCACCTTTCAACTTCTCATATTCGTTAGGGCAGTTATGAAGCACCCCTTCAACCATATTTACCATTTCTTCAAGGCCATCATCTTCATCAAACATGCTTTGATCAAATTCATCCGAGGCACCACCCGTGGTATGCACCCGATCACTATATGCATCGTTGGTCTCACCATGCCTTGTCCATCGTATATATGTTTGATCAATACCATAACACACTAAATGATCTAGTAAATCAAGTTGACTAATCCGCTTTCCAAAACAACAGGATAAGCAAGGACATAAGATTTTGCCAGGATCTTTTGTGTGCTCAGTTGCAAATGTAATAAAATCCTTCACCCCATCTATATATTCCCTTGAACATCGATTAGATGACATCCATTTACGATCCATCTATGGGCTTCAATCTATTTTTTTTAAAAAGTACGTGGTTAGTTGTATGACTATTACATTTACTAATTACTTTTATATTCTCTTACCAATTTTAATTTAAAATAACATACACCACATGAATCTTCATAATTGAAGTTTTCTAAGCCTTAAACTGAATGTTTAAATTGCCAAATAATTCATTAATTATTCTCAGGTATTATAATAATTTTTTACAACTCATAACAAAAGAAACCATATTTGCCACAATATATCATAGTTAAATTAGAAAACATTACAACTCAATAAATAAAATACAAGTGTTAAGAATATATAAATAATTATTTTGCTTATGCAATTAATCAATAACAATCATTAGAACACCTACAAATTATAACTATTAAATTCAACTAAAATCACATTTGTAAGCTCAAAATTTAAAAAACATACCGTAAATAGAAGCTTCAATAGACTGATGAAGTGAAACTACAAACACAAATTAAACATAAAAAAATCAATAAAATATTTGAGGTTCTAAGTTATTTTTTTAATAATAATATGTGTAATAAACATCAATATATAATAAAATCAAATATGATTAGCTTATTTCAAAAAATATGATTCAGAAAAAAAAATAAAGAAAAAAAAATAAAATGAAAAAGAAAGCATATTCCCAACATTAATTATCTCCTTATTGTATGTTTTTCCCCTTACGGTTTTAGTTAATATATTTAAAGTTAAACAATATAGACAAATTATATTTTATTTTATTAAATATTAACATTGATATATATTGATATATTAAAGTCATTTTATCCATATTTTAAAATTATTAAATAAGTTAATGACTCAATTAACGAATTATTCAATTTATTATCCTGATTTCAATTTTTCCTATTTTCATTGGGTTTAGATGGGATTTTCTCTATTATAGTTTAATAAGATAATACAAAAAATTATTTTCTTACCTCTACAAAATAGCACTAACACAAATATATATTAAATACGTGAAATAATATTAAATAAATGATTTTGATTTTTGGAAATCAAATAATTTGAAGAAGTTTTAAAAGAAATAGCAGTATTATTAAAAGTTAATTTGATTATATAATTTCAAGTCACTTGTATATTAATTACTGTCGTTCAAATTTATGGTTATATATAACATATAAATTCAATTCTTTCATTGTTCTTGTAACTTGTTGCATTAATTTCTTAGAATTAGTGAAAGCTAAAACACAGTACACACCCGCCTACAATGGGGTTATATATAACATATAAATTCAATTCTTTCATTGTTCCTGACCAGGCAGGCGCCACACCTGACCATAAAATTTTTTTTTTTAAGAAAATGGGTCAGAAGCTAGTGTGGCGCCTGGCGTGTCAGGCGCCACAGCTGGTACCACCTGGTCAAGTGTGGCGCCTGCTTGGCCAGGCGCCACACTTGACCATACCAGCTGTGGCACTTCATTAAGGAAGGGCCACAATATGTGCGCCATGTAACCCCCTGCCGTAATTAATATCCGGATTATACGATTAACGTGAAATAGAGACCAATAAGACAAAACAACCTTTATAAACCCATCAACCAGACGGGGTTTTTCATGAATGCATTTCGAAATCATTTACAACACGGTCTCATATTTACACACCGAATATAATTACTATGCGAAGATAAATTACATTTATACAATTATCAGAGTACGCAATATAAATTCCCGACAATTCCGGGATCATATCTTCGCTCAATAATCATAGGGCACATTAGCCCATACAACTCAAATAACAGGGATTACACAATTTATCCGAATACATTCTCAATTACTGATCCATATAATCACATACACAATCCCAATTACACATTGATAACCAACTCCTAAGCTCTCACCCAAAACGAGTCCTCTTCGTCCTTGGATGCTTGCTTCATCCTCAATCTTCCTTCCCTGTCTAAAAGGTTGATAGGGGAGGGTGAGATTCTGGGGAATCTCAGTAGGAAAACAAATACCAATATGCATGTAAGATAAGTATTTAATGCATGACATGCTTGCATCACAATAGCTCATGTTCACATAATGATATATCCGCATGCTCAATGCTCACATAACATACTCATGGCCATAGTATAAATAGAAACAGAGCTACAATCATTCTCATATGTTTCACATAATCACGCAAAGCAATAACATGCATCAATACACAAATACAATTATCAATACATGCAGGAGAGGTAAGTTCCCTACCCTCTTTTCCACGTAAGCTCCAGCTCCGGCTGCTCACGCTCCAGTAAATCATCAAATCCTATAACCATAATCAAGGACATAGGATTAATCCCTTTTCCAATTCCTTTACATTTAGACACTCAAGTTGGTTATCATTATTGCCCTTTAAGTGCCCTCAAACACCTCAATCCATAGCTCTAAAGGGTTGGAAGACTATCCCCAAAGATCCCCTTTTGAACACTTAAACTTGATATTTTTCACTGCCTCACTCGAGCACAGAAGCTCTCACTCGAGCACAAGTACGGACATCACTCGAGCACAAGTGCGAGTGAGACTGCGAGCACTTGCCCGAGAGCACAAACCCACTCCAGAAGCACAAGCTCACTCGAAGCACAAGAGGCTCACTCGAGCACGCTGCCCTTACCCGCGAGCACAAGAGAAAGTGAGACCGCGAGTGAGCACCCGAGAGCACCCAAAGCTCTCCAAGCACTGGATCACTCGAGCACAAAACCACACCCGCGAGCACACCTCACACCCGCGAGCACACTCCTACCTGAAGCACACCTCACCCGCGAGCACACCCGCGAGCACACACCTCTCACCCGCGAGCACACACCTCTCACCCGCGAGCACACACGGCTCACTCGAGCAGATGCCCTCCACCCGCGAGTGAGAAGGCACACTTCTTGCACCTTGCCCGCGAGTATCCACCCGAGAGCAATCCTTCACTCTGGCTCCCACTATCACTCGAGCAGGCCATGCTCTTTCTCGAGCATGTTCTTCCCTCACTCGAGCACAAAGCGATGTGCTCGAGCAGAGCTCATAATTCCCAGGTGCACTCGAAGCCACACAAGGGAAAACTCACCTATCACTCGAGCAGGTTCTTCCTCACTCGAGCAACATTCATCCCTCACTCGAGCACACACCTGTCTGCTCGAGTGAATCTATCAGATTCCAGAAAACGCAGCAACACTTACCACATTTCCTAACTCTTGCCCAATTGATCCAAAGGGACCAAAAACCTCTACCAAAGCCACTCCCACACAAAAACACCCACTGAATTCAATGGAATCCATAGAATTACCAAATTCTCATCCCATTAACTAGCTTTGGTTTAGGGCAACATAATCACCCATTTTCCAAATCATTATCCTTACACATTTCAATCCCCAATCCATTCTATCTATTCAAAACTCATACCAATATACCATTTCCAATGCCATATCATGCCAAACTACCCATTACCCATATTTTCACAATTAGGGCAATAATTCCAGAAATTCCAAACATAATCATTTGGCATGAAACATAGATAGAAGGAGTGGTTTCACATACCTTATCAACATTCTCAAAGACACTCTTTGATTCTCCAAACTCCATATTTTCGTGATCTTCAAATCACCATCAATGGAGAAGCTACAACCACCAAATTGAAGCTCTCAACTCAATGATCAACATTTATGAAAAGGATTTGAGCAAAGGAAGCCATTTACTCACCTTTTCCCAAGCTTTTCCTTCTTCCTCTTCACCCTTCAACCATGCGCACAAGAGAGAAGGAGAGAGAGAGCACGAGAGAGAGAGAAAAGAAGAGATGGAGATGATGATGATGTGTCCACATCACTTATCCCACATCCAAGGGCTCTCCACATGCCACTTGTCACCATCCCTCTTCACCTCACATGGGCTCACATGCATGCACACACACATGATTATGCCTCTTGCCCACTACACAAATCAATCTTAGCCATTGATTATTTAATCACACATCTCATTTTCTCTTAGCTAGTAATTAATTTCTCTATTAATCACTAACTAATTCCCAACAATTTCACTATTTCAATTTCCAATAATTATGGCATATTAATTATTATGGCCATAAAACACATAATTATTCTCAATAATTATGATTAGTCCTTAGTCGAAAATCGGGATGTTACATTTCTCCCCCCGTTCAATAAATTTCGTCCTCGAAATTTGTTCCACCACTAAGGACATAAACTCCGGACGCTTCTTCACGACAGCTTCCGTTTCACCATTCATTTCACATTGGATGGTCCCTTCTAGACCACCTACACAATGGAGCATCTCAACTTGATTCTTGTAAGAATCTTAAACCATAAACGCAACCCTAGTTGCCATAAAATGCAATCGGCCCATATCACGATTGCTATACAACCACAATCATCGCAAGGCCTCCTCATTCATGAGTGGCTAGCGCATCTCAACATCCGGTGACTCCAATTCATGAGCCATATCATAAGATCTCGGCAGTTAGGTGGCACAGGCCACCAACCTGCTCAACTCAATCTAGTGATTCCATCCTGGAATAACTCAACAACATCACCAACTCATTTCAAACAACAGCCTCAGCCGTATATACCAGCACTTAGGCCTTCGCTGTATTCACTTCCACAGCATTACCCTCACCCGTACACCCACCAATGATTCCACTAGTGGTAACCGAGACTTTCGGGTATTCACAACAATCACATTGCCGTATCGAATTCCACGGCATTACCCTCACCCATCCGGGACTTTTGGGTCTCAATCACAATGTTCTTGACAAATTCACTTTGCCCTTCCGGCATTCACATCACAACACATATCACATCATCAGGTCACTCCAGAATCTCAATCTCTTCTATCCAAAGCACCCTACCATAATGGTCCACCTAGAATCTCAGTCTCTTCTATCCAGGCGACCGGTTGAGAGTCTCAATCTCCCAACACCACCTTCATTCTCCTGCACCACACAAAGCAACTACAACGGCAGTCCAACGGCCGAGCTAGAGATGACCAGCGTCACACCCTAAACGGCTCACGCTGACCTGCACACGCTGCATTGCACCTTAACACAATTCACACAATATACTTCACCACAGCTGGGATCCATACAAAGCATGTCATATACGCAAGCCACATAGGCAAGATTTACACACAGCCCACGGCCGGTTACACAAACGCCGCCCTCACACGGGTCGGATTCACATCATCCATGTCGGTTACGACGGCAGTTCAACGGCCGAACTAGAGATGACCACTGTCACTCCCTATACGGCTCCCGCTGAATTGCTCATGCTGCAATCTGTCACATCCCCCGCCGGTGCTCTCGGGGACGCCTACTCCGGCACAACCGGCTACGGCACCGACCGTAGTACCACCCGTACTACCATTCGGGTGTGGCAAGTAGCTGGGCATCAACCCAGGACTCACATGAATTCCGCACATTTCCGTCTTTATTGTCACACCCACCTCGCTACTCACATTTCACGGCGGCTGGATGCCCACCCCGGTACTCACATTTCCCGGCGGCTGGTACCCTCCGTATGGGCCTAGGCACTCACGCCTTACCCTCCCAACTGGGCCTCAACCCCTTGGGCCGCGAGGGAGACTACAATACACATTCACATCAACACATATTACAGATTCTCTTTTACGTACTGAGATCCTTCAAGACCCCTTTGCACAACACAACTTGACCCCGAAGTTTTACCTCCCGAAGCCATAGTCATCATATCATTCTCACAGCAACCTCGAGCTTCTGCTCAGCACGGTTCTCGCACATATTACATTCCCATGCTTCCGCTGCACACTCTGAGGCCATACTCCTCATCTGTGCATTCACAATGTCAAGTTGACTTAACAGGAGTCCCATAGGAATCTCCTACATCACCTGACCACATTCATAATCTATACCAAATCTTGGCTTGATTCAACTCGAATCATTCAGAGCCATAACCAGCGCTTCGTTGAGATCCCATACTCCCAACGTTCCCAGAGTTCTATTCTACGATTCAACGTCACGGCTATCGCTCTCCACGGTTCGTTATCACGGTGGCTGCACACTAGGGTTTGTCGTCATGGAGGCTTTCACAAATATAGTCACACCCCGGTTTTACCCCCCTCAAGGGATGCCCCGCGCCGGTGCCCACCCCGCTCACGTACATGGGGCTGCCAGGTGGCTGAGCTGGCTGGTCTCACCCCTCATGGGCTAACCCACCACCCAGGACTCACACATATCCCCCGTATTCCCACCGCCCCAAAGGCACGGTCCTCCCACTGTGTGCCATACACACCCCCAGTGGGCCGCAGGTGATAAATTCACAAATAGCCGCTCCGGTCAGACGTCACCGTAGGTAGCCCTCTCCGATCAAAAGTCCCCGTAGATAGCGCTCTCCGATCCGAATCCTCCGTAGATAACTTTCTCCCTGTGCTGGATTTACAACCAACACTCTCAGAATTCCTGATACACAATTCAATTCACTTCTAGTACCATACCCTGGTACCACAGACCATCAAGGTCATATCCAATTCCTAAGAATCAACCCAGCTATTGAGTTTAATCCTTAGATCACATCTCATCCTTCAAACTTTCAACCTCAGTTGAATCGGGAAATCACTTACCTCGAATCCACAGAGCCTCACAACTCCAACACAAATCCAAATATCATGCCAGCCTAAGGCACACCGGTCCCCTAGGTCTTAAGGCCTTTACACACACAAGATCAGTATAACATTACTACATGTAACATCATACTACATTGGGTTACATACCCAACATCTAGGTTGGAACCCTGATACCTAGAACATCAATATCAAGCACCTCGGAAACCATTTTCCTCGGTTCTCAAATCAGATGATGAGTTTGATTACAACCACCTCTGGGTTTACACCTCAAATTCTCGGACGAATCACTATATCTTTCGATTACACAATGATTCGCCACTCAAGAATAACCAACGATGTATACACATATTCCTCAAATCTCTTATGTCCACAATGACAAATCACACATGTGTATACACAATCACCATCACAAGACATCATCTACCACCAGGGTAGAGATCTCAGAGAGCTATCCTAGCAAATTCCCAAGTTTGCCAGGAACTGTAGCTCTGATACCAAAAATGTAACCCCCTGCCGTAATTAATATCCGGATTATACGATTAACGTGAAATAGAGACCAATAAGACAAAACAACCTTTATAAACCCATCAACCAGACGGGGTTTTTCATGAATGCATTTCGAAATCATTTACAACACGGTCTCATATTTACACACCGAATATAATTACTATGCGAAGATAAATTACATTTATACAATTATCAGAGTACGCAATATAAATTCCCGACAATTCCGGGATCATATCTTCGCTCAATAATCATAGGGCACATTAGCCCATACAACTCAAATAACAGGGATTACACAATTTATCCGAATACATTCTCAATTACTGATCCATATAATCACATACACAATCCCAATTACACATTGATAACCAACTCCTAAGCTCTCACCCAAAACGAGTCCTCTTCGTCCTTGGATGCTTGCTTCATCCTCAATCTTCCTTCCCTGTCTAAAAGGTTGATAGGGGAGGGTGAGATTCTGGGGAATCTCAGTAGGAAAACAAATACCAATATGCATGTAAGATAAGTATTTAATGCATGACATGCTTGCATCACAATAGCTCATGTTCACATAATGATATATCCGCATGCTCAATGCTCACATAACATACTCATGGCCATAGTATAAATAGAAACAGAGCTACAATCATTCTCATATGTTTCACATAATCACGCAAAGCAATAACATGCATCAATACACAAATACAATTATCAATACATGCAGGAGAGGTAAGTTCCCTACCCTCTTTTCCACGTAAGCTCCAGCTCCGGCTGCTCACGCTCCAGTAAATCATCAAATCCTATAACCATAATCAAGGACATAGGATTAATCCCTTTTCCAATTCCTTTACATTTAGACACTCAAGTTGGTTATCATTATTGCCCTTTAAGTGCCCTCAAACACCTCAATCCATAGCTCTAAAGGGTTGGAAGACTATCCCCAAAGATCCCCTTTTGAACACTTAAACTTGATATTTTTCACTGCCTCACTCGAGCACAGAAGCTCTCACTCGAGCACAAGTACGGACATCACTCGAGCACAAGTGCGAGTGAGACTGCGAGCACTTGCCCGAGAGCACAAACCCACTCCAGAAGCACAAGCTCACTCGAAGCACAAGAGGCTCACTCGAGCACGCTGCCCTTACCCGCGAGCACAAGAGAAAGTGAGACCGCGAGTGAGCACCCGAGAGCACCCAAAGCTCTCCAAGCACTGGATCACTCGAGCACAAAACCACACCCGCGAGCACACCTCACACCCGCGAGCACACTCCTACCTGAAGCACACCTCACCCGCGAGCACACCCGCGAGCACACACCTCTCACCCGCGAGCACACACCTCTCACCCGCGAGCACACACGGCTCACTCGAGCAGATGCCCTCCACCCGCGAGTGAGAAGGCACACTTCTTGCACCTTGCCCGCGAGTATCCACCCGAGAGCAATCCTTCACTCTGGCTCCCACTATCACTCGAGCAGGCCATGCTCTTTCTCGAGCATGTTCTTCCCTCACTCGAGCACAAAGCGATGTGCTCGAGCAGAGCTCATAATTCCCAGGTGCACTCGAAGCCACACAAGGGAAAACTCACCTATCACTCGAGCAGGTTCTTCCTCACTCGAGCAACATTCATCCCTCACTCGAGCACACACCTGTCTGCTCGAGTGAATCTATCAGATTCCAGAAAACGCAGCAACACTTACCACATTTCCTAACTCTTGCCCAATTGATCCAAAGGGACCAAAAACCTCTACCAAAGCCACTCCCACACAAAAACACCCACTGAATTCAATGGAATCCATAGAATTACCAAATTCTCATCCCATTAACTAGCTTTGGTTTAGGGCAACATAATCACCCATTTTCCAAATCATTATCCTTACACATTTCAATCCCCAATCCATTCTATCTATTCAAAACTCATACCAATATACCATTTCCAATGCCATATCATGCCAAACTACCCATTACCCATATTTTCACAATTAGGGCAATAATTCCAGAAATTCCAAACATAATCATTTGGCATGAAACATAGATAGAAGGAGTGGTTTCACATACCTTATCAACATTCTCAAAGACACTCTTTGATTCTCCAAACTCCATATTTTCGTGATCTTCAAATCACCATCAATGGAGAAGCTACAACCACCAAATTGAAGCTCTCAACTCAATGATCAACATTTATGAAAAGGATTTGAGCAAAGGAAGCCATTTACTCACCTTTTCCCAAGCTTTTCCTTCTTCCTCTTCACCCTTCAACCATGCGCACAAGAGAGAAGGAGAGAGAGAGCACGAGAGAGAGAGAAAAGAAGAGATGGAGATGATGATGATGTGTCCACATCACTTATCCCACATCCAAGGGCTCTCCACATGCCACTTGTCACCATCCCTCTTCACCTCACATGGGCTCACATGCATGCACACACACATGATTATGCCTCTTGCCCACTACACAAATCAATCTTAGCCATTGATTATTTAATCACACATCTCATTTTCTCTTAGCTAGTAATTAATTTCTCTATTAATCACTAACTAATTCCCAACAATTTCACTATTTCAATTTCCAATAATTATGGCATATTAATTATTATGGCCATAAAACACATAATTATTCTCAATAATTATGATTAGTCCTTAGTCGAAAATCGGGATGTTACACGCCACCTTTCAACCTTTTTGTAGTAGTGTTCCAATCTAGTTTTGTCCAAGGTAGAAGCATCATTGATAATATCATAATTGCTCAAGAGGTGATTCACTCAATGAGACACAAACAGGGTAAAGGAGGATGGATGACAATTAAAGTTGACTTAGAGAAGGCTTTTGATATATTGCGATGGGATTTTATTGAAGACATGTTAAGGATGTTGGACTGCCTGGGGCTATGATTCGGTTAATAATGGAATGTATCACCACCTCTACAATGCAAATTCTCTAGAATGGCAAACCATCGGCTCCCTTCAATCCCAAAAGAGGTATACGCTAAGGTGATCCGCTATCTCCATACCTATTTGTTCTATGTATGGAAAGATTATCCCAGCTAATTTCAGATAAAGTTCGAATTAACAAATGGAAGCCTATCAAATTGGGTCGTCAAGGAGTTCCTTTGTCTCATTTGTTCTTTGCAGATGACCTAATACTCTTTGCGCAAGCAAAAACCAGCCAGGTATCCTTAATCAAAGAAGTTCTCCAGGAGTTTTGTTCTTGCTCTGGTCACAAAATTAGCCAATCCTAGACCCTAATTTATTTTTCCAAGAATATTTATTCGGTTGATAAAGGGAGAATCAGCAATGAGTTAGGCTTCCAATGGACAGATTTTTTGGGCAGATACCTAGGAGTGCCCCTATTGAATGGAAGAGTTTCTACGACCACATATGGCAACATAGTTGATCGTGTACATGCAAAATTAGCAGGTTGGAAAAGTCATTCGCTCTCCCTTGCTGGGCGAATTACACTTGCCAAATTTGTTTTGATTATCATTCCTTTTTACACAATGCAAAGCACTTGGCTTCCTTCCTCGTGTTGCAAAAAGATTGAGAAAATAATTCAAAGATTCATATGGGGTTCCAATGAAAATATAAGGGGAGTGAGTCTGGTGAAATGGGAAGACCTCTGCCAGCCTATCCAACGTGGTGGATGTGGTTTACTAAATTTGGAAACTCAGAACAAAGCCTTCTTGGTGAAACTAATGTACAACATGCACTCTCAACTTGATACTCTATGGGTTCGGGTATTGAAAGGCAAGTATGGTCTTAGAGAACCAATTCTAGCAGTTAATAGATCATGTTCTTCGTATTTCTGGAGAAATTTAGTAAAACTGTGGGAAGACACTCTTCTTCATATTAAATGGCAGTCGGGTGATGGTAACACATTGCATTTCTGGTCTGACTATTGGGTTGGAGACTATGGACCACTTAAGCATCTATCATCTGGTCCTATAACTGAGTCTGATTTGGAGCTTCCCATCACAACTTTTATGAATGAAGATCATACCTGGAAATAGAACCTGTTCATGCATCTACTCCCGAATGAAATCAACAAAGAAATCTCCTCTGTAATACTTTAGAACTCACCTATGGCACCAACATGCTATTGGAGTTTAACTAAATCTAGCCAATTCACGGTCAAATCAGCATACTGTTCAGAGGATGATCTCCAAATGACCTCACCGAGTCCCAAGTGGGCCAAACTTTGGAAGCTCCCCATGGCTCAACGGGTTAAAACTTTTACTTGGTTGTTATTAAAAGGCCGTCTTCTTACAAATGTGGAAAGACACCGTAGAGGACTGACAGCAGATACTACCTGCTCTTTTTGCCCTGGAAGAACCGAGGATATCGATCATGTATTCACATCTTGTCCATTTGCTATAGCTGTCTGGAAAAAGATTCTGCCTAAATATTTGTGCTCAGAATTTTTTAGAACCGACATTAACACCTGGCTTAGTTCCACCATATTGAGTAACAGGCTTGATAACTATTAGGCTCCCTATTCCCAATAACAGCCCAAAACCTTAAGAGAAAAGTATTTCTCATTCACCAAATAAACGTCTTTACATCCATAAGAAAATAGAAACTGTACAAGGGCCCAATATATATAGACCCAAACCTACTAACTGACGAACCACCGTACAGGGCTATACGAAAGCCCATTAAGCAAAACGACATACTAAACAGAAACAATTATTTACAATGGACAATTATTACCAAACCATAGACTGGTATAATTCTAACACTCCCCCTCACATCTTGGTTTGTAAACATTCAAACAACCCAACTTATTCAACAATTTTCTCTGTATATCTCCTGTGGCAGCCTTGGTAAGCAAATCTGCTTCCTGTTCACTTGATCTCATGTGCTGAAGGTTGACAATCTTCTGTTGCCATTTTTCTCTGATAAAATGACAGTCTACCTCTATATGCTTTGTTCTCTCATGGTAAATAGGATTTGCAGCTATATGCAATGCTACCTTGCTATCACAGTGCACAGTAACAGGGGCTTCAAGTGATACCTTCAGATCCTTGAGTAAACCTCGTACCCACACAATTTCAGATGTTGCCATGCTGAGAGCTCGATATTCCGCCTCTGCTGATGACTTTGATACAGTATGTTGCTTCTTGGTTTTCCACATCACCAATGAGCCTCCAAACTTTAGAACATAGCCAGTCACAGACCTTCTTGAGATAGGACAAGATGCCCAGTCAGAGTCACAAAACCATTCCATCTGCAACTCACTACTGCTACTTAAAAACACCCCAAGTCTTGGACTCCCCTTCAAGTATCTTATGACATTCCTTAAAGCTGCCATGTGAGCTTTCATTGGAGATTGCATGAACTGGCTTAGTAACTGCACAGAAAAGCATATGTCAGGTCTTGTCATGGTTAGATAAATCATCTTACCTATAAGTCTTCGATATCTTTCTAGATTTCTGAGAATATCTGTTTTTTTGTCTTTCCCTTCTCTATATGGCAGCAGCTTCATGTTTTGTGCCATAGGAATACTCAATGGTCTACAACTAGTCATACCTGTTTCACTCAACAAATCCAACACATATTTTCTCTGTGACAGAACTATGCCTTTTTCTGATTTATTTACCTCAATTCCAAGGAAATATTTCATCAACCCTAGGTCTTTAATTTTAAAATTATCATGCAACAAAGACTTGGCATAAGTTATTCCACTTTCAGAGCTACCTGTGATCAGAAGGTCATCTACATACACTAAAATTATCACAATCCCATCAGTACAGTCCATAAGAAACAAAGAATAATCACTCTTGCTTTGCCTAAAACCCCCTTTGATTAAGGCTTGTGACAACTTAAGATTCCATTGACGAGATGCTT
The DNA here is from genome assembly GCA_963210345.1 of Inga oerstediana. NCBI lineage: Eukaryota > Viridiplantae > Streptophyta > Magnoliopsida > Fabales > Fabaceae > Inga > Inga oerstediana. Next base: position 68,677,846 of record OY723403.1, read on the forward strand.
GTTTCAAACCATAAAGAGACTTTCTCAACCTACACACTAAATTCTCCCCCTGGGTTTCAAACCCCTGAGGAATTCTCATGTATACCTCTTCATGGAGATCTCTTTGCAAAAATGCGTTATGAACATCCATTTGATAAAGATTCCAAGAATACAAAGCAGCTAATTTAAGCACTAAGCGAACAGTAATTATTTTTACAACCGGAGAGAAGGTGTCATGATAATCTATACCTTCCCTCTGGTTAAAACCTTTAGCCACGAGTCTAGCCTTATATTTATCTATATTTCCAAATGAGTTATACTTTACCTTGTAGACCCACTTGCAACCAATAGGCTTTTTACCTTTGGGAAGTGGGACGATATCCCAAGTCTTGTTACTTTCTAATGCCTGCATTTCTGCCTTCATTGCATTTAGCCATTCTATGTTTTTAATTGCTTCTTTATAGCATGTAGGCTCAGTTACTGTATCAATGCTAGACAAGAAACACAAGTGGTCAGCAGAAACAGAGTCATAAGAGAGATAGTCTTCAATGGGATATAAACATTTATTTGAATGTCTTTGATTAGCATGTGGGGTAACTAAAGAACATATGTAGTCATTGGACTATATAGGGGGACGTCTTTCCCTATTTGGTCTCAATTGCCTAGATCGTGTTGGAATGTAAGGTTCTGTTCTCAGGTTCTCTTGCTGCCCTCTGTCCAGAACTTCTGGACTTTGATCCTGTTGTGTACCCTCTACCATACTATTGGGCTGTGAGGAATTTGGGCCAATTTGAAGATTTTCTAGTTCGGTTTCAAACCAAAACATTTCTCTTAAGTCTTTGTGAATGGTTCTTTGTTCTTGACTGACTGCATCCCTGAAAGGAAAATTGTGCTCCACAAAACTTACATGTCTAGAAACAAAGAGACTGTGAGTTTTCAAATCAAGCAAAAGATAGCCCTTTTGATTTTCATGGTACCCCAAAAACACACAAGGTATTGCCCTGGGACGCAATTTATCCTCAATGTTAAGATTTGTTGCATAAGCAAGAGAACCAAAGGTTCTTAAATGACTAAGATCAGGTGGAGTTTCATAAATTTTTTCAAATAGGGTCTTGTAGTCAATTATTTTAGAAGGTATTCTATTAACTAAGTAGACTGCAGCCTTAACACACTCACCCCAATATTGAACAGGAATGTTAGATTGTAACATTAAACTCCTAGTTACCTGCATAATGGTTCGGTGTTTCCTTTCCACTACCCCATTTTGTTGTGGAGTGTATGGACAAGTTGTCTCATGAATGATCCCCTTTTCTTAAGTAAATAAGCGAAATGAATGATTAATAAACTCATTGTCGTTGTCACTTATAATTCTTTTAACATGTGTATGAAACTGTGTTAAAGCATATGCACAGAAATTTTTAACATAATGTATGCAATCAGATTTATGTCTCAACAAGAAAATCCAAGTTGCCTGAGAGAAATCATCTACTATTGTAAGGAAGTATCTATGGTCTTGATGTGTGGGGGTTTTATAAAGCCCCCACACATCCAAATGTAAAAGTTTAAATGATTTAACAGTCTTGATACAGCTAGATGAAAAAGGGAACTTGGTTTGCTTAGATTGAATGCAAACCTCACAGTCTTTATTCATGTAATCAGTGTTATTGTATACAAGGTCTAAATGTCATATAACATATATGGGAGCATGCCCAAGTCTCTTATGCCATATACGTACATCAACAGATTGTGTTACAGCATCAATATTTCTAACACTATTGGTCACATGTATTTTTCTAGCTGTTCTAAGAATGTATAAACCATCAATTTCTTTACCAGTCAGGTTCATCCTTCCAGCCTGAGGGTCCTGCAGAATACATACATTGGCAGAAAAGCGGGCCACACAATCATGTTCCTTGGTAAGTCGAGATATGGCAATAAGATTAAATTTTAATTGAGGGGAATACAAAACATTTGTAAGTTCAAGTTGAGGACTAAGTTTAACACGGCCTATGTGGGTTACAGGAACCTTATGGCCATCAGTGATTTTAATTGATTTAGTTGGTCCTATATGTTTGGTGTAATGATCTAATAGTTCTAGATTGCCTACCATATGAGTCGTTGCACCAGAATCAAGAATCCAATAAGTAGGGAGAAAAAGACAATTATTGGAATCAAAATTGTTCAAACCTGTACCAGTTAAAGCGTGGATGGTGTGGTATGAATCTTTTTGTATTAATTCCAAAAGCTTCTCATATTGCTGCTGTGTGAAGGTAGGGGTGTTAGATCTCATGTTTTGATGATAACAAAGAATTATATGAAAATGATTTGATTAATAAATAAGTTTGAACAAATTAATAACAGGGAAAAGCATCACTTGAAGTAAGCATTGGAATAATGAAGAAAGGCCAAGAGAAAAAGCTGAGAAACTTGATCAGAAGCAAATTTTCTAAGGCATTACTCAAGTATGTACTCGAGTAATGAGACAAAACTTGAAGTAACCAGAGACACCTTCAAGTAACCTGCCAACGTAACTCGAATAAGTACTCGAGTAATAGTGTAAATGATTTCAAGTTGCTCTCGCCCTGCCAATGTTACTCGAGTAGCTACTCGAGTAACCAGGTAAATACTTGGTGTTGCTCTCGGCCTGCCAACGTTACTGGAGTAGGTACTCGAGTAACCATGTAAAAGTCTTCCAGTTGCTCTCGGCCTGCCAATGATACTCGAGTATGTACTCGAGTTACTCTGTTTCAGAAAATATGTTGCTCTCGGCATTTTGTACCCTGCTAATGTTACTCGAGTAACGCACTGTGGTAAGCAAAAATCTGAAGGTAGTACTCGAATAACTTAATCTATTTTTATCATATTTCACTCGAGGTGCTACTCAAGTTTGCAAGTAGTTAATGATTCATTTTAAGTGGATTACTCGAGTATGTACTCGAGTATGCTGGGTTAATTTTTGAAGAAAACGTCAAGTCATTACCCGAGTAAGCCATACAGAAAAATTATGTTTACTCGAGTATGTACTCAAGTAACAAGGTAATCAAACTTGAAGTGCTCTCGGTCTTGAAATCCTGCCAACATTACTGGAGTAAAGCATCGAGTAACCAAAAGTTTATTTGAAGGTTTACTCGAGTTGGTACCCGAGTAACCTATGAAGAAAAGAGTGCATTACTTGAGTAGGTACCCGAGTAAACATGCATTTCCAAAGGTTTGATATTTTGCTTATTCCATGCACTACCCGAGTAATCTCGTATTTGTTTGTTGACTTGCAGTTCATCAAAGCTTTCTCGATGATACTCGAGTAAGTACTCGAGTAAACTTTAATGAATACTTGAGTAGCTACTCGAGTATGGAAACCCAGAAATTTAGAAATCATTCAAACGTTCATTGATTTGTTTCCTATACGATTAACCTTCCATTGTATTAGTATTCCTAGCATATTTACAGATAAATAATGAAGAAATCATATCAAATAAGGAAAGTCAAATGAGAAGTTCAAATGCCACCTACCGCCAATGGATATATTTCAAATACTGGAAAAGTCAATAGTGGCTGTGCACTCTCCAACGGACGAGAAGAAAATGTTCCAACGATCATCACCAACATATCTATATAAATGGGAACATCCAAACAGAGAAAGAAAAACAAGATCACACACAAACGTATCATCAAGTTTACTACTCTGTTTTACGTGATATTTGTAACTCTGTACTTCAGTGATTCTTATTCACTCTTGAGAAAGATATTTCATTCAAACTCAATATTTGTTATTGAGATAACTTAAGGTTGTGGAACCTTGAGTTGGGATTGGATTACAACTTGTAAGGGGGAGCGAGTGTCCAGGTGAAGGAACTTGCTTGTACTGAGGTGCCAAGAACCCACTGAATCTTAGAAGTTATAGTGAAACTCTCAGAGAAGCTCTGAGGACTGGACGTAGGTCAAAGTGGTTGTGATCGAACCAGTATAACTCCCGGTATACACTTCGGTGATATTTCTCCTTACTCCTTACTGTTTTAATTTCACCGTCAAATTTTATATTTGCAACGAAATTTTTAGTATCACCCAATTCACCCCCTCTTAGGTGAAACGCTTGCTCTAACAAGGGGCTAAGGCATTACTGATATTCACATGAGCCTCAAAATCAGCTACTGTGTCAGGAGTTGGCTCAGTGGAGATCTTGGTTGATTTCGTCCTATTACCTCTGTAATTAGGGGGATATCCAATGATCTCATAGCAACTTTCCTTCAGATGACCTCGTTTATGACAGTGTGTGCATTTGATGGAACTACCATCTCCTCTATCGCGTCCTCGGCCACGCCCACGGTTCTTGGCCACCATCGCGATGTTGTTAGTAGCAGCATGTTTATCAGCCGAAGTGAGAGATCTCTGGGTCTTATCTTGGATTATTATGCTATATGCCTCATTGACACTCGGCAAGGGGGTCATTAAAAGGATCTGGCTCCGAGCTTGAAGGTAAGAATCGTTCAGGCTCATCAAGAATTGTAGAAGTCTCTGTTCTTGGACAATATCTGCATAGGCCTTAGAGGTGTGGCAAGTACAGGACGGTAAGGTGACGAGTGCCGATTGTTCTTCCCAGAGCTCACGGAGCTTCAAAAAGTAGGAAGAAACAGAGGAGTTCCCTTGTTTGTGCGAGGTAATCTTGAGATGTAGGGCAAAGATACGCGCACCATTTTTCTTATCGAATCTTTCCTTCAAATCGAGCCAAACGCGATGTGCGTCTTGAAAGAAAATAACACCTGTGGCAAGCTCTTTGGAAACGGAGTTGAGCAGCCATGACAGGACAACGACATTGCATCAGTCCCATTGGCCGTGCAACGCCAGATCTTGAAACTCTTTGAGGCATGTGCGGTCGACAAACCCGAGTTTCTATTTCTCGAGCAAGGCGATCCATATCGCACGACTCCAGATGGTGTAATTCTTTGAGCCGGTGAGGACGTGCGGGATGATAGAGACGCCTTGGGTGTCGGATGGATGAAGGAAAAGAGGGTGTGAGAAGGGCAAACTCTCGGCAGCGAGCTTCTCCGCGGCCATGGGAATCGAGGAGGACGTTTTCTCAGCTTCAGGGATCGAGGCTGCGGTGCTCATCCTAGGGCTGCACTGGGTAAAGAAGAGAGAGCGGGTCAGATTGGTGGCGTTCTTGATTATCCAATATTCAACCTGGGCTTTGGTACCATATTAGGCTCCCTATTCCCAGTAACAGCCCAAAACCTTAAGAGAAAAGCATTTCTCATTCACCAAATAAACGTCTTTACATCCATAAGAAAATAGAAACTGTACAAGGGCCCAATATATATAGACCCAAACCTACTAACTGACGAACCACCGTACAGGGCTATACGACAGCTCATTAAGCAAAATGACGTACTAAACAGAAACAATTATTTACAATGGACAATTATTACCAAACCAAAGACTGGTATAATTCTAACAATAACTCATGGAAAATTGGCTTCTGCATCACCTGTTGGAAATTATGGGAAGTGCGAAATCACCGAATTTTTAGACAGGAGACTTTCACAGTAGATGGTTCGTTACTCAGCTTAAGTCACTAGTTGCTCACACGCTGCACAGTTTTGACACTTTCAAAACGTTTTTACAATAATGTAGAAATTTACTATACTGTCATATAGTCATTAAACCCATTGTACAGCTACAGAATATTATAAATGAAAGTTCCTTTTCATCCAAAAAAAAGTACTCGATACAATACGGAGAGTAGATGTGTGCGGTGGGTGTATTGGCCTTATCAACCACAACACAACTAATAATTGTACAATGCTTTATTTTTTACCTTTTTTTGTCTGTTTGATGTGAGGGATTTGGAGGGGAGGGGAGGGGAGGGAAAATTTTTATGAGTTGAACTTTAAAAGATTGAAGAAGTGAGGTAATAAAATTTTAATAAAGAGAATATATGAGATAAAAGAGTAAGAAAAATTAATTAAAAATTTTTAACCCCCACTTCTCTAATTTTTTTAAATTCAACTCAAAAATATTTTCCCTCCGCCAACTTTTGCTCCCCTCCTCTCAGACCAAACAAGCCCTTCATGTCATAGAGCTCAGCATCATGGTCACCAACGTAGAACAATTTATAATGGGAAAATTCCAGTTAACTCCACTATAGCATTTTTATTTTAGTCAATCCTCAAAAAAATTTTAAACTTCACTAAACTCCATAGAACAAAATGAAATTAATTTTTATTGATGAAAAGACAATAATTCCCTTACTTATTTTTTTATTAACAAGGCTCAATTGTAGCCCATTGGCAGCCACTCAATTGGAGTGGCCTCTGGCAACTGACCATCGAAACTTTGGTGCCAGAAATTAATTTGTTTTGTTTATATGCTTATTTCACTTATTTATGAAGAGTTGTATACTTACAAGTAAGACTTAACTTGTTCAATTTGTGTTGTTCATATATTTATTCCACTTGTTAATTAGGAGTTTGACCCTTGCAAATGAGACTTGGTCAAATTAATTGGTTAACAAAAAAAAAAGATCATGAAGAAGTTTCATTTCCAAGTGTCCAACTCCTAATAAGCAAGTGGAATAGACATATAAATTATTTAACAAAACCTTAGTCACCTCGGGGTCAAGTTACAAATTTTATCACGAATTAAAATGCAATGTAGTGCAAACAACTCGGGATCAGTCTCTTTTTAATGAGACATTTATTTTGAATTTCTTAGGTTGAACTAAGTGTTAAAAACATCGTTAGAAAGGGGGTTTTGAAATTGGTTTTCTCTAAATTAAAATTCATGAAAATAAAGCTATTTCTACTCTTTTTGGTATTTTTGAAAAATAATGAAGAAATGTTTAAATTGAGAGTGAAAATATGAATGATGGATACTCTTGGTAATGAAGAAAGTTGCTATCCTTACTTAAAAAGGTTATGGGAGTTAAAACTTCATTAAGTTTTAATAAAAATCTTAAGATAACACTTGAATCCAATATTTCCAATTAATAGTAGCTCATACAAATAGAATTAACTACTATCTCTTGAGATATTGTTTGAAACCACTTAATGTGCAATTGAAATTAAAAAAATACAACATAAGTCTTCTTGAATTTGAGTGCTAAACAACCCTTCAAGGGCATAAATCAACCATATTAACTGGACAATAACACACTAATTAACATAATCTCATTGCAACCACAAAGAACTTCAAACATATATAATTTTCACATTATAAAATCCAATTTCAATTACAAATATCAAACCAACAGAGACAATTAACATCAATATCAATTCCAAAATCATATATGATAATTTCTAAAACTAAGAAATCCAAATATATAATTCTAGATTAATGAAATGATAGAAAAACTCTCCTATGTAGTCCACTGAGCTCAAGCACCCATCCTCACCACTAAGAAGCAAGAAAATTAGCTATACATAGCCATTAAACCATCCAACACAATCTGCAAAATCGAACCAGCCATGGAAACAAGCTCTCTAGAAAATACAAAGAACTCACTAGAATCTAGAAAAAAACTTGCCGGAATTTAAATGAGTTCACCAAAAACCACAACAACCGGCCGAAATCTGGAAACTTTGAGCTTTGGTTCGATTTCTCCAACTCCACGGCACTAAACACTTTGTCTCCTCCAATTCTTTCCTAGTCGAGCCTTTGGTTCCAGTTCTATGAAGATCTCAGCTTGAAACTCTCTCTCTCTCTTAGCTCTCTAGTTAAGGCCACTAGAAAGGAAGAAGAAGGTGGTGGCTTGAAACGGGAAAAGGGATGGTGGAGGAAGGAAGGTGAAGGTTCGATGATTCTTGACACCCTCTCAAGCTTTCTTTGGTCCAAACACTCTCTTTGGTCTCATGATTCTATCAGAGCTCTGACCTTTAACGGTGCTTCTCCAGCACCAAGAGATGTCGACAATGGTGGCTTACTCAATGGAGGAAGTGGTGGTGTGGAGAAGATGGTGGCAGAGGTGATTCCTAGAGGAAGTTGAAGTCTCTCATGCTTCTTGCGGTGTGGCCTGTTCCCTCTTTGGTTCTCTCTTCACTGTTGCGGCACACTCTTCGACAGTGGAGAGAATGCTGGTGTTGCTTGGCGAAAGGAGGAGGAATGGTGGTCAGTGGTGGTGATGGTATTGCTATCGTCGGTCAATGAAGGTGAGAGAGGAATGTAAGGATTGAAGGTTTCCAAGATTCAGAGTCTCGTTGCCTCTCCTTACTTGGGTATGTGTTTGGACGCTTAGGAAGAAGCAACGTGAAGGTCAAAGTTGACCTAGTCCTGGTAAAAATGAAAGTTTTGACTGGTGACTAAAGTGAGAACATGCAAAAGTTTTTGGAGGGACTAAATTTCAAATTTTTCAAATGCATATGGGGTAGAACTGTTGTTTACAAAACTTTTGAGTCATTTTCTCAAAATTTTCTCTAGCCTTTTTTCTCCATAGATTTAGGAATTCTGAGGCTCTTTTCTATAATTTTCTCCATTCCAAAAAAAATATTAATTCTGACCCAATCGACATTTTCCAAAATCTCCAATTTTCTTCTTAAACACCTACAGTGTAAGATTAAGCACAAGGTATCATCTAAAGTTTAAGAAATCATTTGCATGAATAATTAACAAATTATGACCATTTTCTCTTAACTACACTTAATACAAATGCTCCTAACTAAAATTAGTACTTAATCATGCAATAATGACCTAATAAGTACATTAAATTCCCCTATTTAATAAAGAAAAAAGCCTATAAAGATATGATTCAATTAATAAACAGCACAAACTAATTGGGTAACAAGAAAACATATATTGGACTTGTTTATATATTTATTTCACTTATTCATGAAGAGTTGGTCACTTGCAAATGAGACTTGTTCATGATATTATATTTTCTTGTTTACCAATTAACACTACTACAAAAAGAGAAAATAGTGGCGCACATAGTGTGGCGCTTTTTTAAAAAAGGGCCACAGCTTTCATTTTATTTTATTTTTTTAAAAAAAAAATACAAGCTGTGGCGCTTATTTAAATAAGGGCCACAGCTTGTGGGATTGCTTACGTGGCGCTTGATCAAACAAGCGCCACGTAAGCATGTTAAGGACCAGCTGTGGCGCTTGGTCAAACAAGCGCCACAGCTGGTGTTCATGCATGTGTGGCGCTTGCCAAGGCAAGCGCCACACTAGGTGCTGCGATCCTCCAAGCCCACGTGAGGGTTCTGCACAATTAAAGCAATGAATTCCCCCAATATAATAATGATGGGATTAAATAAATATAAAAAAGAGAAAAGTACAAACACACCCCAAATTTCTTCTTTTCCCACTTCCTTTTCCTGTGCGCCTTCTTTTCCTACCATTTAATTTGTACCAAGTACCAATCATCCAATTAGTCAAAGACATCCCTTTCTCCCCTATCCTTCACCTCCAGTTTCGATTTTCTAATATGCACCGCCTCTTACTTTTCATTCTTCATATTTCCTCCAATTCTAGGTCTTCTTCTTCACCATCCTAGTGGCAGCTAGTTAGATCTCTGTATTTTATGGTTTCGCTAGGCATTTGGTTTTTAGATCTGCTATATTATCATCCTCTTCTAGATCTGTTTTTAGGTTCATGGAAACCCCAAAAAACAGGTTCCATCGTTTGAAACTGAATGGTGAAACAGAAACTTCGCTGCTCTCTACAAGTTTTGTCCTATACGGTATGCTCTGCTTCTCCCCGATTTAGTGATTCTCTTCTTAAGATTGGATCAAAGTACTCGAAATATTTAGTGATTCTCTTCTTAAGTTTCCATCTTTAGGAATATTTTTTATATATTTATTAAATACCAATTTCTGCTGCTACAAGGGCTTTATCTTATATCTTGTTGAAACTCACTGGATTCGTCTTCTCTATGTGTCTAGGCATTTTATTATAGGGATACCTTTCTTGTTCCAAATTTTTTCTCCTTTCTCTTCCTTTAATTAGATAATTTTTTTTGATTCCAGAACCAGAAGTATATTTTCATGAGCATATTTTTCTCAACCAAATCTGACCATGAATTTAATTAATTATTTTAATAAAAAAAATAATTATAGGCTTCTAAAAGAAAAATACAAAAATAATTTTTTTAAAAAAAAATACTTTAGGTGGCGCTTCTTTGAATAAGTGCCACAGGAAGGGACCCTCCTGTGGCGCTTGCTGACGTAAGCGCCACAGGAGGGTGTGGTCAGCTGTGGCGCTTGCTGACGTAAGCGCCACAGGAGACCCACCTCCTGTGGCCCTTTTTCAAAAAAACGCCACAAGAGGGTATTTTTTTTTAAAAAAAATTTAAAATGCTGTGGCGCTTCCAAGCGCCACAGCTTTTTTTAGTAGCATCCTAATATGTGGCACTTCTCTAGCACCACAGCTAATACAATTATAAGCGCCACAGCTTTACTTTTTTGTAGTAGTGTAATTTGTGTTATTCATTTGTTTATTGCACTTATTCATGAGGAGTTGATCACTTGTAAATGGAACTTATTCATGATCTTATGTTTTCTTGTTAACTAATTAATTTGTGTTGTTTATATATTTACTTCACTTGTTCGAGAAGAATTGGACACTTGCAAATTAAATGGGATTTGTTCAAGAACAAATCACATTTATACGTGTCAAACTCTTCCTGAACAAGTGAATTAAACATATAAACAACATAAATTGAACAGTTCCCATTTGCAAGTGTGTGATTCTTCATAAACAAAGTGAAATACACATATGAATAACATAAATTAATTTTCAATGATCAGAGCTCTGCCTGCCAGACTAGCCAGCGCTAAAGCTTTGATGGCCGGCCTTCAGAGCCACCTCGACTTTGCGCCCACTCGTGATCGGACCGATAACAATGATTCAACCTTTTTTAAAAAATAAAAAGTAAAGGTATTATTATCTTTTTGCCTTCAAATTTGGTTTATGGGGATGCATTGAAATTTCTAAACTCCTTGGGGATTGACTGAAATTTTCCCATTTAAAATTGATAGCTTGGAGCATGTAGGCAAGAAGGAAGAAATTACTCCTATAGTTGTTAATTAAAGATCTATTTATATAATTTACAAACATTAAGAAAATTAAATAAGTTAATTATAACATATGTGACATGATTTCTTTAAAGTATTTCTGTGTAACATTGATTATGTATTAGTTAATAAGTTTAATAAAGATAATAAATATAAGAGATAAAATAAAAAAAATCTTACATTTAAAAATAAAATTTATCTTCAAACTAGATTTTATACTTAAAAATGAAAGAGCAATAAACGGTTTCATTATGCTCGAACTTTTGACGGTTCGAAATAGAGTTGTGTGTGGATGCATGATGGCCCTTGATTCATGAATCTATAGCCATTTGACTTTTCAAAGCACTCGCGGAATTGCACTTTCGTTCCGTACAATAATGCATATATGTTTATATGGGGTTCAGGGTATACTGAAAAATATCATCTTTGGGATGATATAGACCATATATTTCGCTGTGTGACTGTGACCCACAGTGGACCCCAGCACTAGATATTTTGGTCATCGTTGATGTATATTTGCACGTGCCTCTTTAATAAATAGTACTTTCTCCTGACATTAAAATAAGAATTAATTAATTTATATATTTATGATTACTTTTACCCTTAAAATATAACGTATTATCCATGTTTTGAATAAAATTTATGAACATTTTTACATATTTAGTTAAAGTATATTTAATACACTAAAATATTTTTTTAGATGCATCAAATACCCTAAAACATTTTATAATAGAACCAAAATCCTGAAATACTTTAGAGTTTTGAATGCACAAAAAAAATTTTAAGATGCTGGACGAATATAAAAAAATATTTCATAATGTTGGATATACCACAAAATATTGTAGATAGTACTAGATGCACATGAAAAAATTTTTAAACGTGTAGGATATACCTAAGGCTTTACCCCTTTACGTGTGTGTTTATGATAGCGATAGGAAAAATGACTTATTATGATTCTGACTTATTAAAAATAGCTTAATAGAAAAGTCAATTTTTGTAATGTGATTTATGTTTGGATGAACGATTTATTTTTGGACAATAAGTGCTTATAAATCGTAATTTACGGCATACAAGGTAAATATGTGAGAGGAGTTTTATCTCGACTTACGTAATAAGTGACTTAATAAAAAAGCTGCAGCGAGGAGCTTATTTAATAAGTAACTTATTCTACTCATGATACAATTAAAAAACGTGATATCAAACACTACAAAAACATAACCTATTTTTATTTGGGTTTATTACCCAAAAACATGCTTATTTATGCTCATACCAAACATTTCCTACACTTTTTTGAGTTGGAGGTTGTTTGGTACGTACTTTTATGCTAATGGCGGCTGTCTCACCACAAAAAATAATTACTGTTAGTTAAATTCTAGTTATTCTGTCATTTTTGTTATGATTTTGTAAGTTTAAGGGCACTTTTACATTTTAAAAAAAATTACACATGGTATTAGTTGTATTTTAAATAAAAATTTATAGACTTTTTTACATCAATACCCATTTATTTATATTACAGGAGGCCACAAGCACTAGTGAGTGAAAACAATAGTGACAGACAATTTAAAATAAAATTCCTATTCTAACCCATTATGCGTTGCATGACTAGGTAAGGGACCAGAATAAAAATATAAAAACTCACCACCGAATCTCATCGCATCTTTGTGCAAAATTGACTTGGTTTAGATTGCCTAGATTTTGCGATATCATCACCTTCAAATCTCTATGCAATTCAAGTATATGATACATCAATAAAATATAGAATTATGGTACACCCATCACCTAAGTGTTTTTTTTATCGTGATACTTAAGGATGCTATGTACGCGGCAAAATACTACAGTACACTAAATGCACATAAAAAATACTTTAAATTGTTGAATTCAGGTCCACCTTAAAATATAGTTAGAGAGAAGCAGTATGAGTGGGATAGAAGCCACTTACAAATTGCAATTCAACTAGACAGAAAATGTGATTAATTAATTCATATTTCTTTTTTCCCCAAAAAGAACTCTAACTTAAGTGAATGGGGCTCAGCCCAATAGAGATGATCTGTAAATGGATGGAAAACACTGGTTGTGTCCTCCATATTCTAACTTATACACAAACATGCTTGAAAATGAATAATATTATTACTTGATACAGATAAGCAATATATCACGATAGGGATGCTTAAAATAAGATCTATCCAGACAGTTATGTTTAAACATTACATACTCATTTTAAAGAGGTATTTCGTCTAACATTTGTGTATACATTTTGTTTAATACTTTATCATTGTGTGAAATTAATTTTAAAACATAAAAGCATTTCTCATAAATCTTTATCTAACTATTCAGTGTGTGTGTGTGTGTGTATACTAGGTTACAACCGACTCTTTAGGTCGTTAAATTAAAGATGAGGCCACTTTGTCTCTATGGATATTTAATTTAATTATTGGAATTGACTTAATACTATACATTGACTAAGAGGACCAATCACTGTAGTTTCTAACACATCGCTCTATATTCTTTCAAATCACACCTCAAAATATCAAGCAAACTCATTATAATAGAAAATAACATATAAGGACATTCCGATCCATAAGGTAAAACAACTGTCTTAGCTTCTTCTCTATTCATTTACAGATACTTCGTCTTCTTCTAATCCAAATGGTGTCTGTATTGCTCATGTGTTTACAAGCAAATTTCTTTTGATAAAGCTCACTTATAAATGTTTTCATCATTCTACCTTTTCTTCTTTCTGGGCTACCTCATGAAATATGTCGCCAAGTCATTTTATTTTATTTTATGCCGAACCATTTTCATATAAGACTCAGATCTTTTAAATCTCATTTTCTTTTCATCCAATTCAAGAATCGTAATCTTTATATTACCAATTCCCAGAAACCTAACCTTCTCGACTCTAGAAGCTGGATCTCGGCAAGTGCTAGGAGAGGAAATTTTCCTGTTGCAGTCGAAAGTCAAGGTATGGAGGATTGTCATCAAAATTACACAGGATTCAGTTCATTTTTGTCAAATTATACAGATTTTTAACTCTGCCGAAATAAAAATTTCCATGCATACTAATACTACTTCTGGTAGTATATACAAAGTAAATATTCTTGTTTATGTTATAACGATCGGAGGTGTAGTTTATATATATAGTAAATATTCTTTTTATTGTTTAAAAATTACGATTAAGTTTTTTATATTTGATAAAGGTATCCCCAAGCCACTTTTTTTTTTTTTTTTAATTAAGGGTTCGCCTTTTGTAATTTAAAAGGAAAGGATTTTCACCTCTCCAAGTGTGTTTTTCGAGATTTGAATTTGTTATTTCATCCTTACGGAGCTAATGTCATTTACCAAATCAATCAATAACTTGTTGGTATACTTCAAACCACTTTGTACTTGAAACTAATTCTTTTTTATCTTTCTCAATATGTATGTTTAGGCGATTGGTAGACTAGAAGATGGCTTGTATATGCTAAATACTTTTAGACACTCTGCTGCATTAAATGTTGTTAATGAAAAATCTTTGAAATCTGTGGATTTACAGTTGTTACATATGCGATTAGGACATGTGCCAATTTCAGTTTTGAGACATTTGAATTTTGTTGATTCTTCAAATGTATTGTTGGATCGTACTTGTGATATTTGTATTCAATCCAAACAAACAAAACTTCCCTTTTCCCCTAGTTGCATCAAATCTCAGTCCTGCTTTGAGTTACTTCACATGGATGTTTGGGGTCCTTATAGGATTCCGACCCATCAAGGGCATCAATATTTTTTAACGATAGTTGATGATTATTCTCATGCTACTTGGATTTTCTTGCTCAAATATAAATCTGAAACTGCTACTTGTATCAAACATTTTGTTGCTTATGTCCTTACACAGTTTTCTATTCATGTGAAACGTCTACGTAGTGATAATGGTACTGAGTTTGTTAATCATGACCTTAGACTTTTTCTAGGGGACAAGGGCATTATTCATGAAACCACATGTCCCTATACACCAGAACAGAATGGGATAGTAGAGCGCAAACATAGAACCTTAATGCAAGTGTCTAGGAGCCTTATGCTACAATCTAGGATACCTATTGAATACTGGGTTGAATGTGTGAAAATGGCAGCCCATTTTGTTAGAATTAGTAGGCCCAAATAGGTGTGTAATATGTTGATCTGTTGTATAATTGGGCCGTATATGGTAT
This sequence comes from Inga oerstediana, assembly GCA_963210345.1. NCBI lineage: Eukaryota > Viridiplantae > Streptophyta > Magnoliopsida > Fabales > Fabaceae > Inga > Inga oerstediana. The sequence continues at coordinate 68,693,011 of OY723403.1, forward strand.
GTGGCCCATTGTCTGGGATTGTTAGGACTGATACGTTAGATTAGGAATATATAAATGTAAATCGAAGGATCATTCTCTCGGTGATCATAATGTACAGATTATTCATTAATGAAGAGAATATATTTTCTCTCAATTGTTTCTGGTTGCCACTAGCTAACATGGTATCAGAGCCATTGCTTTATCCACATTATCTTCCAGCCCAGAATCAAGAAACCTCACAGTGCTGGCCCATCGAACTTTCAAGATCCGAATTCCATGTCCATTGGCTTTAATCGGAGCTTCGACACGTTCTTTACCCAAATGCATCTTCGTCCTCACCAAATCCCTAAATCGAATATGGCGACAAGCACCGATTGATTTGCTCGCCACTCACCGCATCATCGTCACGATTTCCTCTGGTTTCACAATCATTGTGTAGTTCTCCGTGACGCTCGACGCCATTTCTTTCATCGCCACCTAAATCCACTTCTCTGTTGCCATTTTTCAGCCATGGCCGGCGAGAAATCTTCATCATCTGATATTTCCACCATTGATAACCTCAGTTTCAACCATCCACTTTACCTCCACCCGTATGAAACTCAGGGCACCACCATTATTCAACACATCTTGACCGGTTCCGAAAATTATATCATAGGGAACAGGGCGATGAGGATTGCATTGCGTGGGAAAAGAAAGCTAGGTTTCGTGGATGGTTCGTGTACACGTCAATCTCAGGCACCAGACTTGTTGGAACAATGGGAACGGTGCAACGCGGTTGTCCTGTCTTGGATTCTGAACTCTATCTCCAAAGATCTTGCCAGTAGCTTCATCTTTTATCAAGATGCCCATCAAGTTTGGCTTGAACTTCAAGAACGTTTTGATAAGGTTACTGGGTCCAGGATTTTTTCATGACACCGTGAATTGCATTCCCTTCATCAAGATTCTTCCTCTGTCTCCACGTATTATTCTAAACTGAAAGAACTGTGGGAGGAAGAATCATCCCTCTTTCCCATACCATCTTGTACATGTGCTACATCTAAGGCCTATGCTGATATGTCTCAATGACATAAACTTCTTCAATTCTTAATGTGTTTAAACGAGTGTTTTGCTCCTGCCAAAAGCCAAAATTTATTGATGAATCCTCTGCCCACAGTCAATCAAGCATTTGGCATGATTGTCGAAGATGAGGCCCAAAAATCAATTGCTAATTCCTCTAAGACATCACCCATAGAGGAATTGCTATGACTGCACGTGGAAAGGGCAAAGGAAGAGGCAGAGGCCGTGGAGGTCCTCTGCCTGAATGCTCTCACTGCTCCAAAAAGGGGCATACTCGTGATACATGCTGGGAATTAGTAGGCTATCCAGCTGACTTTAAAGGAAAGAAGGTGAAATCACCAAATGAAGCCACCGCCAATCAACTAGGTGTAGATACAGTCCGTGAAGGAACAATGCAGGGCAACACAGCCACTCCAACCTTCACCATGGAGCAATATGAACGTCTCCTTGAATTGCTTAAGAAAGATTCTGAAGCAACTGTACACGCACTCACCGGTACTGGTTCAGGTTTGCCTCATTCTAATCACTCTCACACACATGTAGTAAATGGGTACTAGACTCTGGTGCAACGACACACATGGTAGGAAACTTGACCCTTTTAGATAGTTCTAGGGTAAATAATGGCTTAATTAAGACAATTAAAATTCCTAATGGTCAAAGAGTAATTACCTTGGGTTAGTTTTATCAATTAATTTATAAATTGCAAAAAAATGGATAAGTTATATTTTGTAATTAGTGTGATTGTTCTTAAAGTATGTATGTATATATTATTATCGAACTTATTATCAGCAGGAATAAGTGCTTATTTTCTAAAAAATAAATTGATAGAAAATTCACGTGCTGATACTGAATATACATATATAATGAAGTGTTAAATAATAATGTGTATGTATAAATTTTGCAGATAAATGGATGCGTCAAGTAGTGGTGATGTAGAGAATCCTCTTGAAACTGGAAGACCTAGCCAACCCCGATTACGGAGGGTTGAATCAGCTACTTTTAAAAGACCTATCCTTGACCTTTTAAAAGATACAAGTAATCAACTACATACTCTCTCCATCCTCTCTAATGTCAAATAAAACACTAATGTGTTCAATTATTTTGGGTTTCCTCACGATTTTCTTATAACATTAACAAAAAGAACTAATTTAGCACGTATCATCAAATATTCTTTAATCTTTTGATAAATTTAACACTTATGTATTCTTATACTTGAGAAGAAAATGATATAAAAACACACATCACATATCTACACTCATAATTTCTTTTCCATTTATAGGTACAGATATATATTTTTAATCATTTTGTTTGGCAATGTTTTTGTCACTAAGGCAATTCATAAAAATAACGTAATAAATAAATAGTTGTTTTGTAACTTGCAATATATACATTATTATGTTTTCAGAAATGTTTGTCCATCAAATGTATTTTCATTGGAAATTTTGGTGATGAATATTTAATAAGCTAGTGATGGAGGGAGGGGCGACTTGCAAGGGATTTTTGATGCCCCACTCTCTAATGCTCCATAAAATATTAGAGAGTGGGCATCTACAATCCCAAACTATCAATATTTATACCCATTAAATTTTACTTTTGTATGCATATATATCTATATATATATAATTCACTCAAACTGAGTTATATGCATATAAAACCCTTCATATTTAAAGACTTCTCATATAAATAATGAACAAAACTAAAAGCATGAGAATTATGTATATAAATGTAAAAGTTTAGAGAAGTTTATTGTAAAGTTTCAAAGGTTATATGGAGATGATTTACATATGATATAAAGTTCAAGATAATTTTGTATAATTTAACCTGTACTTTTTTATATGGACTCTCCCAATAAACTTTTCCCATAAACTAATCACATTCCTAAAAATTAGCATGAGAAAATCACAACCAAATCACTTTTGTTTCAGAGGAGGCCAGAGATGACTACTTGGATTCATGTGTGCGTCTGTTCAAGTATGCATCGGAAGGAAATTGGGAAAAAGCTAAGCCCATGTTGTTAAATCGTGAAATGCTTCGGAGTGCTGGCATAGCACAAGGATGGACAACAGTACTTCATGTTGCAGCAGGAGCAGGCCATGTTCACTTTGTTAAGGAGCTTGTGGATTTGATGAATGGGAGTAACTTGGACTTGCAAGACACTAAAGGAAACACTGCCCTCTCCTTTGCTGCTATTGCTGGAAACTTGGAGATTGTTAAGTTATTGTGCCAAAGAAATAATTCATTACCAAAAATAAGAAGTGGAACAGGTTTCACTCCTCTTCTTTTTGCTGCATTACAAGGAAAAGCTGATGTGGCAAACTATCTATTCCCTCTCACTGCTAATGATGAAAGTTTTGATGAAGCGGATTGGAATACGTTATTCCTCACTTGCATCGAATCTGGTATTTATGGTAAGTGTATGTTGCCTTTATATATCTATATATATAAAGCATGAATACGCTCAATTATTATAAGTGATGAAGTATAGGTAGTTGGGCACCAATAAGTATTCGGTACATATTCAAACTACAAAAAAACAGTGAATCAGCGATGAAATTGAATGATTTCATTATCAGATAGACTGTCACTAACTAGTTAGCGATGAAATTCCAGTACTAATTAATTATTTTTTTGTAGCATAAAAAGTCGCCATTTTTTGTGAAGTATTTGAACTTAATTGACATGTAGCTCTATGCTTCTTCTTAAACCATCAACTTTTAGAATTTGCTTTTCTTGACTACTTTTTCAATATTTCGTAGATTTAGCATTGCAAGTGTTGAAAGATAGGCCAGGAGTAGCATTTGCAAGGGATGTAGATGATAGGATGACAGGTTTGCATATCATGGCTCAGAAGACAGAAGATTTGGGAAGTGATAAACCAGATCATCATCAAAATCAACCCACAAGTACAGGAAAATTAGCATTGTAACTGTGTGTTTGTGGAATAGTACTTGCTAACTTACTAATTTGGCATATTCAATTCATCAAATTATGTATCCCAGGTACGAAGAATAGTGTTGCTGCCCTTAAACTTGTTCGAATGCTGTGGGAAAGAATTCTCAGGGGTGTAGCCTCAAAGTCAGATATCAGAAAAATCATAAATGAGCCATCAAGACTACTATTTGATGCAACAAAAGTTGGAAATTTTGACTTTTTAGCTGAGCTTACGAAGGCTTACCCTGATTTGATTTGGGAGTTGGACGAAAGAAGTTACAGTATAATTCACGCGGCTGTTTTACATCGTCATCCTAAAATCTTCAATCTAATCCATGCATATAGTGGAAGCAAGGATATCATATTGGCATATAAAAACGAAGATGACGGAAATAATATATTGCATTTGGCTGCAAAGTTAGCACCACCTGATAGACTAGAATTGGTTTCTGGAGCAGCTTTCCAAATGAAGCTCGAACTGTTATGGTTTCAGGTACTTTTAACTGATTTTAACTGATTTCTTAAACCGCATGTGTCGGTTATCAGGCTTTTATTAAGAAGGGTAAGAGGAAGTATATATATAAATGAAATTAATATATGAACAACCTTTTGATATGGCAGGAGGTGAGGAAAACAGTGCTACCATCATATATGAATAAGAAAAACAGAAATGGCGAAACACCTCGGGAGTTATTCACTAAGGAGCATGCAGCATTACGAAAAGATGCCGAGTCATGGATGAAAACAACAGCCCAGTCATTTATGGTTGTTTCAACTCTTATTGCTACTGGAGTGTTTTCTGTTGCATTTAAAGGACCAGGTGGTACCAGTGATGGTTCAGGAGCTCCCAATTATTTACGGAAACCATGGTTTACAATATTGGCAATATCAGATGCTGTTGCAATGATCTCATCTTCAATTTCCATACTAGCCTTCTTATCAATCCTCATATCACGTTATGCAGAGCGTGACTTTTATAAGTCTCTACCCTCAAAGCTAATGTTCGGATTGATAACACTCTTTGTCTCCATAACCAGCATGATGATCGCATTTAGTAGCGCTTTCTTCGGGACATATGACCATGGCTCAAAATGGGTTCCTATCCTCATTGCTGTTCTTTCATTTTTGCCAATAGCCATATTTTTATTTTATAAATTTCGACTTTTTTATGATATCATTTACTCAACATGTTATTTAAGCCGTCTATTCAAGCCAAGCAAGCATATGCTTTACTAGAAAATAGAGGCTATGTTGATGTTGTTGTACCTGTGTGTATTTTGCTTACTCCAATTTGTAATATATGTGTGTGTGTTTATTGTCCTTAGATTGACAATGTATCATTGTGCATGTAGATACTTGAAACATTATATTGGCTATGTCCAAGTAACTTCACTTCCAAAAGAATTTGAGACCACCCTTGTACGATTTTAAATTTCTTGATTTAGTTATAATTTTTTAAAGTTGGACTACTAAACTGTAAATACCAAATGTGTAGAAACTCAAGGATAAGAATACAAGCTTTGATTTATGGTTTCAATTATCAATCCGTCCGAATCACATAACATTATTGGCGAGTACGGGCGAGTGTAGAGTGGGTTAAGGGGGTAATTGCGTGTAAGTTTATAATGGGTGAAAAGAAATTGGAGTCACAAGGAAACTAAAATTCGAACGGAACCAGACAGAGGAAAACGGGGAAAGGAAGAGTCAACTATTTTAATGATTGTTTCCATATGGGGATATTTCTGTTTTGCCATCCTAAATGTATAATGCATAGAGTTGAGTACATACATTATCCGAACTAACCTGTGGGCAACGTACATTACAAAATGTGAAGCTAATTGCTGTGAGATCAATCTTCTTTCATGATGCTTATCCTGGCTATATATTTCAAACGGTCATGAGATTTTTTTTAACAAAAAGAAAAAAGAAAAAAAAAACAATTCCCCTTCCCAAGTAAATGACTGTTTTAATGATTCAGAACCAAAATACAGGAGACATATATAATGAATGGATTTTACCACTGATAAATTCCTATTTTATTATATATTTTTATATTTTATTTTAGGATTTTGTCATGATAATTAAACTTAAAATGTCTTTTTTGATATAAAAAGAGATATTAAGAGTAAATACATTAAATTAGGATAAAAAAGGTAAAATTGTCAAAATAATCACAATTACTCTTGATCATTGATTCTTGGGAGGATTTGACATTGGTTTAATTGTTTACAATTGAAAGTCCTTGAAATTTTGGATTAAATCTGAAAATGGTAATTTGGGCCTTGAAGTTTAGAAATGACAGTTTGATACCATGAAATTTGAAAATGCCAATCTAGTCTTGCCAAAACTCAGCGTTTTTGGCAGCTCAGATCCTGAATTAAATTGCAGAGCTGGGGGAGCGCTGAGAATCACTGAACCAGTACCTTGGTTGTCTTCTTCTTGCGACTTCCACCATTGTCCTCGCCGGCGACCTTCACATCTTTCATAATCCTTTCCGACGCCAGCAAGTGGTTTAGATTTAGAGGAGAGACAAGATCCGAAGAGACTACAAAGCCGAGAAAGGAGGAATCATCGGAGCAGCGCGCAAGTTGAGAGCAAACACCAGAACTTAGAACCATCGAGCTTGGGACAGAAGAATAGAGAGAGAGAGAGAGAGAGTTTCAACGGACACCACCACCACCACGATCGCCGGAGCTTCTCCAACCACCTCCACCGTCGCTTCTCATCATTGCCACCGGAAAAGAGGTGAGAACGCAGAACCGGGGAGAGAGTCGAACCAGATCGACTTCACTTCTTCCCCCAACCACCATCACCTTGGACTTCACCTTCATTAGCTCTTGTCTGTAATTTTCCGGTGAGGCTGTTCTATTTTTGGACTGTTGTGCGTGGCTTGCTCTGGCTCTCACTCACTGTTACACTACCATTTTTGTCATTCAAACTCATTCTCTAATGACTGGAACTGTTAATGTGTGCTGTGGGGTGAAGTTTTGGACTTCTTTTCTTCCCTCAACTACCATCACCTCGGACTTCACCTTCATTATCTCCTTTCTGTAATTTTCCGGTGAGGCTGTTCTGTTTTCCGTGGCTATTCTATTTTTGGACTGTTGTGCGTGGCTTGCTCTGGCTCTCACTCACTGTTACACTGTCATTTTTGTCATTCAAACTCATTCTCTAATGGCTAGAACTGTTAATGTGTGCTGTGGGGTGAAGTTTTGATGTTTGGCAGTGGCTAAAGCTCTCTAATCCTAGAGCAATGGTTTGAGTCTTGAGTTAATTTGGAGCTTAACATAGGAGTATTTTACTATCTAATTCCTATATTTAATTTTTCATATTAGTTAAATTATAGGTTTAGAGTTTAATTAGTATATTGTATTGAAGTTTTGTATTGGGGTTCCATACAATTTTTATGATTGGAAATGTATTTGTTTTTAACTTTAATTTGTGCTTGACACTTTGCACTTAATTAGTAGCAATTTCTTGTATAATGACTTGGTTAAACTTGTACTTGGAATTGCTATGAATATATTATACTTGTAATGTAAGGGTTCTTGGTTACTAGTGTCTTACATATTGTTAATTTCAATTGCTAGTGTTTAAATTGGGTTTTTGTTAGAGGGATTAATTTTTACCAGGTGTGGAGAAATTAATTCATCTAAGTAAAGCTAGCTCAAAGGGTCTGTTGAGCAAATTTGTCAACTAACGCACTCCCATTATCTTTTGAAGCAAGGATTGATGAAATTCATTGTTCTAGGAGGCTTAATCATACTTTGCAACACCAATTTTAATTACATTTCACTTTTATTCCAAAAAAAAAAACCTGAAATATTAGTTTTTAAAGCATTTTAGTTTAACTGTAACTTATTTGTTAGATAAAAAGCTAAAAATTAGTTTTTACTCATTTTATGCCAATTATTACACTTAGTTTCTAGGTAATTAATAAAAGGTTTTTCGAGGGACGATCCAGGATTGTATCTTATATTGCAATCCTTGGTTTAATTTTGAAGAGCTTATCAAGGCACAAAGTCAACAACGCCTTCTTAAGTGGTATTATTGCCGGGGAGTCAAGTAATTGGTTCCCTTGTAGCTAAGTGTCAATCTTTAATTGATTAGTACTTTGAGTCTTTAGGTTGCATTTTAGTTAGTTTAGGTAGCTTTGCATGTTTTTCATAGTATATTGTAGCTTTGCATAGAAAATTTTGCAAAAATACAAACTAATATTGAATTTTTCTTTATTTTCTGAAAATTTTCCAGATTTTTTATTAGGTTAGTGTTTGATTTTTCTTCTTTGATTTCTTTCAATTTTAAGGATTTATTTGTATCTCTCGGACTTTTTAGAACTTAGAATTCATTGGGTTTTAATTGATTGCAATTTGAATGGCTTGCTCTAATGAAGATCATGAGTTTCAATTTTACACTAATACTCCTATGCATTCCTTTTTAGGGAGTGCAACAACCTCAAGCTTTCAATTCTTAGATGGATCTGATGGCACTTGGAGACATGAAGCACTTTCTGATCTCACATATTCTCAAAAGCTTGATTTGCTTCAACAAGAAGTGGATTCCCTCTAAGCATAAATAAATTATCAAGGAGGAGCCTCTGAATTTCAACCGCTGCAGTATCTCCATCAATATTGTGAACTATCTTATCCACAATCACCCTATTTTGACAATGAATCCACTTTCCAACCACCTTAATTCCACTTCAACCATACTTCTTCACTCTACACTTTCCATCAAGAATCACCTACTCCACTTTACCAAGAACCATTATCTCCATCTCATCTTCCCCCATTTCCCCTACTTCCATACATTGTGGAACTCCCTATGAACCATCTTTTCCATCATTCTATAAACCTCCACCACAGTCTCATACACCTCAACCTAGGGGGCTTGATGCTTTTCTCACCTTGCCAAACATTGATGCTAGAACTCGTGCATTGAGAAGAATGTATGATGAGCTCAAGGTTGAACACTTTAAGTTGTTCATGTTGAATGAGGTAAATTTGATTTCCAAGAAGGAGTAGAAAGAGCGAATGGAGGAGATCGAAGGCTTTATCAAAGTGTTTGTTGACTATGTGCTATGAATAAAGATCAGAGAAGAAGACAAAGCTCTATGGACTTATGACTCCAATAATGAGGGAACTAAAGCGCAAAAGCTAAATGCCACTTCAGAAGTGGAAGATTTCATGCTTCCAGTGCTTACTCCCACAAAAGATGTAAATAAGAAGTAAATACGTTTTCAACTTTTAGAGGAGCCACTTAAACAATGGTACTATTCTTCCTCTTCTTGAAGAGGTTGACCCTCCTCTTACTACTATTCTTAATATTGTGAGTGATGATGAGGTGAATGAATAAATTGTGGTTGAATCCCCTCAAATGTTTTCCCCTAGTTCTAGGAGTAATGAATATATTAAGCATGGCATTGTAGAGAATGGTGAATTATGCTTGGATGCTCAAATTGTGGTGAAGTGTGAACCTGATGATAGCTCAAATAATTGTCTAAATGATGATTGCTTACATGATTCTTTCTCTCTTTCAAGTGTTAGTAAGCATAATGTGGATTTTTATGATGCTATTGAACTTGATAGAGAATTCATTTTCCCCTCTTCTTTAGACTCTTCTTTTGTTTGTTCATGTGAAAGGGAAATGACATGTGTTAATTGTTTGGAAATTGATAATTGGCTTTCTTCTTCACATGACCTTGATTCTTCATCTAGTTCAATTGACAACATTAAGGAGCATGCTACACTTGATAAAGGTCTTGACAACTGTGCATATTTTGATCCCTCTGAGTTACATGTTTTAGGTAGTTCAGTGAGGAAAGATTCAATGGTTTTGATTGATAAAATTGTAAATGCAAATGAATCTTTCCATTTAGTTCTTTCTTGTAATTTTCCACATGATATAGAAATTGCACATACTTATTTTGAAATTTTAGGTGGTGATAGCTTGATCAACTCTCTTTCTTCTTCCACTCTTTTATCTCCCAACTCTTGTGATTGTAAAAGTAATGTGATGTGCCCCAATACTAAGTTGGATTCTGCATTTTCCCCATTGCAAGCACAAGAGGATTTTTAATATATGACCACTTGTTCGGTTTCCACTAAAGAGAGGAAAATTGATTTTCTTGGTTGTGATATTTAATTGGAGAATCTAGTTCCTATGATGCTAATGTTTTATTTTAAATCTCTCCATGTATTTATTTCTAGACTAGATACTACTACTGATCTGGTGTTTCTTTTGCAGGAACTTTCACTACCAAGAGGGTACATTATAGAAGAAGTGGTTACAAAGAAGAAATATATATTTCTCATCCAGGATGAGAACTTTTCCTACAAGAGTCTACGGAGATTTAAGATTCAGGTTGTCTCTTTCCTCACTTGTTTTCTTTCTAATCTTATGATTCTTTGATTTTAATTATTGTATGAGGAAGATAAGTGTGGGGGAGACAAAACTATTAGTAAAAGGTATATTTCATTATTTTTTCTTTTTCTAGGAAGTGACTAAATGCTCCATGTTCATATACCATTCTCACTTTGCACTTAATCTTTATTACATTTTGAACTTTATTGTTAAACTCACTTCATTTGTTTCTTTCTTCTTCTCCTCATCGTGATTGTTGACATATTGTGCTTCAATCTTAAATTGAACTTCACAACTTGCTACTTCACCCAAAAAATAAGTCAAGTTAGTTTCTATTGATTATTTACATTGAGGATAATGTAAAAATTAAGTGTGGGGGAGGGATTGCTCTTGTCACAATGTGTGTAACCATAATGTTTTGGTTCATGAAATTTGAGAAAAGTTGAAACAATTTTTGAACTTGAGAATTAGTTTTATGAAGTGCTTAATAGACCCCTATTTTTACTTTCCTAACGCAATTCCTTGACTTGTTTATATGAAATTTCAATGCATGATGATTGTGAAAGTCAAGCATTTCCAAATATAACTACATTAAGCTTGAGTAATCCCTTTGCTTGAACAATTGAGTGATTGGAGTATCTTTAATGCAGATTTATTAATTTGGATACCTAGCTTGATTTTAGGAAGTTGATATGGTAGAGAAAAGCCTTGTTGGAAGATTCTTGAGCCTTGATTCTATTTTCTCATCATGTGTGTGTATTCACCTATTCTCTAGTTAATCACTAGAAAACCCTTGGATTTGTAGTATGATAGGGGCATTCATTTCATCACTTTTTACCCCAAATACAAACCCTATGCAATAATCCATTGTTTATCCCTTTGAGCCCTTCATGTTCATTTCTATTTCATTACTTGAGTGGCTACTCGAGTAACATATTCAATTACTTCAAGTTGTCACTCCAGTAATGATGGTTACTTGAAGTTGTCCCTTCAGTAATGGTGGTTACTTAAAGTTGTCCCTCCAGTAATGTTGGTTACTTGAAGTTGTCCCTCTAGTAATGTTATTCTCTATTAACCTCTGGTTTTCATACTTCAAAACAGAATATTATGATCCTGTAAAACAAATTGCTAGAAACTCTGATGCTTAAGTTAGTAATCATCAAAACATCAATAAATAACATTATCTAACATTTTGTAAACACTAAATAACTTATATTCATTGGGATTTACTATTCCCAATTCTCGTCTAATATACAAAAATTGATCTTTTGCAAGAGGTTTTATGAAGATATCAACTAGTTGAAGATGAGTTGGAATGAATATCACTTTGACATCTTTCTTTTGGACATGATCTCTGATGAAGTGATGTCTAACATCAATATGCTTGGCTCTGGAATGTTGAACAGGATTCTTTGTCAAGCTTATCGTACTAGTGTTGTCACAATATATTGGTATCTCCATCAAATAAATACCAAGATCTTGGAGTTATTGCTTTAGCCATATTACTTGTGCATAGCAACTTGATGCTGCAACATACTCAACTTCTGTTGATGAAAGAGACATTGTATTTTGTTTCTTGCTAAACCATGATACAAGTGAGCCTCCAAGAAACTGGCCTTGTCCACTAGTACTCTTTCTGTCTGTCTTGTATCCTCCATGATCAGAGTCTGAGTATGGAACTAGATATTCACTTCTTCCTTTGGGATATTAGAGACCTAATTCTGCTGTGCCAGTAAGATATCGGAAGATACGTTTGACGGTTTCAGCATGAGACTCCTTTGGTGCTGATTGATATCTTGCACACATACCCACACTTAATTGAATGTCAAGTCTAATTGCAGTGAGATAGAGTAATGATCCAATCATTCCTCTATATTTTGTTATGTTGTAATCTTTTCCCTTGACATCAGCATCAAGCAACGTAGTTGAGCTCATAGGAGTGTCCATTCCATTTGCTTTGTCCAATCTATACTTCTTCAATAGCTCTTTCAGATACTTCGTTTAAGATATGAAAATTCCATTCTTTCTTTGTTTGATTTGCAAACCGAGAAAGAAATTCAATTCTCCCATAATTGACATCTCAAACTCTCACTGCATTATCTCAAAAAATTCTTTGCATATGATTTCGTTAGTAGCATCGAAAACTATATCATCAACATATATTTGCACAATTAAGATATCATCTCGTTTTCGTTTTGTAAAAAGTGTTGTATCAACTTTTCTTTGTAAAAAACCTTGATCAATAAGAAATTTACTGTGCCTTTTGTACCATGCTCTAGGAGCTTGTTTTAAACCGTATAAAGCCTCTTTGAGTTTGAAAACATGGTCAGGTTTGGTTACATCTTCGAAACCTGGAGGTTGATCTACATATATTTCTTCCATGATGAAACCATTTAAAAATGCACTCTTTACATCCATGTGATAGAGTTTGAATCCTTTGATGCATGCAAAGGCTAAGAGTACTCGTATAGCTTCCAATCTAGCCACTGGAGCATACGTTTCCTCATAATCAATTCCTTCTTCTTGATTATAGCCTTTGACCACCAATCTTGCCTTGTTTTTGACAATGATTGTGGATTCATCAAGTTTATTCTTGAATGCCCATTTAGTGCCAATGATCGGATGATTCTTAGGTTGGGGTACCAACTCCCAAGCTTGATTTCTTTCAAATTGGTTTAGTTCTTCTTGCATTGCTATAACCCAATCATTGTCTGATAGGGCTTCGTCAATGTTAGAAGGTTCAATCTCAAAAATAAAAGCAGAAAAACTAACTTCATTGAAAATTCTATTTCTAGTTTTGACTCCTTCATTCACATCTCCTATGACTTGATATAGGGGATGACTTTTATTGAATTTCTAGGCTCTAGGCTGTCCTAGTAACTGATCTTCTTCCTTAGTTTGATCAACTTCTTGAATAAGAAATTTAGAAATAGATTGACAATTTTCTTGATTTAAAACAATTCCTGCTCATCATCAATGGTTTTGTCAGAGGATTCAAATTCATCAAATACAACATGAATTGATTCTTCAACAACACATGTTCTTTTATTGAAAATTCTATATGCTTTACTTCAATTAGAATAGCCTAGGAAAATTCCTTCATCTGTTTTAGAATCAAATTTTCCTAAGTTATCTTTACCATTATTATGAATGAAACACTTACAACCGAAGATGTGTAAATAAGCAAGGTTTGGCTTCCTTCCTTTGTATAGCTCGTATGGTGTCTTTCCAAGTTTTGTTCTAATGTAGGCTCTATTTGAAATATAGCATGCTGTGCTCATTACATCAACCCAGAAAACTTGAGACACGTTCTTTTCATTCAACATTGCTCTAGTCATTTTAGTGAGTACTCTATTCTTACGTTCCACGACTCTGTTTTGTTGAGATGTCCTTGGAGCAGAGAAATTGTGATCAATGCCATTAGTATCACAATATTCTTCAAAGGCTTGATTTTTGAACTCTCCACCGTGATATGTCCTAATACCTGTAATGGACATACCTTTCTTATTTTGCACTTTCTTGGCAAAAATAATGAATTCTGCAAAAGTTTCATCCTTTGATGACAGAAAAATAGTCCACGTAAATCTAGAGAAATCATCAACAATGACCAATGAATATAAGTTGCCACCAAGACTCTTAACTCTTGCTGGTCCAACTAAATCCATGTGTAATAATTGAAGTGGTCTATTGGTTGATATCTCATTTTTCAATTTGAAAGAAGATTTAGTTTGTTTACCCTTTTGACATGCATCACAAATCAAATCGCTTTTGAAATTTACTTTGGGTAATCCAAGAACTAAATCCTTTTTGAGTAGTTTGCCTAGTTGGTGCATGTTGACATGAGCTAGTCTCTTATGCCATAACCAACTTTTATGCATTACTCAGAAAACAATTTTTAGAATCACTTCTATTGATATCAAGAGTATAGCAGTTACCTTCCTTTTTTGCTCTGAGCTTTGCCTTGATATTTTTCTTATCAAGTTGTAAGTCTTTCTTGTTGATAATTAGACATTCCTTTGAATCAAATATTACCCAGTTGTCTTTATCTGCACTTTGACGTACGCTCAGCAAATTATGACACAAGCCTTCAACGTAATATACATCTTTGACTTGTATTCCTTTGTCGTTTTTTATTTCACCAATTCCTGCTATCGTTCCGGATTGATTTCCTCTAAATTTTACCTTTCCACCTTCCTTAGGTTGCAATATGGTAAAACTTTCGAAATCACCAGTCATATGTCTAGAGCATCCATTGTCTATGTACCATTTACTGTTTTTGGATGCTTTAAGACATATTTGTAGTCAAATACGATTAAGTCTTAGGTACCCACATCTTTTTGGGTGCTTTTGGGTTAGTACAGATGACTTTCTGACCATATGAACCTTTGGGTACCCATTTGTATATTCCTATCTTTCCTTTCTTCTTATGAATGCATGATGATGTATAATAACATTTTCTATTACAATAATTACAATATGCAAAAGGATTTGATGTATGCATAGAATGTTGAAAATAATTCAAATATGACTTACCTCCTGCTTTCTTTCTTCCTTTTCTTCTATCTAATTTTGGATCATATCCAAGACCAGATCGATCATTTACAAAACGTTGAGCTTTTAAAATCACATTTAGCATCTCACTTCCTTTAGTTGATTTTTCAAGAGTTTTCATGAGATCAATGTTTTTCTTTTTCAAAGAAGAATAGTTTTCACAACCTTTCTCTAAATTCTCTTGTAGTTCTATTTCAAGAGCTTTATCTTTCGTTTTGAAAACAACTAGTTCTTTAACTACTTTGATGAATTCAGAAAGTAAAGCATTATATTCGAAAAGTAATTCATCATAGGTAGGATCAGAATCAGTTACCTCTTCTTCTGTTTCTTCTTGAGTAATTAGACAGATATTGGCTACTTCCTCTTCATCGCTTTCTTCGTCAGAAGAGCTATCTCCCCATATGGCAGATACAAAGGCTTTCTTCTTGTTGTAGAATTTTCCTTTTCTCTTTTCTTTATTCTTCTGAATTAGTTCTTGACATTCTGATTTGAAATGTCCTGGCTTTCCATATTTATAGCAGATGATGTGTTCTTTATTGCTTGTTCCTCCTTTCTAAAAGTTTTTGAATCCTTGGCCTTTCTTGTAAAACTTTCTGAATCGTTTTATGATTAAGCCCATTTTGTCATCGTCAAGCTCTTCATCTTCATCTTGTTCTTCTTCTTTTGCTTTCAGTACTAGACCTCTTTTATTCTTGTCACCAATATCATCTGGTTCTCATTTGAATTTTAATTTACTTTCATATTCAGAAAGGCTTCCGAATAGAGAAGCAACCGATCGCATTGATTCACCTTTTGCTTCCTCAATTGCAGTGACTTTTGCCTCTCAGTCTTTAGAAAGAATATTCAGAATTTTTCGTACTTAGGTGTATTGATCATAGACTTTTCCAAGTGCTGCAAGTTGATTAACAAGGTGAGTATATCTAAGTTCAAATTCAACTATCGACTCACCTGATTTCATTTGAAGTAAATCAAATTCAGTAACCAAAGTATTGATTCAGTTTTCTTTTATTCTCGAAGTTTCTTTGTGAGCTATTTCTAAGGTTTCCCACATTTTTTTAGCTGTTAGAAGTGTGCAGATTCTAAAGTATTCATTTTGACTCAAGGCACTTTAAATCATCAGAATTGCCTTGCTGTTGAGTGTGATGAGTTTCTTGTCATTCTCATCATATTCTGCTGGTGTCTTGGTAACTCTTTGTGAATCTACTATCTTTTCAAGTTTGTAGTTTCTACTCTCAATCACATCCCATAGCCCATATTCAGTAGCCATTACGAAGACTCTGAACTTTACTTTCCAGAATGAGAAGTATTCACCATTGAAACCCGGAGGTCTTGTGATAGAAGCTCCGTCGAGAAGAATTCCTTCACTCATGCTTGCCATTGGATCCTTCTTAGGCTGTTAAACCTTAACAAGAAGACCTACGCTCTGATACCAAATGTTAGTACAAGCGTTTCACCCAAGAAGGGGGTGAATTGGGTGATACCAAAAATTTGTTGCATATGAGAAAATTAACAGACTATTTAAAGTAGTTGAGAGCAAAGAGAAATATCACCGAAATATACACCGAGATTTATACTGGTTCGGCCATAACCACTTTGACCTACGTCCAGTCCATAGAGCGTCACTGAGAGTTTCACTATATTCTCCAAGATTCAGTGGGTTCTTGGCACCTCAATACACAGCAAGTCCCTTCACCTGGACACTCGCTCCCCCTTACACGTTGTAGTAAAATCCCCAACTCAAGGCTCCACAACCTTAAGTTGTCTCAATAACAAATATTGAGTTTGTAATGAAAAAACTCTCTCATAGAGCAAATATATAATCATTGAAGTACAATGAATGAATATAAAAAAACAGAGCACAAAGAGTATGTTGATCGATGTGTGATTGCTTATTCTCAGTTGTTGTTGTTGTTGTTGTTCTTTGAATGCTCCATATATATAGATAGTTTGTGGTGTCCGTTGGAAGCATTTCAAATATGTCCGTTAGAGTCGCGCAACAACGGTTGATCATTCTTCTTATTTGAAAACTATCCATTTGTGGCAAGTAGCGATAAGTGGGCATTCGGACCTTTTATTTGACTTTTCACTTCCAGCATGATCTCTTCATTGTTTCTCTATAAATATACTTAGGATACTAATATAATGAATGGTTAATCATATAGGAAACAATTCAATAAACATTGGATTAAAGATAAGTTTTCTGGACTTCATTACCCGAGTGGCTACTTGAGTGATCATGCTCATTACTCGAGTAGTCCCTCAAGTAATCATATCAAAAATATGGCAGAGAAAAATTCAATATATTTCATTAAATATTACTCGGGTAAGACATGGAGTAAGATACATTACAAACCTTAGAAATACCTTGTTACTCGAGTGGCTACTTGAGTCGCCATATCTTTTTTTCACAAGTTACTTAAGTGCTCCCTCGAGTAAGATATCAAATTAGTTTGCAAATTACTCGAGTGGTCCCTTGAGTAATATCATTCAAATCTTGGCCGAGAGTTTGCTTACCTGATTACTCGAGTGGCTACTCGAGTAATGCTTTAAATAACTCTGCAGATTACTCGAGTGCTCCCTTAAGTAATGCCTTTTTCTCATTAGTTACTCGAGTGACTACTCAAGTAAATTGTGGCATTTCTTGGACGAGAGCTATTGGAAGAAATTTGCTCTGGTTACTCGAGTGGCTACTCGAGTAAAGACTTTTCTCATAAGTTACTCGAGTGGTTACTCAAGTAATATTTCATATAACTTTGCAGAATACTCGAGTGGCCCCTCGAGTAACTTCTTCCAAATTTTGGCAGTGCTTCTCTAGATGGTATTCTGCATGATTACTAGAATGGTTACTCGAGTAAAAGCTTCCCTTACTCGAGTAGTCACTCGAGTAAGCCATGACAAATCCTCTTTGATTACTCCAGGCTTACTTCAAGTAATGATTTGTTTACTTTGTTCATTTGTTTGTTATCATATCCTCTTTTATCATTAGTTCAATCTTTGTTATCATCAAAACATACGAGATCTAACACTCTTGAGATCTTGAATCCTCTCTCTCAAAGGTATCTCTTCTCTCTCTCTCTTTAAGCTAAGAACGAGTCTTCAAAATCATGGATTCATGAGGAAAATGAGTTTAGAGAAGGTTTCTTAAGCAAAATGACAAGAGAAGCTTAAGAGAATCAATCTTCTTACCTTGATCTTCTTCATCTTCTCTCTAAAACCTCCAAGTTCTTCAAAGCTCTCTCTCTCTCTCTCTTCTTTCTCTTGGATGGCCGAAATGTGCATGGGAAGTGGAAGAGGATGTGTTTTAATGAAATACCTCTTCTTTCTTCTTAGCCCTTGATTTTCAAGATGAGATCTTATTGTGACACTTGTCACAACCCATACCTCCACCCATACCTACTTCCTATTTGTCATAATTACTCCATTTGGCTTACCTTAGTATTGAACTAGTTTTTCTCCCTTGGTTAGCCTCACAAAACCGTCCCCCTCTCATGCTCCAACTAGCCAAATTGCTTCTTCCATTTACTCAAATCCATTGGTACAAAAGTTGGCTACCTAACCTTATGACATAAGTAAGGACTTATGACACAACAATTATCTCCATCATCTTTCATGTGGCGTTGAAACTTGGTCTCATTGGATTTTGAAAAATGTCTTCTCCCCCTTCATCCCTTAATTCCTAAAATAATTAAGAGAAAAAGAAAGATTAATTTATTTCTTCAATTTTCGCACAAATAGAAAACCTGGCAAAATTTTCACCAATATTTGAAAATTCATAACTAATTTTTTAGAAATCATTTTGGTGTGATTTTAAAGGCTATAGAACCCTTATTAAGTCTAGTTTTAAGGAAAAATATGGAATTTTATTAGCTGGAATCATATCATTCCCAGATTTTCCACCTTTGACTGCTGCTCCAGAGACTTTCCAGATTTTCTGGACTAACTTCAAAAATTCCTAACTATTTGTACATAGCTTCAATTGATTCATATAACCTATCAAATTAAAGCTTAGGATGTCTAATTTCACACTGTAAAATTTTATAATTTTTTCTCATCATTTAGTCTTCCAAAACCACATGACAACCTCACTGCCTCGCAAGCAATTTCACTGAAAACACTGTTCACCTTTCCACTTTCAATATTTAATTCCTTTGGCCTTAAATATTCACCATTTTATTGAACATATATAATAATCACAATATATTCTTGGTGAATAAAATTTGGGGTGTTACAATGCACTTGTTAGTAAAAATAGTAAAAGGCTTAAAATAAAATCCTTAATCTAACCCACTATGCTTTGCATGACTAGGTATTCATGGGACCACTAGAAATGTAAAATTTCACTACCTAACCTAATCGAATTTCTCTGCAGAATTGACAAGTTCATGTTGTCTAGATTTAGTGATATCATCACACCTTCAAATCTCTACCCAATATCTTCATTGAGTGTTCTTTTCAGTAGAATCTATAGTGCTTGATTTGCCAGGCCTCCTCATCAACACATTCAATGACCTTCTTTGTATGTGTCTAATTAAACCATGTATCTCAAACATTTTTCTACCATTTTCTCTTTAAAAGAAGCTTTTCTTACTCTTCTTAAGAATCTTATCTTTTTTAGCATGACTCTGCATTCATCTCAACATCCTCAGCTAAGCTATTCCCACTTTATGTCCCTTTAAAACTCAACATTCACTAAACGTGATTAATTAATCCACATTATTTCTGTTTTTTCTCCAAAACAAAAGCTAAGTGAATGGGTTTCATCCAATAGAGACGGATGGAAACCACTGTTTTTGGTCTATATGTTTTATTTAATTTAATTATAGGAATTGACTTAATAAGTTTTGATCCAAAAGAAAAAGAAAGAATTGACTTAATAATTTATATTGACTAAGAGGAACAATCCCCGAAGGTTCTTTCACATCGCTATATATATTCTCTTATCACACCTCAGAATATCAAGCAAACTCATTCTAAAATCAAAGAACATATAAAGACATTTCATAAGGTAAACTAACTGTTTTAGCTTCTTTCTCTATTTATTTACAGATACTTCATTTTCTTCTTGTGCAAATGGTGTCTGTACTGCTCATGTTCTTACAAGTGAATTTATTTTAATAAATCTCACTTATATGTTTCATTTCATTCCACTTTTTCTTCTTCCTGGGCTGTCTTTATGATTTCAAGAATGATGTAGGCAAGTTATTTTCAAATATGAGTCAGTCTCAGATCTCTTAAATCTCATTTTTCTGTGCATACAACTCAAGAAATTGGTTCTAGGTTAGTGGTACGAGAGGAAAATTTCCTGTTGGGGACGAAATTTCAGGTATGGAGGATTATCACTAAAATTACATTGTACTTTGTTCTTTTTTGTCAAGTTTTATAGATTTTGTGTCTGAAGAATTAAAAAATTTCTTTTATAGTAAATTTTTTTATAGGTTAATTTTTATGATTAAGTTTTTAAAATTTCATATAATCTTACTACTTTGTAAACTTTTTCAAATGAAAACTTTGGAGGAAAAGCTCTTCAACTACAAAGGTAGAATAACGATCAACCAAAAATCATTAGTCTGGTAGTTATTAATTAGTGGGGTCAAACGCTTTCTTCCTTGAACTTGCTTAATTAGTGGGGTCAAACGCTTTCATTCATTTTTGGTAAAAAAAACGAAACACTCATAGTTTGTCATAATTAAAAGTTCATTATTATCATCCGTATATAGTTGAACAAAAAAAATAAAAAAAGGGGTTAATGTTGATCCTGTACTCTGATTTGTTTTTCTAGGTGCGTAAGATGGTCTAAAGTATTGTGTGATTCATTTGACACCTTTAAATACTTTTTCATATGCGTCCAACACCCTAAAACAACTTGTGATTCATCCATCATGTTGGAAATTGTGCCCTAAGGGCCAATCATTGTACTTTGAACATTATTATTTTAATGAAATTTCTCCATTCTGTTATCATATTATTTGCATGTTAACTGTGATAATTGTATCCTTGGATAATTCATAAAGATTGTCCTAAAATGTCCCTGGTCGGTCATCTATGCGGGAGCAGAGATGAAACAAGATCAGTATGACGTTGATAAGATATGGAGATACGAATCAAAGTCTTAGGCACTTGTAAGAGTACAAGGTGCTGGACCGACCCACTATGAGAAAGCTACATGGATCAAGTCATAAGCTTTTCTCATGTATAACCACGTCACAATGCCTTTAGACCTGAGGTCATCATGGGTTCCTACATGAGAGTTGCTAAGCTTTGAACTAGTCAAAAATCACTTTTGACCGGGTGATGATAAAGGTTACGATCGGGCTTGGTGGTTTTTCATGCAGAGGGATATGAATGATCAAGATGGAATTTGTCCCTCACATTAGTAGAGAGATATTACTGGGCCCCTCGATAAGTGAGTCTGAGAAATGTATGGCCATACTATGATGAAAGGAGTTCTGTCTCTGTTATCAGGCTACTCAGGAATCGAGAAAGTATGACAGGTTGCATCGTGATAACGATCCTCATATGAATTGGGTAGTCGTAATGTCTTGCTAGAAGCCGCTTGCGACTTTTGGGATAGTATAGTTATTGGCCCACTGCCAACTTCATATGGGCCTACAGGGTCGCACACAAGAATGACCCAACACGAGATAATGTTTAATTTAGGGTGGACGAATTTTATATTTATATATATATAATATAAAATTCATTAATAATATTATATAGATATATATTTTTAAAATATATATATCTTATATATATGTGTGTGTGTGTGTGTGTGTGTATATATTATATGATATTATTATATTGTGTTAGTTTTAAATTTAATTTATTAAGATATATTAAATTTAATAACTAACATGATAGAGATATAGTATCTCAGATTTAATTTATGAAGATAAATTAAATCTAATGGCTCTTTATTTGGATTAAATAAATAGGTTAAATTAAAACTGTTGGACAGATTTAATTTAAACTGAATTTATTTAATTAGCTCATCAAGGTAATTAATAGTTAATTAATTTCGAAATTAATGATGATTAATTTTAAAATTTGAAAATAGCCTTCATAGGTTATAAACTTGATAGAGCAGATATATTGATACGCACATGAGAATTGAGAGCCACAAGTGAAACCCTAGGAGACATTAGAGGCGCTAGCACGCAGTCTCGGTTGGGAGAGCATTCATGTGGATACCGGTAGAGGGAGCAGACATGACGTGTTGTCTCCTAGAGATCGTGAAAACTCTGAATCATCAAAAGGTATGAATCCTTCCAACTTGGTTTAAACGCCATTGATAGATCCTCGATTAGGATCGGTGAAAATTTTAAAATTCTTCCGCTGTGCGTAAGATGGTCTAAAGTATTGTGTGATTCATTTGACACCTTTAAATACTTTTTCATATGCGTCCAACACCCTAAAACAACTTGTGATTCATCCATCACACTAAAATATTTTTGTTAAGTTTGTATTGTGGAGCATCGCAAAGTATTTTATGGTTCAATTTTGCCATAGGAAAGTAAGGGTGCGACATGCATAAGCAAAAATACAAATACTTCAAAGTGCTGAACATACTTAAAAAAATAATTCATGGTGCTAAGTGAAGCTTGATCGTAAAAATTCTACATCCTTAAATCCTAAATATAAGTTATTTTAATTAATTTATAAATTCCAAAAATGGGTAAGTTATTTTTGGTAATTAATATGTAAATAATTAATTTGTAATGCGTTTTCAAAAATATCATTTAATGATTAAAATGTAATGTGTAGTGATATAAAAACATGGGTGTCATAGGAATAAAAAAAATTTGACATAGGATAAAAAAAGCAAGGGATGTGGTGTTATATTTAGAATAAAAGCAAAAATCTTAAACGGATCACATATTTAGGACCCCTTATTACATATGTGTGTATTATTTTGTTTTTTTTTTATTAGATCAAGGGTTCCCCTCGAGGCTTAGAGAGCCATTGGTTCTCACTTCTCCCAACAAGTGCGCTTTCCGAAATTCAAACTTGTGATTTCCTTCTTATTGGGGTGATGTCCCTTACTACCTCAACCAACAACTTATTAGTATATGTGTTTATTATTAATTCAAGTATATGTGAGTATATTTTTATCACATATTTTATCAGTAGGTGTAATTAAGTGCTTATTTTTTTAAAGAAAAAATAAATTGATAGAAAATTCTCATGCGGATACTGACAATATAATGAAGTGTTAATTAATGTGCATAAATTTTGTAGATAAATGGATGCGTCAAATGGTGATGTAGTGAATCCTCCTGAAACTGAAAGACCTAGTCGATCCCTATTACGGAGGGTTCAATCAGCTACTTTTAAGAGACCTTGCCTTGACCTTTTAGAGGATACAGGTGACTACATCTTCTCTCCATTCTCTCTAATGGCAAATAAAACACTAATATGTGTTCAATTATTTTTATGGTGCCTCATGATTTTCCTGTGTGGTATTAACGAAAATTTAAATTTAATATATATTATAAAATATCCTTTAATCTTTCAATAAATTTTAAATCATGCTTAATTTTACATTTATGTATTAAAACACGCACATATCATCTTTACATACTCATAATTTCTTTTCTATTCATATTTTCTGATATATTTTAACCTTTTTGTTTGACAGTATTTTTATTACTAGGCCACTTCATAAAAATAACGAAATGAGTAAATAGTTGTTTATAACTTATTATTATATTTTCAGAAATGTTTGTCCACTTACAGTATTTTAATTAGAAATTTTGTTGATGAATAAATAATAAACCAGTGACAAATGGAGAGAGGCCGACAGGGACAACGACCCCAAATTTGTTTTCTTGGTATATAATACATTATCATCTAATATTTATATGTACTCCTCTAATCATATTTATAAGACACTTCTAATACGTTTCACGAGAAAAGCTAGAAACCCTACTAACTTCGTCTTAAAATTTAATAATGTTTTAATTGTACCCCTATTGTTAGAAGGAATAAGCCCATGAATAATAAATTTAGGCTAAAACTACACACTCAAAAAATAAATTTAATGAGATTGCTTACATTAAGTAAAACAATATCTCCCTGCCCTATAAATAGGACCAGAATAGTATATATAAACTTTGTACTATAATAAATACTTGTTTGTCTTAGCCACTCATCATGCTTAAATATAATATTGGCTCTCCTGAATATACCTTTCCCATATAGAAAAACTTGAAACCTCATTAACCATGTCTTAAATTTTAATAATTTTTCAAATTTACTATGCAATTTTACCCTAAATTTATTATTTTTGGACTTTTTAGTTCACGCTCATTCCTTCATATCAATAAGGGTTAAGTTGAAAAATTATTAAATTTTAAAAAGAGATTAATGAGGATTCAATTTGTTTTTTTTTTTTTTGTTCTAGTAAAACATGTTAGAACTGACTTACAAATAAACCTGGATGAGTATATATAAACTTTGTCCTATAAATACATGTCTGTCTTGGCTTCTCATCATGATTGTCTCTCCTGAATATATCTTTCCCATATAATAATCACATTCCAGAAAAAAAAAATAACATGAGAATTTCACAATCAAATCACATTTGTTTCAGACGTGGCGAGAAAAAACTACTTGGAACTATGTGTGCCTCTTTACAAGTATGCATCGGAAGGAAATTGGGAGAAAGCTAAGCCCATGCTGTTAGAACATCAAATGCTTCTGAGTGCTGGCATAGCACATGGATGGCCAACAGTACTACATGTAGCAGCAGGAGCAGGCCATGTTCACTTTGTAAAGGAGCTTCTAAAGATGATGGATGAGAGTCACTTGGATTTACAAGACAAAAGGGGAAACACTGCCGTCTCCTTTGCTGCTATTTCTGGACACTTGGAGATTGCTAAGTTATTGTACCAAGAAAATCCTTTCTTACCAAAAATAAGAAGTGGAACAGGTTTCACTCCTCTTCTTTTTGCTGCGTTACAAGGAAAAGCTGATGTGGCAGACTATCTATTCCCTCTCACTGCTAATGATGAAAATTTTGAAGAATTGGAATGGAATAAAACATTCCTCACTTGCATTGACTCTGGTATTTATGGTAAGCCTATATTACCTGTGTATAAAGCACAAATACATTTAATTATTACTCCTCCAATCTTAAATATAGAACCTAGTTTGTATCACTAAAACTAGGTCCTACATTTAAGACCAAATGTAGTATAAGTGAAGTATATGTGGGGAATAAATATGTATTCCGTATGTATTAAATAAAAATTCAACATTTTTTGTGAAATACGTATTTCTATTTTATATTTCTTCACTACCTTTCCAAATTTTCATAGATTTAGCATTGGAAATGTTGAGACAGAGGGGAAGCCTAGCATTTGCAAGGGATGAAGATCATATGACAGGTTTGCATATCATGGCTCAGAAGACAACAGATTTGGGAAGTGATCGCCCAGAACATCAAAATCAACTCTCAAGTTCGGGTAATTTTTCTTTTTTTTTTATTTTTGCTAAGTATAGGCATTCTCCTATCAGTGACAATCCTTTTTGAGGCACTGTCAGACACTAAATATGACACCTCTTCCAACAGGATTTGAATATTGATTCGCCACGTTGTGAGAGACTAGCTTCTTCCACTAGACCGAACCCCTATTTATAAGTTCAGGTATATTAATTAGCATTGTAACTACTTAGCTTGTTTGGAAGACTAACTTACTAATTTGGCATATTCAATTTATCAAATTCTGTATCCCAGGTGCGAAGCATAGTGTTGCCCTTCAACTTGTTCGTTTTCTATGGGAAGAAATTCTCAGGGGTGTCAGATCAAGGTCACATATCAGAGAAATGATAAATGAGCCAAAAAAACTACTAATTGAAGCAACAAAAGTTGGAAATTTTGAATTTTAACTGAGCTTATGAAGGCTTACCCTGATTTGATTTGGGAGTTCGACAACAGATTGCAAAGCATAATTCACATTGCTGTTTTGCATCGTCATCCTAAAATCTTCAATCTCATACATGCATATAGTGCAAATAAGGATATCATATTGTCATATGAAGACGAGAAAGATGGAAACAATATATTACATTTGGCTGCAAAGTTAGCACCACCCGATCGGCTTCAATTGGTCTCAGGAGCAGCTTTCCAAATGAAGCTTGAACTTTATGGTTTCAGGTACTTGTTAATTCCTTATCAACTACGATAAGTTGCTATAGAAGTGGAATTAATTTATGAACAACCTTTTGATATGGCAGGAGTTGAAGAAGATAGTGCAACCATCATTTGTGAACAAGAAAAACTCAAAGGGTGAAACTCCTCGTGACTTATTCATAGAGGAGCACACTCCTTTACGAAAAGAAGCAGAGTCATGGATGAACAGAACAGCTAGCAATTGTATGCTTGTTTCAACACTTATTACTACTAGAGTGCTTGCTGCTGCATTTAGCGTACCAGGTGGTGTCAATGACAGTTCAGGAACTCCCAATTATTTACGGAGAGCGTCGTTTGTGGTTTTCTCAATATCAGATACAATTGCATTGATCTCATCGTCAGCTTCCATATTAGCCTTCTTATCGATCCTCATTTCACGCTATGCAGAGTATGACTTTTACAAGTCTCTACCCTCAAAGCTAATATTTGGGTTAATAACACTCCGTTTCCATAACAAGCATGATGGTAGCATTTAGCAGTGCTTTCTTCGTGACATATGACCATGGGCATCGCTTAAAGTGGGTTCCTAGCTTCATCTCTGTGCTTTCATTTTTACCAATAGCCATTTTTCTAGTTTTGAAATTTAGGCTTTTTTATGATATAATATACTCAACATATTATTTAAGCTCTCTATTCAAGCCAACCAAGCATATGCTTTACCACTAGCTAGAAAATATAGAGGCTACTTTAGTGCAGTTGTATATCTTTGTATTTTGATTACGTCAATTTGTAATATATATATTGGCCTTACTTAGATTTGGCAATGTATAATATAATTGTGCGTATCGGATTTCTAATCAAATGATTTTATATTCTTAATGACAGTAGGATACTTGACACATTGGCTAGCTGCATACAATATTCATTGAAAATCAACTTAACTAATGCTGAAGAATATCTGAAAGTCGCTTTATATAGAAAATATAAGGCAACTTAGCTACTATGAACTAATTTTTCTCATCCGCATGGGACAATAGTATTGACAATCAACTGAACCAAATAACTTTTGAGATTTTAAAACTTTATAATTTACAAAGGTAACACGGTAAGATAAGGCAGTCAATGCTTTAATGCAATTGATCTTGATTCGATCACCAATTTTAGACATGTATGTCCATTCTTCTCAATATGCAAGAGATCATGATGGAATATGATATTAATAAGGGATAAATGGAATATATTCTAGATGAGTAGGTAGATTGATTATTAATTTTATGATTATCTTTGTTAGAACTTTGATTAAAATTTATATTATCTCTTAAACAAATTAAATGATTTGGATTAAGTTTAGATTTATTTTCTATTTAGTGGAGTTTCTTTCTTTTCTTTTCTTTTGGTGAAAAAATTTTAGGAGAGGGATTAGGTTCACCCACAATCCAAGGGCAGGGTGCCTACACAGGTCCACAGGTATAGCAAGCCTAGGATAGGACCAAACGAGTACACATGTCTCAACCGCCGGTCCCTCCCCAATTCACCTTTTTCGATTCCCCCTGCTTTCCCATGCTAAGGGATGCCTCCCCCAGCATTGTGACCAACTTCAGGATCAAACCCCCTCCCTTAGTGAGAGAAGTCCAATCCCTTCGCCAGCTGAGCCCACGGATGAGGGAATATTGAGCTCTCTCCACTTTCTCCTTGACATCTTATCCACCTGAATGTGCATGGGTTCACCTAACACAAGGACAATTTAGTCTTTACACGTTATTGTTTTAGCATATAAGGAATATGGGCCTTCATAATAATTTCACATGTTCAAGGTCTTTGGGAATAAAAGATTTGTAAAGGTGGTCATTAGACATAATTTCTCCTATTATATATTACCCTTCCTCATTTGGGATGTAGAAGGCCCAACTACACATTTCTCATTTTTGTTTGATACAATGACAAGATCAATTTTGTCTTTGGCAGTAATACAGAAGTTGGAGGGAGTTCACTACTACAAAATATAGATATTACTACCCTAAAGAACGTCCCTTTTTTAAAAAGGTAAGTTAAAAATAAAGGCTGTAACATTTTTGTAATTAAAAAGGAGGATTGTGTATATTTGAATTTTGCCTCCCCTAGCCAAAATTTTGGACTTTAGACGTTTCTAGTTAGACTAGGGCGGGGATGCCTAAGTCTCTTTTAGATGTCCCCAGTCTGACTGGGGAAGCCTAAAGTGGGACTTTAGACTACCCCAGTCAGACTGAGGAAGCCTAAAGTGAGAACTTTAGACTACCCCAGTCAAAAAGGGGAAGCCTAAAGGCCTGCACCAACATCCCACCAGTCAACTTCACCCTTCTCTAACTTTATTCTTTCTCTTGTGCAATATGTTTTCTCTTCTTTATCCGTGTTTCCCTCTTTCTTCTTTCTCTTTGTTTCCCTCTGTTCCAACGATGCTCTTCTTGTTTGTTCGACGGAGCTGTAGGCTACTAAAGAAGGGACAAGTGCGTTGTCGTTTCTCTCTCCCTCTCATAACCATTGTCCAACTGGTGCCACCGCGGGTCATCTCCTTCTCTGTCGTCCACAAGTTTCTCTCTTACTCTCACAACTTTGCTTTCTTTAACACAAAAATGCTTTGAAATCACTAAAGTTCTACTTTTGTTACAAAAAATGCTTGGAATCATCGTCTCCCTATACATCGTGATAGCTAGTTTCCTTGACACCATCGGCCACTATCCCTATTGTTTCTGTTATTAAGAATTTAAAAATAAAAAATGCCCTTTAGTTATTAAAAAAACAAAATTGAAGGTACAACCACATTGTTTGCACACTACATAGAGGTCCTGACATGGGAAATTTATATGAGGCGTTTGTAATAATCTAATGGAGATAACCATGGTGAATTTATAATTTTTCTATGATTTATTGGAGACCTCTAATAAATAAGATTTAATTGGAGTATTATGAAACACCAACAAAATCGTTATCATGAATTCCACTGGACTTGCTTTTTAAATGTATAGAAGGATATTTATAAAAGTGCTAGATGTTTCCTTATCATGTAAGGGACATTGTGGTTTATTATGAATTATTCGTTGATCCTGTTTCTACAATTTTAACTTGTTGGATAGTGAAGAATATAAATAGTTATTTAAAAAAAATAAAACTTTAGACATCCCCATTTTGAAATGGAGAAGTCTAAAGTCCAAAACTGACACTCTAAACTTTCCCAATTTGGAATGGGGAAGTCTAAAGTCCAGACTTTAGACTTCCCCATTCCAAATTGGGGACATCTAAAGTGTCAGTCCAACACTTTAGACGTTCCCATTCCAAAATTGGGATGTATAAAGTCCAAACTTTAGGTGTCCCCTTTTTTTTATGGACGTTATTGCTATTTATTTTCTACGTCGCTCATATAGACGTTTCCATATTTTCAGACGTTAAAGAGCCTAAAAAACGGACATTAAAAACGTTTTTTGTAGTAGTGAATGATGCGAGAAGGAAAGGAGATAATAGATTCCTACTAAGAGTGAGGTAGATATTTGTGGATGGATGGGAGGCGGAGCTTAAGGCCTTCTTGGTATGAGAGATGTTGAGGGGAGGGTGAATATTTATAATTTGAATTTAGGATTAAAGACCAATTTTGCTCCGGAAATATTCAATGAGGAACAATTTTGCCCCGTAAGTTTTTCGAAAGATAATTTTGTCCCGGAAGTATGAGAAAGAGAATAATGTTGACAAAATTTAAAAGAGATGGAGTGTCAACGGTTAATTGACCCACTTTTACTAAGGTGGCTCAGCCACGTAAGATAACAATGCCACATAGTTCTTCACCTGTAATGCCACATCAACATTATCATCACCTTCTCCTTCCCTTCACTCCTTCACCCTTATTCTCCTTTGGATCTCAAACTCCAGGTCCTTCTTCCATCTTCATTCACTCCCTTCCTCTAACGTTCATCCCTCCCTTCAAACTCGGCACCACCTCTTTCTCCCTTACCATAAACTCAGCACTGCCTCCTTATTCATGGTTGACTCTTTCTCAAGCCCTCCCTCTAAACACGGGGGAATTTTTCTGCAACACCACATGCCGCTGCTGATGCCGAAGGACTTTTCTGCTGAACTCTCATTCGTTTCCCATAACCTCCCAATCCAACCTATCACCATCTCCAGCAACCTCATGCTCCTCCCACTACAGCCCACAACCTCACCACCACGTTGCTGCATTCGAGTTTAGGTAAATGTCGACTTAAACATTTGACTATTTGGAAAGTTTGAGGGAGAGGTCGGAGATGTAGAAAATCGACCCAAAAAAATTTCATATTCCAATCAACCCTTTTCTAATTTCTACCTCACCGAAGCAACCTTCTTCTCTTCCCTGGCTTTTCTCAAAGGTTGACGATGATAAGCAACCAAAAAATTTCATGTATGTTTTTTATTCATGTTGGAGTTATTGTTGAATGGATTTTGTTGTTTTCTTCCATCTTTTGTTTCGTATGCATCATTTCAAGTTGGTTGCAAATTGTTGATATGACATTGGGGAATTGATGTTGTTTTGAAAATTTCTTGTTGGTAGATATTGTTAGAGCTTACTATTTGTGATTTTCCCATCAAGAAACTGCAACTTGGGATTGTGGGTGGGTTGAATGAGAAAGCTTGAAATGGATAAATAAATGTGTGAATGAAGAAGTTGAATGTTTGTTCATGGATGGGGGGAACTTCAAACTCGAGTTTCATGATTGTACATGGATGGGGATGATAATATCGAAGGTGGGTAGAGGTTTCTTTGCTTTATTTTTTAAAGATGATCATAATGACGTAGCATATCATGTGGCATTACTGTCTTACGTGGCTAAGCCACCTCAGTAAAAGTGGGTCAACTAATTGTCAACATCACTCACTTTATTATACTTTCAAAGTAAAATTGCTAATCAAAAAATTTTTAGAACAAAATTGTCACTCAATGGATATTTTCGGAGTAAAATTGATCTTTAACCCTTGCATTTAAAAAAAAAAAACAGAGAGAAATAAGATTATAAAGTTTTAATAAAGGGAAATGTAAAATAAAAGGGTAAGAAAAAATTAATTAAAAAATTTTAATCTTATTTCTCTAATTTTTTTAAAATCCAACTAAAAATTTTTTCCCCTACACTAACTTTCCCTCACCTCACTCATGCCAAATGTTGTTGCTTCACCTAGGCTGTAGACTTCATCGTCGGAATCATTACCAAAGCAATCATCTTCATCTCCTTGCTGGCCAATGTTTGAACCGTTGGATGAGGATGCAGATGAATGATTGATTTTACACAGAAAGAGAGCGAGTTATACCTACACAAGTTGGCTTGCTAAATGAGCTTCCTTCAAATCAACACCATTTAACAATGGCACCAGCCACCAGCAGGTTTAGACAGTCGCATGTACAGGGATTTGTTTGGATCATATGGATTTAGAAGTTGTCTCGTTTAGTTTACTCTTGTTTGGGCTTTACCCGTTTACGATAAAAAAAGAAAAGAAAAGAAGGGGTTAGTTTTTCCTTTTCTTCTAAACATATGTATTCTCTTATTGGATGTAATTCTATTCGTGGTATTGTAGGGTATTAAATGTGGGCACTTTTCTCAATGGGGATTTAAACCTTGATTCACCATGTTGTGAGGAATTAATCCCTTTTACTAGACCCAACTCTCATTAGTTTAAGGTTTGGCTAGTTCATTTTGATGGGTAGAATAAAGGTAATGTGATAATTGGGCCAGCCAAATGTCGTAAGGCCCAAAAGAAAGAAGTATCCTCTCATGATCTCATCTATAGTTTCTCTTTCTCTATGAGTCCACTATTTCTGTTGCTTCTAGGTAATCAATGAATCAACACTAACATTAACACCCTAGACTTATTTATTATGCATCTAACACCTCTTAATGCTATTTTAAAATTACATCACACTAACTTTATTTATAATTTAGGATGCTAAATGCACCAAAAATAAAATTATTGTCCTAGAGTTAACTAGAAAATAATATCAGAGTGTTAGATATTATTTAATTTCAATTTTATGTGGCAAAGTATATTTATGTTACCTTCATAATGTTATTTAATGTTTCATTTTTCATCCCTTCATTTCGTTTTGTTCCAATTTATCATCTAATAAATTTATCTTAAATTTTATTTTTGTACTCTTAATTATTTTTAAAAATGATTATATTTTTGCTTAACTCCATAAATCAAAATATTCCAAAAACAAAAGTTCTATGTGGGTCACCATTGGGGTAGAAGGAAAATATTAGCTAGGCTAGATTAAATTAGATAAAAATAAAATGAAGGGAGATAAGTAAAATTTTAATAAAATTTGGAAACAAAATCAAAATTAAATTGAATTAAGAAGTGAAAATAAAATGAAAGGAAAAAAATATCAAGAAGCGAAAGTCAACATACATATATTTGTGTGTGTGTGTGTGTGTGTGTTATTATTACAAAAACAAAAACACAGGGTTCTTTCTTTCAAGCGGACCTATAAGCCCTCTTATTTAAGGAAGGTCAACAAATAAATAAGAACATATGGGTTTTAAAAAGTACAAGCTAAGGCATAATAATCAGATGTGCGACCCGCTTCCAATTCTAGCATTCAGGGTCCCGGCACGGAACATCTCCATTGCCTCTCTATTTCAATAATACGGTGCCGTTTTATTGAAAAACTTGGGCTGATTCCTTTTCCCCATATCAATCTCTCATCAAAAAGATATTTATAAATTTCCTTATAAAACAAAAGTTGGCGATTTCCTTTTCTCAATCCAGCTACTCGGGTTTCAGGTCCCAAAAAGAAAATGCAGCCGCTGGGTGTTGCAAATATAGTTCAGCCACTCCTGTTTGTTTTGGGTAGAATACCCAAAAGACAAGAATTTCATTATTTAAATCATCTCATTCGACAATCAGTAATCAATCCTGAGTGAATGATACAGTGTGTTAAACTCATATTCCAAAAATCATAAGCTAGATCTGTTGAGTGTTTGTAAATGTTAATCTCTAAAGCTCTTTATAATCAACCGAAAATAAGGGTTAAATCCATAACCAAGACCTTCGAACATTTAAAGTAAAGAATTAATACATACAGAGATATCAGATATATTAATTAAGAAGAACATACACAGCTTATATGTAAACCCTAACTGTAAAAATAAAAATAAAAACAAAGAATTTTATTTACCAGGATTAATAATTTCAATAATTCCCTTGCTTTTTGGATGGTTTAGTTCGACCATAACCAATACTTGTTCCAACAGTATTACCTCCTGCGTTTGAAGAATCAGAATCCATGTTCAACTAAAACCACCAAGTAGCCACAAACAACTCTATATATATATGCTTTGGGATCTACAATCTTCTATTTCTGTTTTTGCCTTCAAGCTTAAGCCCTATTTATTGCCCTCTGCTGTAATGAATAGTACACACATATTTCATGGAAAAGTATATGAATTTTTTCAGAAAATGTATCCCATTTTCATTTTAATTATATTGTATTGAATTTTTCTACAAATAATTAAAGTTCCTTACCATATTTGTTTTGCTCGGCGATGTCGTGTGGTTTTGTTTACAACCAGTGCTCATCATTTGCGGTGAGATATTTCAAATACAATTTCAACCGTTGAAATTTAAAATTTTAAACAAATGATTTTTAAGTAAAAATGATCTTTAAAATACAATCACACTTAAAATTTTAAACAAAATATTTAAAAAATTTAAAATAATTTTTTTTTTAAAAAAAATGAAGTAAAAGAATTGATATGAGCTGTCCAAATTTGATATGGAGAGTGTCCAATGGTGATAAGATTTCAATGCTCATTACTTTGCTTAGTACCCAAACTTATTTTGTTACACAAATTTGTGTAACAATTCATATACAGGCTATCCACTAGATGAACATATGCTAGCAATTCAAGTAGCATAATGTGAAAAATTTTTGGTCACTTAGGGTATAAAATCCATGATCTCCTAAATGAGAAGAGAAGTCGGGTGCCATGTGAGCTACAAGCTTTTAACAACAATTAATTACTTTTAAGTTATTATCATTATTGTTATTTACTATTTGATCGAATTTTGATTTTGGTTTTTTTAATTTTAAATAGTTGGTTTTGATCATATAGCTAGTTTTATAAAGAATCAGTTTATGTATAGAGATCAAAACTAAAATTCTTTAAAAATATAGGGATCGGTCAATAAACTCAATACCAAATTTTTTGAAACTATACCAAAACCATTTCTTTAAAATTACATGGACTAAAACTAAATTAAATTATTAATTTTTTACTGTAGATAAAGTACAAATTGAAATTTCATAAGATTTATGCTCATAAAGAAAGCTTGACCCTGAATGATAGGAATCTCTTCTGGAAAATCAGGAAGATAAAGAATTTTCACGGCAAATGAGAGGAAACATCCGTTGGACCGTTGACCTGAGTGTTGAGGGGAAGTTTCAATTTTTCAGATTACATTTCGCATCTCTTCGGAGGCTTCCTTCTCCCTCCGCCGCTGGGCTCATGTAGTTAAAGCTGAACATGAACAGCTGCTTTCTCGGACCTGCACATATCCAACCCTTCTAGGAAGAACGCAGCGGATATTAAATCCTTCTAATGAAAAATTAGCGTATGAAGTTAATTAAAGTAGAAAATAAAATGAGCAATGAAATAATAGATGGAGCCACAAGAGTTTAATGTGGAAAAATCCCCCCTCAATTAGAGCTAGGAATCAGGGCCGGCCCTAAAGGGCTCAGGGTCAGGAAAATTGCATTTTTTCAAAGCCCGGCTTAAGAGCATAAGAGCCAGGAAGTTTTTTTCACAATATTTAACTATTTTTCCTGCGTATTTTCTTTTAGAGAGATATACAAAGTTCTAATTTAACACATAAATATTGTCAACATTAAAGTTTAAAACATGTCTCACGCAAGAAACAAACACAGTTACTAATGCATAATCAAAAGTAAAATCATGCCCATAATAACTCACATAAAGACCAAAGCATAAGAAGGCAAGAAACTAAACACTCTAACCTCTACACAATATTAGTATGACGACTATCATTTTTATCTTCTTTACCACTATCATCAATTTTAAGGACATTTGATTATGCTTCACGTTGTGTGGTAGGCTCTACTTGAGAAGTAAAAATATCAAGAATTTCTGGACAAGGGGCAGGGAGGGGGTAGGGGCAAAAAAAAATTAAAAGGGCCAAACAGGCTGGCCCTGCAGGGCCTGGCCCTTTTAGGCCCGACTTCCTTTGGAGACTCTAATTTACAAGCTTGGCCCGAGACTTAACAGGGCGTAAATGGGCCGGCCCGACGGGCTCGGCCCGATTTCCCAGCTCTACCCTCAATGTGAGTAAGAGCAAACAATCACAGCCTAAAGCCAAAAGATTCTACTATCTTCAAAAGTAATACAATGTTCAATGCTCTAATATAAAACTTAACTATAGAATAACAACAAATTCACCTCATCTGCACATCCTCTACTTTCAATTTCAAAGCTGTTTTTTTTTTAAATTTCCAATGCCGCCTGAATTTCAATTCTGTTGCAATTTTTTTTTAAAAAAAAAATTTGTGATGGAATTTCCAACAGAATTCTGTCAGAAATTTGTTACAAAATTGAAATTTCGTCGCAAAATTTTTGTAAAAATAAATTATAAATTCCATATGTCAACCCCAAAGTGCGTCACGTGTCCTCCTCCTCCGCTTGCTGCCACATGTCATCTCCACTCCCTGCCACGTGCCGGCTCTTAGTGCTACCATGTGTCGGTGTCTCATAATTCCTGAAAACGCCTCATGGTGCAGACGCCTTCGAGCGTGTGCCTTTCCTAGTTGTACCGAAATGAGCCAATGTTAAATTATTACATATTGTTATATATATAATATTATCACACACACTCACACATAATTAATTAATTAATTAATTAATTATATGATAATTAATTATTAATTATATATAATATTATTAAAAATAATGATAAATTAACTAAAAATGTAAAAAAGTAGTTATATATTTAATTAACCAATTTTTTAATTAAAATTTATGATAATTAATTATTAATTATATATAATATTATTAAAATAAAAATGTAAAAAAGTATTTATATATTTAATTAACCAATTTTTTAATTAAAATTACTTAATAAATAATAATTTAATATTATAAATATTATTTTTAATATGAAATGATAAATATAATATTAATAAAATATAATTTATTTTTAAAAATAATAATAACTAATATAATAATATCATAATTATTATTTTAGTAGAAAATTTTAAATATAATATTAATAAATAATAATATAATTGTAATAGTTAAGATTAAATTGAATTATTTAATAATTAATATTTTAATATTAAAATTATCATTTTAAAAATAAACTTAATAAATTTTAATTTTTGCCACGAAATTTGCTATAGAAAAAATTTCGTGGCAAAATTACCCACGGAATTCCGTGGCAAATTTTTTTGCCATGAAATTTGCCACGGAATTCCGTGGGTAATTTTGCCACGGAATTTTTCCATCAAAAATTTAGTCATGAAAAAAATTCCGTCAGAATTTTTGATGGATTTCCGTCGGAATTTGATACAGAAAAAGTTCCGTGGTAAATTCTGTCAGAAATTGAGTGCTTTTTTTTTGTAGTGATGTATGATTGCTTGCAAGGCACTTGCAAGTGATTTGAAAGTGATAGAATATCCTAAGTAAAGATGACTCGAGTGATACGAATCACTTGCAGGTTACTCAGTTGTAATTGAGCTTAACTCTGATAGAACAAATGGAAGATTACTTGAGTGAATAAATATACAGTCGAGTGATATTCATTTTCACAAACATCATTACCAAGTCACTCACTAGTGATTATTAACACAAGATCACTTGAACACTTGAGTGACAGAGTAAGCACTTGAGTGATAAAGGACCACTCGAGTGATTCTCAATCACACGTGAATAAGTGTTCATCATATTCTTATAATTAGGTCTCGATAATCTTAATACATATTCTA
Source organism: Inga oerstediana (assembly GCA_963210345.1). NCBI lineage: Eukaryota > Viridiplantae > Streptophyta > Magnoliopsida > Fabales > Fabaceae > Inga > Inga oerstediana. The sequence goes on from OY723403.1 coordinate 68,730,015, forward strand.
TACATCATGATTAACACCTTAACTTCATATACTACTTCTAAATGTTACTAATCACATTTATATATAAGTTTCGGGTGCTTAATCTCTGGATTAACTTCAAAATCTAAAAAACGCAAAATCTTGTCTGAAGCATTAAATGCATGGCAAAGATAACTAACGGAAACACTCTCTTTCATCAATGGCTGCTTCCAACGGACATCTAAAGGTCATATTCTAAGAAGCTTAATGAGAAGAAGAAAAAGCAGAACGGTCATATACCTATCAACTATAAATAGAATAGCACTTAAAACTGCAAGGGGAGAGCTTGCACCATCACCATCAAAATGCCGAAACTTTGACTCCCATATCCTAGTGTTTACATAATTTATTTTAGAAAGAGACATTATTTGTATTGTATTTTAGTATTCATCTTATTTACTTCTGAGAGAGATTATTGATTGTAATCATTTATCATCAATGTTGTATTCTTACAGTGTGTATGGGGGATTAACTTGGTGAGAGATTTGTAAAAGGCTTCACAAGTGCCCAGCTAAACTTGTGGTATTGTAGAGGCTTCTCATATGCTTGGATTAAACAAGAAAATAGTGGATTATAAATCTCAAGTGGAGCTTGGGAGCTGGACGTAGGTCATCAAGGATTGGATTGGACAAGTATAAATCACAATTTGCATATTCTCTTCCCTTATCTCTAATATTTTTAGTATACTTGATTTGTTTAATTGATTATCTGTTTATGTCTCATTATCTTCTTACTTATTATTTTTACTAAGATGCAAAAAGATTTTCAAAGTTCCTAAGTTTTTATCTTACACCCAATTCACCCCCTTTATTGGGTGCCAGCCAATACTAACAAGCTTTCCAATGCTCTCTACCAGGATTAGAGAGATAACAAATCATCACCCCAACTGCATGAGCAATATCAGGTCTAGTACATACTATTGCATACATCAAACTCCCTACTGCTAAAGTATAAGGGACCTTCACTATAAAAAAAACATCAAATTCGTGACAGAATTTAGTGACAAAAATTCCATAACTAATCAGTTTAGTAACATAAATTAGCAACAAAATAGTGATGGAACTAGATTAGCAACGGAATTAGCGACATAATTTGTTCCGTTAGTAAAAATACCATTACTAATTGATTTGCTGTAACATCCCAAATTTTGCTCACAAAATTCCTTGCACTTTATGGCATTTAATAGAATTAAATGGTGAATTAAAGAGCACATGAAATGACAAAACAAGACAATTAGTGGTCACACACAACATGATTAAGTTTGGAACACAAATTGTAAAATGTGGATTTGCTGCCAGTATGTTTTTCCTATGTGGCAGTCTGGTTAAGTGATGGTTTTGGATAATCAAATGATATCCAATAAATGTGAATTAAATGGTGAATTAAAGAGCCTATGAAATGACAAAACAAGACAATTAGTGGTCACACACAACATGATTAAGTTTGGAACATAAATTGTAAAATGTGGATTTGCTGCCAGTGTGTTTTTCCTGTGTGGCAGTCTGGTTGAGTGATGGTTTTGGATAATCAAATGATATTCAATAAATGTGAAATTTTCTAGAATAAAAAAAGACTTATCAAGCTTTAATTTGACAGGTATATAGCTCATTTGGAGCTGTACACAAAGAGTTATGCATTTTTGAAGTTAGCCAAATGAAACTGACATGTTTGTGTGGCAGTGTCCAATAAATGATAATTTTGGAATATTGTGCATCAAGTTGGCTAAAGAAAATATATTTCCTTAAAAATAGATATAATAAGGGTCATATATTCTTTGGAACCATTGTAATTGGATATCTATAAATAAATATATGAATTTTCAAAGTTTGATAAAAATTCTGTCAGTTTTTAGGCAATGTGCAAAATTAACAAAATGATGGCAAAAATATTTGGGCAAAATAGTCATTGGCTAAATTAAATCCACAGCCCATATTTTTTCCTTTTTCTTGTGTGTGGGACGTCCGACATGAATGAAAGCAAGGGAAAATTAATACTTGGCTCACATTTAATCAAGAGGGAGCAATTTTGAGCCAAATAAAATAAGTTAAAAAGTCAAAGGAGAAACATGTGATTTATTAGCATAAAATATAATATACTTTAAGGCGGTGGAAGGAGATATTTGAAGAATTATCATCTCTTCAAAAGCCTCATCATTTTCGTCCAATATGGAAAGGAAAGAGAAACTAAATAATTGAGCACAAATGGTGTCCTTTGGAACACTTGAAGACAAGGTCAAAAAGATGAAATCATAAGCCAATTATCTCATTCTAATTGACAATTAAAATTATTATATATTTCAAAAGGTGTAGGATGATATTTTAATAAGATCATAATCTCTTTTGCTATGCCATATTTCGTATAACATGAACATGAAAAGAAAAATATGAAGACTTGGTCAACAATCTCATGCTAAGTACAATAAATAAATATTATTTGAGGAAATGGAATTTGCTTCTTGAAGAAGCCATTTTTCTCTCCAAAAAGGGGTCATTTTTGTATGACATAAGAAAGGGAAGAGAAAATAATACTTGGCTCAAAACAAAGCGTATGGGAGCATTTTAGACCAAGTATAAAAGATGATGACTTAGGTCATCAAACACATGCAAAAATTATAATTAAATAATATATTTTTAATTTGGTGGATGAGGATATTTTGAGAGCATTTATCCTTTTCCCAAAGGCCTCATTTTGTGCTACACAAACCAAGGAGAGAGAGAGAGAGCTTGGAGAAAACAAGGACAAAGAGAGAGCTCAAGTACTCAAGAAGCAAGATCAAGGTAAGTTGCAAGTAAAATCTATTTGTTCTTGCCTTCTAATTCATGCAAGCCTCTCTCTATGCCATCATGAAACACTCATATAGCAAGCACAAAATCAAGAGAAAAGAGAGGAGGGCCACAGTTTGAAGGCCTATAGAGAGAAAGCAAGAGGTAATCACACTAAACCTTGTTATCTTGGTTGATTCAAGGTGATTATTGACGTTGTTTTTGGTTTGGTGGCTTGTCTTGACCTATTTTGATGATTGGGATGCACAAACCCTAGGGGGACGTGCTGCCCAAATTTTCATTAATCATGTTCAATAGGTGTTTAAGAGGTAAAACAAGTAATTAAAGGTGAAAGGAAGGTGATTAATAGAATGGAATCAAAAAACTCCAATTTTCCCAATTTATTGTGATTTTCATCCAGCAGTTGTTTTCACTATGTTTGGACTGGATTTTGGTGTTTTTGATGATTCTATTGGGTTTAGAATGGAAAATTGTGTAGGGAACATGAATAATATGAAGTGTGAAGGCTTTAGGGTGTAAAATGACAATTTTACCCCTAAAACCCTAACATAGTGGCTGCCAAGGGTAAGTTTATAATTTGGGCATGAATTTGACAATTCTTAAGTCAAAAATGGATTCTACACACAAAATTGTGCAGGATTAGCCCAGATCATAATTTTTTGTAAAGTACAGTTAGACCGGATACAAAAGGGAGTGTAGACCGGGTTCCCCAGGGGCATTTTGGTAATTTTGTAGTTTTAAGGAAAGATAACCAACACAATGAGTTTAGAATAATACATGAATGAGTAATAGCTCATTTATTGTAAATTTGAGATTTTAGGATCAAACAGTAGCCCCAGCCGGACACAGTTGGACTGATAGACAAGTAAGGGAAAGGCGATCCAGGCGGTAAACTTACTCTATTTGCATGTATTTGATAGTTATGCTTGTGTAGTAATGCATGTGATTACTTTAATTGATTGTATATAGCATATTTGAATGATGAAGCTCTACTTCTGTTTATGCCTGGCCATGAGTATGTTATATGAAACATTAAGCACGCATAAATGTCATTACGTGGCATATATCTAGTTAAAGCTAATATGTCATGCACTTAGCATATATCATGCATGCATTATGGTAACTGTTTACTACTAAGATTCTCTTGAATCTCACCCTCCCCAACCAACTATTTAGACAGGTGAAAATAGGATGTGTGCTAAGATCAAAGAAGAGAACTACACAAGAGGAATGCAGTGGTGGAACAATGACAGGAAGATGTCTGCGTTTCATTGTAACAGGTTTATACACCCCAGTAGCCCTGTGCGGCTACATTATTTGTAATCATTATGTACAATCCCTGTGAGAAATTTCTGTAATCAAGTACTTATTAGTATATTTATGCTATTCCTGTGTGCCCACTGAACTGCGCATTGTTACTCTAGTTAATATAGGAATAAGTAAGGGTGTTGACATTAGTGACGGAATTTTAAATTTCTTCTCTAATTTGTGACAGATTAGCTACATAATTTTCTGTCCCTAATTAGTGACGAAAAATTTCATCACTAATCCATCACAAAGTTGGAATAGGTTGTCCCTTAAGTAGTGATGGATTAGCAATGGAAATTTTCTGTCACAAATCCATGACAAAATTGGAATAGGCTATCTCCAAAATTAGTTATAGATTAGGGATGGGATTTTTGTCACTAATTAGCAATGAAATTTCTGTCACTATTTCGTCGTAAATTTTTTTTATATAATTTAAATTTCCATATGTCCTCACCACGAGCCACCATATGTCCCTTGCCGGCGGCCACCTTGTGTCCTCATCAGCCACTGCCACCTCACCTTCGGCCACCACGTGTCCAGGTCAACCACCGCCACCCCGTCGCCACATGTCTCGGTCAATCGCAGCCACCTCTCCCTATCAACCACTGCCACCTCACCGCCACGTGCCACCCTCCATTGTGCACCACGTGCCCATGTCATAAATTGATTGCATTTTGTAACAAAGTTGGGATTCAAAGCTATGACCTCTCACGCACGTGCTAGTTCCTTTGTCATTTAAGCTAAGAAGAACCTACATGATTTAAATCCAAATTCAAATATATAATTTCACTTTACAAAAAAAATAGAAATATAAATTTTAATATATTATTAAATGTTTCAATTTAGTTTTCTTATTTTATTTTACGTAAATATTCTACCTAAATTTTTATTATTAATATCTTTTTTTATTCATTTTATTTTATTTTTTATTTTTTGTTTGTATTTATAAATTTTTATTTTTATTTATATATAATATATTATTTGAAATTCATATATATTATTTTATAATTTCAACTTCAATAATAAATATGAATTAATAATTTTTATTTATTTATATCAATATTTATATTATAATTTTATAATAATTTAAAATTTAAAATTTAAATTATTGAAAAAATTTATAATTATTGAAAAATTTAACTATTATAAAATTTAATTGTTTTATTTGACAAAATTTAATAATTTGGAGTGATTATTAAAAAAAATTATTATTCCATATTGTGAGTTATGACTAAATCAAATTGTATTTTTGATTGGATGTGATATCAATTCAATTCACATTTTAAAATTATATTATCAAAATAAAAGATATTTTTAACCAATTTATTTCATCATTATATAATTATAAAAAAACTTTTAATTATAAAAAATATAATAATTAGAAAATATAATCATGTTATATAACAAAATCAAATAATTTGAAAAGGTTATTTGTACTCAATTATGTAGCCTTTATAGTTGATTAACTTATCCGGACACCTCAGGATAAACTTCTTCACTAAAGCACATTCTCTTAGGATGTTGTTTTCTAGTTAGATTATACTCTTTCTATAATCAATTATCTTAACGATTCATTCGATTGATCATGTCTTTTTTTTGATAATACTATCTGCGGTTATCATGACTTTACTCAAGATTATAATTGAGTTTTTCCTATCTACTAGGTTTGGTGCTTAATCGCTGCCTGCCATTTGGTTGTTAGTCGTTGCTCCTTCGATTTTTGCTCGTGGTTTGGTGCATTGTCGCTTCTTGCTATTCTTGTAGAATTTAATTTTTCTTTTCCAATGGGTAACTACACTTCTTTTGTTCTCCTTGGCTCCTGATAGATTGATTTTATTTGTTGTGGTCAAGAAGTGTGTTCTTGGCTCCGATCTCTGTATTCCCTATTACTAGTTTTCTTCTTCTCCTAGTTTGTTTCAAAATTGTGCTTTTGATGGCTTCACATTGTTCAACATGGCCGAATCATATAGTAACCCATTCCAATAAGTGCATTTCAACCACCCCCTTTACTTACATCTAGTTGACACACAAGCCATGACCCTTGTCTCTCAAGTTTTTGATGGGTCAGAAAATTATTCCACCTGAAGTCGAGCAATGAAGCTTGCCCTCCATAGGAAAAATAAGTTGAGATTTATCGAAGGGACTTGTACTCAAGACAAACAAGATGACAAACCCAAGGAACTTTGGGACCATTGCAACTCAATAGTCCTTTCTTGGCTAGTGAATTCAGTTGATAAGTAAATTGCCTCCAATATGGTATTTTCCCTTAATGCACATCTTGTCTGGTTATATCTGAAGAACAGTTAGATAAACCCAGATAGTGCAAAGGTGTATTCTCTTCATAGAGTTATAAATTCACTTTCTCAATGAACCATAACTGTGTTTTCTTATTTTACAAAATTGACAAAACTTTGGGATTAGTATGCTGCACTTGTTCCACTTCCTAATTGTTAGTGTGATTTTTCTGTGCAGTATTCGAAGGGTTGTTTAGGAAGAAAGATTGTTCCAATTTCTTATAGGACTCAAAGAGAATTTTCAGAGCACCAAGAGTCAAAACTTGCTCATGAATGCTCTTCCTTCACCAAATCAGGATTATTTGATGGCAATTCAAGAAGAAACCCAAAAGACAAATTGCTCTTAATCCCTCTGGTTCACTGCTAGATAGTTTGGTTATGGCTACTAATAGCGTGAGAGGTGGCAGAGCTCATGGTAGAGGAAAGGGAAGAGGCCATTCTCAAGAAGATTGTACTTACTGTGGAAGAAAAGGACATCATCTTGAACATGTTATAAACTCTTCGGATTTCCTACTAATTGAACAATATTTTTATAGGATTTTTCATAATTAAATTGAGATTTTTAATGCATTTTCTAGGACATTATTGCATGATTAAGCATTAATTTGAGTTAGGGACATTTGTATTGAATTAAATCTAATTAGGGGCAAAGTGGCCATAATTTGTTATTTATTCATACAAATAATTTCTTGAACTTTTGATGCTATCTTGTGCTTAATCTTGCACTATAGGTGTTTAAGAACACAATTTGAGATTTTGGAAGGTTAGAGTTAATATTTTGAGGACTGGGGAAATTTATAGAAAAGGTCATTAGAATTTCTGGAAATTTCAAATCAATGAAGAAAAGAGACCAGTAACAATTATAGAAAAACACTCAGATGTTTTGGAAAGTTCAGTCCTGAACTACAAATATTTCAAAAATTTTCACTTTAGTCCCTCCTCGAGAACTTTTGAAGTTTGGAAGTAAGTCCCTGGTCAAAACCTAATTTGACTAAAACTTCTTGCTAGCATGAAAAAGAGATCTGATACACAAGAGAATGCCATGGCAAAACACGAACCTTGTATGGCCCTTATATCAGCAAGCTCCATACAAGTTGTAATTTCCTTGTATAGCGCTTGCCTTTATTTTTTTAAAAAACAAAAACAAAAGATGGCCAGCTATATATTTTTTTTTAACTGTCTTGTATGGCTACAAGGCTTATTTTTAAAAAACAAAATTGGCTACGGTTTAATAATATGCCTTGTTGCCATACAAGTCTTCTTTTCTTAAAAAAGTTTGGCCAGCCTACTATATATTTTCTTCTTCCCACATCCTCCAGCCCCCCATTTCCTAGAATCTTATCCCAAATCTCCACTCCATTAGTCCACCATCTTGTCTTATCCCTTCGATCCCCACTCTATTAGTCTACCACCTTTCCTTATTCATTCTCCCCACTCCCCCCTTCCTATATAATACTTCATCCCCACTGCTTCTCTCTATTTTGAAGTTGTGGCACCATTGTCCCTACTCCCTCCTCTCTTTTACTGTAGCAAGCATAAGCTTCCTTGGTCTGCCCTCCCCCCCACTTTTTTTTGTTTCTTGTCTCTTCCTCGTCCACATTTCTTCAACATTTGGTCTCTACTTCTGTTGCAGTACAAAGCTTGGTCTCCCACATTTTTTTTCCTTCTTGTCATGGCCTCCTATAAAAGATCCCTAGCTTGTAAGTCTTTTTTTAATATAGAGGCTTCAGTCCGTACAGTTTTTTGGTTCTATTTTTAAGTTAAATCTATCATGAATCTTATATGTGTGCTTATAATTTTTTTAAGTATTTACTTGAAGTTTCAAATTTGTCTTGTTAAACTTCCTATACATTGTAAGTTTTTTAATTTTTGACCTTACAAATATAATAATACTAGTTTAATTCTCTATAGAAGTACATGTTGTCAATATTAAAAAAGTTGTTGTGAATGGCCTTGAAGAAATGGTCAAATTGGGTGGAAGTGTTATAAGTTTTGCTGGTAGTGTAATAAATGATTGTTATGGAACCAATTAATTTAATAAATGCCAATTAGTTTATTTTTTTATATTTTTTCATTCTGATTTTGTTTGATTCTGGTTTGGTTTTATTCATTTTATTGTGGATTTGTATTGTAAATTAATGTGAATATGGACTGTAAATACAAAATATTTAACTAGAATAAGGAAACAATTTCGCAAAATTATTTAAAAAAATGACTTCCTATGACACTTCTTTGGGGACTAAGGTTATCGGAGATGGTCTTGGTAATGGTTCAACACATAGTTCACAAGAGTTCTTCGACGAGTTCAACTTCAAATGGACCTAAGGAGTACAAGACCCTAGATAATCCAGGGTCTTGAACTCGTCAAAGAACTCAGTGAACAATGTGTTGAACCATACATAACCAAGATTGTCTCCGATAACCTTGGTCCCCTTTGAAGTTGAACTCTGTTGTGGACTATAATAAGTAGTACCATAACCAAGATTGTCTCCGATAACCTGATTTCCCTTTGAAGTTGAACTCTTCTATGGACTATAATAAGTAGTGCCATAATCAAAATTGTCTCCGATAATATTCTTCCTTTGACCGCCATAACCAAGATTGTCTCCAATAATATTCTTCCTTTGACCCGAACTCATCTTGCCAATTAAAACCACCAAGTGCCTTACTACCTTCTTTTATTTTTGCCTTAAGCTAATGACAATCATTCTCCATTTATAAGCTAACCCGAAAGCATAGGCGTCCGCTTTAATGCAGTAATACTTCATGGAAGAGAAAGTGAAAATTTGCTGAAAATATCTCCCATTTTGTTGTAAATTTTTATTGAAGTTTGTTATGAGTAGGCCACAAGCTGAAGGCCCAAGTAAGGAGCTTGGCCCATTGCAAGAGGTCCAACTAAGGAGAAGCAAGAGACTCAAGCAGAAAACATGGAAACTGCGTGAATTGGAAGACGTAGCTGACGTATAATAAGGACAAAGACGGTTAAGAAAGGCGTAGAATGAATTGGAACCTTTTTCTCTGACACTCTTTCTCTCTCTTTTGATAGCTGGCTTCTGTATTCTCTTTTTGGAAATCTGCTGCACTATTTCCTTCTTTATGATTTTCCTCTATACTGTGATGATGAGATATGCATGACCTTGTGTCAGATTAATATATAATAAATCATTTCCATCCCTTTCTTGTGGTAAATTTACGTTCATTACAATTGATGCTTTCATCACTCTTCTTTTTTAGCCATAGCGAAAAATGCACAGTTGAAGGAACTTCAGTCTGAGGTTAAACGAGCTAATAAGTTCTTTGATATGGCTAAGGGACATTTAGACCATATTGGTAGCTCGGTCAACTCTGTCCATCCGTGCTTTGTTCAACATTTGCAATTACCGATTCAGTATACCCCACGTTGAAGGTACTTGGTGGTACGAGTGGAGTCTTAAGTAGTAACGAGCAAGTCGTTGATGTCCCTATTCTTATTGGTGGTCATACCTTTCGTAGTCCCTATTACAGCAGTGGACATTGTAATTGGTGAGGCTTGGCTTGAGACCTTAGGGCCAAATGTGGCGGATTATAGTTCGTCCACTATTAAATTTCTTAAAGATGGTCAGTTTATTAAATTTCTCTTGCATATTGATGCAATTTCTAAACTATATGTGCTCAATGGCGATTCCATGTAACACTCTGATGCTTTGTTCGCTTAGGATATATCAGCGGATTTGACCTCTATTCTACAATCATTCTCTCTGTTTTTACTCTACCACATAGTTTACCGCGACCTCAACTTTTGGAGCATCGTACTGAACTCAAACCGGGTACCAAACCTATTAAAGTTTGACCATATCATTATCCGGTGAGTCAAAAAACATGGATTGATCCGATTGTTAATGAGCTTCTGATCGAAGGTTTAATTCAGCCAAGTTCCAGCCTATTTTTGGTGCCAGTCATTCTCGTTCATAAAAAAGATCCTACATGGAGGTTTTGTATCGATTTCAGGTCTCTCAGTGCTGTCATAATCCGGGATGCCTTCCCTATGGCTACAATGGATGAGTTATTAGATAAGCTTCATGGGTCTGCTCTCTATTCCAAACTCAACTTGCATTCTGGTTATCATTAGATACTTATGTGTGCCGAAGATAGAGAGAAGACAACATTTCGTACACACCACGATTTGTGCGAATGGTTGGTCATGCTGTTTAGTTTAGCAAAGGCACCAACAACTTTTCAGCTTTAATGAACTCCATTTTTCAACCATTTTTATGTCAGTTCGTTCTCATTTTCATACCTCTACAGGTTTTTCTCCATTTAAGATTGTATATGGCTGTGATCCACCACCATTTTTGACCCATACGTCGTTAGAGGACACTCCCTTTGATGTGCACCAACAACTGTTGCAAAGAGACGAGGTTCTAGATATCTTAAAGCAGAACTTGCTTAAAGCCCAACGACGGAGAAGGCTTTTGCTGATAAAAAATGGTCGGAGCTGGAATTTCATGTGCATTTCTGGATCTTGGTTCGCATACAACCTTGCCGACAGCACTCTGTTTAGCTACGAAAATACCCAAAGCTAGCCTTGAATTATTTTGGCCCTTTTCAAGTCATTAAACGAGTAGGCAAAGAGGCTTATAGATTATTACTACCAGAGCATGTGAAAATTCATCCCCTTTTTCACGTGTCTCATTTGAAGCGATTTCATGGTGATGACACATGGCAACCATATTTTCCTCTTCCGTTGTTGTCGGTTCCAGAAGGCCAACTCTATAAACCAGTGGACATTCTCGATACTCATTGGGTACAATCTAATGGGACGTCGTTTCCTCAGTATTTGATTCATTGGGATGGTTCTACCAAAGATACATGGGAATTTACCGATGATTTGCTTCATTTATATCCAGAGTTAGACCTTGAGGACAAGGTGCATTCTAATAGGGGGAGTATTGTTATGAGTAGGCCACAAGCTGAAGGCCCATGTAAGGAGCTTTGCCAATTGCAAAACGTTCAACTAAGGAGAAGCAAGAGACTCAAGCGGAAAACATGGAAATTGCGTGAATTGGAGGACATAGCTGACGTATAATAAGGACAGAGACGGTTAGGAAAGGTGAGGAATGAATTGGAACCTTTCTCGCTGACACTCTTTCTCTCTCTTTCGATAGCTGGCTTCTATATTCTCTTTTTGGAATTTTCTTACACTATTTCCCTCATTATGATTTTCCTTTGTGCTGTGATGATGAGAATGCATGACCTTGTGCCAGATTAATATATAATGAATCATTTCCATCCCTTTCTTGTGGTAAATTTACGTTCATTACAAAGTTCTCTACCATTATTCCTAAATTATCTAGGTTGCTTATCGTATTTGTTTTGCTCGTATGTTCCGTGTGTTGTTTTGGGTACAATTTTATAAAAGGAACATTACATGAAGATTTTCAGAAAATGCATGAATTTTCTCTTTTACTAATTCAGTTATGTGAGCTTCAGGAAATGAGTCTGACATTTCTGTACAACTTTTAAGCCCATTGCCTTACCTAAATTAAATAGATATTACACACATTTACTATATCAATGTAGTACCAGATAAAATATCTCAGTGAGACCACCTTTTAATATGGCAAAATACCTTGGCTTCAAGCTTTATGCACAATTTGTGACTACACGTAATTATTAAAGTTTATGTTTGTCTATTATAATTAATGCCTCTAGTCTTTAATAAAAGACCCATCCAGTTGAGTAAGTTGGGAAGATTAAGGAAGTTAAATAAATTATTTAATTATAGTATATTTTACATAACCTTTTTGAAATACTTATACATATCATTAGATGATATATTAATTTATAAGTCAAGTAAATTAATTTAGAAAAAATAATAAATATAATTACTTTAAAATAATTTATTTAACTTCCTTAATTTCACAAATTAGTGAACTAATTTAAAAAAAAATTATTTAACTTCCTTAATTTCTCAAATTAATAAACTAAGTCCGAAAGTAGTATTAATTTTGGGCTTGAGTATATTATTGAATATTTATTGTAAATTAGAGTATTTCGAGAAGCTACGCGTTTTGTTGAGGCTTATGAAATTTGCGAACCTTTTCACTGTTCTTTCTTTCTGGTTGACTTTTTTAGTCATTGTAAATATTATGTTGACTCAGTTTGCGTCAAAATCATTGAATTATTGAGCCCTTTATTATAAACTCATTCACAACCATAAATAAAGTAAAGATGGGCAATTAGATTCATATGAAATATTGTGGAAATATAAAAAAAGAAAAAATCCTTTTGGTTTGCAATTTTGACTTCTCTCTTTTGTTTTACTGTTATTTTTTATTTAAAATTAATTTTCTTGTTAATTTCTCTCTGTGTTGAATTAAATTAGATTTTTTGTGGACAATTCCAACACCTGATTACTATTTTCTTTTTCTTATTCAAAGTTGGTGAAATTGAGAAAGTCAATTGTCATTTCAAGAGCTTACGCTTATTGCCTTAGTTAATTAAATATTATATTTAAAAATGCCATCAAATTTATTGTAATGTTCATTTTCTTAATTATGGAAAGGACTATACTTACATCAAGTTCTCCCATCACATGTGATTATGTGTTCTGTTTTCTTTATGAGTTTAGAATTAAATGATAATAATTCAAAAATAGAATATATGATCACATATGATTGAAGAACTTGATGAAATTGATATAGGGAACTTGACTTAAGTATTTTCCTTATGAAAATGGACTATACTTACATCAAGTTACTTGTTATATAAAGAATGACGGTATTTGGATTGAGATCATTATCACATATATTTAACTGATCCTTTCCTCAATTATTAACCTTTAAAAATGTGACAATTAAATAACCTGATGAGTTTATATATACGAAAAATAATAGTACTTTGATTGAGGTCATTCTCACCAATTAAATTTTTAAAAAGGAACTTGTTTCCAATTTTTCCTAAAATTTAAGTAATTTAGTATTTTCAATTTTTTTCCAACAATACATTAACTATTTTTCTTTTTATTAAATTCATATCCTTTTAGTGATTTTACATCCAAATTTACTTTTACATTAATCAATCAAATAATTTTCAATTTATCAAACTGACTTTTTCAAAAATCAATTCAAATATAAATCATATTACACAATCTGACTTTTACCCTATCTTACGTTCGCAAAAGTCATATTAAAAAAAAGTCAATTTTATCACCGCTAATCCAAACATACCGTACGAATACATAACCTATATGCACATAAATCTGCGAACCAGATATACGAGGCAATAACTCGGGGCCACTTTATTGTGTACATATTGTTGTTCTTTCTGTTTAGATTTATCTTTATCCAATTAGTCTTGAGCAGAAGAAATTATTATTGCCCTAATTGTTTCATTTTCAAGTTCTTGTCATTTGTCAATCGATGGTATTTGTAAATTACATTTTTTTTTATTGCTTTTAACTAATATTTTAAATTAAATGTCATGATTTTAATTTAGTGGCTGTGTCTTATAAAAAAAAAAAAAGATACTAGCGAGTAATAAAATTATGGAGAGCAACCACAAAGGTTGGCGGGGCAGGGACGTTGGATGAGAGGAAAACAAATGCGTTGGGGCGAGTGAGAATTTAAAAGAGCTGGGGACCTTTTCTCTGCCTGTGTTCCCAATTAGGTAGTGATACACAAGTGGATTTATTCACTTCGAGTCTAGATATAATAAAAACCCAGTCCACATTATTTATTAATTATACATATTAATTAATAGAGATAATTTAGGGAAAGAGTTTCCATCAAGAGGTAGTTTCAATTCAGATGATTAACAATTGTATTTTGGGGAAGCAAACACCAACTTATTATAAATAATTAACTAAATTAATTTTCTTAATATTCTCCAATTAGTTATTTAGTTTTTATATTGAGCAAAAGAGATTGTGTACTTGTGTGCGTATGCAGTTGTTGGATTGATATTATTATCATTTACATCGTATTAGATTTGGTGATTAAAGAAGCTGAAGAATTTGAACCTCAAGATGGAAATAAGGCATATATCCATTGGGAAAAAAAAAACATATTATTTTATTTCATTTATTTACAAGAAGTAAGGCCCATATATGAACCAACAAACCATACATATACAATAGTGGAAAAGATTCTCAAACTTCCTAGCTAGCTAGCTGCAAATAAACTTCTAGAGATTGCTATTTACATTATTGAAATAATATCCGATTAATCAAATATCTATCATACAAAAATAAGACATGAATAAATTCAAAAAATAAACATAATATCGAATCTTGTACACAACAAACTTTCCTTCCACCAGTTCCAGCATATATAGGTACTACTTCTACATGAACCTGCATATATGCATGTAAAAAGCTATTAGCTAAGAAAAAGCTATATAACATAATTGTAAAAATAAGAAGGGTTAATATTATCGTTATCCCTTATAATTTGATCGATTTTTTTTTTTCTCCGTGTAATTTCAAATAGTTGGTTTTAGTTTCTATAGTTTTATAAGGACTTGGTATATGTTCAAATATAGGAACTCAAACCAAAACTCATTAAAACATAGGGACTTTAAACTAAGGCCAAATCTTTATGTAACTATAAGGATAAAAATTAATGATTTAAAACTATACAAGAATTAAAATTAAAATTTAATCAAACTATAAGGACTAAAAATATATTAAACCGTTTTATGTTTTAAATTTCAAAAGGAAAAATCCTTCATATTATAAAAATATATTAAACCAAATAATAAAGTGAAGGCGACTTATTTTGATTACCTGTAATATTCATTTCAAGAACCATATCCAATACTATCTGCAATCACCTTTGGCCTATTTGAAGTTGAATTGCTCGAAGAACTCTGTGAATTATATGTTGAACCATAACCAAGACTATCTCCGATAACCTGATTTCCCTTTGAAGTTGAACTCTTCTGTGGACTATAATAAGTAGTACCATAACCAATATCATCTCCAGTATTTTTCTTCCTTTGACCCGAACTCATCTTGCTAATTGAAACCACCAAGTACCTCACAATCTTCTTTTGTTTTTTGCCTTAAACTTGTGACAATCATTCTATTTATAAGCAAACCGAGAAGCATAGGCTTTCCTCTTTAATGAAAATGCAGTAATATTTCATGGAAGAGAGAGAGAAATTTTCCTTAAAATGACTCCTATTTTCTTGTAAATTTGTATTGAAGTTCTCTAACATTTTCGTAAATTATCAAGGTTGCTTATCGTATTTGTTTTGCTCGTATGTTCCGTGTGTGTTTGTTTTGGGGGCAATTTAACATATTGACTCTATTCATCAAAGGAACATTACATGAAGATTTTCAGAAAATGCATTTGAGTTTTCTCTTTTCTTAATTCAGTTTTGTGAGCTTCAAGAAATGAGTTTGACATTTCTATACAACTTTAAGTCCATTTCTTAGCCGAAATTAAACAAATGTGGCATACATTTACCATACCAATGTACCAAATAATATATTTCAGCGAGACCACCTTTTCATATTGCAAAACACCTAGCTTCATTCACAATTTTGTGACTGCGGGTAGTATTAAAGTTTATGCTTTTCTATTATAATTATTAGTTTTGGGTTTGAGGAATTTAATGAATTTTTGTTGTAAATGAGAGGAAAGCTATTTCAAGAAGCTATGAGTTTTGTTGAAGGTCACGCGAGCGCGGGACACATGAAATTCGCCACCTTTTCACTGTTTTTTCTTTTTGCTTGACTTTTTAATTGGCCATTGTGAATATTATTTTGACTCAATGATAAATCCCTAATTTTATTATATATTTTTATATTTTATTTGGGTATTTTTTTTTATAATAATTCAGCTTAGAATGCCTTATTTTTGCTTAATTGATATTAAGAGTAAATATATTAAATTATGACTTAAAGGGGTAAAATTGTCAAAATAATTATAACTAATCTTAATCATTAATTTTTTGAAAGCATTTGATTTTGGTTAAATTGTTTTCAATTGAAAATTTGGATTAAAATTGAAAATGACAGTTTTGGGGATCGAATTTGAGAATGACATTTTGGCACCATGAAATTTAAAAATGACAAAATGGTCCTCGCAACACTGCTGCGTTTTGATAGCCCTTAGGTCATCTCTTTAATCAGTTTATATTCTCAATCGTAGAGCTTCATTGAGGAGACGCGAGAGACAGCCGCAGACACGCACATCGCACCTTCATCTTGCTTTGGTCTTTCACCTTCGTCTTCTTCTTCATAGTCGCCGGCGGCCTTCACCCTCATCACCATCGCCGCCGGCGACCTACAGCCATTCCACCATCCAAGTCCGAGCTGCCGCGTGGGAGGAGGAGACCGAACTGAGTTTGGAGATAGCTGGGAATTGCAGCGAGGAATCAGAGGCTATCGGGAGCTCGGAGTTTGAATCTCCTTCACCTTAACCTTCCTTCTCCACTTCCGTTCACCACCGAGCTCACCAGCGACCTTCACTGATTTTTCTCATCTGTCTAAAATCATTGCAGACCGTAGCTTCCTCTGTGCTAATCGTGTCTCCCCTGTTTTGTGGTTCCAATTGCAATTACTGTTTTATTTGAATTCATTATTAATCTATCAAGTTTAATTGGTAGTTTTATATGGCTGAGCACTTAATTCAGATAGTGATTGTGTTTCTTTTTTAGGCTGGTTCCATGGGTGATTGTGGCTAAGCTTCTCAATCCCTTGTAGCAAGAGGCAATAGTATGAACTTAGAGTTTCAATAAGGGAGTTTTTGCTCTTTCATATCTCTAATTCTACATTATAATTATGATTCCTAGGTCTTAGGATGAATTTGAGAATGTTGAATTGATTTATTCTGATGTATTTATAGAATTGGATATGGCTTGAACCTTTGTTAAATACTTGATATTGTGGTTAATTAATTTAATTATCATTTCTTTGTGCTGGTTAGTCATTGAATTAATGATTTTTTGAACATTTTATGCTAATTTCAAGATGGCTTAGTTAGTGGATCAATGATGTCTTGTATTTGTATTGGTTAATTGAATGTGAATTTATTAATTGTATTTAGCATTGGGTTTGAGCATCATTAATCTTGATTTTTCATATGGTTGGCCATTGTTAAATTAAGATTAATGAGAAAATCAAGTGGTAATGTAAGGTGGCTTGGTTATTGGATCAAAAGCTAAATATGATTTTTAAGTTCATTTAAATGCTAGAATGCTTAATCAACCTAATTTAGAAAGATTAATATGCAAGGTGGCTTGGTATTAATCAATCTAAGTTAGGCCTAGTATAAGGGGTGACCCTTAGAGTTATTTTGGAACCAGCATGATTAATCTCTCATAATGATTAGAAGTGAGGATTGTTTGTGTCATTACTATGAGGGATTGTGTATTTCATTGTTGATTTCTTTGTCTTCTCACATTTCATTAGTTTCATTATCATTTCATTTCATATTATAAAGAAAAATCTCAAAAAGAATTTGTTTATAACAAGTTAATTTTAAATTGCATAAAGTGGTTTTGAAAGAACAAATTTTCTCTTTTTAATCATTTCATACTAATCATCACACTTAGTTTTTAGATAATTAATAAAAGGCTCTTCGAAAGACAATCTGGGATTGTACCATATATGGCAATCCTTAGTTTAATTTTTGAAGAGGTTACCAAGGCACAAAACCGACAACGCTAATTCTTCTCTTAAATTGCATGAAAATCTGTGGACTGATTCAAAGTCAGAAATAATGTAAAGAGAGGCATTGCAAAAACGCATTCTTAAGTTTTGAAAGGGATCAATATCAACTCCAAAATAACTTAGGATCAAACCCAAAAGAAAGGTATAGAGAGGTAATTAGACAATTCATATAAATAATCAATGAGAATATATATAGTAAAGAATCAACCCTTTTGTTTAGCAATTTTGTAGTCTCTCTTTTGTTTTATTGTATTTTTAAATTTAGTTTCACTTTTAATTTTTCTTTATGTTGAATTAACTTGGATTTTGGTCGACAATTCCAACACCTGATTACTATTTTCTTTTTTCTTCTTCAAGAGTTTGTGAGCTAGAGAAAGTAAATTGGCATATCAATAACTTAGGCCCATTGTCTTACCTAATTGCCCAAATACGAGAAAGTTTATATCTATGTTATGTCTTAATTAAGTTATATGAAGTCGGTTATAGATGTGAATATTTATATATGTCTTTTTTTATTTTACTCAGTCATATTTAATTTTTCCAAGACTATACAATGTTAAGAGAGAAAGAGAATTTCATAAAAACTTTGAAAAATATTTAAAATAATAGTTTTAGGAATTATAAATTCATAATTGGGTTAAGGAGCTTCCAACACCCTGAAGCATTTTTGAAGCAACTCGTGTAGCTATTGAACCAAAGTTCAAAGAAAGCAATGGAGGATGTAGTTCGCTTGAAAGCTATTGTTGATAGTCGGAAAAGTCAACCAAAATTGTGGGATTCTGAGGATGGTGGATAACGTTCGACAAAAGACAAGTGTAATAATTTAGGAATGTGAAAAGGCACGAGATAGTGGGTGTTTTAAAAGACTTTATGAAACTTGCTCACGGTTATAAGTTTAGAACCGAATTATGAAAAGTGACATTTTCTTATGATTCTTAATTTACAACCGTAATGAGTTTATGAACTAAAATTCAAGTTTTTACATTACAATCGTTAGGTTTTGTAAACGTTGATTGTTTTTTTCTTAATAACTATTAGGTATTTGACATGGTATTCTAAAATGTGAGAGGTTTTATTTAACAACTGTTATTTATTTAACTACTTTTAAATAATTTTTGAAGTTGATTATTCAACCCCATACATAGACAAACAAAAAATTGAAAAAGAAAACAAGAGTGTCAATAAACAAACAAAAAAATAAAAGGTATGGAGATTATGGATATGCTACATCATCATATTCATCATTTTCCAGTAATTTGTCCACC
Source organism: Inga oerstediana (assembly GCA_963210345.1). NCBI lineage: Eukaryota > Viridiplantae > Streptophyta > Magnoliopsida > Fabales > Fabaceae > Inga > Inga oerstediana. The sequence continues at coordinate 68,749,342 of OY723403.1, forward strand.
ATCTCATTTAGAGAGCAAACGAGAGAGGTTAGTTCCTTCAAACACTTGTCCATGTGTCTTTGCTCTCCCATGTAATCATTAACCGTATGTTGGAGGTCATAATTCTCATCGATAAGCCTTTCAATGCTTGTTAGTGGATGGTGATCATCTTTTGGTTTTACCCCAGAGAGATCAAAAGATGATGACCTAGAGGATCTTTTGCGTTTGTCCGTAATATCGATGAAGAACAAAAGTTAGAAGTTGCATATGAGAAGTTGAAATAAAAGTGAGTAAGTGGAGTTCATTTTTTAAACGTTTTAAATAGAAAGGGTTTAATGGATTATCTTATTGTCAAACGTGTTCTTTAGTATTAAAGATAATTTCTTATTAATTAAATAAAAGTGGAATGGAAAGGGGTTTCATAGGTTATGCATCAAAATGTGTCCTTTGGAATGGAATGGTTATATTGCTGAACATCTCCTTGTAAATTGTCAGAAGTAATGATTCTTGACTAATAACAATGATTGTGACCTTCATTAGTTACAGTTGTTTAATAATTATAGTGAAGTAACAATGGTTTTTTTTAAAAATATTTTTGGGCTACTTTGTCCTAACGATTATTTTTTTTAATATTCAAAAAAATAAAAATAAAAAGTAGTAGTTTTCAGTTATCACCAATACTGTTTTTCTCCTCCTCCTGTCCTTCCCCCCTCACTCAACACATCATCAAGGTTAGAGGAAGGCGATGAAGGGGTTTGACTGGAAGTGATCATATACAACCTGATTGTAATAAAGAATGAGATCCAACTTCCTATTCAGACTATGAGCATGTGTAGCAAGACGCCTTGTAGAGTGGTTAAGGTTGGCCAATGTCCACAGCAGATCCTCAATTTGAGGAGGAGGCAGAAGAGGAGGGGAAGGACGGTTTTCTTAAAATATTTTTGGGCTACTTTTCCTTAACGATTAATATTTTTACTATTCAAAAACAGCAGTGGTTTTCAGTCATCACCAATACTGCTGTCCTTTTTTTCCCGCCCTTCCCCCCTCACTTAACACATCATTGAGGTCAGAGGAAAGAGATGAAGGGTCTAACTAGAAGTGATCATATACAATATGATTGTAATGAAGAATGAGGTCCAACTTCTTGTTTAGTGTAACCCCCTTCCCACCTTAGGCCGAGATTAAGTTCACAAACACATAATTAAGTTAGAATTAGAGACCATATTTCAAATTAGGACTTATTAAGGTAATCTTTTGCCCAAAAATCGGATTTGCAAAAAAAATTTCAAACCTTATTCACAATGGTCTCACATTCACAATATAAAACAATAATGGCCTGTACAGGTGGATTCCATTCATACATATCAGAGTGCAAAGTAAATTCCCGACACACTCGGGTTCTATTAACTCATAAAAGGGTTTATACAAAGGCACAAAGCCCACATACTTATCCCTTATCTTGGGGATTACACAAAACTATACAATCTATCCCAATACATATACAATTGATCCAAAAATATCCAAATGATTTATATGATAACCAATAACCAAAAAGGAACTCCTAACACGGATATCTACCCACTCTTCATCACCCGTTTGCCTTTCGATCCTTCAGCCCTATCTAAAATGTTTAATTTTGAGAGAGTGATATTCTAAAAAATCCCCGTAGTGTCAAATCAATCATAGTATGAACAACAATAAGGCATGAAATCAAATCATTATCCACACAAAGAAACTACAATGGTAATGGTTAGTATAACACATGTCATCCCTTACGATTGCTCATGTTGAATTGCTCAAGCTGTATTGCTTCACAACAATCCACACAATATATTTCACCACAGCTGGGATTCATATAAAGCATTTCATAATGCAAGCCATACAGGCAAGATCAATACACAGCTCATGGCTGGATTTACAAACGTCACCCTACGGGTCGGATACACAAAAATCCATGTCGATTACGACAACAATTCAACGGCCGACCTAGAGATTCAGTCTGACAGAGGTCCGGTATTTTGGTTATATCTCTCAAACCACACATCGGATTGACCCGAAACTGGTGGCATATGAATGAAAACTCCCAACACGTAAAATGGGCACCAAGATCACATTAAACGAAGCTCAAACAAAGGAGATATGATCCATGGAATATGACAGTGAAATCACCGTCACTTTTCAATATATGTTCTGTATTTTGAGCATAACTCACAAACCACACATTGGATTGAGACGAGACCAGTGCCAAATGAAACGAGACTCAAAGAGCTTTCCATGGATAGGTAATTTTACTAATTTGAACGTATATTCTAGGAGCTATTCCTTCTGGAAGTTGACGCTTGTGCAGTTTAGCGGAATAGACACTCTTTCGATCATAACTTGCAGAATACAACGAGTTTGGAGCTGATTCTTTTTGCATTGGAATGCATATGGCAAGAGCTTTCTTATGATACATCATTAGAATCAAATAAACAAATTTTTTTCTAAAGTGGCCCCATATCACTCGCGAGTGCAAAAACGCACTCTTGAAAAATGTTGTGCGAGTGATGTCCAGAAGCAGCTGAATCGTGAAGAAACTTACAACACTCGAGCACTAGGATCCATACTCGAGCATTAGACTATTTCTCACTCGAGCACATGCAAGTTTTGACATAAGAGTGTTAACCCGAGAAGAAGCATGTACGTGAAAACAAGAGGCGCACTCGAGCAGGATGTGTTGTGCTCGAGTGATGTCTAGAATTCACTCGAGCATATGCGAGTGAAGAGCAGCGAGTGTTTGCTCGAGAGGAAGCTAGAACGTGAAAATATCAAATGCACTCGAGTGAGCCATACTGCACTCGAGTGAGAACTTGGTAGATTCCAGACATGAAACAGAGCCTCACAGCAATCAATCCAAACGTGGTTAAATGTTATACAATCATTATGTTTTCACTTGTTATTGTTCCTAAACATTAACTAACATATATTTCAAGTGTAAAACAGGAGATTAAATATTTGGATTGCATCTTCAAGAACGGAGGTCACGTACGGCAAATATCATCACTCAACGAACAATCTGAATATGGTTACATGTTATTGAATCATTGTGTTCTCACTTGTTATTGTTTCTAAATGTTAGTTAACATATATTTCAAGTGTGAAACAAGATATTAAACGTTCGGATTGCAGATTCAAATAAAAGTCAATTATGGTGAACTTCATCATTACACACCGGATGGCGGCTACCTACCATGACAAGCAATTGACCCACCATGAATAAATGTCTGAAACACAAAACACTCCACAACGTGACGTATAGCTTAAAATGAATCTACCTGCTGTTCAACGAGACGCTCCACTCTACAACGGACATTTCATAGTAGTTCATTTTTCAAATATGCTCAACAGTCAAAATGACTCCAACGGACGAATGCTCACAACGGTCATCATCTTCATCAACTATAAATGAGAGAGCATTCAACGTCGATGGGTAATGGAGATAGCGAGCAACTACGTGAAAATGATAGAAATATGAATCCTCTGCTTCTACCCATACACTCTCTGTTTTCCAGTTTCTATATTACTTTTCATTGAGAGAGTAATTATTTGTATTATACTTTAGTGAGTATTATATCTACTATGTGAGAGAGTCTATAAACATTGTCAAATATATTTTTGAGTTGATCTCAAGGTAGAGGGACCTTGAGAAGGTTGATTTCCTTATGGGGGAAGCTGTAGAGAGAATTGCTAGTAAGACATTCTGCTCGTAAGACTTACAAGGTGCAAGCAGTAGAGAACGTTGTTGCTTATAAGACTTACAGGGATGTAAGCAGGAGAGAACGTTGCTGCTCGTAAGACTTGCCATAAGGGGGAGTATTTTCAGTAAGAGATTTGTAAAAGGTTTCACAAGTACCCGGCTAAACTTATGGGATTGTAAAGTCTTTTCTTGTGCCCGGATTAAACAAGAAGATAGTGGATTTGAAAATCTCAGGAGGAGCCTGGGGACTGGACGTAGGCCTTCACAGATTGGACCGAACTAAGATAAATCACAGTTTGCATATTCTCTTCCCTAAGCTCTTATATTTCCAGCATATATTATTTAATCTAACTGTTGATCTATAAACCTTCATACTTACCGCTTTCGTTAAGATACAAAAAGATTTTCAAAGCTCTTAAGTTTTTATTATACACCCAATTCACCCCCCTCTTGGGTGATAGCCGGTTCTAACAATAGGTTCTCACTTCTCCCAACAAGTGCGCTTCCCGAAATTCAAACTTGGGAGTTCGACAACAGATTGCAAAGCATAATTCACATTGCTGTTTTGCATCGTCATCCTAAAATCTTCAATCTCATATATACATATAGTGCAAATAAGGATATCATATTGTCATATGAAGACGAGAAAGATGGAAACAATATATTACATTTGGCTACAAAGTTAGCACCACCCGATCGGCTTCAATTGGTCTCAGGAGCAGCTTTCCAAATGAAGCTTGAACTTTTATGGTTTCAGGTACTTGTTAATTCCTTATCAACTACGATAAGTTGCTATAGAAGTGGAATTAATTTATGAACAACCTTTTGATATGGCAGGAGGTGAAGAAGATAGTGCAACCATCATTTGTGAACAAGAAAAACTCAACGGGTTAAACTCCTCGTGCTTATTCACAGAGGAGCACACTCCTTTACGAAAAGAAGCAAAGTCATAGATGAACAGAACAGCTAGCAATTGTATGCTTCTTTCAACACTTATTACTACTGGAGTGCTTGCTGCTGCATTTATCATACCAGGTGGTGTCAATGACAATTCAGGAACTCCCAATTATTTATGGAAAGCGTCATTTGTGGTATCTCAATATCACATACAATTGCATTGATCTCATCGTCAGCTTCCATATTAGCCTTCTTATCGATCCTCATTTCAAGCTATGTAGAGTATGACTTTTACAAGTCTCTACCCTCAAAGCTAATATTTGGATTAATAACACTATGTTTCCATAACAAGCATGATGGTAGCATTTAGCAGTGCTTTCTTCGTGGCATATGACCATGGGCATCGCTTAAAGTGGGTTCCTAGCTTCACCTCTGTGCTTTCATTTTTACCAATAGCCATTTTTCTAGTTTTGAAATTTAGGCTTTTTTATGATATAATATACTCAACATATTATTTAAGCTCTCTATTCAAGCCAACCAAGCATATGCTTTACCACTAGCTAGAAAATATAGAGGCTACTTTAGTGCAGTTGTATATCTTTGTATTTTGATTACGTCAATTTGTAATATATATTGGCCTTACTTAGATTTAGCAATGTATAATATAATTGTGCGTATCGGATTTCTAATCAAATGATTTTATATTCTTAATGACAGTAGGATACTTGACACATTGGCTAGCTGCATACAATATTCATTGAAAATCAACTTAACTAATGCTGAAGTATATCTGAAAGTCGCTTTATATTGAAAATATAAGGCAACTTAGCTACTATGAACTAATTTTGCTCATCTGTATGGGAAAATAGTATTAACAATCAACTGAACCAAATAACTTTTGAGATTTTAAAACTTTATAATTTACAAAGGTAACAAGGTAAGATAAGGCAGTCAATGCTTTAATGCAATTGATCTTGATTCGATCACCAATTTTAGACATGTATGTCCATTCTTCTCAATAAGCAAGAGATCATGATGGAATATGATATTAATAAGGGATAACTGGAATATACTCTAGATGAGTAGGTAGATTTATTACTAATTTTATGATTATCTTTGTTAGAACTTTGATTAAAATTTATATTATCTCTTAAACAAATTAAATGATTTGGATTAAGTTTAGATTTATTTTCTATTTAGTGGAGTTTCTTTCTTTTCCTTTTTTTTTTTTGGTGAAAAAGTTTTAGGAGAAGGATTAGGTTCACCCACAATCTAAGGACACAGTGCCTACACAAGTCCACAGGTATAGCAAGCCTAGGATAGGACCAAACGAGTACACATGCCTCAACCGCCGGTCCCTCCCCAATTCACCTTTTTTGATTTCCCCTGCTTTCCCTTGCTAAGGGATGCCTCCCCCAACATTGCGGCCAACTTCAGGATCAAACCCCCTCCCTCAGTGAGAGAAGTCCAATCCCTTCGCCAGCTGAGCCCGCGGATGAGGGAATATTGAGCTCTCTCCACTTTCTCCTTGACATCTTATCCGCCCGAATGTGCGTGGGTTCACCTAACACAAGGACAATTTAGTCTTTTCACGTTATTGTTTTAGCATATAAGGAATATGGGCCTTCATAATAATTTCACATGTTCAAGGTTTTTGGAAGTAAAAGATTTGTAAAGGTGGTCATTAGACATAATTTCTCCTATTATATATTACCCTTTCTCATTTGGGATGTAGAAGGCCCAACTACACATTGCTCATTTTTGTTTGATACAATGACAAGATCAGTTTTGTCTTTGGGAGTAATACAGAAGTTGGAGGGAGTTCACTACTACAAAATATTGATATTACTACCCTAAAGGACATCCCTTTTTTAAAATGGTAAGTTAAAAATAACGGCTGTGACATTTTTGTAATTAAAGAGGAGGATTGTGATCTTTGAATTTTGCCTCCCCCCGCCAAAATTTTGGACTTTAGACGTTTCTAGTTAGACTGGGCCAGGGATGCCTAAGTCTCTTTTAGACGTCCCGAGTCTGACTGGGGTAGCCTAAAGTGGGACTTTAGACTACCCTGGTCAGACTGTGGAAGCCTAAAGTGAGAACTTTAGACTACCCCAGTCAAAATGGGGAAGCCTAAAGACCTGCACCAACGTCCCATCAGTCAACTCCACCCTTCTCTAACTTTATTCTTTCCCTTGTTCAATGTATTTTCTCTTCTTTATCTGTGTTTCCCTCTTTCTTCTTTCTCTTTGTTTCCCTCTATTCCAACGATGCTCTTCTTGTTTGTTCGACAGAGCTGTAGGCTGCTAAGGAAGGCACAAGTGTGTTGTCGTTTCTCTCTCCCTCTCATAATCGTTGTCCAGCTGGTGCCACCGTGGGTCATCTCATTCTCCGTCGTCCACAGGTTTGTCTCTTACTCTCACAACTTTGCTTTCTTTAACACAAAAATGCTTGAAATCACTAAAGTTCTGCTTTTGTTACAAAAAATGCTTGGAATCATCGTCTCATACACCATGATAGCTAGTTTCCTTGGCACCGTCGGCCACTATCCCTGTTGTTTTTGTTATTAAGAATTTAAAAATAAAAAAATGCCCTTTAGTTATTAAAAAAACAAAATTGAAGGTACAACCACATTGTTTGCACACTACATAGAGGTCCTGACATGGGAAATTTATATGAGGCGTTTGTAATAATCTAATGGAGATAACCATGGTGAATTTATAATTGTTCTATGATTTGTTGGAGACCTCTGATAAATAAGATTTAATTGGAGTATTATGAAACACCAACAAAATCATTATCATGAATTCCACTGGACTTGCCTTTTAAATGTATAGAAGGATATTTATAAAAGTGCTAAATGTTTCCTTACCATGTAAGGAACATTGTGGTTTATTATGAATTATTCATTGATCCTGTTTCTATAGTTTTAACTTGTTGGATAATGAAGAATATAAATAGTCATTTAAAAAAAATAAAATTTTAGACGTCCCCATTTTGAAATGGAGAAGTCTAAAGTCCAGAACTGACACTTTAGACTTTCCCAATTTGGAATGGGGAAGTCTAAAGTCCAGATTTTAGACTTCCCCATTCCAAATTGAGGATGTCTAAAGTGTCAGTCAAACACTTTAGACGTCCTCATTCCAAAATGGGGACGTATAAAGTCCAGACTTTAGGTGTCCCTATTTTTGTACGGACGTTATTGCTATTTATTTTCTACGTCGCTCATATAGACGTTCCCATGTTTTTAGACGTTAAAGGGCCTAAGAAAAGGACATTAAAAACGTTTTTTGTAGTAGTGAGTGATCCGAGAAGGAAAGGAGATAATAGATTCCAACTAAGAGTGAGGTAGATATTTGTGGATGGATGGGAGGTGGAGCTTAAGGCCTGCTTGGTACGAGTCAGAACTTGCTCATGAATGCTCTTCCTTCACCAAATCAGGCTTATTTTATGGCAATTCAAGAAGAAACCCAAAAGACAAATTTCTCTTAATCCCTCTAGTTCACTACTAGATAGTTTGGTTATGGCTACTAATAGCATGAGAGGTGGCAGAGCTCATGGTAGAGGAGAGGAAAAAGGCCATTCTCAAGAAGATTGTACATACTATGGAAGAAAAGGACATCATCTTGAGACATGTTATAAACTCTTCAGATTTCCTACTAATTGAACAATATTTTTATAGGATTTTTCATAATTAAATTGAGATTTTTAATGCATTTTCTAGGATATTATTGCATGATTAAGCATTAATTTGAGTTAGGGATATTTGAATTGAATTAAATCTAATTAGGGGCAAAGTGGCCATAATTTGTTATTTATTCATACAAATAATTTCTTGAACTTTTAATGCTATCTTGTGCTTAATCTTGCACTATAGGTGTTTAAGAACACAATTTGAGATTTTGGAAGGTTAGAGTTTATATTTTGAGGACTGGGGAAATTTATAGAAAAGGTCCTTAGAATTTCTGGAAATTTCAAATCAATGAAGAAAAGAGACCAGTAACAATTACAGAAAAACACTCAGATGTTTTGGAAATTTCAATCCTGAACTACAAATATTTCAAAAATTTGCACTTTAGTCCCTCCTCGAGAACTTTTGAAGTTTGGAAGTAAGTCCCCGGTCAAAACCTAATTTGACTAAAAATTCTTCTTGCTAGCATGAAAAAGAGATCTGATACACAAGAGAATGCCATGGCAGAACACGAACCTTCATCTCACTTTCTCTTATTACCTCTACTTTCCTTATTGTCGCTGGCAACAATCATCCACCACCATAGCCACTGGTGACCTCCATTCTTCTTCTTCGCCATTGTTTTTCCATCGCCGGTGACTCCTACCATTCAGATAAGCTTAGAACAGAGATTATATTTGCAGTACCGTGAAAGCTCACAACACCGGAGAATGCTCATCTTCTTCCTCTCTCTACCTTCATTCTCTCTAGCTTTTACCTTGTTATTCCTTTTTCCTCTTGCACTTACCAACATCAAAAAATAAGTGTTGGCTAGACTAAATGTCAACAAAGAAGAAGCACTTCATCGCACGATTTGCAGAGATGAAGAAAAAAAATAACAAGTCGCGAAGCTTTAAACTTGAGAGAGCTTGAGAGTAAAGGCAAAGAGAGTAGATTGAACCACCTTCACATTTAGAAGCAACGTCGGTGAATTTTCTAGTCTATCTTTCCCCTTCGTCTATCATAGTTCCAAGGGCTCTTCTCAATCTAACACCACAGTCTCCTTCTTGGCCAAGTTTTGTTATTTACCTACAAGTGTTTGCATTTCCTGGCGAAGTTCATGAAGTTTCCAACCAACTTTTCTAGATTCTCATGAGTTTTTATGTTTTCCAGCAAGAAACTTTAAAGAAGCTATGATTATTGTTATGTTCATGAGTGGCTGATTTTCCTTGATTCTTGGTGGTAGGGAAAGTGACTAGAGCTTCAATATGCTACAAAGGGGAGTTGATTAGTTTTCCATTAGCTCATTATATGTACTAATTGTGATCTGTTTGGTTTGATTCTATAGTTGGTGCATGTTTATGAGACTTGGATAAGTGTTCATTTGTCCTTATTAGTTAATATTTGTGTTGAATTTTATGTTGATGCACTTGGATTTTGTATTAAACATATTTCCTTATGTTTTAATGAAATTATGCATTGTATGTGATTACTATGGTGTATAGTTGATTTATTTCATGTTAAGTGTCACAATTGTGCTCTCATTTAAGAGGAAACAAATGCATTAAAATAATTTTCAAACACACATCAAGTGGTTTTTAACGATTTATCTAAGAGATGACTATGAGTACAATTGTATGATTAGTAATTAATTAGACAAATTAGACTCAACTTGATTGTTTGAGGTTTTCAATTTGACTTGATGCTAAATTAACTTCCAAATCATTTTAAGAAGCTAGGAAGGCCATTTACTTTGCTACCAAGATTTATTTCCTTATATCCATCCCATTTTTATAAAAATACCAAAAACAATAGCTTATAATTTGATTCAATTGCATTATTCTTTTAGTTATTAATTTGAAAAAAAAAAACCAAAACCAATTTCCCTTGTTTCATTGCATTTACATGGCATTTATATTACTTATGATTCAATAAAAGGCTCCTCGAGAAAAGAGAACAATTCTAGGTTTGCCTATATGCAATCATTGGTTAATTTTTTATTGTAGACCCCAAAGATACCGACTAAAGGCCCTAATCAAATGCTGTCGTTGCTGGGAAGCTAAATAATTTACTCCCTAGGTAATTTAATTGTCAAATTCACTTTTAACAATGGATTTCTCATGTGAAGCTTGTTAGTTTTGCATTTTTTATTTTTCATTGCATATGGTTTAGAATTTGTGCATTTAGATAGCTTGTATTGCATTCATTATAGTTTTGTATTGTCTTGACTTAGTAGCTTCTGTGTGGTATTCTTTGCATTACATTTCATATGTTTTTGAACTTATTTGTTTGAATTCACGATGTTTCCAAGTTAATTCAGACCATGCTTGCATCTTTGGTCATTTTGTGCATTTGTTTATTCTCATATTCTTTTTTCCTATATTTTAATATTTTATAGTTAGTTAGTCATCTTGTGATTCATTGAGAATTAAATATATTGAATTCTTATTGCTTAGTTTAATGGTAAGCAAGATTCTTACTTTCAATCTCACTCTTTTGTAGGAGATTCAATTGGAAATAAAGAGTCTATCTCTCAAAGCATCGATTCCATTCAACAAATTGGTCAAGAATGTCATGGTTCATTTCAACAAATTGGTCAAGAATGTCATGGTTCATTTCAATAAATTTTTCAAGCCAAGTTGGGAAGTCATGATAAAAGTCCAATTGGTCAAGAATGTCATGGTTCACTTCGCTACCCATACCATGAACCCTACCAACAGCCTCCATTCCAATCTAATTACCCACTACACCCACCCTATAGATCATACCATGAGCCTTCGCTACCGTCATATAACCCATATTATGAGCCTCATTCTATTGCTCCATCATACAACCGCATGTCATATCATGAGCCTCCTCCTTTATTCTATCCCACTTCCCGACCATGTCATCCACATAATGAGTCTTTATACCTACCATTTGAGCCACCTTATAGACCTCATTCCCAACCATATATACCAAACCAAGAACTTACCATTGGTGAAGTCCTTAGAGAATTCCAAAATCAAATGACTTAGACTATAAATGAGGAGCGGTCATACAAGGACACCTTTGCCCATTGCATGGCCTATATAATAAGAAGAATGGAACAACAAGATAAAGAGAATGAGAGATTTGACAAGGAAATTGAGCATCTCACTCAGCAATCACAAGTATTGATGAAGAATTTCTAAGAAAATCCTCCTCCATGTTCACATATACACAAAAAGTGAAGCGATTAAAGAAAGAAAATGAAAAGTTGGAGAAAGCAATGGAGTGACTTGCACAAAAGTCTTCTAAGTTCAACACTCCACAAGAGACTTGCCTTCCATTGTATACATATGAGCCAACGAATTAAGCCAAGAAAGGCAAGAAGGTTTGTTTTCAACTTTTAGAGGAGTCTTCCTCTCCTATAGAAGAGGAACAAGGAGTCCAAACTCAAGAGCCAAATGCCACTTTACAAGTGAAAGATTTCAAACCTTTAGTGACTACTTCCACACAAACACAAGCACAAGTAAAGTAAGTACAAAAGAGCATTGAAGAGTTTTCTCTATCATTTGGTAATCATCCTATCCTTATAGAAGTAGACTCTCCTACCACTTTAACTAGTGAAGCAATTAATGATTTGAGTGATGATGAAGTGGATGAAGAAATCATTATTGAATCCTCTCAAATGTTTGAAAATGTAATTGCTCAACCCATTGGCTCAAGTAGTAGTGATTCGATTGTACTTGTTGATGAGTGTGCTCATGCTTCTTTATTTTATGCTTCAATTGTTGAATATGCTTCTCTTCATAGCACCAAGGGTGATTTTCATAAATTGAATGACATATTTTCATGCTCTTGTGAGGAAGATCAAATAAGTGTATATTCTTATCATGAAAAATGCCACTTGCTTGTTGAGTTTTGAAAGAAAGCATTTAGTGAAGTGGTTGATTCTACCATTCATCTTGAAGCACCTCCTTGTACTATTGATGCTTGTAAGCATGATGACAAATCCCAATTTTATTATATATTTTTATACTTTATTTGAGGATTTTGTCATACTTACAGAGCCTCAAATGTATTCTTTGTGATTAAATTGGCATTAAGAGTAAATACATTGAATTACTAAAAAGGGCAAAGTTGTCATAAAAATTGTATTTACTCTTAATCATTTATTTTTTTTAAGAAGATTTGATGTTGGATTAATTATTTTCAATTATAAGTACTTTGAAAATGGGATTAAAATTGAAAATTACAGTTTGGGACTTGAATTTGAAAAAAGCTAGATTGGTCCCACAAATTTGAGAAATTCCATTTTAGTCTAGCCAAAAAAACTCAGCATTTTGAGTTGCTTAGGTCAGACTTGAATCAGATATAGCTAGAGGAAATACAGAGATGAAAAGGGACGATATACAGCCACACAAGAGAGAACAAAAGGGAAGTTTCTTCATTCTCTCTCTCTCACTCTCAGTTTGACTTTCACCTTCTTCTTCCTCTCTCGCCAGTGGCGAGCTTCAACCACCACAGGCCACCGGCGAGAACAGAGCTAAGGGAGATGGAGACCGCAAGTTGAGAGGGTGGAGCTGAAGTGGAAAAATAGAACGAGAAAGCTGAGAAGTATAATGCTTATGAGACTCTGGATAAGTTTAAAGCTCGACTAGTTGCTAAGGGATATAATCAAAGGGAAGGGGTATATTATTAAACATTTTCTCCTATTGTAAAAATAGTAACTATTCAAGTTTTTCTTTCTCATGCTACTATTCATAACTGGTCAATGTAGCAAATGGATGTGAATAATGCTTTTTTGCAAGGAGACCTCCATAAGGAGGTATATATGACACTACCACCAGGTTATCAATGAAAGGGGGAGCACGGTTATAGTGTGTGCAGGTTGGAAAAGTCTCTCTATGGCCTCAAATAGGCCTCAAGGTAGTAGAATGAGAATTTGACACAATCCTTGATAAAGAGGGGATTTTCCCTAAGTAGACATGACTATGCCTTATTTCAAAAGAGGACATGTTCTGATATGTGGATGATTCACTGATAACTAGAAATAGTATTCATGTTATTAATAAAATCAAATGGTATTTGCATGGTGAATTTAGAACTAAGGATCTAGGAACTTTAAAGTATTTTTTGAGTCTTAAAGTTTTAAGGTCTACTCAAGGCATATGTCTTAACCAAAGAAAATATGCAATGGAACTAATTGATCAAACATTAATTGATGATTCAAAAACTTATATCAATCCTTATGAGCAACATCTCAAGCTCACTGCATAGGAGATTAAGGAAAATCAACTTAATGGAGAGAAGACTAAAGAGGATCGTTTCCTTCGAGACCCAGCGACTTATAGAAGGCTGATTGATAAATCACTATATTTAACATTGACTAGACCTGATATTGCTTTCATTATGCAGGTGTTGAGTCAATTTATATAGCTTCAAAAGGATTCCCACATAGCTACAACACTAAGGCTAGTTACATTCTTAATTAAATGTCTAAGACGTGGCATTTTTCTATGGGCAGCAAGTTCAATGACTATAGAGTGCTATTATGACTTAGATCATGCTGCCTGCCTTGACACAAGAAGATCGGGTATTGGGTTTTTGGTAAAGGTAGGAGATTCTTTGATTTTTTGGAAATCAAAAAGCAAGCACAATATCCAAGTCTTCAGCAAAGGCTGAATACTGCCCTAGGAATGGCTATCTCTAAGTTGGTTTGGATTGCTGGTTTAATGAAAGAGTTGCATGTGTATGATATTGAGCCAATACAAGTTTATTGTGACAATACAGTTGCAATTCATATTGCAACCAATCCAATTTTTCACCAGTTCGCAAAGCATATTGAGGTTGATTGTCACTTTATACGTGAAAACCTGTTGAGAAAAGTTATCACTTTTGCATATTTGAGGTCTTCAGAGCAATTGGTAGATATCCTAACAAAAGGGCTTGGAGGTCCTTAGCATCAATACATTCTAAGCAAATTAGAAACGTGCGATTACATAGTTCTTAACTTGAGGGGGAGTGTTGTAAATTGTATTAGTTAGTTTGACACATGTATTATTAAGTTGTTTAGTCTTTGGTATTTTAGGCTGTTGAATGGGCCTCACTTACATATAAATATTGGACCTATTGTACAGTTATTTTTTTTATCAATAATATTTTTGTATTATTCAGTGGTATGGCCTCCCATGTCTAGCACACACGTGGAAAAGATTCTGAAACTTCCAAGCTTGCTGCAAATAAACTTCTATAGATATCTATTTACATTATTGTAATCTCCAATTAATCAAATATCACACAAAATAAGACATGAATAAATTCAAAAAAATAAATACAAGATGGAATCTTCCACACAATGAACTTTTTCCTTCCTCCATTTCCAGCACATGTAGGTCCCACTTCTACATGAACCTGCATGCATGTAAATAACGACCAAGAATTAATACATATATAAAGAGATATTAAGTTATTAGCTAAGAAAAAGCTATATAACATAGGAGGAATTACTGTTGAGTCCTAAGGAAGGGATTTTGTTACCAAGAAGTCCCATTGACAATTAAGAGCATGTAATAACAAGTTTCAATATATAAAAAATAACAACATCTCACTTGTCATTTGGACTTTTTTGGTAATAAAGTCCTTTTTTTGAGACCTCATAGTAATTACCCCTATAACATAATTGTAAAAATAAGAAGCGCTAATATTATTATTTGTCCTTATAGTTTGATTAAATCTTGATTTTGATCCCTATAGTTTCAAATAATTGGTCTTAGTCTCTATAATTAAACAAGGACTTGGTCTGAGTTTAAAAATATAAACCAAAACAAAATTCATTAAAAATATAAGGACCAGTTATTAAACTAAAACTACATTTTTATGAAATTATATAGAGACCAAAACCAATTATTTGAAACAATACATGGACTAAAACTTATATTTGATCAAACTAACAGGACTAAATTGATATTAATCCCAATAAAAGAAAAGATAAAGGCAACTTATTTTGTTTTTCTGTAGTATTCATTTCAGGAACCATAACCAATCCTATCTCCGATAACCTTAAGGTCCATTTGAAGTTGAACTCGTTGAAGAACTTTGTGAACTATATGTTGAACCATAACCAAGACTGCCTCCGACAACCTTGGTCCCCTTTAAAGTTGAACTCTGCTGTGGACTATAATAAGTAGTACCATAACCAAGACTGTCTCCGATAACCTGATTTCCCTTTGAAGTTGAACTCTTCTGTGGACTATAATAAGTAGTGCCATAACCAAGATTGTCTCCAACAATATTCTTCCTTTGACCCGAACTCATCTTGCTAATTAAAACTACCAAGTTCCTTACAACCTCCTTTTGTTTTTGCCTTCAACTTATGACAGTCATTCTCTATTTATAAGCTAACCCAAGAGCATAGGCTTTCCTCTTTAATGAAAACGCAGTAATATTTCATGGAAGAGAAAGTGGAAATTTGCGGAAAATATCTCCCATTCTGTTGAAAATTTTTATTGAAGTTCTCTACCATTATTCCTAAATTATCTAGGTTGCTTACCGTATTTGTTTTGCCCGTTTGTTCCGTGTGTTGTTTTGGGTACAATTTATAAAAGGAACATTACATGAAGATTTTCAGAAAATGTACGAGTTTTCTCTTTTACTAATTCAATTATGTGAGCTTCAGGAAATAAGTTTGACATTTCTGTACAGCTTTTAAGCCCATTGCCTTACCTAAATTAAATAGATATCACACACATTTACTATACCAATGTAAGTATTTTCAAATTTTTCTCATTAATACATTAACTTATGTTTGAGGAAAGGATCAATTAAATATATGTGATAATTGAACAACCTGATAAGTTTAACTGAAAATTTTAAATGGTGAGAATGACCTCAATCAAAGTACTATTATTCTTCGTATAATAAGGAACTTAATGTAAATATAATCCTTTTCCGTAAGGAAAATACTTAGGTGAAGTTTCCTATATCCATTTCGTTAAGTTCTCCAATCAAATATGACTATATATCATATTTTTGAATTATTATCATTAATTATAAACTCACAAAAAAAAATAGAACATATAGTCACATGTGATTGAAGAACTTGATATAATGGATATAAGAAACTTGATACAAGTATAGTCTTTTTCCATAAGGAAAATATTTAGGTGAAGTTCTCTATATCCATTTCATCAAGTTCTCCAATCATATGTGACTATATGTCCCATTTTTGAATTATTATCATTTAATTCTAAACTCATATGAAGAAAATACAACACATGGTCATATGTGATTGGCAAACTTAATATAATGGATATAAAGTATATGATGTAAGTATAGTCCTTTTCCATAAGAAAAATATTTAGGTAAAGTTTTCTATATCCATTTCGTCAAGTTCTGCAATCATATGTGACCATATGTCCCATTTTTAAATTATTATCATTTAATTCTAAACTTGTATGAAGAAAATAGAACACATGGTCATATATGATTGGAGAACTTAATGTAAATATAGTCCTTTTCATAATTAAGAAAGCGGACATTACAATAAATTTGATGGCATTTTTAAATATAATATTTAATTAACTAAGGCGACAAGCGTAAGCTATTGAAATGCCAATTAACTTTCTCAACTTCACAAAACTTTGAATAAGAGAAAACACTAATCAGGTGTTGAAATCGTCCACAAAAAATCTAATTTAATTCACAACATAGAGAAAGGGCTCAAAGCAAAAGGATTTTTTTATATATTTCCACAATATTTCATATGAAACTAATTACCCATCTTTACTTTATTTATGGTTGTGAATTAGTTTATAATAAAGGGCTCAATAATTCAATGATTTTGACGCAAATTGAGTCAACGTAATATTTACAATGACCAAAAAAGTCAACCAAAAAGAAAAAACAGTGAAAAGGTTCGCAAATTTCATAAGCCTGGCGCGTGACCTTCAACAACGCACGTAGCTTCCCGAAATACTCTAATTTACAACGAATATTCAATAATATACTCAACCCCAAAACTAATACTACCTTCAGACTTGGTTGACTAAATTAAGAGATTAAAGAAGTTAAATAAATTATTTTAAAATATTTATATTTATTTTTTAAATTAATTTAGTTGATTTATAAACTAATATATCATCTAATGATATATATAAGTATTTCAAAAAGATCAAGTAAATTATAATATAATTAAATAATTTATTTAGTTTTCTTAATTTTCTCGATTTACTTAATTGGGTCTTTTATTAAGAACTTGAGGCATTAATTATAATAGAAAAACATAAACTTTAATAATTATGTGTAGTCACAAAATTGTGAATAAAACTTGAAGCCAAGGTATTTTGCAATATTAAAAGGTGCTCTCACTGAGATATTTTATCTGGTACTAACTACATTGGTCTAGTAAATGTGTGTGATATTTATTTAATTTAGGCAAAGCAATATGGGCTTAAAAGTTGTACAGAAATGTCAAACTCATTTCCTGAAGCTCACATAACTGAATTAGTAAAAGAGAAAATTCATGCATTTTCTGAAAATCTTAATGGAGTGTTCCTTTTATAAATTGTACCCAAAACAACACACACTGAACATACGAGCATAACAAATACGATACGCAACCTAGATAATTTAGGAATAATGGTAGAGAACTTCAACAAAAATTTACAACAAAATAGGAGATATTTTCCGCAAATTTTCACTTTCTCTTCCATGAAATATTACTGCGTTTTCATTAAAGAGGAAAGCGTATGCTTCTGGGTTAGTTTATAAATACAGAATGATTGTCAAAAGTTTAAAGGCAAACACAAAAGAAGGTTGTAAGGCACTTGGTGGTTTTAATTGGCAAGATGAGTTCAGGTCAAAGGAAGAATATTATCGGATACAATCTTGGTAATGGCACTACTTATTATAATCCACAGAAGAGTTCAACTTCCAAGGGAAATCAGGTCATCAGAGACATTCTTGGTTACGGTACTACTTATTATAGTCCACAGCAGAGTTCAACTTCAAAGGGGACCAAGGTTATCGGAGACGGTCTTGGTAATGGTTCAACACATAGTTCACAGAGTTCTTCGACAAGTTGAACTTCAAATGGACCTAGGGAGTACAGGGCCCTGGCTAATCCAGGGCCTTGCACTCCTTAGGTCCATTTAAAGTTGAACTCATCGAAGAACTCTGTGAACAATGTGTTGAACCATACATAACCAAGACCATCTCCGATAACCTTGGTCCCCTTTGAAGTTGAACTCTGCTGTAGACTATAATAAGTAGTACCATAACCAAGACTGTCTCTGATAACCTGATTTCCCTTTGATGTTGAATTATTTTGTGGACTATAATAAGTAGTGCCATAACCAAGATTGTCTCCAATAATATTCTTCCTTTGACCCGAACTCATCTTGCTAATTAAAACCACCAAGTGCCTTACTACCTTCTTTTATTTTTGCCTTGAACTCATCTTGCTAATTAAAACCACCAAGTGCCTTACTACCTTCTTTTATTTTTGCCTTAAGCTAATGACAATCACTCTCCATTTATAAGCTAACCCGAAAGAATAAGCGCCCTCTTTAATGCAGTAATACTTCATGGAAGAGAAAGTGAAAATTTGCTGAAAATATCTCCCATTTTGTTGTAAATTTTTATTGAAGTTTTTTATGAGTAGGGCACAAGATGAAGGCCCAAGTAAGGAGCTTAGCCCATTGCAAAAGGTCCAACTAAGGAGAAAGCAAGAGACTCAAGCAGAAAATATGGAAACTGCGTGAATTGGAGGACGTAGCTGACGTATAATAAGGACAAAGACGGTTAGGAAAGGCGTGGAATGAATTGGAACCTTTTTCTCTGACACTCTTTCTCTCTCTTTCGATAGCTGGCTTATGTATTCTCTTTTTGGAAATCTGTTGCACTATTTCCTTCTTTATGATTTTCCTCTATACTGTGATGATGAGATATGCATGACCTTTTTGACCAAAAAAAAAGATATGCATGACCTTTGTGTCAGATTAATATATAATAAATCATTTCCATCCCTTTCTTGTGGTAAATTTACGTTCATTACAATTGGTGCTTTCATCACTCTTCTTTTTTAGCCATGGCGAAAAATGCACGGTTGAAGGAACTTCAGTCTGAGGTTAAACGAGCTACTAAGTTCATTGATATGGCTAAGGGACATTTCGATCATATTGATTCTTACTTCTCTGAGATGGGTGTTTTGCTGCGATCTTTGGTCAAGTCTGTTGATAGTATGAATCATCGTGTTGATCAGGCCTTCTCAACGATAGGGGAGCCTTCTCATTCGTCACACATACCCCCGATTCATCCTTGGCCATTGTCGTCCTTTCCTCATAAGTTGATGAAGCTAGATTTTCCATGTTTTGATGGCACCAATGTGTTGGACTGGATTTTTAAAGTAGAACAGTACTTCAAGTTCTTCGACGCACCCAATGCTCAAAAGCTACTTTTGGCCTCTGTTCATATGACGATGACATTGTTCCTTGGTTCCAAATAATGGAAAAGGATGGGCATTTTCCTCACTGGTATGCGCTCGCCAAAGTTGTTGAGATCCAATTTGATCCTTCTCCCTTTGATTGTGCTCACTGGCAATTGTTTAAGTTGACTCAAATCAATGTTGGTGGTTCTTTAGACTATTACAACTCTCAGTTTCTAGCGTTGGAGAACTGAACAGAGGAGGTTCTAGAGACCGCATTGTTAGATTGCCACATTGGGGGTTTAACACCAGCATTACAACACGATATGCTAATCCAATGTCCCTTGACTGTGATGAGTGCCATGTCATTAGAACTTTTATTTGCTGGTACTTCTCTGCTTGGATCCCCGGGTGCTCGTTTCGAGTATTCGACTAAACTATGTTTGGTCCTATCACCACCGGAGAAGGCTATTGTACCTTATGTGGCAACTTTTTAACCACGTCTACCATTGCTATAGGAGGTGGTAAATCCAACTTGCAACCTGTAATATCCCAATTTTTTATTAAAGATAAATCATGATTATTCTGGATAATTATGAATCTAAATTGAATTATTACGTGTTTTATGGTAATATTAATTAATATGTCATAATTAGTGAAAAATTGGAAGAATGGAATTATGGGCCATAAATTAGTAATTAATGGAGAAATTAATTACTAACTATGGGAAAAATGAGAAGTGTGATTAAATGCCTAATGGAGGGATCAAAGTGGCTAATTGGTGAATCTTGTGGGAACCAATAATAAAGTGACATGTGGCAAAAGTTGGGCAAGAGGGAGAGGTGTAAGAAAAGTCAAATGATATTTTAATATGATTCTTTCTCTCTCGTCCTCTCCCCATTTTCGCTGCTGCTGAAAGAAGGGAGTAATCATCACCATTTTCTTCATCTTTCCACTCCATCTCTCACTCTCATCTCTTTCCTCTCTCTTGGCACCATTGTTGCAGAAATAAGGGGGGCAAAAGCTTGCAAAAAGGTAAGGCAAATGATCTCTATTACTCAAACTCACTTCATGAATGTTGTTCCTTGGAGTGAGAGCTTCATTTTGATGTTTATATTGTACCCATTGGTGTTGGTTTGTGGCCACACGAAATTTGGGAAGTGATGAATCAAGAACTCCCTTTGAGAAAGTTGATAAGGTGAGTGAAACCTATCTATCTATCTATGTTTTGTGCCAAATGGATTAACTTGGAATTTCTGGAATTTTGGGCCCATTTTCAAAAATGAGGGCCATTGGGAGTTTGGTGTGTGTTTGGTATGGAATTGATATGTTTGGAATACATTTTGGATAGATAGAATTGATTGGGTTTGAAATTGTTAAGTTTGGAGAATTTGAGATTTTAGTGTTTAATGTTACCCAAAACCAAAGCATGATAATGGAATAGGATTTTGGTGATTTTGACATTTCCATTGGATTCCTTGAGTTATTTTGTGTGGGGATAGCTTTGGTTGGGGTTTTGGGTTCATTTGGATCACTTGGGAAAAGTTGGAACTCTGTCTTGTGTGAGCTCTGTCTGGGCAGTCAGATTTTACAAGCATTTTGAATGACCAAATGCTATTGGAAAATTATGAAACTTTCCAGTATTAAATTTCACATCCCAAGCTTCAAAATGGATATATATTTTGTGTCATTTCATTTAGTATTCTGGGAGATATGATTGTCCAAATTTTGGGATGGAAATAGAACTCTGTTTTGGAGTAGTGTTGAGTTTTTGGTGATTCTGTATTTTTGTGATGATTTTAAGTAATGAGCCATATTTTTCCTAGAAAGAGGACTTAAATACCTTTCTTTTGGATTTGGAATCACCTCGTTTCGATTTTTTTAGGATTAGTTATGAATTTTGGAAATTCAGCCAATAATCAGGGAATTTCTTGGCCGCGACTCAAGGTGGCTGGCCGCGGCCCAAATCTTTCTGGCCTGATTCTGGCCACAGCCCATGGGAGGCTGGGCGCAGCCAGTGACCTTCTAACCATATTTTGGCCGTGGCCAACCCCTATGTTACAGCACTTTGAGTTTTTGAAAAGAGATCTCTATCATATTGTTTCCCAACCTTTTAGGGCTTTTATTAGAGGCATTTGTGGCCTCTTAAGGGTCAATTATGAAAACCAAATTTAAGTGTTTCAAGTTAATTAGGTCTTTGAATAGAATATAACTCTTCGTCCCTAATCATGATTCTAGGATACGACATTTTCCCTAGGCGGGAGAGACCGATGCCAGAGTACGCCCGGAAGGACCAAAGTAGTGACTCTTCTCTCATATTGTGTATGATGTTTTGGTATGCATAACTTATAATTGAACTTTGTGAACTGTGTGCCATGGTCCATTACGGCGTGAGCACTTCAGCGTGAGCCATATAGGGATTGACGTTGGTTATCTCTAGGTCGGCCGTTGAACTGCTGTCGTAATCGACATGGAACTTTGTGAATCCGACCCGTGGGGCAGTGTTTGTGAATCCAGCCATGGGCTGTGTGTATCTTGCCAGTGTGGCATACGTTGTGAAATGCTTTATATGAATCCCAGCTGTGGTGAAATATATTGTGTAGATTGTTGTGATGCAATACAGCGTGAGCAATCGTAAGGGATGACATGTGTCATACTAACCATTGCCGTTGTAGTTTCTTTGTGTGGATAATGATTTGATTTCATGCCTTATTGTTGTACATACTATGATTGATTTGACACTACGGGGATTCCTTAGAATCTCACTCTCCCAAAAATCATGTTTTAGACAGGGCAGAAGGATCAAAGGGAAAGCGGGCAACGAAGAGCGGATAGAACTCCGGTTTAGAAGTATATTTTGGGTTATTGGTTATCATGTATATCGTTTGGATGTTTTTTTTTGGGAAACAATTGTATATAATGGGATTGGTGGTATAGTTTTGTGTAATCCCCAAGTTAAGGGTAATGAATTGTGGGCTTTGTGCCTTTGTAAAACCCTTATTAATAAATGGAACCCGAGTGTGTCGGGAATTTGCTTTATACTCTGATATTTGTGAATGAAATCAACCTATACAGGTCATTTAGTATTGAAATGTGAATATGAGACCATCATAAAAAGGTTTTGTAAAAGTTTTTGAAAGCCATGATTTTGGGAAGTTTAATTTTGTTTAAGCCCCAAAATCATCTAAGGTCTCTAATTCTACATCAATTACGTGTTTATAAACTAAATCTCGGCCTTATTCGTGAAGGGGGTTACACAACCATTATTACCTATGCCGTCAGTGCCACCAATCAAGAAGAGTATGACTGCCGAGATACAGGTGCGCCGGGAGAAGGTACTCTATTATACCTACGATGCCAAATTTTCCCCAACGCACAAGGTCCTAACAAATAGCTTTTGATGATGTTAGGTGATGACGAGCCCGACGAACTGGATCCAGTGGAGGTAGATGTTACTTGCCATCATTTATCCTTCATGCTTTGCGTGGTACTTACGGCCCTGCAACTATTCACTTTACTGGATCTATTAAGGGTACTATGGTTTAAATCTTGCTCGACGGTGGTAGCTCGGTCAACTCTGTCCATCCGCGCTTTGTTCAACATTTGCAATTGCCGATTCAATATACCCCACGTTGAAGGTACTTGGTGGTACGGGTGGAGTCTTAAGTAGTTACAAGCAAGTCGTTGATGTCCCTATTCTTATTGGTGGTCGTACCTTATCTATTACCATGTTCGTAGTCCCTATTATAGCAATGGACATTATGATTGGTGAGGCTTGGCTTGAAACCTTAGGGCCACATGTGGCGGATTATAGTTTGTCCAATATTAAATTTCTTAAAGATGGTCAGTTTATTAAATTTCTCTCGCATACTGATGCAATTTCTAAACTATATGTGCTCAATGGCGATTCCATGTAACACTCCGATGCTTTGTTCCCTTAGGATATATCAGCGGATTTGACCTCTATTCTACAATCGTTCTCTCTATTTTTACTCTACCACATAGTTTACTGCCACCTCAACTTTTGGAGCATCGTATTGAACTCACACCGGGTACCAAACCTGTTAAAGTTTGACCATATCATTAACACTACAAAAAAAACGTCATTTAGTAGCGGTTAAAAATGGTTATTAGTAGTGGTTTTAACCGCTACAAACAACATTAGTAGTGGTTGTAAAAACCGCTACTAAATCGTATGTTGCAAGCGGTGTTGTAGGGGTTTACAAAAACTGCTACTCATGTAACACAACCGCTACAAATTTAGTAGCGGTTACTAAACCGCTACTAATTTGGCGCCACAATTTCACATGGTGAAAAATGAAAAATAAAAATTTGGCTCCAATTTTGTAGTGGTTGGAAAACCGCTACTAAATTCAAATGGGAATTTTAAAAGCGACGCCAAAAATTTAATACTATTTTGAGTTTAAATTTGTAGCGGTTCTAAAATTGCTACAAAATTTTGGGAATTTTAAAAAAAAAAATCATACAATTATTTGAGTCCATTGTTATAATATTGTGTTGAATAGTTTATTATTTAAGTAACTTAAATGATATCGTTATTATTTATAAAGAATGATTAAATTAAGTTAGATAAGTATAAACTTTATATAGATAATATTATTGAGAATGTGTAGATAATGAGTATAAATATTATGAGAAGGGAGAAAATGTTGAAATCAAAGAATTGAAATTTCTTTTACTATATTTGATCACCTTATTTAGCTTTTTGGTTTTTAAAAAAAATTTAGATGAGAGAAAACGAAAGAGAAGAAAGGTTGAAAGAAATGGAGGAGTGTTTGAAATGAGGTGTGGTGAAGGTATTTATAGGGATTTACGTAGCGCTTGTAGCGGTTAATGTAACAAGTTTTGTAGCGGTTGATATTTGTAGCGGTTGATGTGACATTATTTGTAGCGGTTTCACATTTGTAGCGGTTTTATTTGATTTTGTAGCGGTTTCATAACCCCTACAAATATTAGTCTGATTTTTTTATAATAAAAATATTTCACACTTGTAATGGTTTTATTTTGATTTTGTAGCGGTTTCAGAATCCCTACTAATATTTTTTTGAATTTTTTTTATAAAAATATTTTAAATTTCAAATGTTTAATTTGTAGCGGTTTTGTTTGTAAAACCGCTACAAATATTTATACTTTGTAGCATTTATATATAAAAACCGCTACAAATTTATTTTTTTATTTATTTTATTTATAAATATTTATTTCAAATGTATTCTGTAGCGGTTGTACGATAAAAACCGCTACAAATTTTCACCACCGTTGACAGGATTTGAAATTCAAATTTTCAATGTGCAACACTTTGTAGCGGTTATGTCAAAAAAACCGCTACAAATGTTCATGATTATTAGCGGGAATTAAAATATTCAAATTTTAAATGAACACTTTCTAGCTGTTAGTATTAAAAAACCGCTACAAATATTCATAATCGTTGGCGGGAATTACAATTTTTCAAATTTCAAATGTTCAATTAGTAGCGGTTTTGTTTGTAAAACCGCTACAAAGTTACTTATCACTTTGTAGCGGTTTCATTCATTTAATCGCTACAAATATTTATATTTTGTAGCGGTTTATATTTATAAACGGCTACAAATATTTTATTTATTTATTTTTTAATAAATATTTATTTTAAATACATTTGGTAGCGGTTATATACTATAACCGCTACAAATATGAGTTAAATTTTGTAGCGGTTCTTTGTAACCGCTACAAAAAAGCGGCCTTCTAAATTATGTAGCAGTTATTATTGTAAAAATCGATACAAAAAACCGCCACAATAGTCGCGCTAGCTTCGCGCCAAGTTGGCGCCACATTTATAGCAGTTAATATAGACTAACCGCTACAAAATAACTGCGACAAATTTGGCGCGAGTTTGACGCCAAAATTTGTAGTGGTTATGTCTTGTAAACCGCTACAAATCATGTTTCCTAACCCAAAGCCACTTGGCGCGAAGCATATCGTTACAAATTTGTAGCGGTGTTGCTCAAAACCGGGTACCAAACCTATTAAAGTTTGACCATATCATTATCTGGTGAGTCAAAAAACATAGATTGATCCGATTGTTAATGAGCTTCTGATCGAAGGTTTAATTCAGCCAAGTTCCAGCCTATTTTTGGTGCCATTCATTCTCGTTCATAAAAAAGATCGTACATGGAGGTTTTGTATCGATTTCTGGTCTCTCAATGCTGTCATAATCCGGGATGCCTTCCCTATGGCTACAGTGGATGAGTTATTAGATAAGCTTCATGGGTATGATTTCTATTCCAAACTCAACTTGCATTCTGGTTATCATTAGATACTTATGTGTGCCAAAGATAGAGAGAAGACAACATTTCGTACACACCACGGTTTGTACGAATGGTTGGTCATGCTGTTTAGTTTAGCAAAGGCACCAACAACTTTTCAGCTTTAATGAACTCCATTTTTCAACCATTTTTATGTCAGTTCGTTCTCATTTTCTTCGATGACATTTTATTATCCAGTGCCAACTGGGATTTACTTCACCACATGTCAATTGCTTTGGATGTCTTGACATTCCATCAACTATATGCTAAAATGTCTAAGTGTGCTTTCGGTAAGATGATAATTGAATCCTTAAGCCATATTATATCTACTAATGGTGTTGCAATAGATCTTGGAAAGGTTCAGGTGGTGCGAGATTGGCTTGTTCCTAATTTGATCGGTCAACTTAAAGGTCTCTTGGGTCTTAGTGGTTACTATCACTAGTTTATTCAATACTATGCACAGATTTTCCAGTCCTGTAACCAATCTGTTGCGTAAAGATTCTCTCCAGTGGTTCGCTCAAACTCAGGATGCCTTTGATAATCTGAAAAGGGCGCTTGCAAAGGCTCCTGTGTTGGTTTCACTAAACTTTACTTAGTCTTTCACACTCAAAACAGATGTGTTGGGATCAGGGATTGGTGCTATTATGAGTCAAATGGGCCATCCTATTGCCTTTTTTTCAAAAGAACTTTCACCCCGTATGCAGCGTTAACCAGTTTACACATGGGAATTATATGCTATCATCGAGGTCGTAGCAAAATTTTGCCACTACCTTGTTGGTCATCATTTTTTTATTAAGACCGATCATGTGATTTTACGTCATCTTAATGACCAAATATTACAAACACCCAAGCAAGAGTTGTGTCTTCCAAAGCTACTTGGCTATTACTTTGATATTGAATACAAAGTTGGCACTCAAATCAGGCTGGCAACGCTTTTTCTAGGATTTCCCATATGGCTTTAACATCAATAGATGACACTTTTATCAATCCCATATATGCCCAGGTTCACTCCTCTACCCTCATTCAATCACAAAAAATAGAGGTGTTACAATAGTGAAACAGAACAGGGAAGATAAACACAAACAGAGCAGCCATCATCGTTGACATGAAAATATTGCATATGATGTATGCAATGACGTTGTGAACAAGGAATGACGACAGAAGGGTTGGTGAATGGTTGCCATGTCTGACTTTTGCATTATTTTAAAGAATTTATAAGGTTGTGATTTTAGTATAAATAGGTGTGTGATTTTCATTGTAATACATCTGAGTTTTGAATAAACACATTTGAGTTTGGTTTCTATACCATTTTGGTACCAGAGCTGAGTTCTAGAGAGCCAGAGAGCGAAAGAGTGAAGAGTGGGTGAGAAAAAAAAACGTGAGAAAAAGGGAGTGTCGGATTTTCACTCTCGGAGCGTTTTTTGAAGAAACCGACCTCACCATCGTGTTTAGAAGGCCGAAAAACCTAGGAATAGCCTCGGTCACCGCCGTGAAACGCCTCCACGGACGTCGCCTGAAAGTCACCGGAAAAGTTGCCGGAATTTCAGACGGTCGTCGGAGTCCAGAGGTTGAAGACGACCCAATCAGCTGCCCCGTCATCACTGTCTGACCAGTCAACGCCACATTGTCCAATCAGCATACGCCACGTGTCAATAGCGCCACGCCAACATCACCGCTAGCATTGCCACGTCACCCCATCCAATCAGCATCCACGTCATCAGTCAACGCAACGTGGACCAATCACTGACTGCCACGTGTCCTAACCACCACGTCATCAATTCCAGTCAGCCCAACTTTCAGAAATTGCAATTTGACCCCTAAATGTGGTAAAATTTACAATTTATACCCCAAAACTTTCTGAAATTACATTTTGGCCCCAGATTTTTGCCAAAATTACATTTCCATCCCTGAAAGTTATGAAATTACCTTTCTACCCCATTTGTCCATAAAAATTCCAGTTTTACCCCTTACTTGCGATAAAAACCGAACCTATCCTTGTACTTTTCCATCCTATACCTAACCTCACAAGAACAATTCCAAAAATGCCTCCAAGATGCAGAAACACATGCGAGATTGAGATGAGACGCCGGATACAGGAACTGGAAACCACTGTACAAACGCAGCAAGCCATGCTAGAATCTCGTAGTGAATATCCAGAGGATGATTCAGATAACAATAGTTCGTCATCCACTGACTACCGCCATCGTTCTCAACAACAGTCATTCCACCTTAATGACATTAGGGTAGATATACCAAAATTTGAAGGAAGACTTCAACCAGACGAATTTGTCGATTGGCTTCAAACCGTCGAACGAGTTTTTGAATATAAAGAGATTCCCGATGAGCAGAAAGTTAAAATTGTCGCCATCAAATTAAAGAAATATGCCTCTATATGGTGGGAAAATCTCAAGAAAAGGCGTGAAAGAGAAGGAAAAAGCAAGATCCGGAAGTGGGACAAAATGCGACGTGAGCTCTCATGTAAGTTTCTTCCAGATAATTATTATCAAGATAATTTCCTTCAATTACATAATCTCCGTCAAAAGGCTATGTCTGTGGAAGAATATACAAGGGAATTTGATAAGCTCATGATGAAGTGTGATATCCAAGAAAGGGAGGAGCAAACAATAGCCCGTTATCTTGGAGGGTTGAATACTAACATTGCCCATCTAGTACAGCTCCAACAATACTGGAGTCTGGATGATGTCATTCGTCTAGCCATCCGTATTGAGAAACAGTTGCCCAAAAGGTTTTCGTTTCAACCGTCTTCCTCCACCGAAAATCCTTTAGATGAACATGAAACACACATGTATCAGCCTACACAAATGCATCAGCATAACTCTTCAAGCAAGCCTACATAAGTATATCAGTCTAACTCTTCAAGCAAGCCTCCACTAAAGACTATCAAAGAATTTAGCTCCAAAGCACCTAAGTGCTTCAAATGCCAAGGGTTCGGACATATCGCTTCAGAATGTCCTACCCACAGAGTGGTTACTATTATTGAAGGGGAAACTTCTGCAGTTTTTGAAGAAGAAAAGGAGCTCATACCCGACAAAGAACCTGTCTTTGATGAAGAGCCAATTTTTGATGAAGAAGTCATTCCTCCTGATCAAGGTGAAACACTTGTGATTAGACGAAGCTTGCATACAGCCACAGTCAAAGAAGAGCCTTGGCTATGTCACAACATTTTTCATACTCGTTGCACCGCTCAAGGTAAAGTTTGTGACGTCATTATTGACAACAGAAGCTGTGAAAATGTAGTCTCTAACTACATAGTAGAAAAGCTGCAACTACCAACTCACAACCATCCGTACCAATACAAGCTCCAATGGTTCAATAAAGGAAGCACGATCAAAGTGTCAAAACGATGCCTTGTTACTTTTTCTATTGGAAAAAGGTATCACGATGAAGTTTGGTGTGATATTGTTCCGATGGACGCTTGTCATATTCTTTTGGGAAGACCTTGGCAATATGATCAACACGCTCTATATGACGGGTATGCAAACACATATTCCCTCTAGAAGGATGATGTGAAGATTCAGCTTGAACCTTTACCACCAGATAAACACGTCAAAATCAAAAATAAGCCCAAGTCAATTTTACTAAAGCATAAAGTTTCATATCAATCTCCATTCATTGATGATGGTGTTGTTTTTGACTCGAGGACGAGTCCTGTCCAACCCCGTGGGAATGAAATAGAACAGGGAGAATAAACACAAACAGAGCAGCCATCATCGTTGACATGAAAATATTGCATATGATGTATGCAATGACGTTGTGAACAGGGAATGACGACAGAAGGGTTGGTGAATGGTTGCCATGTCTAACTTTCAACAGCCTATCATCCCCAATCCACCGATCAATCTGAAGCTTTGAACAAGTGCTTGGAAATGTACCTACGATATTTTGTTCATGAGTATCCTCGTCACTACTTATCTCTTTTTTACCATAGGCTGAATTTTGATATAACTCCATGTTTCATACCTCTACAGGTTTTTCTCCATTTAAGATTGTGTATGGCTATGATCCATTACCATTTTTGACCCATATGTCGTTAGAGGACACTCCCTTTGATGTGCACCAACAACTGTTGCAAAGAGACGGGGTTCTAGATATCTTAAAGTAGAACTTGCTTAAAGCCCAACAACAGATGAAGGCTTTTGATGATAAAAAATGGTCGGAGCTGGAATTTCATGTGCATTTCTGGGTCTTGGTTCTCCTACAACCTTGCCGACAGCACTCTGTTTAGCTACGAAAATACCCAAAGCTAGCCTTGAATTATTTTGGCCCTTTTCAAGTCATTAAACGAGTAGGCAAAGCGGCTTATAGATTATTACTACCAGAGCATGTGAAAATTCATCCCCTTTTTCACATGTCTCATTTGAAGCGATTTCATGGTGATGACACATGGCAACCTTATTTTCCTCTTCCGTTGTTGTCGGTTCCAGAAGGCCAACTCTATAAACCAGTGGACATTCTCGATACTCATTGGGTACAATCTAATGGGACGTCGCTTCCTCAGTATTTGATCCATTGGGATGGTTCTACCAAAGATACATGGGAATTTACCGATGATTTGCTTCATTTATATCCAGAGTTAGACCTTGAGGACAAGGTCCATTCTAATAGGGGAAGTATTGTTATGAGTAGGCCACAAGCTGAAGGCCCATGTAAGGAGCTTTGCCCATTACAAAACGTCCAACTAAGGAGAAGCAAGAGACTCAAGCGGAAAACATGGAAACTGCGTGAATTGGAGGACGTAGCTGACATATAATAAGGACAAATATGGTTAGGAAAGGTGAGGAATGAATTGGAACCTTTCTCTCTTACTCTTTCTCTCTCTTTCGATAGCTGGCTTCTATATTCTCTTTTTGGAATTTTCTTACACTATTTCCCTCATTATGATTTTCCTTTGTGCTGTGATGATGAGAATGCATGACCTTGTGCCAGATTAATATATAATAAATCATTTCCATCCCTTTCTTGTGGTAAATTTACGTTCATTACAAAGTTCTCTACCATTATTCCTAAATTATATAGGTTGCTTTTCGTATTTGTTTTGCTCGTATGTTCCGTGTGTTGTTTTGGGTACAATTTATAAAAGGAACATTACATGAAGATTTTCAGGAAATGCATGATTTTTCTCTTTTACTAATTCAGTTATGTGTGCTTCAGGAAATGAGTCTGACATTTCTGTACAACTTTTAAGCCCATTGCCTTACCTAAATTAAATAGATATTAGACACATTTACTATATCAATGTAGTACCAGATAAAATATCTCAGTGAGACCACCTTTTAATATTGCAAAATACCTTGGCTTCAAGCTTTATGCACAATTTTGTGACTACACATAATTATTAAAGTTTATGTTTGTCTATTATAATTAATGCCTCTAGTCCTTAATAAAATATCCAGTTGAGTAAGTTGGGAAGATTAAGGAAGTTAAATAAATTATTTAATTATAATATATTTTACATAAACTTTTTGAAATACTTATATATATCATTAGATGATATATTAATTTATAAGTCAAGTAAATTAATTTAGAAAAAATAATAAATATAATTATTTTAAAATAATTTATTTAACTTCCTTAATTTCATAAATTAGTGAACTAATTTAAAAAAATTTATTTAACTTTCTTAATTTTTTAAATTAGTGAACTAAGTCCGAAAGTAGTATTAATTTTGGGCTTGAGTAAATTATTGAATATTCATTGTAAATTAGAGTATTTCGAGAAGCTACGTGTTTTGTTGAGGGTCACCTGCGGCTGATGAAATTTGCGAACCTTTTCACTGTTCTTTCTTTCTATTTGACATTTTTGGTCATTGTAAATATTATGTTGACTCAGTTTGCGTCAAAATCATTGAATTATTGAGCCCTTTATTATAAACTCATTCACAACCATAAATAAGTAAAGATGGGCCATTAGATTCATATGAAATATTGTGGAAATATAGAGAAAAAAATCCTTTTGCTTTGCAATTTTGACGTCTCTCTTTTGTTTTACTGTTATTTTTTATTTAAAATTAATTTTCTTGTTAATTTCTCTCTGTGTTGAATTAAATTAGATTTTTTGTGGACAATTCCAACACCTCATTACTATTTTCTTTTTCTTATTCAAAGGTTGGTGAAATTGAGAAAAGTTAATTGGCATTTCAAGAGTTTACGCTTATTGCCTTAGTTAATTAAATATTATATTTAAAAATGCCATCAAATTTATTGTAATGTTCGTTTTCTTAATTATGGGAAGGACTATACTTACATCAAGTTCTCCCATCACATGTGACTATGTGTTCTGTTTTCTTTATATGAGTTTAGAAGTAAATGATAATAATTCAAAAATAGAATATATGATCACATATGATTGAAGAACTTGATGAAATTGATATAGCGAACTTGACTTAAGTATTTTCCTTATGAAAAAGGACTATACGTACATCAAGTTACTTGTTATATAAAGAATGACGGTATTTGGATTGAGATCATTATCACATATATTTAACTGATCCTTTCCTCAATTATTAACCTTTAAAAATGTGACAATTAAATAACCTGATGAGTTTATATATACGAAGAATAATAGTACTTTGATTGAGGTCATTCTCACCAATTAAATTTTTTAAAAAGGAACTTTTCTCCAATTTTTCCTAAAATTTAAGTAATTTAGTATTTTCAATTTTTTTCCAACAATACATTAACTATTTTTCTTTTTATTAAATTCATATCCTTTTAGTGATTTTACATCCAAATTTACTTTTACATTAATCATTCAAATAATTTTCAATTTATCGAACTGACTTTTTTAAAAGTCAATTCAAACATAAATCATATTACATAATCTAACTTTTACCCTATCTTACGTTTGCAAAAGTCATATTAAAAAAAAGTCACTTTTATCACCGCTAATCCAAACATACCGTACGAATACATAACCTATATGCACATAAATCTGCAGATAATTTTAAATCGTTATTCTTTAATTGTAAGGAACCAGATATACGAGGCAACAACTCGGAGCCACTATATTGTGTACATATTGTTGTTCTTTCTGTTTAGATTTATCTTTATCCAATTAGTCTTGAGCAGAAGAAATTATTATTGCCCTAATTGTTTCATTTTCAAGTTCTTGTCAATCGATGGTATTTGTCAATTACATTTTTGTTTTTTATTGCTTTTAACTAATATTTTAAATGTCATGATTTTAATTTAGTGGCTGTGTCTTATAAAAAAAAAAAAGATACTAGCGAGTAATAAAATTATGGAGAGCAACCACAAAGGTTGGCGAGGCGGGGACGTTGGATGAGAGGAAAACAAATGCGTTGGGGCGAGTGAGAATTTAAAAGAGAAGGGGACCTTTTCTCTGCCTGTGTTCCCAATTAGGTAGTGATACACAAGTGGATTTATTCACTTCGATTCTAGATATAATAAAAACCCAGTCCACATTATTTATTAATTATACATATTAATTAATAGAGATAATTTAGGGAAAGAGTTTCCATCAAGAGGTAGTTTCAATTCATATATATGATTAACAATTGTATTTTGGGGAAGCAAACACCAACTTATTATAAATAATTAACTAAATTAATTTTCTTAATATTCTCCAATTAGTTATTTAGTTTTTATATTGAGCACCAGAGATTGTGTACTTGTGTGCGTATGCAGTTGTTGGATTGATATTATTATCATTTACATCGTATTAGATTTGGTGATTAAAGAAGCTGAAGAATTTGAACCTCAAGATGGAAATAAGGCATATATCCATTGGGAAAAAAAAAACATATTATTTTATTTCATTTATTTACAAGAAGTAAGGCCCATATATGAACCGACAAACCATACATATACAATAGTGGAAAAGATTCTCAAACTTCCTAGCTAGCTAGCTGCAAATAAACTTCTAGAGATTGCTATTTATTACATTATTGAAATAATATCCAATTAATCAAATATCTATCATACAAAAATAAGACATGAATAAATTCAAAAAATAAACATAATATCGAATCTTGTACACAACAAACTTTCCTTCCACCAGTTCCAGCATATATAGGTACTACTTCCACATGAACCTGCATATATGCATGTAAATAACGACTAAGAATCAATACATATGTAAAGAGATATTATGCTATTAGCTAAGAAAAAGCTATATAACATAATTGTAAAAATAAGAAGGGTTAATATTATCGTTAGCCCTTATAATTTGATCGAATTTTTTTCTTTTGTCCCTGTAATTTCAAATAGTTGGTTTTAGTTTCTATCGTTTTATAAGGACTTGGTATGTGTTCAAATATAGGAACTCAAATCAAAACTCATTAAAACATAGGGACTTTAAAATAAGGCCAAATCTTTATGTAACTGTAAGGATAAAAATTAATGATTTAAAACTATACAAGAATTAAAATTAAAATTTGATCAAATTATAAGGACTAAAAATATATTAAACCTTTGTACGTTTTAAATCTCGAAAGGAAAAACCCTTCATACTATAAAAATATATTAAACCAAATAATAAAGTGAAGACGACTTATTTTGATTACCTGTAATATTCATTTCAAGAACCATATCCAATACTATCTCCAATCACCTTTGGCCTATTTGAAGTTGAACTGCTCGAAGAACTCTGTGAATTATATGTTGAACCATAACCAAGACTATCTCCGATAACCTGATTTCCCTTTGAAGTTGAACTCTTCTGTGGACTATAATAAGTAGTACCATAACCAAGACCATCTCTGATATTTTTCTTCCTTTGACCCGAACTCATCTTGCTAATTGAAACCACCAAGTACCTCACAATCTTCTTTTGTTTTTTGCCTTAAACTTGTGATAATCATTCTATTTATAAGCAACTGGAGAAGCATAGGCTTTCCTCTTTAATGAAAATGCAGTAATATTTCATGGAAGAGAGAGTGAAAATTTCCTTAAAATGACTCCTATTTTCTTGTAAATTTGTATTGAAGTTCTCTAACATTTTCGTAAATTATCAAGGTTGCTTATCGTATTTGTTTTGCTCGTATGTTCCGTGTGTGTTTGTTTTGGGTGCAATTTAACATATTGACTCTATTCATCAAAGGAACATTACATGAAGATTTTCAGAAAATGCATTTGAGTTTTCTCTTTTCTTAATTCTGTTTTGTGAGCTTCAAGAAATGAGTTTGACATTTCTATACAACTTTAAGTCCATTTCTTAGCCGAAATGAAACAAATGTGGCATACATTTACCATACCAATGTACCAGATAATATATTTCAGCGAGACCACCTTTTCATATTGCAAAACACCTAGCTTCATTCACAATTTTGTGACTGCAGGTAGTATTAAAGCTTATGCTTTTCTATTATAATTATTAGTTTTGGGTTTGAGGAATTTATGAATTTTTGTTGTAAATGAGAGGAAAGCTATTTCAAGAAGCTATGAGTTTTGTCGAAGGTCACGCGAGCGCGGGACACATGAAATTCGCCACCTTTTCACTGTTTTTTCTTTTTGTTTGACTTTTTAATAGGTCATTGTAAATATTATTTTGACTCAATGACAAATCCCTAATTTTTTGATATATTTTTATATTTTATTTGGGTATTTTTTTTATAATAATTTAGCTTAGAATGCCTTATTTTTGCTTAATTGAGATGAAGAATAAATATATTAAATTATGACTTAAAGGTGTAAAATTGTCAAAATAACTGTAATTACTCTTAATCATTGATTTTTTGAAAGCATTTGATGTTGGTTAAATTGTTTTCAGTTGAAAATTTGGATTAAAATTGAAAATGACAGTTTTGGGGCTCAAATTTGAGATTGACATTTTGGCACCACGAATTTTAAAAAGGACAAAATGGTCCTCGTAACACTGCTGCGTTTTGACAGCCCTTAGGTCATCTCTTTAATCAGTTTATATACTCAATCGTAGAGCTTCATTGAGGAGACGCGAGAGACAGTGCCGCAGACACGCACATCGCACCTTCATCTTGCTTTGGTCTTTCACCTTCGTCTTCTTCTTCATAGTCGCCGGCGGCCTTCACCCTCATAACCATCGCCTCCGGCGACCTACAGCCATTCCACCATCCAAGTCCGAGCTGCCGCGTGGGAGGAGGAGACCGAACTGAGTTTGGAGAGAGCTGGGAATTGCAGCGAGGAATCAGAGGCTATCGGGAGCTGGGAGTTTGAATCACCTTCACCTTAACCTTCCTTCTCCACTTCCGTTCACCACCGAGCTCACCAGCGACCTTCACTGATTTTTCCCATCTGTCTAAAATCATTGCAGACCGTAGCTTCCTCTGTGCTAATCGTGTCTCCCCTGTTTTGTGGTTCCAATTGCGATTACTGTTTTATTTGAATTCATTATTAATCTATCAAGTTTAATTGGTAGTTTTATATGGCTGAGCACTTAATTCAGACAGTGATTGTGTTTCTTTTTTAGGCTGGTTCCATGCGTGTTTGTGGCTAAGCTTCTCAATCCCT
Source organism: Inga oerstediana (assembly GCA_963210345.1). Classification (NCBI taxonomy): domain Eukaryota; kingdom Viridiplantae; phylum Streptophyta; class Magnoliopsida; order Fabales; family Fabaceae; genus Inga; species Inga oerstediana. The sequence goes on from OY723403.1 coordinate 68,785,775, forward strand.
TGTAACAAGAGGCAATAGTATGAACTTGGAGTTTCAATAGGGGAGTTTTTGCTCTTCCATATCTCTAATTCTACATTATAATTGTGATTCCTAAGTCTTAGGATGAATTTTAGAATGTTGAATTGATTTATTGTGATGTATTTATAGAATTAGATGTGACTTAAACCTTTGTTAGATACTTGATATTGTGTTTAATTAATTTAATTATCATTTCTTTGTGCTGGTTAGTCATTGAATTAATAATTTTCTGAACATTTGTGCTAATTTCAAGGTGGCTTAGTTAGTGGATCAATGATGTATTGTATTTATATTGGTTAATTGAATGTGAATTTATTAATTGTATTTAGCATTGGGTTTGAGCATCATTAATCTTGATTTTTCATATGGATGGCCATTGTTAAATTAAGATTAATGAGAAAATCAAATGGTAATACGAGGTGACTCAGTTATTGGATCAAAAGCTAAATATGATTTTTAAGTTCATTTAAATGCTTGAATGCTTAATAAACCTAATTAAGAAAGATTAATATGCAAGGTGGCTTGGTATTAATCAATCGAAGTTAAACCTAGTATAAGGGGTGGCCCTTAGAGTTATTTTGGAACTAGCATGATCAATCTCTCATAATCATTAGAAGTGAGGATTGTTTGCATCATTGCTATGAGGGATTGTGTATTTCATTGTTGATTTCTTTGTCTTCTCACATTTCATTAGTTTCATTATCATTTCATTTCATATTATAAAGAAAAATCTCAAAAAGAATTTGTTTATAACAAGTTAATTTTAAATTGCATAAAGTGGTTTTGAAAGAACAAATTTTCTCTTTTTATCATTTCATACCAATCATCACACTTAGTTTTTAGATAATTAATAAAAGGCTCTTCGAGAGATGATCCGGAATTGTACCCTATATTGCAATCCTTAGTTTAATTTTTGAAGAGATTACCAAGGCACAAAGCCGACAACGCTAATTCTTCACTCAAATTGCATGAAAATCTGTGGACTGATTCAAAGTCAGAAATAATGTAAAGAGAGGCATTGCAAAATCGCATTCTAAGTTTTGAAAGGGATCAATATCAACTCCAAAATAACTTAGGGTCAAACCCAAAAGAAAGGTATAGAGAGGTAATTAGACAATTCATATGAATAATCAATGAGAATATATATAGTAAAGAAACAACCCTTTTGTTTTGCAATTTTGCAGTCTCTCTTTTGTTTTATTGTATTTTTAAATTTAGTTTCACTTTTAATTTTTCTTTATGTTGAATTAACTTAGATTTTGGTCTACAATTCCAACACCTGATCACTATTTTCTTTTTTCTTATTCAAGAGTTTGTGAGCCAGAGAAAGTAAATTGGCATATCAATAACTTACGCCCATTGTCTTACCTAATTGCCTGAATACGAGAAAGTTTATATCTATGTGATGTCTTAATTAAGTTATATGAAGTCGGTTATAGGTGTGAATATTTATATATGTCTTTTTTTATTTTGCTCAGTCATATTTAATTTTTCCAAGACTATACAACGTTAAGAGAGAAAGAGAATTTCATAAAGACTTTGAAAAATATTTAAAATAATAGTTTTAGGAATTATAAATTCATAATTGGGTTAAGGAGCTTCCAACACCCTGAAGCATTTTTGAAGCAACTTGTGTAGCTATTGAACTAAAGTTCAAAGAAAGCAATGGAGGATGTGGTTCGCTTGAAAGCTATTGTTGATAGTCGGAAAAGTCAACCAAAATTGTGGGATTCTGAGGATGGTGGATAACGTTCGACAAAAGACAAGTGTAATAATTTAGGAATGTGAAAAGACACGAGATAGTGGGTGTTTTAAAAGATTTTATGAAACTTGCTCACAGTTATAAGTTTAGAACCGCATTATGAAAAGTGACATTTTCTTATGGTTCTTAATTTACAACCGTAATGAGTTTATGAACTAAAATTCAAGTTTTTACATTACAATCGTTAGGTTTTGTAAACGTTGATTGTTTTTTCTTAATAACTATTAGGTATTTGACATGGTATTCTAAAATGTGAGAGGTTTTATTTAATAACTGTTATTTATTTAACTCCTTTTAAATAATTTTTGAAGTTGATTATTCAACCCCATACATAGACAAACAAAAAATTGAAAAACAAAACAAGAGTGTCAATAAAAAAACAAAAAATAAAAGTTATGGAGATTAAGGATATGCTACATCATCAGATTCATCATTTTCCAGTAATATGTCCACCATCTCATTTAGAGAGCAAACGAGAGAGGTTAGTTCTTTCAAACACTTGTCCACGTGTCTTTGCTCTCTCATGTAATTATTAACCGTATGTTGGAGGTCATAATTCTCATCGATAAGCCTTTCAATGCTTGTTAATGGATGGTGATCATCTTTTGGTTTTACCTCAGAGAGATCAAAAGATGATGACCTAGAGGATCTTTTGCGTTTGTCCGTAATATCGATTAAGAACAAAAGTTAGAAGTTGGATATAAGAAGTTCAAATAAAAGTGGGTAAGTGGAGTTCATTTTTTAAACGTTTAAATAGAAAGGGTTTCATGGATTATCTTATTGTCGAACGTGTTCTTTAGTATTAAAGATAATGTCTTATTAATTAAATAAAAGTGGAATGGAAAGGGGTTTCACAGGTTATGCATCAAAATATGTCCTTTGGAATGGAAGGGTTATACTGCTGAACATCTCCTTGTAAATTGTCAGAAGTAACGATTCTTGACTAATAACAATGATTGTGACCTTCATTAGTTACAGTTGTTTAATAATTACAATGAAGTAGCAATGGTTTTTTAAAAAATATTTTTGGGCTACTTTGTCCTAACCATTATTTTTTTTAATATTCAAAAAAATAAAAAAAATAGTAGTAGTTTTCAGTTATCACCAATACTGTTTTTCTCCTCCTCCTATCCTTCCCCCCTCACTCAACGCATCATCAAGGTTAGAGGAAGGAGATGAGTAATCATATACAACCTGATTGTAATAAAGGGGTTTCAACACATCTTTCGATAGCTGGCTTCTAGCTATATTCTCTTTTTGGAATTTTCTTACACTATTTCCCTCATTATGATTTTCCTTTGTGCTGTGATATGATGATGAGAATGCATGACCTTGTGCCAGATTAATATATAATAAATCATTTCCATCCCTTTCTTGTGGTAAATTTACGTTCATTACAAAGTTCTCTACCATTATTCTTAAATTATCTAGGTTGCTTATCGTATTTGTTTTGCTCGTATATGTTCCGTGTGTTGTTTTGGGTACAATTTATAAAAGGAACATTACATGAAGATTTTCAGAAAATGCATGATTTTTCTCTTTTACTAATTCAGTTATGTGAGCTTCAGGAAATGAGTCTGACATTTCTGTACAACTTTTAAGCCCATTGCCTTACCTAAATTAAATAGATATTACACACATTTACTATATCAATGTAGTACCAGATGAAATATCTCAGTGAGACCACCTTTTAATATTGCAAAATACCTTGGCTTCAAGCTTTATGCACAATTTTGTGACTACACGTAATTATTAAAGTTTATGGTTGTCTATTATAATTAATGCCTCTAGTCCTTAATAAAATATCCAGTTGAGTAAGTTGAGAAGATTAAGAAAGTTAAATAAATTATTTAATTATAGTATATTTTACATAACCTTTTTGAAATACTTATATATATCATTAGATGATATATTAATTTATAAGTCAAGTAAATTAATTTAGAAAAAATTAATAAATATAATTACTTTAAAATAATTTATTTAACTTTCTTAATTTCATAAATTAGTGAAATAATTTAAAAAACTTTATTTAACTTCCTTAATTTCTCAAATTAGTGAATTAAGTCCGAAAGTAGTATTAATTTTGGGCTTAAGTAAATTATTGAATATTCATTGTAAATTAGAGTATTTCGAGAAGCTACGTGTTTTGTTGAGGGTCACCTGCGGCTTATGAAATTTGCGAACCTTTTCACTGTTCTTTCTTTCTGGTTGACTTTTTTGGTCATTGTAAATATTATGTTGACTCAGTTTGCGTCAAAATCATTGAATTATTGAGCCCTTTATTATAAACTCATTCACAACCATAAATAAAGTAAAGATGGGCAATTTGATTCATATGAAATATTGTGGAAATATAAAAAAAGACAAAATCCTTTTGCTTTGCAATTTTGACGTCTCTCTTTTGTTTTACTGTTATTTTTTATTTAAAATTAATTTTCTTGTTAATTTCTCTCTGTGTTGAATTAAATTAGATTTTTTGTGGACAATTCCAACACCTCATTACTATTTTCTTTTTCTTATTCAAAGGTTGGTGAAATTGAGAAAGTTAATTGGCATTTCAAGAGCTTACGCTTATTGCCTTAGTTAATTAACAATTATATTTAAAAATGCCATCAAATTTATTGTAATGTTCGTTTTCTTAATTATGGGAAGGACTATAGTTAGCTTATAACAAGTTCTCCCATCACATGTGACTATATGTTCTATTTTCTTTATATGAGTTTAGAATTAAATGATAATAATTCAAAAATAAAATATATAGTCACATATGATTGGAGAACTTGATGAAATTGATATAGAAAACTTTACCTAAGTATTTTCCTTATGGAAAAGAACTATACTTACATCAAGTTCCTTGTTATATGAAGAATGATAGTATTTTGATTGAAATCATTATCACATATATTTAACTGATCCTTTCCTCAATTATTAACCTTTAAAAATGTGACGATTAAATAACTTGATGAGTTTATATATATGAAGAATAATAGCACTTTGAATGAGGTCATTCTCACCAATTAAATTTTTAAAAAGGAACTTTTCTCCAATTTTTCCTAAAATTTAAGTAATTTAGTATTTTCAAATTTTTCCAACAATACATTAACTATTTTTTTTATTAAATTCATATCCTTTTAGTGATTTTACATCCAAATTTACTTTTACATTAATCAATCAAATAATTTTCAATTTATCAAACTAAATTTTTCAAAAGTCAATTCAAATATAAATCATATTATGCAATCTGACTTTTACTCTATCATACATTTGTAAAAGTCATATTAAAAAAATAATTTTGTCACAGCTAATCCAAACATATCGTACGAATACATAACCTATATGCACATAAATCTGCAGATAATTTTAAATCGTTATTCTTTAATTGTAAGGAACCAGATATATGAGGCAATAACTCGGGGCCACTATATTGTGTACATATTGTTGTTCTTTCTGTTTAGATTTATCTTTATCCAAGTCTTGAGCAGAAGAAATTATTACTGCCCTAATTGTTTCATTTTCAAGTTCTTGTCAATCGATGGTATTTGTAAATTACATTTTTGTTTTTTATTGGTTTTAACTAATATTTTAAATGTCATGATTTTAATTTAGTGGCTGTGTCTCATAAAAAAAAAAAAAAAAGATACTAGCGAGTAATAAAATTATGGAGAGCAACCACAAAGGTTGGCGGGGCGGGGACGTTGGATGAGAGGAAAACAAATGCGTTGGGGCGAGTGAGAATTTAAAAGAGAAGGGGACCTTTTCTCTGCCTGTGTTCCCAATTAGGTAGTGATACACAAGTGGATTTATTCACTTCGATTCTAGATATAATAAAAACCCAGTCCACATTATTTATTAATTATACATATTAATTAATAGAGATAATTTAGGGAAAGAGTTTCCATCAAGAGGTAGTTTCAATTCATATGATTAACAATTGTATTTTGGGGAAGCAAACACCAACTTATTATAAATAATTAACTAAATTAATTTTCTTAATATTATCCAATTAGTTATTTAGTTTTTATATTGAGCACAAGAGATTTTGTACTTGTGTGCGTATGCAGTTGTTGGATTGATATTATTATCATTTACATCGTATTAGATTTGGTGATTAAAGAAGCTGAAGAATTTGAACCTCAAGATGGAAATAAGGCATATATCCATTGGAAAAAAAAAACATATTATTTTATTTCATTTATTTACAAGAAGTAAGGTCCATATATGAACCAACAAACCATACATATACAATAGTGGAAAAGATTCTCAAACTTCCTAGCTAGCTAGCTGCAAATAAACTTCTAGAGATTGCTATTTATTACATTATTGAAATAATATCCAATTAATCAAATATCTATCATACAAAAATAAGACATGAATAAATTCAAAAAATAAACATAAAATCGAATCTTGTACACAACAAACTTTCCGTCCACCAGTTCCAGCATATATAGGTACTACTTCTACATGAACCTGCATATATGCATGTAAATAACGACTAAGAATCAATACATATGTAAAGAGATATTATGCTATTAGCTAAGAAAAAGCTATATAACATAATTGTAAAAATAAGAAGGGTTAATATCATCGTTAGCCCTTATAATTTAATCGAATTTTTGTTTTGGTCCCTGTAATTTCAACTAGTTGGTTTTAGTTTCTATAGTTTTTATAAGGATTTGGTATGTGTTCAAATATAGGAACTCAAAACCAAAACTCATTTAAACATAGGGACTTTAAATTAAGACCAAATCTTTATGTAACTATAAGGATAAAAATTAACGATTTAAAACTATACAAGAATTAAAATTAAAATTTGATCAAACTATAAGGATTAAAAATATATTAAACCTTTTTACGTTTTAAATCTCGAAAGGAAAAACCCTTCATATTATAAAAAATATATTAAACCAAATAATAAAGTGAAGACGACTTATTTTGATTACCTGTAATATTCATTTCAAGAACCATATCCAATACTATCTCCAATCACCTTTGGCCTATTTGAAGTTGAACTGCTTGAAGAACTCTGTGAATTATATGTTGAACCATAACCAAGACTATCTCCGATAACCTGAGTTCCCTTTGAAGTTGAACTCTTTTGTGGACTATAATAAGTAGTACCATAACCAAGATCATCTCCGATATTTTTCTTCCTTTGACCCGAACTCATCTTGCTAATTGAAACCACCAAGTACCTCACAATCTTCTTTTGTTTTTTGCCTTAAACTTGTGACAATCATTCTATTTATAAACAAACCGAGAAGCATAGGCTTTCCTCTTTAATGAAAATGCAGCAATATTTCATGGAAGAGAGAGTGAAAATTGCCTTAAAATGACTACTATTTTCTTGTTAATTTGTATTGAAGTTCTCTAACATTTTTCTAAAATTATCAAGGTTGCTTATCGTATTTGTTTTGCTCGTATGTTCCGTGTGTGTTTGTTTTGGGTGCAATTTAACATATTGACTCTATTCATCAAAGGAACATTACATGAAGATTTTCAGAAAATGCATTTGAGTTTTCTCTTTTCTTAATTCTGTTTTGTGAGCTTCAAGAAATGAGTTTGACATTTCTATACAACTTTAAGTCCATTTCTTAGCCGAAATGAAACAAATGTGGCATACATTTACCATACCAATGTACCAGATAATATATTTCAGCGAGACCACCTTTTCATATTGCAAAACACCTAGCTTCATTCACAATTTTGTGACTGCAGGTAGTATTAAAGCTTATGCTTTTCTATTATAATTATTAGTTTTGGGTTTGAGGAATTTATGAATTTTTGTTGTAAATGAGAGGAAAGCTATTTCAAGAAGCTATGAGTTTTGTCGAAGGTCACGCGAGCGCGGGACACATGAAATTCGCCACCTTTTCACTGTTTTTTCTTTTTGCTTGACTTTTTAATAGGTCATTGTAAATATTATTTTGACTCAATGACAAATCCCTAATTTTTTGATATATTTTTATATTTTATTTGGGTATTTTTTTTATAATAATTTAGCTTAGAATGCCTTATTTTTGCTTAATTGAGATGAAGAATAAATATATTAAATTATGACTTAAAGGTGTAAAATTGTCAAAATAACTGTAATTACTCTTAATCATTGATTTTTTGAAAGCATTTGATGTTGGTTAAATTGTTTTCAGTTGAAAATTTGGATTAAAATTGAAAATGACAGTTTTGGGGCTCAAATTTGAGATTGACATTTTGGCACCACGAATTTTAAAAAGGACAAAATGGTCCTCGTAACACTGCTGCGTTTTGACAGCCCTTAGGTCATCTCTTTAATCAGTTTATATACTCAATCGTAGAGCTTCATTGAGGAGACGCGAGAGACAGTGCCGCAGACACGCACATCGCACCTTCATCTTGCTTTGGTCTTTCACCTTCGTCTTCTTCTTCATAGTCGCCGGCGGCCTTCACCCTCATAACCATCGCCTCCGGCGACCTACAGCCGTTCCACCATCCAAGTCCGAGCTGCCGCATGGGAGGAGGAGACCGAACTGAGTTTGGAGAGAGCTGGGAATTGCAGCGAGGAATCAGAGGCTATCGGGAGCTGGGAGTTTGAATCACCTTCACCTTAACCTTCCTTCTCCACTTCCGTTCACTACCGAGCTCACCAGCGACCTTCACTGATTTTTCCCATCTGTCTAAAATCATTGCAGACCGTAGCTTCCTCTGTGCTAATCGTGTCTCCCCTGTTTTGTGGTTCCAATTGCAATTACTGTTTTATTTGAATCCATTATTAATCTATCAAGTTTAATTGGTAGTTTTATATGGCTGAGCACTTAATTCAGACAGTGATTGTGTTTCTTTTTGAGGCTGGTTCCATGGCTGTTTGTGGCTAAACTTCTCAATCCCTTGTAGCAAGAGGCAATAACATGAACTTGGAGTTTCAATAGGGGAGTTTTTGCTCTTCCATATCTCTAATTCTACATTATAATTGTGATTCCTAGGTATTTTAGAATGTTGAATTGATTTATTGTGATGTATTTATAGAATTGGATGTTTGTTAGATACTTGATATTGTATTTAATTAGCTTAATTATCATTTCTTTGTGCTAGTTAGTCATTGAATTAATGATTTTGTGAACATTTTGTGCTAATTTTAAGGTGGCTTGGTTAGTGGATCAATGATGTCTTGTATTTGCATTGGTTAATTGAATGTGAAAAGCACGAGATAGTGGGTGTTTTAAAAGACTTTATGAAACTTGCTCATTTAGAACTGCATTATGAAAAGTGACATTTTTTTTTATACAAGAAAGCAACCAAAACCAAAGCCCTATTGAGATCTATCCTTCCGAACTACACTGTCCAGTTCCGAAAACGTAGTTGAGATGAAATGAAAACCAGGGGAGGCCGAGAGGCCTACTTTAGCAATTAGATCCGTAGCTTCATTCGCCCATCGCCGGATATGTCCTAAAGAAACACACCACTCACGGCCCAGCAACCGTTAGGTTTTGTTATGGTTCTTAATTTACAACCGTAATGAGTTTATCAACTAAAATTCAAGGTTTTACATTACAATCGTTAGGTTTTGTAAACATTGACGGTTTTTTCTTAATAACTATTTGGTATTTGACATGGTATTCTAAAATGTGAGAGGTTTTTATTTAATAACTGTTATTTATTTAACTACTTTTAAATAATTTTTGAAGTTGATTATTCAACCCCATACATAGACAAACAAAAAATTGAAAAAGAAAACAAGAGTGTCAATAAACAAACAAAAAATAAAAGTTATGGAGATTAAGGATGTGCTATGTAACTCCCTTCACATTTAAGGCCGAGATTAGTTCGTAAAAACGTAATTAATGTGGAATTAGAGACCGTAATAGATTTTGGGACTTAAACAAAGTCAATCTTCCCAAAATCATGGCTTACAAAAACTTTTACAAAATCTGTTCAATGACGGTCTCATATTCACATTTCAATACTAAATGACCTGTACAAGTTGATTTCATTCACAAATATCAAAGTATAAACAAATTCCCAACACGCTCGGGTTCCATTTATTAATGAGGGTTTTACAAAGGCACAAAGCCCACTATTCATTATCCTTAACTTGGGGATTACACAAAACTATACTACCAATCCAAATATACACAATTGTTTCCCAAAAATATCCAAAAGATATATATGATAACCAATAACCTAAAATATACATCTAAATCAGAGCTTTATCTGCTCTTCGTCGCCCGCTTTCCCCTTGATCCTTCTGCCCTGTCTAAAACATGGTTTTTGGGAGAGTGAGATTCTAAGGAATCCCCGTAGTGTCAAATCAATCATATAATGTACAATAATAATGCATGTAAGAAAATCATTAACCACAACAAGCAACTACAACGGCAGTTACAACGGCTATGGTTAGTATGACATATGTCATCCCTTACGATTGCTCATGCTGAATTGCTCACGTTGCATTGCGTCACAGCAATCCACACAATACATTTCACCACAGCTGGGATTCATATAATGCATTTCATACACAAGCCATATAGGCAAGATACACACAGCCCACGGCTGGATTCTCAAACGCCGCCCCACGGGTCGGATTCACAATATCCATGTCGATTATGACGGCAGTTCAATGGCCGACTTAGAGATGACCACCGTCAATCCCTACACGGCTCACGCTGACCTGCTCACGCCGTAATGGACCATGGCACACATTTCACAAATTCAACGATAAGTTATGCATGCCAAAACATCATACATAATATGAGAGAAGAGTCACTACCTTGATCCTTCCGGGCGTACTCTGGCACCGGTCTCTCCCGCTTAGGGCAAATGTCGTATCCTAGAATCATTATTAGGGACGAAGAGTTATATTCTATTCCAAGACTTATTTAACTTGAAAAACTTAAATTTGGTTATCATAATTGACCCTTAAGAGGCCACAAATGCCTATAATAAAAGCCCTAAAAGGTTGGGAAACAATAGGTTAGAGGTCTCATTTCGAAAACTCAAAGTGCTAGAATACAGGGGTTGGCCGCGTATGGTCAGAAGGCCACGGACCGCGGCCAGCCACTCATGGGCCGCGGCCAGAATCAGGCCAGAAAGGTTTGGGTCGCGGCCAGCCACCTGGGGCCGTGGCCAAGAAATCCCCTGATTCTTGGCTGAACTTCCAAAATTCATAACTAATCCTAGAAAAATCGAAACGAGGTGATTCTAAAGCCAAATGAAAGGTATATAAGTCCTCTTTCAAGAAAAAATATGGCCCATCACTGGAAATCACTACACAAATACAGAATCACCAAAAACTAAATACTACTCCAAAACAGAGTTCTGTTTCAATCCCAAACTTTAGACAACCATATCTCACAGAATACTAAACTAAATGACACAAAATATATGTCCATTTTGAAGCTTGGGATGTGAAATTTAAGACTGGAAAGTTTCATAATTTTCCAACATCATTTGGTCATTCAAAACGCTCGCCCAAACAGACTGCGAAAAACAGAGCTCAAACAAGACATATTTCCAACTTTTCCCAAGTGATCCAAATGAACCCAAAATCAATAACCAAGCTCATTCCCACAAAAAATCACTCAAGGAATCCAATGGGAATGTCAAAATCACCAAAATCCTATTCCATTATCATGCTTTGGTTTTGGGTAACATTAAACACTAAACTCTCAAAATCTCCAAACTTAACAATTTCAAATTAAACCCAATCAAATCTATCTATCCAAAAATGCATTCCAAACATACAAATTCCATACCAAACACATACCAAACTCTTAATGGCCTTCATTTTCAAAAATGGGTCCAAAATTCCAGAAATTCCAAGTTAATCCATTTGGCATAAAGCATAGATAGATAGATAGGTTTCACTCACCTTATCAACTTCTCCAAAGAGAGTTCTTGATTCACTACTTTCCAAAATTTCGTGTGGTCACAAACCACAACCAATGGACAAGCTACAACCACCAAAATGAAGCTCATCACTCAAGGATCAATATTAGAGAGGAAGTTTGAGCAATAGAAGTCATTTTCCTTACATTTTTCAAGCTTTCTTCTTCCTCCTTTTGCTGCAAAAATGGCTGACGAGAGAGAGAAAGAGCAAGAATGAGAGAGAGATGGTGAGATGGCGTGTGAGGAAGAAGAAACAATAGTACTCCCCCCATACCTCCAGCCGAATACAAGGGAAGAAGAGAGAGAAAATAAGCTTCTTTATTCCCTTTTGACTTTTACACACATTTTTCCACATGTTAACTTGCTATTGGCTTACACCAATTAGCTACTTTAATCTCTCCATTGGCCATTCTAATTACACATCCCATTTTCTCTTAGTTAGTAATTAATTTCTCCCTTAATTACCAACTCATGGCCAATAATTCCATTCTTCCAATTTTTCAATAATTATGACATATTAATTAATATTGCCATAAAACACATAATAATTCAGTTTAAATTTATAATTATCCACAATAATCCTCATTAGCCCTTAAATAAAAATTGGGATATTACATGCTACATCATCAGATTCATCATTTTCCAGTAATTTGTCCACCATCTCATTTAGAGAGCAAACGAGAGAGGTCAGTTCCTTCAAACACTTGTCCATGTGTCTTTGTTGTCTCATGCAATCATTGATCGTATGTTGGAGGTCATAATTCTCATCGATAAGCCTTTCAATGCTTGTTAGTGGATGGTGATCATTTTTTGGTTTTACCCCAGAGAGATCAAAAGATGATGAACTAGAGGATCTTTTGCGTTTGTCCGTAATATCAATGAAGAACAAAAGTTAGAAGTTGGATATGAGAAGTTAAAATAAAAGTGGATAAGTGGAGTTCATTTTTTAAACGTTTAAATAGAAAGGGTTTCATAGATTATCTTATTGCCGAACGTGTTCTTTAGTATTAAAGATAATTTCTTATTAATTAAATAAAAGTGGAATGGAAAGGGGTTTCACAGGTTATGCATCAAAATATGTCCTTTGGAATGGAAGGGTTATACTGCTGAACATCTCCTTGTAAATTGTCAGAAGTAACGGTTGTTGACTAATAACAATGATTGTGACCTTCATTAGTTACAGTTGTTTAATAATTACAATGAAGTAGCAATGGTCTTTTTAAAAATATTTTTGGGCTACTTTGTCCTAATGATTATTTTTTTTAATATTCAAAAAAATAAAAAAATAGTAGTAGTTTTTAGTTATCACCAATATTGTTTTTCTCCTCCTCCTATCCTTCCCCCCTCACTCAACACATCATCAAGGTTAGAGGAAGGAGATGAAGGAGTTTTGACTGGAAGTGATCATATACAATCTGATTGTAATAAAGAATGAGATCTAACTTCCTATTCAGACTATGAGCATGTGTAGCAAGATGCCTTGTAGAGTGGTCAAGGTTGGCCAATGTCCACAACAGATCCTCCATTTGAGGAGGAGGCAGAAGAGGAAGAAGAGGAGGGAAAGGATGGTTTTCTTAAAATATTTTTGGGCTACTTTTCCCTAACGATTAATATTTTTAATATTAAAAAACAGCAATGGTTTTCATTCATCACCAATACTGCTGTCCTTTTTTTCCTGCCCTTCCCCCCTTACTTAGCACATCATCGAGGTCAGAGGAAAGAGATGAAGGGTCTGTCTAGAAGTGATCATATACAATATGATTGTAATGAAGAATGAGGTCCAACTTCCTGTTTGGACTATAGGCATGTGTAGCGAGATGCTTTGTAGAGCTGGTAAGGCTGGCCAATGTTCATAGCAGAGCCTCCATTTGAGGAGGAGGCAAAAGTGGAAGAGGAGGAGGTGAATGAGCTTGTGGTGGTGGTGGAGGAGGAGGAGGAGCTTGTGGAGGAGGAGGGTGAGGATGACAAGGAGAAAGAAGAGGGCGAATGAAAAGAGCTCTCTGATATCTAACTATGATAAATGAGAGAAGGATGGGGCCGATCAATGAAGAAAAGTACAAAGAATAATAGGAATAGGTCAGTTTAAATAGAGTTGAAGTGTTATTGGTGTTGGACCGAAGGAAGTTATGAAAATGTGCTTTATTAAGATATCTTTACATGCCGATTGTTTATTATGAAAGCTCGTTTTTATCATTCATACTTTACGGTCAATTGATATAACTGTTAGTTTTTGCTGATGTATGGTTGAAAGAGAAACCATTTATAAATGTTACATGACGGTTGTTTCAAAAGAATCGTAATTTTTGTCACAAAATAAATTATAATTATTAATTACAACTATTATTTTTTGTGTTTTCGCGACTTTAACCTCACAATACAGGATGATAAGCATAATTAACTGTTATTTTTAAGCATTATATATTTTTGTGCGACCTCTTCCTTAACATACATGATGTTTATTCGTTCTAACTATCATTTATTAAACATTGTATAAGCTTAAATCTATAATAGTGTTCATAATTTCTAAAATAAAAGTTAACTGAATAAATACATTATCAATATACGTCACAAGACTTTTTTAAGCTTTTACAGACTTACGTTAAGACGACTTTTGAATTTTATAACTTATGTTTTTTTAATTATATTGACTAGTTTTGGATTTGACCCAAAAATATAGTATTTTATGTAAAGTCACAAATTTGAAGAATTTTCGGTGTAGATAGAGGAAATTTAAAGGGAAAAAGATAATAAAATGTCACATGGACTTCAAAGTACAAAATCAATGATTTCCTATTAAAATAAGTTGTTAATTACTATACTCTTGTAGTCAACATCTATACTCTGGTAAGCAGTTAGACTGATTTAGGATTTTAAAATTAAAATTTTATTTTCTTATATTTTCCCCAAATTTAAAGCTATTTTTCAAGAAGCCATGGCTTATAATATTGAGATAACTAATTAAGTTAGCTTCCAATTGAATTACTTCCTCATGTGATGACTTACGTCTAACCATCTTATTAGAACTAAAAAAAGAAGTAGCTAACTCATAATTTCATCCTTAAAACTTAAGGCTTTGTTTAGTTCAACGAAGGTTAAGTTAAGTGAGGTTTACTTAAGTTAGGTTAGAAGAGGTTATAATGTTGTTTGGTTCAACGAAGGTTAGGTTAAGTGAGGTTTATTTAAGTTAAGTTAGGTTAGAAGAGGTTAAAATGCCCTTCTACATATTTTCCTTCTTCTTTTATAATGTATTTATTAATAATAATTATTTATATAAAATTATTATTTATAAAATAATTATTCGTGTAAGCATATAAATAATTATTTATAAAATTATTATTATTTGAAAAGTTCGTTGAATCATGAGGTCAAGTTAGTGCAGTGTTGGAATTTTAAAAAATTGTCATGGGCAATTTAGTCACAAATTGTGAGTGGAAACAGGCCAGACGGCCTGTCAGGGGCCTGTGGCCTGGCCTGTGATAGGCCTGTTCAGGCTTAGCCTGTTAGGCTCAAAGGCCAGGTCAAGGCCGAATTAAAAGCCTGTTTGGCTTAATAGGCTAGGCCAAGGCTTATTGATAAGCCTGTTAGGCCTGTCAGGCCGGCCTGAGCCTGTTAACATATTTAAAAAAAAAAAATTAAATAAGGGTGGGTAATTACAAGTAAGCTAATTTTAGAGGTTAGAAATTTTTTCCTCACTTCGTAATCTTCGAATCTTCTTCCTTTCTTCTGAAATCCCTAACCCTATTATTCTTCAATCTTCATCTTCATTCTCGAATCTCAGCCTCTCGGTCATTCCTCCCCCTCAATCCTCAGCGCCACTTTCCGGCATCACAGATCTCCCCTTTCCGGCATCGCAGCTCGCACAGCGGCACAGGCGCACGACAGCTCCCCGATTCCATCTGTCATCCACAGCCGTCGACCGCCCTATCCTCCGTCATCTCTCCGTCAGTCCCTCATCTCTCCTGTTCTGGTTCATTTTCTGTTTGTGGTTCATTTTCTAATTTTCTAGTTCTGGTTCATTTTTCTAATTTTGTAGTTCTGGTTCATTTTCGGATTCTTCATTTTCGGATTCTAGTTCTGGTTCATTTTCAGATTCTTCATTTTCGGATTATATTTCTGGTTCATTTTCGGATTCTTCACTGTTCTGGTTGGCTTTCTGGTTCAGTTTCTGATTTTCTGTTTCTGGTTCATTTTTATGATGGAAATACATGTTATATTTCTGGACTTCTGCTGTTCTGATTCCGTGATTCGTCACTGTCCTGTTCTGGTTCAATTTCTGTTTCTGGTTCGTGTTCTGGTTCATTTTCTGTTTCTGGTTCGTGTTCTGAGTTTCTATTTCTGGTTCATTTTTTGATTTTCTGTTTCTGCTCCATGCTTCACAAAATTACCACTTCGGCACTTCCAATGTACATTTTCTTCTCTGATTCCTTCAGCTTTAAGAGTTTTTCATTCAATGTAGTTATGTAGGGGAATAAATTCCGGTTGTTATTTTTATCCTTGGAAGGAGCATTGTAAAGATGATACTTGTAAGTTTCAATTGTTTATGTGATGTTAATAACAAATGTGTCCAGTGTAGTAGGCTATGAATCCATGATTACCCAGAATTTATTTTTCTATAGCCATCTTAAGTAGATTCGCTTTTTCAATTTATCGCATATAATCAACCATGGCCACCTACTCTTTTCCAAGTCTTGGTGATTCATGTTCCTACTGATGCATATATATATATATATATATTCGCCATTTCTGTTCTCTTGACAGTTTTGACCATTGTGTAAAAACTCACAAAACAATACTCTTATCATTTATTCAAATTTCTAGGAAGACATTGAACACTGCTGTATGTATAGGTCAGATTCCCAAAGTCCCTTGAGGAAATTTATTCCAACAAATCACATCACTGAATTCTGTTTTGTATTTACAAGTAAAAATCACAAGACTTCATTTATATGTATATATATTTTCCTTCAACATTATCCAAATAAAGAATCTTCAATGTTCTTTCATCACCCTGCAGCTATAGTATAATATAAGGCCCAATGTTAGACTTGATGGTGTGAAAATCTTGAATAGATATAAAGCCAATTTCAAAAGTAATGTTACTTGATTTGATGGTAAGTGGTAACTCATGAAATGTGTGCATATGAGTATTGGGAGGAAATGGAAGGGGATCATTGACGTCAACGATAAGATCCATTACAGCGCTCATGTATATTTCTCTGCTCTACTCTGTTTTTCTTTTCAGATTGACTATCAAAAAATATATGGGTAATTTTCTTTTCTCTACTTAGTGTAGGATGATTCGAAGAGGGAAAGATCAGCAAAGAGTCAATACAGTGTGTGATGGCTTACTGGATTGTTCCTTGATTTTATGCTAGACTTTAATTCTCTGTATCAAACAAGTGTATGTTATTTCTTCTGTAAAAGTATGTGACTAACAAGTTATCTTGGTTCTAATGCGTGTTCCTCACTTGTTCTCGTGTTTAGATATATTTTGAATCATTGATAGTATTTTATGTAAATTTCGGCCTGTTTAAGGAGGCCTGTTAAGAAGGCCTGTTTTCGGCCTGTGGCCTGTTGGCCTGTTTTGCAGTGTGGCCTGTAGGCCTGTCGGTTTGCTTAAAAAATTTCAAAAATTCAGGCCTCCTTAACAGGCTTCAGGCCAGGCCAGGCCTGTGTACAGGCCAGGCCCAGGCCTAAAATTTGGCCTCCAACAGGCCAGAGGCCAGGCTTAGGCCAGTTTATACCTTAACAGGCCAGGCCTGTTAAGGCAAAAGCCTGGCTTGGCCTGGCCTGTTTCCACCCCTAGTCACAATTGAAGACAACTATTCTCTCACCTAGGAAAAACCCCAATTTTGGAAGTTTCAAAACTAGATTAGGTTACCACTAGAAGACAAAAAAACATCTAACACCTAACCTAACCTCCTTCCAACCAAACACCACTTTTTTACCCCCAACCTACCCTAACCTAACCTAACCTCCAACCAAACAAAACTAACCCCACCCCAACCTAACCTAACCTCCAACCAAACAAAGCCTAAAAGACCCAATTTTAGAAGGGAGGTTAGGATGGGAAGAAAATTGTTTTAATATATTTAAATATGAATGTTGTAAGATTAGATTTTTATATTTTTTTTTATGACTATTTGGTTGAGTCATAACCTATCATTGAGGCTAGAGCCGGTAATACGGGCTCAACCTGCGGGTTGCGGGTTTTGACAGGGTTAGGGTTGGCTATTTTCAGGCCCGCACCGCTTAACCCGCGGGTTGACGCGGGTTGGCCCGCAATTTTTTTTTGTTTTTTTGGCCCTCTTGTTCAGTTGGGCTCGGCTTGGGCTTGGAGTGTGAATATGATCCCTGCAGGCTTGCTCCACGCGAGTGACGCGACCACGCCTCCACACTCAAGATCTCAAATTCTCAATTCTCAACTCCTCGACCAGACGACCACATCGGCATCGCCCCTAAACCTAACCCTAAATGACAAGATCCGGACGGTGCCTTCCTCCCTCGCCTTAGCCCGTCGCCCTGTCGCCGGTCGCCGGTCGCCGGTCGCCGGTCGCCGGTTGCCCGTCGTTCTCGATCTCAGCCCTTCTCGTTCTCGATCGCTCAGCCATCGTAGGGTTCGTAGCTCCCTCCTCTGCCTTCGTCGCTCCTCCGCGCTCCGACTGTCACCCTTCGTCAAGCCAGTGCCTAGTGGCCACAATCTAAGGCAAGACTTTTTTTTGGCCAATTATATATTTATTCCATAATACCTCAGCTCTGGCAACAGAGTTCGTGTACTCGCGTGCCGTCGTCGTCGAAACAGTCGACGTTACATGGCAGAAGCAGAACTTTTTTTTTTTTGGGAAATTAAACTTCAATGCCACATACTAGTAATTTATTGCATTTTTCAATTGGGTTCCCGTAACTCAAGTTTGCAGATCCCTTCGTGTGCTTTCAAATGGCTGTATTACTTTCGACCAAAAAAAAAAAAGGCTGTATTACTGTTTGGTATACTTTCAAATCGTTTGGGAGTGGATTTATCATCATTTTCTTTATGTATTGTTTTGCCCAAACTGTTGCAAGTCATTCTTTTGCTTTGTTTCGTATTCTGATAATATCACCAGAATCATATGGAGGATCTGATGTGCCTAAGACATATCCTAGATGAGAGAACTATCATTGTAGCAAGTTTAGCTCTACATATTTTACATTGGCTTCACTTGCTTAGTGTGACTGTGTCATTGCCTCATTAGTATATTTTTTTTGCATTAATTAAGGAGTATTTTAAGGAGTATCAAATATATAGAGTACTAAATTATATATGATTATACGTTGGAATTTGTTTTATACCATTGCATTAATTATTTTCTAGTCAATTTCACTTTTATTATCTTGTTCAACATAATCAAAATTCTGAAGGAAAGATATTCCAAAAAAAAACAAAAAAAGGGAATAAAAAGTGAAAATAAATTTTAAAAGTACATAGGTTATAATCAAATCATAAATTCAAATAAAAATTCTTGAAAAATTCTCAAGGAAAAGTTATTTTTGAATATTGTCAAGGAAAACTGGTGCTTTTATGTAATATAAATTAATAAAATTAAATATAACGCCGACCCAACGAAACGCAGCACCCGGGATCCATTTTTCTTCGTCACGGACAAGCATACCGCACTTGTCGAGCTCACTGTTGGACGCCAGCGACCGTTGTTAGCCCTGCGTAGTTGTTCTCCAGCAAGATTTGAAGAAGCTTCGAACCCTAGGGTTCGGTCTACTCCCAAATCCCGGTGAGTTTGAATTGTTCAATCTGGCTTTGAACCTTTAACCGTATTCTGAAACACGGAAAAAAATCATTGGCTTATCAAATTCTCTATCGAGCCATGAAAAAGATTCAACAAAAGACAGAAACAAATCCACTATCTGTTTTACGTCAAGCAATACGTGGAGTATTTGAATTTGTTCCTGGCGTCATCTGTTGTCAACCCTGCGTTGGACGCCGTCGCAACTTTTCTTACTTTGTTTTAAAGTTTTTTTCATTTTAATTTGGCTTTGAATCTGGTCATGTAATTGTTTGAATATTGACGCTTTTGATTCTTCTTTTTTGCTTTTGTTTTTTCATTTTTAAAACTTTGATTACTAGTTTTTGCTTCAATAGTCTATTATAGTTCTTCCCTTTTCACTTTGATTACCGCTGACTTATATACTTTGGATTGTTTTGTTGTGCAATGTTGGATTTGTTTTGTATAGGTATTCTGTATATTAATCTCCTTATAATGTCATCAATTTATAAAATTCTCGGGGTATTTGTGATGCATGATCTGGTAAATGACTGGGCTCGAGTTGTATCTAACAATTTAGAAGGCTGAGTTTAAATTGTCATTATTCAGTGGCTTGGAAGTGTTGCCTGAATCAATTGGCTTCCCAAAGCATCTTTGTCAAAGTATCTGGGTAACAAAAATTAAAAGGGTATTATATTAATTATGCATGTTTCAAATATTTCAGTGGGGGAGGATGCCCCTACTGAGTGTCAAATAGTGATAGGTTCTGAAGTTTAGGATAAGGGAAGAGAGGGAAGTACGGATAAATAAGTATGAAGAGAGGGAGAGAGAAGTCTAGAAGCAGAATCTGAAATTCTAGAAGAGAGGGAAGGGAATACGTTATCTGAATAATACTTCATTCATGTCTCATGACATGAAACAAATACATAAGTGATGTTAATTGTCCAACATCATAACTGAAATAAGCAACACCTTAACTAAAATTTCACCAAGTCTTAGGATAGAAAATGAAAGTAACTGTCATAGAAAACACATAACACACACTATCTAAGAATTATTTCCCTTTCTCTTACTGGAATAAATCGGTAAAGGACTCTTGACTCTAACAAATATGTCTGCCTATGACTCCCACAGATGTAGAACTATTCAGCTGACATGGGTTTGGTTAACTGTTCTTTAGGAATTGGAATGAATATGACATTTAGTTGGTCTACTATGTGAATGTAAATGTACTTGCTAAGTTTTACCTATTTATTTGGTGTGTGGTTTCCGTTAACTATTCTTAAAGAATTTGAATGAACATGTCTTTTAGCTGGTCTATTTTGTTAATGTTATTATCATCTTGCCAAGTTTAATCTATTAGTTTGGTGTCAGGATATTTTGTAAGTGTCTGAAGTTTTCTTACTTGTGAAGGGGGTTGTATGATCTTTTGTGCATTGCAAATTATCAAATACTTTAAAACATAGATTTAATCCTGCGAGGCGTTTACGGCCTGTGTAAGTTTAAGCTTGAACTGGAGAGTTGAAGGCATACCGTCTATTGTTGCATAACTATTACAAGTAAAGAGACCACTAAAATGATGTTTGGCCCAAAGAAACCTCTTATCCTCATCTACAGTTGGGAGCTTGTCATTATTAAACAGTTCTGGATGCTAATTACCATTTACCATTTTTCATTTGATGGTGGAAAATATTTGTAACAGAGGAAGGGGGAGAGAGTGAGAAGGAGAAGGAGAAGGATGTAGAACAAGTAAAGGGGAGTGGGGAAAGAAGGAATAAGAGGAGGAAAGTTGTAGTGCATTAAAAAATTCTTTATTGCTAAATCAACGTCTGATTCTCTTAATTGTATTGCTGAGGGCTTTATATAGAGCCCTAGAGATAACTCCTAATAACTTTTTAAAACAGGATGCTAAATTGCAATCCTATCAATCGAATAATCATTTAAGCCTAATAAATGATTTTTTTTTTTTTTTGATAACGAATGTTAGTTAAGATAAAAAACAAGTAATTAAAATATTTGTTCCTATTTCCTTTGTTTATTGTTAAATGTAATGTAACAAGTAGTAATTAATAGTAACTCTTATTATTCTTCTCTTTTCCCACTATTATTATGTTTACCAATTCTCCTCTTGAAGAATTATCATTCATATGCGTTTTTTATTTAATTTTAGTGTAAAATAAGAAGACAGATGCCACTTTGTGTCTCTAAGGGGTTCAAGAGTGCAGAGCTTAATGTTTTTATTATTTCTGTATATTAATAAAATATTTCAACAAAGTTGTCATGATTGTTTATATTTGAACACTAGTTAATGCTTTTTTCAGAGATTTTATAGAAAATTACACGAATGGAGTCGTCCCAGAGTAATGTAACCACAGGAGGAAATGGTGGCAATGGGATGTTGATCCCTCAAACAAATGATACATCGTCTCCTGCATCATCTGCTGATGATTCTATGCAGAAGCTAAACCAGGTTATCAACTCCATTCAAAAAACGTTGGGCCTCATTCATCAGCTTTACCTGACTGTCTCTACCTATAATCCTGCCTTTCAAATGCCTCTCCTCCAACGCATGTACTTCTCTTCCATATTTTTCTTCTAATTCCATTTGTCTTATTTCATGTTTTTTACTATGGTTGTAAGGTTATATTGATCATATTTTACTTTAAATTCAAGCAATGGTCTTGTTCTGGAACTTGACAATATGATCAAATTGGCTGAGAAGTGCAACATTCAGGTTCCTATGGAGGTTGTCAAGTGAGTTCTTTGCCATTGAATGTTCTTGCTTAGTTTATTTAAGTTTATTTACATCCTAATGTAACCTTTTTATCGTATAACATTGTTTTTTATTTTGCTGCTGGATTTAGTTTAATTGATGATGGCAAGAATCCAGATGAATTTACAAAGGATGTAATAATGAACTGTGTTGCGAAAAATCAAATCACCAAAGGAAAATCAGATGCTTTGAAGGTTGAATCTAATTCTTTATATCTATGGATTTGGACTTCTTTCATTTTACATTTTGCATCCTCAATACAAGTTTCCCTAGTCTAACTTAGCGTTTGTGTTGGGAGCAGAGTTTTCGCAAGCATCTTTTGGAAGAATTAGAGCAAAACTTCCCTGATGAGGTTGAAGCTTTCAGGGAAAGTCGTGCTGCTACTGCTGCTGTAAGTATAATTTTCTTGGCCACACATATTTCAATTGTAGAACATAACATAACTTTCTGATTTTGTTCTCCGAGCTTGGTCACTTGTTATACCATTACAACTAGTTAGTCCATTAATCTGAGGAAATAGCAAAAAAGTGAAAGTGGGGCAGGGTGGTTGAGGCATATTTTACGGTCAATTCTACTACATGAATTTTGAATGTGAAACAGCGGCCTTGAAATTTGCAACAAGACTGATTTCTGGGACTAATTTATACCTGATCTGTTGAACTGAGCTGGTCCATACCTATCCTTTGCCTTCACTATCAGCCAAAGTAAATATGTGATAACAATAAAAATTGAAATTCACACGATAATATTAGAGACTAAGAAAATATATACTTTGGTAAGGCTAAGAATATATGCTTATGTTGTGCTTTATTCATAATAGGGGAAAGACTGTATAATGTGCTAAACAAACTATGAAGCAATAAAGAACACACAGCTTAGCCTATATTTACAATCAATTCTACTACCTATTCTCAACTAACCAGATTCTCTGTACCTCACCTGCAAGCTTTTTCTAACCTAATCCTTGCTTTCTGTGTAATTGGTCTACCCTCTTGAATCCACAATACATGGGATCAACTCTCTGTCCATCCATTCAAGTATAATGCAACACTAAAAGAACTTGTCCTCCCAGACATAAGTATCCAAAGCCTCCCACACTCTTCCACTCTTTTCCATATCACCATCTTGACACTAAAGAAAACTACAAGAAGCTATAGATTGTGAGCAAGGATTTCAAGGATGCTAGAGACCAAACCATACTTAAAGAAAACTAAAACAAAATGGAAAGAAACCACAAGCACATAACTATGTGTTGCAAAATCAACTGGTTTTCAGCCTCTGTTCTTGACTCAAAACAAAGTAAAGAAGCTCTTATCTTTGTTAATAGATGTGAACCTGGGGCAATATCAGTCCCTCTTGCTCTTTTCTTTTTTTCCTGGTTGTGTTCGAGTTCATGTTCTCTTTCTAGCTTCCTGTTCTGCTCTCTCTTTTTTTCACGCTCGGCCTCCTCTTTCTTTTTTAATAAACAATACACAATGAAATCAAACCTTTTTCTCCAGAATTGCACCGTTCAAATAAGCAAGTAATATGTAAATACTGGTTCTGTGAGCAAAATATAACTTCTAACTACTGAAATCTTCACCAGCAAGCTGTGAAACCAACAGCATCAGTGGCAATCAAAAAAAAAAAAAAAAACAGATGGCTGCAAAGAAACAAAATGATTTAGAGTTTATGGTTGTAGTATAGTGGTGAGTATTTCCTCTTGTCACATGGCTGACTCAGGTTCGATCTTTGGCAACGGTGCCACTTGAAGGAGCATGTCGGCTTATGCCTTGGTAACTTATTCAAAATTAAGCCAAGGATTGCAGTAAAAGATACAATCCCGGATCGTCTCTTGAGGAGCCTTTTATTAACTACATAGGAATTAAGTGCGATGATTGGCATGAAACAAGTTAAAAAAGATTTGAGCTTTTTATCTATCAACTAGGTTGTAAGAAAATATGAATGCCTAAACTACAATATTTTTGGATATAAAATGGGTAGGTGCATGGAAATGGATGAAGTGAATCTCATGAAAATGACTTGTAAAGGCAATCATGGTTCAAATAATGATAATGAGAGTTCAATTTGCTAGCTTAGTAAAAAATGACCAAAACCCTTTGAGCTAGCTTGAATTAGATTGACTAAACACTTCTATACCAGGCAAGATTTAACCCCTCTAACCAAAACTCAATACAAAACACTAGCAATTGCAATCAAAGTTTCTCAAAATACTAAACCCCAAACATCTTTGAGTCTAGTGCATTAATCAATGATTATTCCTAGACCTAGAAAATAATCACTTCTTAAAGCACTATTAAAAACCACTTTGTATGCAATTTGTGCAATCACTGAGTTTTTTAAAATATTCAACCCCATCAACCGGTGAGTCTAGCATCAAAAGAAAGGAACTTTTACTCTTAAGATGCTATTAAGCCCTCTTAGTGTGTGATTGTGAATTAATTAATGCAATTGGTTCAATGCAATTTCAAAATCAACTCAATATCTAAACAATACCATGGAAGACAATAGAAAATCGATGGAATTACATTTAAACATATGTAAAACTACATATATTGATGAGCACTAAGTTTAACATCAACTAATCCAAATCACAAATAAATCCAAACTAAGTACTTAATCAAGTAACAAAGGTCTAGCAACATAAATACAACCTCAAAAACTGAAAATCATAGTTACAAAGCTAAACAAACGGATTAAAACATAAAACTCCCCCTTGAAGCTTGGAAACTCATCACCATCCTCAAGAGTTGAAGCTTCTAGCCACAAACTACCATTTGCACAGCTCGACCGAACACATTCAAAGCCTCAACCGTGGCAAAATAATGGAAGGATGAAGTGATTAATAGATGCTTAATGGCATGGAAGAAGAGCAATGATGAGACAGAGAAGGTGATGGTGTCGGTAAAAGAAGAGAGAGGAACAGAAGAAAATTATGACTGGGTGGAGTGGATTAAAGGTCGCCATCATGGAAGCCAAAGGTGAGGATATTGGCGGTGGACGGCGAGCTTGAAGGAGGCGATGGATTAGATCAAAAAGTTGGAGGCCGAGAATTTGATGGGGTCTCCTCTGGTCAGAATACTCACCAGAAATCACAGAGGAAGGATGAGGTAGAGACTGGCGCGGTGGAAGAAGATGATGGCGATGAAGGTCTGGTGGTTCGCGGCCGAGCTCTGCTTCCCTGATCTTGTCTCTGCTTCTCTGTCGTGTCTCAACTCTGAAAGTCTCCTCCTCACGTTGCCAGCAATGATGGAGGTGAGAGTGGTGGTCACTGATGATGGAGGTGGACGGAGCTAAAGAGAGTGAAGGTTGAAGATTTGGTCTTTGAACTTGCCACGACGCTTCCCTTTAAATTTGTGGTGTCGAGTTGAAGAAGGTCTGATTTAGACCTTTGTTTTGACCTGGGACTAAACTATAAAAATTCAAAATTTTGTTTGTAAATTGTAAATTTTAAAATGTGTGGGCTTAAAATGTAATTTTTAACAACTGTGGACCCTTTTCTGTAATTTCCCCAATCATGAAAAATATTAATTCTGCCCCCAATTGACATTTGCCAAATTATCCAAATTTCTTCTAAAACACCTACAATGCAAGATTAAGCATAAGGTAGCATCAAAAGTCCAAGAAATCATTTGCATGGTTAATTAATAGATTATAAGCATGTTTGTTTCAGCTTATAAAAACTTATAAGTTGCTTTTTACGTAAATCGAGACACAACTCCTCTCACATACTTACTTCGGATACCGTAAATCACTATTAAAAAGCAACTTATAAGCAATCGAATCGCTCAACCAAACATAACATATGACTATTTTACCCTTAATTAGACTTAATTTAATACAGATGTGTCTAACTCAAATTAGTGCTTAATCATAAAACAATGGCTTAGGAAATACATTTAATTCCCCAAATTAATCATGAAAAAGCATATCAAAATATGGTTCAATCAAGCTCTAGGAGGGGTGCCTGATTATATGATTGGTTGAGATCCATTAAAATGCACCACATGATGCTCAGAGCTTTGGTGTAGAGACTCTGCATCCGTTATCAAGATGAAACATATAAATCCAATATGTATTAAGCATCTTGTAAATATATGTAATACAAAGGTCTCTCTAAGTTTTGGTGAAGTTATTTACCAATTGATCATTTGAGCGTAATAATTCAACTAGGCAAAATTTTCTTATTTTCTTAATTAGATGCCTCAATCTTAATATGCTTGGCTCTTCTTTGGAAAGTGAAGTTGGAGGCTATGGTTAGGGTAGCTTTGATTATCATAAATGAGCTTCATCTAACTTGGGAATTTTTAACCAAGTTATTAGCTCTGGTCCAGTATGGTAGTAAATATAAAGAAGGATTGAAACAGATGACTATTTCTGTCTGGTCATGTTATGAATTTTTTCTATATACCTCTTGAATGTTATTAATGTGTTAACTCACATTTTTTTTTGTCCTGCAGTGTTAACTCACATTTAGATCTAGTATTCAAGTGAACGGATTTTAATTTGATTATATGTACATGTAAACATACACAAAACCTATATTTAAAAGTTCCTAAATGTTATTTGAGCCTATTTTTGTATATGATAGTTGATTAATTCGGGAGGCAAATTGGGTACTTAGTTAATGCCAGGGGGGGGGGGGGGGGGGGGCTACACTGTGGGCACTGGTCAATGAGGTCTTAGAGATTTAAAATACTAAACTTTATCTCACAATAAAAATACTAGAAATAAAATTTTAAAGTTTTTATGTTATGTAATTGCCATCAATCTGAAGCTTGTTGCTCTTATGCAGGAGATGAAACGTCTGGCACAAGCACAGAGTGCATTACCCAATGGAGATGTGAGAATTAGAACGGAGCATTAAAGTGATCTCAACTTTGTTATATCATCAGGTAATCCTTTGGTCATGTGTGTAAATGGTCCAGCTTAGCCTATAAAATAGTCCATATAATGAAGTTTTACACGATCACACTATCTTTGTATCACAAGTTCTATATTGTCAATTATATGTCTCAAATAATCTCCTACGATTTTTATTTGTTGGCTTCCATTATTTGGATTATATGTCTTGGTATTAGCTAGATGGCGGCTTTAGATAGGAAACAATGTTTCCAAAGTCTAGAAATTACTTGCAAAATGAAATGAAATGAAATGGAAAATAAAATAGAATTAAAGTTGATTTTATGGATGAGAAATGGCTGTTGTACAATTATGCACCTTGCTTTCTCAGGTTCCATGTTGTTATGTACTGGCCCGGATTTAATTTTCGGATATACAAAGATAACAGTAATGGATAGATATGTTGCCTATTATCTGGTAATTCATAACTTGTTATGCATGTGTAGATATTTTTGTGGATGGATAGGAATGCAAATGCAACTGCAAGAGTACGATTTGTCATTTGTACACACGTTGACACGTGCGCATGTATTTACAGATAAAATATTACCTTTTTGGTTCTAAACATAAGACATAGTTGATTTTTTTTTAGAGTGATTAAGGAAGTTAATTAAATTATTTGAAAATATTTATATTTGTCATTTTTTCTTTAAATTATTTTGCTTAACTTAAAAACTGATAAAAGTATACACAACATATGATATGATTAAGTAATTTATTTAGTTTCTTTAATTTATAAAAAAAAAATCAATTATGTCTTATATTTAGGATAGGAGGAGGGAGTATATCTGAGTAATTTTTGATAAAAATTAAATTTTACTAATTCTCTATTTTGTCATCTTTATTTTCCTCTTGCTTCGTGATATTCACCTTAGATCCTCACAATATTTCTTATTGTTCATTTTTTTTATAAAAAAAATTCCCTTTATTTCTTCTTTTTATCATTTTCCTGTAAAATAGAAAAAGATGAGTAAGTATTTATAAAAGAAGACTTACTTTTTATCTTGATTGTTAAATTGAAGGAGAAAAGTATATAAAAAATAAATGTTAATGCATAAAACCTTGCGTATCACCTCAAAGAGCTTCCTAGTTCTTTCCTTATCTGCACATTAAGAAGAAATTAACCTGAATATAGGAGTTACAAGCCTAAAAGGAAACTTAAAAATTGGGGTTGCAAGGAGTTCCTTCATTTTCTTGTTCTTAATATAAAATATAATAGATTTTTTTAAAGATTAAGAAAATTAAATAAATTACTTAAAAATATGTACATTTAACATTTTTTTTAAAAACTAATTTACCTAACTTATGAAATAATTTATAATCTAATCATATATAAAATATGTTATGATTAAATTTATTTAGTTTTCTTGATTTTTTTTTTTAAAATCCAACTATTTAATTTTTTTAATTTTTTAAAAAAAAAACGAACTAGATATTATATTAAGAACAAGAGGAGGTACTTTAAAACCAAGCCCACCATAATCTAAATTATTTTAAACCCTGAACAGTCTATACTGTAATATGCTATGACAAAATGATTAAATTTAAAAAATGAGATTTCCCGTAATTCATTTTGTGATTTTATTCTTTGGATGATGCTCAACGACCGTATGACTTTGGTTAGTTTTGGAATTTTATATTTCAGTCTCTGATGACTTCTTTTAATAAACTAATTAAGGATAATTAACTTGCAAGTCCTTATCATTTTAATCAATTTTTAATTAGGTCCCTATAGTTTCCTTTTTTTTTTATTAGGTCTTTATACTTTCACTTGTTTTTAATTAGGTCCCTACATTTTTTTTTAATTTATATCAGGTCCTTATAGTTTCACATGATTTTTAATCGGGTTCCTATAATTTTTTATTTATCAATTTAATTTAGGGAGAATATCATTTAGATCCCAAACAGGTGAAATAATATATTGACAAGTCTCTAACTTATCAATGATGGTTCTTTCACTTGTCGATGATAGCTCTTCACTTATTAATGAATACTTTTCTGATATTATTTTTTATGGTTGGGACATTAATGATATTTTTTCTTAATTTAATTTTAAATAAAAAGTATAAATAAAATATAAATTTTAATAATTAATTTAATTCAATAATTATATAAGTTAAATATAATTAATATAATAAATTCATATATATATATATATATATATAAAATATAATTAGAATAATTCATTATAATTATATTTTTATAAAAATGTATTACTATGATTCCAAATTTATAATTATAAAAATAAATAAAAAATATAACTATAAAATAAATAATATAAATATATGTTTGGTTAAAAAATTTAACGATTGTTAAAAAATATTATAATAAGTTACTATTTATAGATTATTATTATTTATACAATGATATTTGAAAAATATTATAATTAATAATGTTATATTTTATATTTATAGAAGAATATTATTAGAGTTTATAGATTAAAGAATAACAAGTTATAGGGACCTGATTAAAAAATAAATGAAACAATAAGGACCTAATAAAAAGAAAAAAACTATAAGGACTTGATTAAAAATAAATAAAAGCATAAGTACCTGATAAAAAGCAAAAAAATTATAATGATCTAATTAAAAATTGATTGAAATTATAAGGGGATGCATATTAATTTTCCCAAATAATTAAAATACTTATATATTCCATGTCATCAACACCAACTATCATTTATTTGGATGACATGACACATTAGCCAATTTTAAAAAATTGAGAAGAATGAACCACCGTTAAATTTAAGGACAATTTTAATGGCATGGAAGTCAATTGTCAACATATGAAAGTTGGGTCTCTGTTTTAAATTTCTAAAGATAAGAGAGATGATGCGAAACACACCTATAGTTTAGGGAGGTTTTCTATATTTTAGTCTAAAATAAATTAAATATTTATAAATTTAATCTATGTCCAACATCACTTATTTTCCAAAAAAAAAAAAAAACGCTATTCCAATCATAACTATAAATATACATGCAGGCATTCAATATACAGATCCGAATCTTCTTTTAATTTAATGTACCAATTAATGTCGTAATTTATTAGGAGATTTTCTTCCCAAGAATAAGTCTTCCATTTCGCCTATATAAAGCACTGGTTGGGAACATTTTCTCATCAGAACAAAACATGGGGATGTCTTCTGTTAAATTGATGTTCTTATTGGCTCTTTTGATAATTGCATCAAGTAAGATTCTAGCTTTCTTCTTCATTTCTATGTTTCGCTATAATGTGTTCAATGCGAATTTCTCGTGCATTTACGAATCTATGTTCAATACTTCAAACTAACTGCCAAAAAATATTTTATTTCATCGAAAATATTTTAAAAAACAAATTAATTTAATTCTTTTTTTACCCCATTGTAAAGCATTTTTGGGAAAATTGAATTTAGGTCCCGGATAAAAAAAAATAATATAAAATGGTCATTTGAAATCTTAAAATTGCATTTAAGTCTCGTGAGACTTTTTATAAGAAATTTCAATTCCATTAATAAGTATAGGGGCGTCTACTGACAAGTCCATGGGTGCTTACACTGACAAATACATAGGCGTCTATTAACAAGTCCATAAACATTTGACAATTAAAACTTATTATAAAAAAGTCTTACGGGATTTAAATACAATTTTAAAATTTCAAAAGACTATTTTATTATATTTTCTCTTATTCGGGATCTAACTGCAATTTTTCACATGTATCGTCTTAATAGAGACAATCTTATTCAAGGTTTTGCCACTTGTACAAGATCTATTATTTGTCTCAGTACACTATACTATTAGGTCACCAAGAAAAGGAACGTACTCATCAGAATGTCCCAAATAATAAATGAATAACATGAACTTACTTTCATTTTCTGCATTAAAACTTATTGTTGCATGCTGCTAACTTGTAAAACTTGCATATTTATTTGTGCTGTATTGTATACAGATGTGACCGCAGAAAGCGAAACAAAGGGGACTGTGGTAAAGTGCGTTGGATGTCCATGCCCTTGCGACGATAGACGTGGATGTACTTGTCCAGTGGTTGAGCCTTTGGAAATGCAGGCCAACAGCCAATTTCCTGGAACTAATAATAATAATGGCTAGAAACATATATGATATATTCATTATGTGTTCTGGAAAAACAGAAATATTCATTATGGGACAATCAATTATATATGTCCCTATGAGAATATTATGTAGTAACATGTTCAATAAATAATAAATATTTCCCCAATATCATGTGTGATAACACTGTTAATTTACGCGTGCTTTTGAAATGCAAACCATATTGTGTATCACTCGGAAATATGTATAATTGATTCAATTTATAAATATAATTATATAATAGATATTAATATCAATTTATTGATATTGATGTTGAGAGACTCAATTTATACTTGATGAAAAAAAGATAAATTTTTCAGGAGCCTCCAGAAGAATTGAAGCTTGATATAATAACCTATATTATTTAGATTTGATTTAAATAACAAAAATATAACTTGCTTTTTTTCAATCTAAAACATGAACAAAACAAACTAATCGAAGACTTCATGAAATTGATGCATAGCATGAGAATACTGTTTACAGGCTTACCACCGACCATACCTAACATTTTTGTGATTATTAATTAATTGTTTTTTTAGATTTGATTAAAGGTTAAAGTGCTTGGGAAATCAGAGAAACGCAATGAAGATAACATGTAGAATCAATATGATATAGGCTCTTTTGCACCCGATATTTGATTATGGTGCCAACACCACAGAAAGATTATGAGCATTTTTGTACATTAACAAAAATATGTATTAAAAAATTAACAAAGTTTTAGAGGAGTTGATGGAGATAACATTTTTGCTCCATTTCGAAAATTTCTTGTGTTGTTTTGAACCCAAGGTTTGATTATGGCGCCAATGACATTTAAAAAAATTAACGCGTATTTTTATATCTTTACCCATTTTTAAATGCACTACGATTGTCACATCCCAAATTTTGAAAATTGGGTATCACCTCACTGATTTTTAGAAGCTTAATGATTTTTAGAAGCTTAAAACTCATACCTTGAAATTTTATATTTTGACAATAAACTTCTGCGGTTAAATTTAATATTTTGTCATTTCAAACCCGTTTTTCCTAATTGAGCAATAGGCCATATGATCATAATAAATGACGGTTGGCATTGATGACATGGAACGTTTAAGTAATTTAATTAATTATTTTATTAAACGAATAAATAATGAAAGATTGAAATATAAAACTTCAAAACTAAACCGAAATCATTGCCTCCAAATCAGGCTTCATGTAGCAAAGCATGCCCCCAAAGAGCTTCCTTCCTTATCTGCACATAAAGAAGAAATTAACCTGAATATAAAAGTTACAAGCCTAAAAGCAAACTTAAAAAAAAAAAAAAGAAGGGGAAAATCACTTAAAAAGAACTTTAAAAATGTTAAAAGACAAATAGATGTTTTGAATATGCATAATTCCAAAGAGATGTTATGGCATGATTCGTTCTTTTGAAAATTAAATGAAATGATAGAATTGGCCCTCTGATTGAAAATGAAAAGAATCAATTGAGAAAGAGAATGGTGGTACGAAG
This sequence comes from Inga oerstediana, assembly GCA_963210345.1. Classification (NCBI taxonomy): domain Eukaryota; kingdom Viridiplantae; phylum Streptophyta; class Magnoliopsida; order Fabales; family Fabaceae; genus Inga; species Inga oerstediana. Next base: position 68,818,413 of record OY723403.1, read on the forward strand.
AGGGTAGCAACGGAGGGAAAAGCAGAGTTGGAGCTGTCCAAAGGAAGTAAGGTATGTCATTTTTTACTCCAAAATGTTCTTCTGATCCCTTGACAAGTCGATCCTAAGCATGAGTTTTTTTGGTCTTCGTTTGGGTGGGCAATGTTTTTGTGTAGCTAGGTATTTTTCTTGGAGTGAGGTGAATGTTGATGATGCATGGGTGAAGGTGGAGGGAGGTTGCGATCGGATATAACGTGAGTTTGAGGTTTGAGGGTGAAGAAAAAAAGAAAGTGGATTTTGTAGGAAATCGTTTATTTGAAGTTAAGAATCCCTAATGTGAATTTGTGAAAAGTGAAGTGGGCTTTTAGTTTTGTTTTTGGAGAACTGATGAACTATACAAGTTGATGAACTGTTCTTTTGCTGATTTATTTCTTGCAGGGAACTTAACAAAAATGGATGAAAATATATGGTCAAGTTGTGTAAAGAAGTTGTTTTGTTATTTTCATGTAGGAGAAAAATTTGTAACTAATAATGAAGGTGAAGTTAAATATAATGGAGGTAGTGTGAAGGTAGAAAAATGATAAAAGATTGGATAAGACTTGAAGATTTAAGGGAAATCATATGAAGATGGACAAATCATGATGTGAGTAGTTGTGTCATTAAAAATACAGCTAGGTTTGATGAGAGGACATTAATTGATCTTGATAGGGAAGGTGAAATTGAAAATCTATTTGGGTACAATGAAATTAGTGCGCATGTGTTTGTATCATATAAAGAGATGAATGAACATCTACCAATGAATGATACATGTGTAAGTTGATAAAAATTTTCTGATGTTAGAAGTTGTTATTTTCTATTGAAATGTTGGTAATCATTTATCAAATGTTGTAATTATTTATGCAGAATTGAGATATTCTTGCAACTATCACCAAAAGCAAAGGTATCTCCCATGAGTCATGGCATTAATGATCGTGAGCCTGTGTCTTATGAAATTGGTGGTGGGTGTCTAATTTATGAGGGTGGTGTTGGACCACATGGAAGTCAAAGTAAGGGGTGTAGAGAATGAACAGACACATGTTAGTGAGATGAGCTATTTGAAATGATCACTAATTTCTGGAGCAGGTCAGCATTTTCCACATGCAAATGCATTCAGAGAAGCTTTGTAAGGAACAAAGGTACCTTGTTCTTTCTCAATTTCCCACAAGTGTTATCTAAAAATCAATAATTCCCAAACCAAGTAAGCTATTGCTCAACTTTGTCAGGAACAAAGGTACCTTGTTCTTGAGGATTGATTATGCAACTTCAATTAGTAAAAGGTAAAAGTTAGTAAACTACTTCAATGACCAATCCAAGGTAAATTGCTTACAAACTAATATAATAGTTTGTTTTAGTATTTTTAACAATCATTGTATGTAATATGGATCAGAAACTCAAACTATGAGATATAAATATGAAAATAAGGGCTTATTGATATGAAATCTCAACCCCTACAACTTTTGTTAAGGAGTTGCATGACCCACAAATGTTACCAGAAGAAGGGGGTCGCCGAGATACCACATCGAGATGTGAGTTGTATGGACCTTTCTAGTCTTGCCTAGTTTTCTTTGCCATCATTGAAGAAACCGTCATGGAGAAGAGGACTTTGTTCAAAGGATAAGAGAAAAATATATGAGGGTATTTACGTCATTTCCTTTAGATTTTAAAAAGGATAAATCAGGCCCTCGCATCTTATATAAATATTGAAATTGGAAGCATCTCTATGTATTTTTCTATATTTAAAGTGCTTTATCTGGGATTTTCCCTTAAAAATATTAAAAAGATAATAATTTAATTCCTATTCTTGCCATATTGTCACTATTACATATTTGAGCTTTTATAACACCTAATATATAACAGTTATAGCTAATAAATGCTAGGAATGTCGAGGAGGAGTTCGTGCAAGGATACATAGTACTTAAAAGTAACGGTTAATTATGCGCACCATCATGTATTTAGAGGCGGAATTTGTGAAAGTATAAAATAATGGTTGAAGTTAATAACCACTATTTATTTAGTAATAAAAGTGACGGTTCTTTTGAAACAATCGCCATGTAACATTTACAAATGATTAGACTTCCAACCTCTTATATTAGCAAAGACAAAACATAATAGCCTTAAAAAACAACCGTCATCTAATTCTCCAAAGTCATAACTCATCATAACCCTTCGTAATACTATTAGACCTTCACAAGTCATGACTTATCATAACCCTTCGCAATTCATTATACCTCTATTTAAACTCAACTATTCCTTATGATTCTTACTACTTTTCTTTATCAGCTTCCTCCTTCTCTATTTCAACATCTTAAGATCCCAGGGAACTCCTTTGCCACCACTACCCGCTCCTTTACATCCCCATCCTCCATAAATGTCTCAAGTATTGAGGATCCTAACTATGTTGCCCCCTTTGCCATAGCTGGTGCCTTCACCCTCTCCACCAATCCATCTATTGCGCCAAATTATGAGATGCATGGTAGAAGAGAGAAGAGTATTAGGGAAGGATCTTGTTGTCATGAAGGAGGTTCACAAAGAAAATTAAGAGAGAGGGGAGAAAATTAAGTGCTCTTTTCTCTTGTGTCATATCACCATTTGGCTCAAAGATGGATTGGCGAATGGGGCAGAGGCGCAGGCAATGGTGGAGGGGGCGATGTGGTTAGTTCTTGAGGTACATAACGATTAGTAAGTAAAACCCGTCACTTAATAGAAGTCCAAGCAAATAAATAAGGTGGTAAACAATAACCATCATACTTTATCTCACAACAATTACGATTGTTAAGAAAAACTTATCAAAAAGCAATAAACACCATGATGGTTTGAAACATTTGCCCTTCCCCACACTGATGATAATACTTTGACCAGCCTTCATCTCCCTCCTTCGATGATGAGGATAAGGATGAGGAAGAGGAAGAAGAAGAGGAGGATAAATAGGATGATGAGAATGGTAGTGGTCCTTATTGTCCTATACATCCTTCTTGTCCCCATCCTCATCCTCATTCTCATCATCAGAGGAGGGAGAAATAGTTCACGGTTATTAATTAAGAATTGTAAAGCATTTTTGCCAGTATACTCAACGGTTCTAACTTCTAAGTTAATATTGTGGTTTATTATGCAATTAATAGTAGACACCAATAAATTTAAAAAAATTTAAATACATAATGGTTATTAAACATTAACCATTGCTATTTATAAAATATTATCATTAATACTAAGAGACGTGACGGCTCTATAATCCACAAAACACTCTCTATATAAACATCTGAAAATTGAATTCCACTTTTTTACTGCACTTCCATTTCAACTTCTCTAAGAAAATTTTTGATTCAACAAAACATCATGGATAGATGCAAGAGAACTTCTAATTCATCATTTTTTAAAAAACCAAAAGATGAATTCCTTCTACCAACAAGCATTGAAGGTCTCATCCACGCTACCTATGAGCTCTATTAGATAGTCCAGGTATACTTGTGGGACCAAGGATGCATAGACTCGTGCTTGAAGGAACTTACCTCTCTCATTCGCTCTTTGAACAAGAAGGTGGACAAGTTACTGGAGAATCGAGAATCTGATGATGCATTAGATTCTTAAAATAGCTCCACAACTTTTTATTTCTATTTGCTATTTACTTTGTCTCTATTTCTTTTTGTAAAATTGTGGTTGCATAATTAACCACCAAAATGCAAACAAATATATACGTCACGGTTATTAAGTAAAAACCGTCACTTATTAGAATACCATGTACATACATCATATTTGTACTTTGTAACCATCATAAATAGTCTCATGAGAATGATGGTTCTTATGGCAACACCATTATGACATGTTAGAATAATAACATAATGGTTTCTCTTCAATAACAATCAACTAAATAGTCCAAACCTTTCCCCTTCCCCATACTCATGATGAGAATACTCTGTGTTTCTTTGTTCTTGGATGATATGCACAAGAACCAAGTATCATTTTATTACCCACCACTGTGCGTGACTACTCCTCTTCTACTTCTAACTTGTGCAATGATAGTTTAAACCGTCACTTCCAATCTATATTAACTCCTAATTTTCTATTGTTTATCATACTATTTCTTATTTGTCCTCCTCTATTCTTTCAATTGCCAAGATAAAATGCCATGAAAACTAGCTAGAAAATCCATGCCCAATTTGTTTTTTAAAAATAACATATCTCATGTTTATTAACTAATAACTATGATATAGGTAATAAAATAGCTTACAGTTATTAACAAAGAGCCATAATAAATATAAACAAATAAATAATAGTTTTATCTATACAACCATTATGTAAAGTCTTTGGCACGAAAACCTAAAAAACCCTACCCTTCGTCTTCTATTTAAACGTCTGAAATAGAACACACTTGACACTTAGTCTATTCAAACAAAACCCTCTAATATCATAACCCTAGTACTCCCACTAGTACAAAATCTGTCATTTAGACCGGTTATAGACGGATAAGGTTTAAAATGTATCACTGGTGGCATTTTTGTAATTATAGATAACTTCAGAGACCGGTTCCGAGGATATCAGGTCTTAAAGATATTATTTAGACCTCATTTATGTTTAACCGGTCTTAAAAGGATAAAATCATAAAAATAAATACACTTTTTAGACTAGTTATTTCTATAACCGGTCTAAATAAGCAACCCGTAATTATTTTTTTTTTAAATTTTTAAGACCGATTTTATATTATAACCAGTCTAAAAGTTGAAACTTTTTAGACCGGTTGTTTTAAAAAATGGTCTAAAAATTACTTTTAAGACTGGTTATTCTTAAAAACCGGTTTTAAAAGTGCGTGCCCTAATTAAAATTTTGCTCTTTTCTTCCTCCCTCCGAATTATAGCTTGCTCTCTGAACTCATTTTTCCCTGAAATATCTTCAACGGTGTTCTTGTTCACAACTCTGCCATTCTTTTTCTCTCTAAATCTGGAGCAATCTTTCTCTCTGAACATAATATCTCACAATCTAACCAACAGTGTTCTTTTTCCTAATCTTATTGGCATCATTGGGCTAGGTCTATATTACCAGAGGAAGAGTCACTACCCATATACCTTGCCACTATCCATATGGAGTGACAAGAGTTTTTCAGAAATGCTTGAGGCTTTTAAGGACATGCTTCTAGATGATAATGCGTTGCCTTATCGATACTATGATGCTAAGAAAATACTGTGTCCACTAGGGATGAAGTATAAAAAGATCCATGCATGCCCTAATGATTGCATATTGTATAGAAAAGAGCATGAAGAGAAGGAGTAATGTTCGATATGTGAAACTCTAAGGTATAAATTAAATAACGCCCCCACAAAAGTATTGTGGTATCTACCAATCATACCAAGGTTCAAGTACTTGTTTGCCAATGAAATTGATGCCAAAAATTTGATATGGCATGCGGATGAGAGGATTTCTGATGGAAAGCTTTGACATCCAGTTGATTCTTCTTAATGGAAGAAAATCGATCAATTATTTCCTAGCTTTGGTGAAGAACCTATGAATCTTAGGCTTGGTCTTAGCACAGATGGCATGAATCCTTATGGTAGCCTAAGCAGTATACATAGTTCATGGCCTATTCTGTTGGTAATTTACAACTTATCTCCTTTGTTATGCATGAAATGGAAGTACATTATATTGTCTATGTTGATTTTGGGACCAAAGCAAGTCATAAATGACATAGATGTTTACTTAGAACCCTTGATCAAAGACTTGCAAGAGTTGTGGGATGAAAATGTTGATGTTTTTGATGCGAACAAGAAGGAAGTTTTTAAAATACGAGCCATGATCTTTAATACTATAAATGACTTCCCTGCATATAGAAACTTGTTAGGATATAGTGTTAAAGGGCATAAAGCATGTTCGATTTGTGAAGAGGGCTCATGCTTCCATCAACTTCAATATGGAAGAAAGATGGTTTATCTTGGCCATAAGAGATTTCTTAGACGGGCCCACCCATATCGTAGATTAAAGAAAGTTTTTTTCTTATGGAAAAGAGTTTGAAGATGCTCTGAAGGCATTGACTGGGGAGCAAGTTTATGAAAAGGTGAAAAATATTAATGTTATCTTTGGTAAGACTACAAAGAGTAGTAATGAAAAAAATAAATGGAAAAAGAGGTCTATCATCTTTGATCTTCCATATTCGCCCAATCTTGATGTGAGACATTGTATTGATTTCATGCATGTGGAGAAAAATGTATGTGATAGTATTATTGGGACACTGCTCAACATATAAGGTAGTTCTAAGGATGGCGTGAAGGCAAGCTTAGATTTGCAAGAAATGGGAATATGAGAAGACTTGCATCCAAGGCTATATGGTAAGAGAACTTTTTGTCCTCCAGCTTCTCATACTTTGTCTAAGGATAAGAAAAGAAGTTTTTCTGACTGTTTACATGGCATCAAAGTTCCCTCAGGGTATTCTTCAACTTTTAAGAAGCTTGTGTCGATGAAAGACTTGAAGTTAATAGGGCTAAAGTCTCATGATTGTCATGTATTAATGCAAGAACCACTCCCATTAGCTATTCTAGGCATTGTCGAATATGATCTTCAACATATTTTGACTAGAATTTTTTTCTTCTTCAATGTTATTTGTAGTAAAGTCATTAAGATGGAACTAGAAAATGAAGGATATCTAATCTTGTGGCATCTTGAGAAGCCTTTTCTTTCTACTTTTTTTTACATTATGGTACATCTAGTGAGGGAGATCAAGTTATGTGGCCCTATCTATTTACGATGGATGTACCCAATTGAAAGAACTATGAAAATCCTAAAAGGGTATGTGAAGAACCCTAACTGGCCTAAAGCATCTATTATCTAGAAATATGTTTCTGAAGAAGCCATAGAGTTTTGTCAATATTACTTGTCAAATGTAAGACACATTGGACTTCCTGAACAACATGATGAAGAAGGGGGTAGACATGGGGCTTCAGTAAAGAATATGGAACCTGATGAATTGCAACAAGTCCACTTGTACATCTTGAATAATGTTGATGAAGTTTAAGATTACATTAATGCTCATAAAGAAACTGTACAGAAAGGAAATAGTCGAATGACTGAATAAAGGTTAATTATGGAGCATAACAAAATTTTTGCACATTGGTTTAAACAAAAGGTTAATGGAGAAGAATGTGTTTTTGATACAATTAAATGGTTAGCACGTAGTCCTGAGGTTGATGTCATAAGTTGAACTTCATTTGTGATCAATAGTTATACGTTTTACACGAAGTCCCTAGATGATACGAGCACCGTCCAAAATAATGGTGTTATGTTAGTGGCTGAATCTATGCACTTCTCTAGTTTGAAAGATAAGAACCCTAGATTGGCAGCTATACCATATTATGGTGTTATTGAAGAGATTTGGGGTGGTTGATTATGTTAAAATTAAATTTTCCATTTTCAAATGTAAGTTGGTTGATGTCAACAATGGTGTGATGATCGATCAATTAGGATTTACATGAGTTGATCTAAATAGTAGAAGTTGTAGATATAAATCTTTTATTATGGCATATCAGGCGAAACAAGTATTCTACATTACCAATCAGGCAAATAAAATATAGTTTGTAGCTCTCCAAGGAAAAAGGGTAATTGATATTAATAAGGAAAGTCTTTCAATGAATGATGTTCTTGAGACTCCTTTTTCTAGGGGTCTTCAAGAAATAAATGAAGAAGATGAAGTAGATAATGAACACGGTACAATAAACGATCATTATGAAGGGATATTGGAGGACATCCCTTTATAAAACTACTTCGAAGGTTAGCTAGCTAAAGTAATTATCATGAATTATATTTGAATTATGCACATAGTTATTTTATATATAAAACTACTTTTTTGTTGTCGTCACAGGAAAATGAAGAATTTGAGGTGTCCTAGCTAGTGCATATGCTCCGGAGCCAGCTAGTGATCATCGGGGATGGATTACTGTCTACTGTGTTCTTTCTCAGTAAATATTAATGTGTTGATTTTCAATGATTTATTGTTGTTGCTTATGTGGGATGTGGGATGTAGGAAGAATGATGTAAGTTACACCTATTGAAATTATGTTTTAGAATGCTTGATGAAACAAGAATGTGCAAGAGAAGGATTTATTTTAGGAAGAATGATTTATTGTTGTTGCTTCTGTGGAATGTGAGGTGCAGGAAGAATGATTATTGTCTATTGTGTTTTTTCTCGGTAAATGTTAATGTGTTGATTTTCAATGATTTATTGTTGTTACTTCTGTGGAATGTGGTATGTAGGAAGAATGATGTAAGTTACACCTGTTGAAATTATGTTTTAGAATGCTTGATGAAACGAGAATGTGTAAGAGAAGGATTTATTTTAGGAAGAATGATTTATTGTTGTTGCTTCTGTGGAATGTGAGGTGCAGGAAGAATGATTACTGTCTACTGTGTTCTTTCTCGATAAATGTTAATGTGTTGATTTCAATGATTTATTGTTGTTGCTTTTATGGAATATGAGATGTAGGAAGAATGATGTAAGTTACACCTGTTGAAATTGTGTTTTAAAATGCTTGATGAAATGAGAATGTGTAAGAGAAGAATTTATTTTATGAAGAATGATTTATTGTTGTTGCTTCTGTGGAATGTGAGGTGTACGAAGAATGACATTTTTTTCACCATTAGGCTTAATGTTGCTAGAATGGTTTGCTGGGTAAAATGTTTTAACAGGGGAAATGACTTGCTGCTGGCTAGCTAAAAGTAATATTTTTTTTAAAAAAATGGAACTTTCAAGGCCGGTTATTTAAAGAACCGGTCTAAAAACTATGACTATTTTTTCAGAAGTACCATTAATGTCATTATGTTTAGAACGGATGTATAAACAACTGGTCTAAAAACTTATTTTTTAGATCAGTTTCTTAACCGGTCTAAAATGTAACAGACTTTTAAGACCGAATATATCAAGACCACATCTAGAGCCGATCTAAAATATCATTTTAACCAGTCTAAAAAGTGTTTTTTCCAGCTGTGTCCTATTGTCTTTTCTGACCGTCGAGAGTCATTCTCAATCTAGGCAAACTATTACGAGTGTGAATGATCAATTAAATAGTGCAAGTGTACACTGTCGTAATCAAGTAATATAGAGTGAGTAGAGTATCGTTCCCACAAGGATTGATCACTAAGTACCAAAATGGGTAATTTTAATTCTATTTAGTCGATCGATAAATTGGTGATTGAGAGTACAAATAAAAGAAAAATAATTAAATATGAGTGCAGATGATATGAAAATAAATATGAGAAAAAATCCTAGGGATTATATTTCACTTAACAAATTTCGGATTGAATCACTTATCTATTCTAGCCCAATTTATTCCACATGATTGATAGTCGAGTTTCCCTAATTTAATTACTAGCCTCTTCCAAGGTCAAGCAATTCTGTAATTAATTGCTAATCCAATATATTCCTATATGAATTTAAGCACTTAATTATGCATTAATATTGATGAAACTCAATAAGGCTACACAACTCATATGAATATATTCCTATTTCATATGCAAGTTATGGTTTTAATTATAGGATCTACACGCATACATCTCCTTCCGGTCTCAACATGCATATTGTAATCATTAAAAGGTGGCCAATCAAATGAAAGCATTAAGAACAATAATTAAAATTCAATCATGAAGGAGAAATTAAAACTAAATTTAATAAGTTAAGATTCAATCCGTCATTAGTAAGCTACGTCATCACCCTAGGAAAATGACAATTTAGCTCATGATAAAATTAAAAACAAAATCAAAATAAATTGACATTATATAAAACTAGAATGAAATCTTCATAAATATTGCATAAACTTGAATATTAAATTCTCAAACATAAATATACAACCAACAAGATGCATGAAAAATGGACAAAAATCTAGCCGTCCCTTTAGGAAGTAAAACCTTCCATGTAAGCGGCATGCAAAAAGTAATAAAATACTAAGCCTTCCATGTAGGAGGCATACAAAAAATAATATAATACTAAGCCTTCCATGTAGGAGGCATGAAAAAAAAAATACAATACATAAAATTAAAAATAAAAAATAACACAATTTATTTAGAACTGTCAGAGAAAATATCTCTCCCTGTCAGAGAAATATCTCCACGCCTTCTTCTCTCCCCTTGCTTCCATTTTACAAAGAAGCACACATATATATAGGCAAGCGAAGTGCGTCTGTTGCTTCTTTTTTTTCCATAGGTGCTACAGTGATTTGCCTTCTTTTTACGCATTGCTATAGTAGTGAACAGTATCCTGTCAGTTGGTTTACACGTTTTTTCCGTGTTGCTACAGTGCTACAGTGATTCCGTTCGCTACAGTCACCTCCATCCGCTACAGTACGTCCTGCTACAGTGATTCCGTCATGAATAGTAACCGACACTACAGTACTGACCTTTTTTTTTATATTTTTCTTTATTTTTAAATACTATTTATTTTACACCCAAATATATTATATTAAGCTCAAATATCGTCTATAAAATCATCATATAAGGGAAAATAAATATGCAAATAATTTTACGTATCAAATTCCCCCACACTTAGCTCTTGGACGTCCTCGGACAAGGAATGACTAATAAGTGCTTCCAACAAAATAAGAAGTGTCAAGTCATAAGCCAGAACACAATTGTAAAGTAAAGAGATCATAGTATTCATGAATCAACAAAAATATAAATTGGTAACTTTGTTTGAAAATGAATAAACCGAGTTTGTAAGTGTAACTCATTCTCTCAATCTCTCAAGTATTTAAGGGTAAGTGTTTCGCTCAAATTCAACCAAAAAAATTGCACTACCATAGGCTTACTAAAAATCTCAATCTCCACTACTTAATTCACATGCATAATTCAAATCAAAAGGACTTATTAAGGGTTGTAATGGGGTTAAGGTAAAAGGAATGTAAAACATGATATGACAGGCTATATTTAAGAAATTTAATAGAACAATTGAAAAATGGGCTACTTATAAATTTATCTCATCATAATAACCTACAATTCAAACACTTGACATATATTTTTTCTCTCTCTTTTTTTTTCTTTTTGAATTGCAACTATAAAATTGATGATATATACACGCCCACACTTTGTCAATAGCCCATTTCACAAGAATTTCTAATGCCCTACCAATCTTCCGAATAAGGTAAAAGCACTTGATATATCATTAAAGTACATGTTAATGGGTTGAGAACAAAGAAACAGTCAATTAGGCTCAAAAGAGCTTATCAACGTATAATTGCAAGGTTGGATATTTGACTCTGGCTAAAGAAAATGAATGCCTTTATCATTTTTGAATGTGCATGTGAGATGTAATTTCAACCAGATTTAAAGCAAGTTCTAGAGTGACAACTTAATAGGTGAATATCATACACAAGAGAAATAATCATTATAGGCTTAGAAACTCACGGCTAGGAATTTTTAAACTCAGCTCATTCAATCTCAAAATTCATCACCAATTGCAACAATCAGTTGTTCATTCATGCTATAAAATCTCTAAATTCAATTGATCCATACTTAAAACTTGTGTACTTCTTAATATCATTACAAAGCACTTGAACAAGATTTTTTTTACTCTTTTTTTTTACTTCTTTTGTTTTTTTTATTGAAAATGATAAAAAAAATGCAACCAATAAAATGCAATTAATGAAATGCGTCTCAGGAGCTAAGAATAACTCCTTACTCTGCCATTTTTTCCATACCTCATGCATCTAATGGTTTTACTAACTAACAAAAGAAAAACAAAAAAAATTTTTTCCTCCTCCCCCAACCTAAATCAGACATTGTCCCCAATGTCTTCTAGAGCTCAGAGAAGGTTTTTTTTTTGAAACATAAACACATAATAAAGTAAAATCAAAATACTAAGAGTAAAACCAAGAGATTAAGAAAAGTTACAACCGAAGGGTGGTATCTGGATTCTGCTTCTGACTGCTATCTGAAGATTGCCCACCTATTTGCTTGACGAGTAGATCTGGTTTAGGTTCATAGGTTTGCAGTTGATCGAGTAGCTGATCAGCAGTTGGTGCAGAAATTATGGAATGGCGAGTCGCTTGGGGCATGAATCCTGTTTCCACAGCATGATCAAGAAAAGACAACAGATTATCATAAAAACCATTAACATTTAACAATCCTAATGGCTTTTTGTGATAGTTTAACTTAGCCCAATATGCAATGCTAGAAATGCCATCCAACGTCTCCAAACCACCGAGTAGAGCAATGAAAGCTTGAGCATGGTAGAACATTAGTCCCATTTGTTCAGGCAAGCTCGAAACCTGTAACTCTTGTCCTAAGGAAAAAGTGTGATTTTCCAACTCCTTCACCCTTACACTTAAACCCTTGCTTCCCATCATGGATGCAGAAATGGCCACACTTCCCTTTAGGCCCTGAATGCCTCCCCCGTACACAAAGTTGATTCTTCTAGCAGCTAATGCAATTCCCAATTCATTTGCTGCTATTATAAACTCTCCTTTCTTGCCCAAATCAGTTTTAAAAAAAATGCAAATAGATGTAAATCTACATTTTTGTGAAATACCCATTTTCTCTTTCTTTCTCTCGGACAATGTTTGCTTACTAGTGGAAGACTGCATATTTACAAGTGGAAGTGTATATGCTTACAAGTAAAAGAGTACATGCATATATAACACTAAAACAGCGACAACAAAATCACATAAATCACACATTTTTCAAAGAAGTTTGAAAAAATTTCTGACACAGATGACCGGTGGGCCATTGTGTGAAGAAATTAAACAAAAAGAGGAAAGAAAGTCAAAAGATAAAGTAGAGTAGACAAAAGCTGTCAAAAAGATAAGAAAGATTTGACAAAAGCTGCAGAAAAGATAAGACGATTAGACAAAAACATGATTATGTACAGTAGTTGTAATTTTGGCTCACATCTTCCTCTGGTTTTACGTCCAGAAACGGCTTAAACGATTTCTATAAATCCAGGATTGGCTTCCCATCCAGTTTTCTTATAAACTGGCAAATAGGGTCTTTTTTCGTCAGATTCCAAAGACAGTAGCGCCATTTTTCTTGGTTGAATACATTCACTAAATCAAGAAGAATACGATGAACATCACCATTCGGATGTGTCTCAAGAATTTGAATGATATCATCCAGGGACTCCTTACTCAGTCCATCCTTTATAAATTTAATTTTATCTTCTCAATTTATAGAAACCATACCTTTGCTTCTACAGCGCTGATCACATGTCCACCTTGCACATTTATAGCAGACATTCATTCTTTTAGCTCTTCTCTTTTTAGAGTAAGAACTTCTTCCCATTCCTGGCAAAGGTTTAACAATTGATTTATTAAACTCATCTGCTAAACGTACCTTAGCCTCAATGATCCAGTGTATGTCCTCAGGAAGTCCCAAACGCTTGAATACTTTCATCCTTTCAAGTCGATAGCTATAGAGCTTCCTGAGCACATCTTTGGGAAGAGTGGGGAACCTGTTCTTAAGCTTTGCAAGAGATTCCTCCATGGTAACTTAAAAAGAAACCTATGAAAACTAAAATATCAATGCAGTGTAGTGTGTTTTAGTGAGTAGGAAAGAAAAATAAGAGAGTAGGAAAGAAGTTTGAGAGAGTAGGAAATAAATTTGAGAGAGTAGGAAAGAAATTTTGGGGTTGCCTCCCAAATAGCTGCCCTTCTTTAACGTCTTTAGCTAGACAAAAACCAAACCAAAATTTTCTCTTTTTTTTTTAATTTTTTATATTTATTTTCTTTTTTTTCTATTAAAGTAGAATACATCATTAGGAGCTACCAGAAGTCCTGCAAAATCACAACAGACAACGAACCAAACCTTGGGTTGCCTCCCAAGTAGCGCTAAATTTATAGTCTTCAGCCAGACTTCTCAAACATAAACTACTAATCAAAAGTATCAAACACCAGGATTACTTTCTCTTCATTTCTTCCCAAAAGCAATGTTTCAGAAACCAACAATGATCATTCAAAGTAATTAATTGTACTTCTTCAATCATAGACAATTTTAAAGTATAATTATTTACTGAATTCAATGAAAGCACAACATGCATGTATTTGTAAACAAATTTAGGAATTTCCAAAATTTTAGAGCATCCCATAAAATTTACTTGACTCTCATCAGTAAGAGTCAATACTTCAACAGGAGAGACATGAACAACATCTTTTGGAATATCCACATTAGTTTCAATATCAAAATCACAAAGATTAGGCTCCACAGGCGAAACCTCAATTGGACATCCATTATTCTCTCCAAAAGTGATTTCAAATTCCTTATCACATTCCATAAGAGCTAAGGTTTCATTCAATTCCACATCCTCAACTTCCTCATAAAAATCATCATCAACATAAGAAGTGGTTATCATGCCTAAAGAATTATCTTGCCTCATAATTTCAAGTGACGCAATAATTTGACTTGCATATATTCCAATATTTTGGACACTTGACTCAACATTAGTGACAATTTCATTTTGCTCTCTACTAAATCTCTCTGTTGATTCCGTAAACTCCTCACATAATCTTTCTAAATCAGACTTTTGCTTATACTCAAGAGTTTGTTTTTCAATATACGGATAAGAGTAGAAAGGAGGATTAGGACAATACCTAACATATTGATCCAAAGACTTTTGTTGCTCTAAAATTCCACCAGGATAAAATGAATGATCAAAACAAGTTTGATGCATATTGAAATCATCTCCCATATAATGATTGGTAGTGCTATATGGATAATGCTCATAGGGATGACACTCTCCATAATAAGCACCAGAAAAACAATTATAAGGAGAAGAATTTTCAATCCAACCAGCATTTATATTTTCTTGTCTCATTCCATTCACATGCATTCCAGAAAAAGAACTAAGATATGACAAGTTATCACCAAATGAATGCTGTGAATAATCCATTTTTTTTTTGAATTTTTTTTTTTCAAATTTTACATGTAGACTAAATTAGTATTAAAATTACTTGGTATTGATATTAATGACAACAATCCCCGGCAATGGCGCCAAAAACTTGTTATGAGTGTGAATGATCAATTAAATAGTGCAAGTGTACACTGTTGTAATCAAGTAATATAGAAATGAGTAGAGTATCGTTCCCACGAGGATTGATCACTAGGTACCAAAATGGGTAATTTTAATTCTTTTTGGTCGATCGATAAATTGGTGATTGAGAGTACTAATAAAAGAAAAATAATTAAATATGAGTGCAGATGATATAAAAATAAATATGAGAAAAAGTCCTAGGGATTAGATTTCACTTAACAAATTTCGGATTGAATCACTTATCTATTCTAGCCCAATTTATTCCACATGATTGATAGTCGAGTTTCCCTAATTTAATTACTAGCCTCTTCCAAGGTCAAGCAATTCTATAATTAATTGCTAATCCAATATATTCCTATATGAATTTAAGCAATTAATTATGCATTAATATTGATGAAACTCAATAAGACTACACAACTCATATGAATATATTCCTATTTCATATGCAAGTCATGGTTTTAATTATAGGATCTACACGCATACATCTCCTTCCGGTCTCAACATGCATATTGTAATCATTCAAAAGGTGGCCAATCAAATGAAAGCATTAAGAACAATAATTAAAACTCAATCATGAAGGAGAAATTAAAACTAAATTTAATAAGTTAAGATTCAATCCGTCATTAGTAAGCTACGTCATCACCCTAGGAAAATGACAATTTAGCTCATGATAAAATTAAAAACAAAATCAAAATAAATTGATATTATATAAAACTAGAATGAAATCTTCATAAATATTGCATAAACTTGAATATTAAATTCTCAAACATAAATATACAACCAACAAGATGCATGAAAAATGGACAAATCTAGCCGTCCCTTTAGGAGGTAAAACCTTCCATGTAAGCGGCATGCAAAAAGTAATAAAATACTAAGCCTTCCATGTAGGAGGCATACAAAAAATAATATAATACCAAGCCTTCCATGTAGGAGGCATGAAAAAAAAATACAATACATAAAATTAAAAATAAAAAATAACACAATTTATTTAGAACTGTCAGAGAAAATATCTCTCCCTGTCAGAGAAGGATCTCTGACTGTCAGAGAAATATCTCCACGCCTTCTTCTCTCCCCCTGCTTCCATTTTGCAAAGAAGCACACATATATATAGGCAAAAGAAGTGCGTCTGTTGCTTCTTTTTTTTTTCCATAGGTGCTACAGTGATTTGCCTTCTTTTTACGCATTGCTACAGTAGTGAACAGTATCCTGTCGGTTGGTTTACACATTTTTTCCGCGTTGCTACAGTGATTCCATCCACTACAGTCACCTCCATCTGCTACAGTAACGCCCTGCTACAGTGATTCCGTCATGAATAGTGACCGACACTACAGTACTGACCTTTTTTTTATATTTTTCTTTATTTTTTAAATACTATTTATTTTACACCCAAATATATTATATTAAGCTCAAATATCGTCCATAAAATTATCATATAAGGGAAAATAAATATGCAAATAATGTTACTTATCATAAACCATAAAAAGCATTCCTCTTACTTCTCAGTGACAACCGCCCTAGTCAATACCTTTACAGTTGTCTCAGCGACTACCAAGCGAGTTGCTTTCTCTTGCCATAACTCACATTTTCATCGTTCGTGAGCCTTAGCTAGGTTGCATTCTTTTGGTGCTCTATTCTCCTTATTTGATAAAGTATCCAAGGTGACATCAATTTGCTTTTGTGAAGTTATATTTTTTTGGAAAACCTATTATTGCTTTGATTGAAGGTTTCTATCCTATTACAGGAAGTTGTCAACCCATTACTTTGACTAAAAGTTCATAATTTATTGATCTTTTTTGAAGTAACTTATGGACATATGATCCCTAAGGAAAATACATCTCCTTGTCTAGAAGTATATATATCTCCAAAAGTTACTTCAAAAAGTTCAATAGATGTGATGAATCAACTGGTTCATGTGTGTACTAATGAGAGTCATAATAAACAAGCTCTGTGAATAAACTAGTTTAGATGTACAGAGAGTCATACACAAACAAGCTTTGTGAATAATCTAGTTCAAGTGACGTGGTTAATAATCCCATATTGCTCTTACTAAAGGTTCGTCTACTGTTTTCTATTGAGCAGGTGGCACCAAATTAAACGCTATGAAATTCAATATTGTGATCAGTCCTAGTCTCTTCAATGTGAGAGTTTATGAGCTACTTGGTCTCATATCTCTCTCTCTATATATATAATAGAGTAGTACTTCCCATATCGAGTAGCAATGCAATTTGGATGGATCAAATTTTTATGGGCTTTATGGCTAGAATCAACATCACTCTTGATATATATATATATAATAATAATAATAATCTACAGCACTCGTGAGAGTTGTTTTTGCACTTGCAACAATGCATAATTGGCACCTATTATAAATGGATGACATAATGCATCTTGCAAGGGGACCTTAATGAGGAAGTGTCCTGAATTGTCTCTTGATGAGGCTTTTATTAATTACCTAGGAATTAAGTGCAATGATTGATATGAAACAATAAAAGAGGAAAATTTGGTCTTTTTAACTATCAACTATTTTTTGCAATTGAGAAAACTAATTCTTTTTGAAATTTTTCTTGAAAATATGAAATGAAATGATGATGGAATTGATGAAATGAGAAGAACAAGAAAATCAATAATGGAATGAGCAATCCTTCATAGCAATGGCACAAGTAATCCTCACTTCAAATAATTTAGAAGATTAATCATGCTAGCTTCAAAAGACTCTAAGACCCACCCCTTAGAGTAGACTAACTTAGATTGATTAATACCAAGCCACCTTACATATTAATTTCTTTAAATTTAGTTAATTAAACACTAGCAATTAACAAACTTAAAATTGTTTTTAGCTTTTAATCCAATAACTGAGCCACCTAACATTACCACTCAATTTTCTCATTAATCTTAATTTAACAATGGCCACTTATATGAAAAATCAAGATTAATGATATCAAAGCCCAATGCTAAACACAATTAATAAATTCATATTCAATAAACTAATGCAAACACAAGACAACATTAATCCACTAATCAAGCTACCTTGAAATTAGCACAAAATGTTTAAAAAATCATCAATTCAATGACTAACCAGCACAAAAAAATGATAATTAAGCTAATTAAACATAACGCCAAGTATTTAAAAAGGTTCAAGCTACATCCAATCTCCAAATGAATCAAAATAAATCAATCCAACATTATAAAATTCATCCTAAGACCTATGAACAACAAATACAATGTAAAAATAGAGAAATATAAGAGCCAAAATCTCCCATATTGAAGCTCAAAGTTTATGCCATTGCCTCTTACTACAAAGGATTGAGAAGCTTAGCCACAAACACCCATGGAACTTGCCTCAAGAAGAAAAATCACTCTTTGATTCAAACACCCATCCATGAAATCACTACCATAAACAAGATTGATGATGAAAATGGAAGAGAACTAGAGCATGTGGTGGACTGAATGAAAGACGAAAGAGTAAAGGTCACCAAAAAATTATAGAGGAAGGCCAACGGTGGAGGTTCAATGCTGTAGAAGATGAAGAAGGTGAAGTTTGAATTGGTTTTCACAATTGTGTCTCTGTTCCTCTGAAAGTTGTGGCTCCAAATTTCACATCTTTGAAGCTCCACTAATAGTGGTTAGGACGATGATGAGTGATGATGGTGAAGGGAAAAGATGAGGCGATGATGAAAAAGGCGAAGGATGGAGGTCACCTCTCATCTTTCGCGGCTCTCCTCCTCACCCCAAATCGAATGACAAAAGTTGATGTTGAAGGCTCAAGTAGTGTAGGTGGCTAAAGGTGGGAGGGGATCGAAAGTGATGATGGTGTGGCGGCGGTGGAGTTGAGAGCTCAAAGAAGAAGGACCTGAGCTTGCTCTCTCTCCCTCTTATATGAGATTGGAACTCCTGGTCTATATCTCCTAATTGAAGAAAAAGAAGCTTCACCAGAACAGGTCGTTGGGTTTTAATTAGATCCCTTGGTCAAAATGTGCGTTTTGACTAAAGGACAAAAATGAAAGATTTGAAAGCTTTATGGAGGGACTAAACTATAAAATTGAAAACTTTTGTGGGTCTAACTATAATTTTCAAACCTTTTGGGCCCTTTTCTATAATTTACTTTGATTCCTTTCTTCATCGCAATTTTCATAAATTTTGGGTTCTTGTTTGTAATCTCCCCCAAACTGATCCACAAAGAAAATAAACCCAAAATGTAATACCTTATTTTCAACCTTAATTTGATACAAATACCTTTAATCACAATTAATCGCAAAAGAGACATTTTAAACTCAATAATTATGATATAAACCCAAATAAAATATGAAAATATATAATAAAAATAGGGATTTGTCAAGTATACATAAAAGTACCACAAGGATTTGATTCTTTTGGACCAAATAAAGTTTGCAAGTAGCACAAATCCTTGTATGGACTAAAACAAGCATCTCAACAAAGGGATGCTAAGCTCAGAGAGGCATTGATACAAGGGGCTTTAGGCAAAGTAGATACGATTAATTCACTTTTTATAAATCAAACTGACAATGATATAACGTTGGTGTTCGCTTATGTTGATGATTTAGTAATAGCAGCGAATAATATGGAGAAGATAAATGCACTGAAAGCACACCTGCATGGCAACTTTAAAATTAAGGATTTGGGTCATCTTAAGTACTTCTTTGGATTGGAAGTGAGTAAGTCGAAGAAAGGAATTGTCCTATGTCAAAGGAAATACTCTACGGACCTCATTTTAGATATGGTATTGAGTGCAACAAGCCACTTTTAGTTCCCATGGAACAAAATATCATGTTGTTAGCCAATAGAAGAAGGGATAGCATAGCTAAGCGAGGGAAGAAACATAAGCAAAAGGGCCATAAACGCGAACGACAAGATCTGCTCTTACTATATCTAACGGTGTATAGGCGATTGGTAGGTAGGTTATCATATCTTGTAGTTACACGGTCTAATATTGCTTTTGATGTGTAGACGTTGAGCAATTCTTGAGCGAATCTTGAAAAGCTCATATGGAGGCAACAATTCTAGTAGTTTGTTATCTCAATAGGAAGCCAAGTTTGGGGATCCTCTTGCATTCAACATGGCAACCTAGCTTGGAATGTCATGTCAATTCTGATTGGGTTACATGTCCAGATACTCAAAGGTTGGTGACAAGCTATGCTATCAAGTTTGGAGGTTTTTTGGTGTGTTGGAAATCAAAGAAGCAATGCACTATTTCAAAGTCGTCAGTCAAAGCCGAGCATCAAGCTTTAAGTATCAATATTTCTTAACATTAAAGGCTTGCAACCAATTTGGGTCTTCTGTGATAGTAAATCGGCGATCTATATAACGAGTAACCTAATATTTCATGAATGTATGAAGCATATTGAGATCAATTATCACTTTGTTCATGAGAAGTTCGTGGAAGGCTCAATCACATTGCAACACATGGCCTCCAAATTAAAGAGCAACTGGTAGATCTGTTAACTAAGCCTCTAGGGCTAGATGATTGTGGAAAATTCTTGTGCAAGTTGGGAGCCATAAATTTTTGTGGCCCCCAACTTGAAGGGGGGTTAGAATGATAGAGTTGTGCATATATGTTGTATGGTTTTAAGTATTGGGTTAGGGCCTGAGGCCCATTGTGTCACGTTGTGTAAGGTTTTATTATGTTTGTATAGTTTGGTCAAGTCTGTACACTATTACAGGTTATAAACAATAGGCGTCCCAATCAATTATTGTTGTCTGGGTTTTCATTCGGTTTGGATCGCATCTGGTTTTGTTCTGGCACAAATTTGCACCATAACCCTTTATTATAATATTATAATAACTTGTATGAAGAAACAAAAACCAACAAACTCGCATAAACTTCGTGTGAAATCACAGTTTCTTTATAAATTGTAATGGCAAGTTTTCTAAGCGACTTTTCGATTTTATGTACCAATTAAAAATTGTTGTCGATCCATAAAATGTCCATTATTTTTTTAGATTTGATTTTTTTTCAGCTTTTAGATTTGATTTCATTTGGAAGATTAATACATCTAATAATATAATTATTTAAGTTATCATTGCTGAAAATTTATCTAAACCTTTTAGATCTTATTCTGGTTAATTATTTAATCATATATTTTTAATAGCTATTTCTTGATCGTATTCAAATATGACAAATTTACTATATGAGTTCATTTAATTTTATTATATTGAATAATGAGATTTTATAATATTAATTTTTTGAAAAATTAGATTTTTAACTTAAATTTAGAATTTATTGCATTTTATATTAAGAATGAACATCATTTAAGAAAATAAAATATTAATAGTGAATTACTTTTTTTCAAAATACAAAAATGCATTATAATATATGTGAATTTTCCTCTAAAACATTTTATTATTTACATAAAATGATAAAATTAAAAAGAAAACTTAAATAATATATATTTATATGTGTGTTTGTGTAATATAAATATAATATATTTATATTTTTTTTGTGAATTCAAATATTATACATAATTAATTTTGTACTTAAGGATTACATGTTTTTCTCAACTCAACGCAAAGGCTTCAGCACTCGCGAGGTCTATAGAAAACCCGTAAACAGGATTCTTGTATTGTGTATCAATTTTATTAAGTCCCTATTAGTTTGTTTTGTTCATGTTTTAGAAGATAAAAGAAAATTATATTCGTTTTGTGCCCTGAATTTAAAAAAGTTTGGTGGAGGATGTGAATTTGGTAGGAGGGACTGAATGGAGTGTTATGTTCGGCTATGTTGTTGGTGGTTATGGAATCGAAGGACCGCGCGAAAATTATTTATGGATGAATTTAGTATGCCCGTAAGACCTGAGATAATCGTATTAACAAATTTTTTTTCTTCAAGTAAAATAAAGTCTTTTAACATCATTATCAATAAATCAGTATAAATATCAACTATAGCATTATATTGAATCAATTATATATTCCTAAAATTTAAGATAATGCAATACTATATATTCCAAAAATCAAATAGTTCAGGGAAATCATAAAAATAGGATATTTTTGCTCTTTTAACTCTATTTTTAAGTAATTAATTTTAATCCAAATTAATCATATAAATAATGCATTTTGGGCCCAAATAACAAAATAAAATCCCCAAATATGACATGAAAAATTATATTAAAATAGTAATTATCAATTCCCAAGTTATGAACAATTGGGTTTGCATTTCAAAGGCACGCATAATTAACATTATTGATATAATACATATGATAATGGGAGATATATGCTCCATAAGTTTTATTATTTATTGAATATGTCACTACATAGCATTCTCATTGAAACATATATAGTTGATTGTCTCATAATAAAGATATTATATATGATTTTACCCATTATTGTTATTATTAGCAGTTGGAGGAAATTCGCTGTTGATGGCCTGCATTTCAAAAGACTCCTCTGGAGGAGCGCGACAACATCCAATTAATGGATAGCAAGGATGACAGGGACAGTTAAGGCAACCCATAATAACCCCCCTAGCTTCACTTTCCTCACACACATCTGCAAACAGATACAATATGATATGATAAACAAGCTTGCAATTATCCATTATCTCATACTACCTCCTCTTGTCCTTAATGTAAGGTTTAATTGACTTATCTAGAAAGATTAAGGAAGCTAAATAAATTACTGTAAATTTATATTTATCAATTTTCTCCAAACTTGACTTATAAACTAATATATAGTTTAATAATATACATAAATTTTCAATGAAATTATGTAACATATGTTATAATTAAATAGTTTATTTAACTTCCTTAATTTTATCAAATTAATCAACTAAGTCTTATATTAAGAATCAAAATAAATATCATATTGGTTCCTTATAGTGTTTTTTCTCTTTTTGTGAGACACTATGAATATTTTCCAACGCCAACCAAGTCTAATTTCTCCTAGAGTACTCAAGATAAAAGATAGGTTCTTCATAACTAGCTTACTGCATCCACAAACTGACGAAATTTAATGTCTAACCTACTAATTAACCACTTGTTTAAAAGGCAAGTACCTCTATTCATTGGACTATTAAGTAGAGGAAATAGTCTTCATTTTAACTTTGATGTATGAAGAAATCAAAATGTGGAAAAAGTTCATTGAAAATGTTAATCAATTGAGTTGAGAAGATTGCACTTCTAGACACACACACACACACACACACACACACACATCAAATTCAGACTATTCAGATAACTAAATACTAGGCGATTATAGTATTGAAAATCCTTGTTTGCAACATTTCAAAAGTGATTATAGTCATTATCCGTAAACCGTACTGAAATAAATCATAGATTTTATACAGAAAATGCTTCACAATATTATTAAAATAAGAATTAAATTAAATTATTGTCATTATTTTAATATTTTCAATGGAATAAAATATTTGTTGCCAGTTAATTTAAAGTTTTGGAAAGACACACAGATATATAGATTCGCTAATGCATGAGAAATCTGCATTGAACATAATGTAGCAGAGCATAAAATTGAAAAGGATAGCTAAAATCTTACTTGATGCAATGACCAAAACAGCCAGTAAGAACACCAATTTAAAAGAATACTTCCCCATGTTTTGTTCTGATGAGAAAGTGTTGCAAACCAATGCTTTATATATGCCAAATTGGTACATTGAATTAAAAAGAAGATTCGGATCTGGTTATCAGCAATAATTAGATGCGTGCATGTATATATTTCTTCTTTCATATTAATTTATCAAGTTTCCCCTCAAGTGCAAAGTTTAATGTTTATCAAATTACTCATTATAAGCTTGATCATACCCTTTTAATGTTTCCAATATTTTATATGTACATACATGTCCACGTATTAATGTGTGTACAATTGACAAATTGGAGTCTGGCATCCATATTCTTGCACAAATATCTTGACACGTATAACAAGTAATTAATTATCAAATCATAATCAAAATATTCATTAATTAATGTTATCATTAACAAAATTGGGCCAAGGTCAAAAAAATTAATTAAATTGGGTCCAGTACCACACTACAAAAAAAAGAGAGTACTTTCTGCAACAACGACATAATTTTTAATGGCCGTAACATTTGTCGCTGTTGAAAGCTGAATCTACATTTTCAATGGTGACTCGTTATGTTGCCAATCTGATCAGGGACAATTGTTGAGGTGATGATATTTTGGTTGATACTGAAAACCTTCAACAGTAACTTTTGGTATCGTGACTGAAAGTCAATTTTTACATAACATATTATTTCTCCAGAATTCTCTTCTCTTATGCAGTTGTCTTTCTTTTGTGTTTTTTTGTCTGCCTAGATATATATATAGTGTATTAATTTCAATGAAATGATGATTTGAATTTTGCAATTAATCTTTTCTCTTTGAAATCCAGAATGGTATCACAGCCATTCACTGTACAGTGTCAGCATGCATGGCTTATCCCACTAAATCTCCTTCATGAGATTATGTTATTCTTGGACCAACATCTTCAACCTCCATTTCAACTCCGTCTACACCTTGCAATTTTCACATTTTCTTATATTCAAATGATGTAACCCATTTCTTACATGCTAAATCATTCATTATTTGGGAGTTTATTTAATAAATTATGGGGCTCTATTGCATGTATTTGTGATTATTGTTTTTAAGAGTGCTTGCATGATATTAATGTTAATTAGGGGGCATAACTGTCAAAATTGGCTATTAATTGTAACTAATTAATCTCTAGGACAAGTGATGCTTCCTCGTATTCATTTCCATTATAGAGCACATGAAGATTGGAGCCAAGAATAAAGATCAAGAGATGACATAACATAAGAATTCGGGCTACCCATTTAGTGTCATTCACAGCAACGAGCACAATGAAGATTGCATGAGCTCACAGTACATCAAAGGGGAGTCTAGTTGATCCATAGCTCATTGTATTAATGATCTGGGTTAGTATAATGTTTTGTCCTTATACTTAGCCTTCATTTTTATTTTTGTTCATATAGTTTCAAATCATAAGCTTCAATCCCTTAGGTTTCTTTTACACTACTGTAGAAGACACTTTTAACGACTGTTTTCACACCCTTTAGATGATTGTTTTCAAAGGAACGTTTATGTGAGTGTCATTGAAAATTCAAAAAAAGATTACTGTTGTTAAATAGTCGTAGTAACAGAGTTACAACGACTATTTTAGCACATACAACAATTGAAACGATTGTTTTTATTAAAACAACCGTTGTAACCATATGTTTTTTTTTTTTAAAAAAAAAATTACATTTTACTCCTTACAATCACAATGCCATTGAAAAAGCACCAACCCAGACAATTACATTTTGAATCTTCAAAGTTCTATAATGACATATAGCACATATATCATCATAACATCATTTTAATGTTCAAACTTCAACTTTCAATGTAAATCATGACAATCATATGGCCAAAGAGATGACATGCTTCCATGAAGTCCCTATGCTTCATCATCATTTTCCAAAGTGTTCTCTATAAAGCATAATGGCTTAACAAATTCAAAGTACTCGTAAATAATAAACTAGGAAAAGTATTCGAATATGCAAACTTATATAGCATTGTACAAAGCCACTGCACTATGTAAAAAAACCTCTGCACATCATCACCCCTCTATGTGTTGTAGAAGATGTCCTGACAAAAGGTCTCTTATCAAATTAATGTCTTCGATTGTGTAGGGGTCCTGATTATCAAAAATCTATGTGCAAAATGGAGAATATCACTACTGCAAAAGGGACTTTTAACGACTGTTTTTATGCCATTTTAATGACTGTTTTTAGGGGGACGTGTATATGAGTGTCATGGAAAATTGCATAATAGACGACCTTTTGAAAATAGTCGTAGTAAGAGACTTACAACAATTGTGAAAAACAGTCATTGTATCTTGGACATAAAACATCTGTTTTTCAAAAAATAGTTGTTGTATCGTGGACATACAACGATTGTTTTTGAAAAACAGTCGTTGTAACTGCTTTTTTTTAAATATTTTTTTTTTGAAATTGTCAAGGTTCAAAGGCCCTATATCATATGTGCTGTCCATAATAGCATCAAGAACCTAAAATGTAAAATAAGCCAAAAGGCTGGGAGGTAAAAATTTACCAGAAAGAATGAAAATTTCATATATGGATCAAGAGTGAATCATCATCATCTTGCATTTACCTCTTTCGAGAAAAGTGATTTGAGGTCCTACAATGCCTGTCATTCTGTCCATTTGACAACTTGTAGGAATCAACAACTAGCTTTATGGTGAACAATATAAACCATATCCACTAATTTGTTAAATATCCAATAAGATTATAATTGTATTGACCTGTTTGCTTTGAACAGCTGAAATACCTTCTTTATCTGCATAAAGCATTTCATGTAATTAGATTGACTAAAAATTTTCAATACTCACATATAGACATATCCATGTGAGTGTCTATAACTAAGCATAGGAAACAAGAAGATATTCAAACAAAAATACAATTCCCACTAGATATATGCACCATTTTGGTTTTCAAGATTTTACAATCTCTGATAACAGAGATCGAATATTCACTAAACCAGTCAAGTGTTTGCTCTATTACTTTCTAGAGGCATGAAACTTCTGTCCTATTTCACTGCACTAATTTACAACCATAAATGTCCTAGTAATAGAAGTCGTGCTTTGATTTGTTAGTACAACACATAAATGCAGCAACATTTGAATAATCTACAAGTACGGGGGAATGGTTTAATAATATTGGCAAGTTCCAACTTTAATAATTTAATCATCTAGAAAGTGAGGACACCATGTCTATTTCTCCAGTCAAGAAAGAGGGGGGAAGTGACAGAAAGAATGAGAAATTAAAGGAAAGCAAGGTTGCAGTTCAATGTTTCAGAGAGAAGAAGTAAGACCTAATGAGTGCATTGCGGAGTGTCACAAGTTATGTAAACTAAACCTTGTAATGGATATTATTAACTAAATTTAGGATATCAAGTCATAAAAATGGCTGTCATCACAAGTACCTTTAGCAATAATCAAAATTTGTCAAGGGTCCTTAATAGATAAGCATGAAAGGAGCAATCAAAGATTATAGAAATAAATACAAAATTCAAAAACAATAACAAGAGAATCAGCTCATCATCAACATGAGAATTATCTGGTTTTCTCCCTTTTTCCATTCACCTTTTTGATATACCATTCTAAAATAATTGTCACGGCATCATCCTAAGAAAATGGTAAAGGAAAATATATGCTTGGTTGAATGCAATAAAAAGTGGAAGTGAGCTCCCAGTAGCAGAGATCTTGCACTACAAACCACCAAGCGCTTTCTATTTTCATTGTCTTATCACCCCTTGTGTCTGTGGTTTGAAAATAAGTAATACTAAGGAAGGTAACTAAATCCCATCACCTTTAGAAAAACACTTTAACATCAAACCAAATACAAAAGAAATGCTAACCAAAAAAAATCACAAACACTTCTTAATCAATACATCCCAACACCATTATTATGCGGAGATCTACGAGTTAACACTTGGGATGAATAACCTTGAAAGAAAATATGGAGTTTAAAGAAAACTAATGAAGCAGGAGAATGAACCCGGAGTTTGAAGGTCTCAACCTAGGAAGAAAATCAAGGGCGCTAGAAAATAGATTAGAATGAAAGCTAGAATCAAAAAATGAGATCCACTGCCCCTACTCCTGGCGTCGAATAGTCCAGGCTTAAGTGCCATTGTAGATCAGGATTCAAAACCTTGAAGAAAGAACAAAGTAAAAAAGAAACAGAGAGTGAGAAGCAACATTTGAGAGGAAGAAAGCAAGAGTAACCATGGGAGTAGAGGTGATATGGAATTAAAGGTAAAAGCGGAGAGGTGTGATGAAGGAGTGAGGCGGGGCTTATGATTGAATCTTTAAGATTCAACAATTGTTTTTGAAAAACAGTCGTTGAATCCCACTTACAATAACTGGTTTTTAAAACCAGTAGTTGAATCCCACTTACAGCGACTGGTTTTAATACCATTCGTTGAATCCTATTGTCATATTTACAGTTATACCACCACGTTGTTTTTTACTACTGTTTTTTCAAAAGGGTCGTTAATTGGTGCCGTTGAATCATCTTTTTGTAGTAATGTATGTTAACATAAATCAATAAATTGAATGAAATAACTAACAACTCAATTACAAGAAAATAAATGAAATTCAATTGAGAATCAAGAAATGATTTCCTGTTCAAAATTAGTAGTAAGGCCATTGAAAATGATGTTATATATATATATATAGTATAATAGTGAAGCCGCACTTAGTTTTCCCTACTTGCTGAGGGTACTATACATCAATAGCAAACGGTAAAAAAGAATAAAGGCATATGTAAAGCAATAGTCAATAGAAGAATTTGAATGTAAACAACTTACTTTTAATTGGCCGGAACCACTTTATCGGTCCACTTTTACCTTCGTGCTTACCACCCATTATATAATATGTCTTCAGTATACTGTAATAATTAAAATGATAAACAGAAGACATTAAAACAATGGAGTAAAATCAAAAATCAAAAATTGACAAACAAATTAACTTACGTGTTAAAAATGGTTTTGATATCTCCATATGGCTTGTAACCCAATGAGTCAAACCAAAAGATGAAGTTGATCAAGGGACAAGGAACACAAAGACTCCAATGATAACTATAATCACATATATAGATAAAATGAAGTTAGATAACATGATACTTCTTAGTAAAGTGAATGTGTATAAATATATCAAATTAAGTTACCAGCCTTTCAACAATTGATGCCAGATAACAAGGCAGCTGAGTCTGGCCTAGTATATAGCCTATATAGCTTATCTGATCTTCCAACCTTAGGTTATTAAGCCTTGACAGATTGACAAGACATAAGAAGCCATATGTAGTGTTGAGCTCTCGTTCGACACATATTTTATAGAAGCAACTATCACAGAAATGAAATGAGAAATGACTCAGTAAATGTAGAAACCTAAAACTTCTAAATATCAGTGCATTAATTAAAGTTAAAAATTATAAATAAACTCACATGATTACAAATGTGACCCATCCTATGTTTATCTCTTGCAAAAATTATAAAAGGTAGACCCCTCATAATTAGGTCGATACATACACAAATTAATATTTTGAATTACCAACTATTCTCCATTGTGAGTTGAGCACTTCTTTTAACTGTTAAGTAAAGGAAGAGAGAAAGAAAAATTTTAATAACTTAAGAACGATAAGTATGACTAGGTTTTAGTGAGAGCGAATGATGATAGTTAGTTCACAGAGGACTTGCTGGAGTAAGAAGAAGCCCTAACATGAAGCAGGAACAATGTGCACACTGGGGAAGGAGGTCTAATACATAGCAGGAAGCACCTCCCTAGAGTTGAAGATTGAATGAAAGACGACGGCTTGGGCGAGAAGGATGAAAGGGTCAATGGAGATAAGGAATGAGTTAGTGAACCTTGCAAGATTTATAGAGCTACATGTTCGAAGGATTAGCATTAAATTCTTAGAACGAGTAGACTGAGGAGGATTGGTGGAGTGCTGAGGGATAGATGTCAAGGGTAAGGGTTAATCTCACTGCATAGGGACTATATATCATTTTTTTACTAGAATATAAAGTGAGCCATGCAAAGAAGTGGCGAAAGTACTAGTACCTAATCATCATAGTCCTTGGTCAAATGATAAAGGAAGATATCCTTGACTAGAAACTCCAGCAGCTATGGAAAGGAATTAGAACCAATGATATGGGTTTTAGTTTTTTCTTGGTTAAGTTTAGTAATCAAGAGGTTTATGATTTAGCTTTAGCACTGATGGGGGACAGTAGATGATTTATGATCACTATGTCAGCATCCAACCTTGGAAGGCAGAGGTAATCTCAACCATTTCTGCGTGGGTTAGAAAACCGAAGTTACCATTAGACTACTATGAAAAAGGTATCTTGTATATGATCGGTAGTTAAATTGGCCATGTTCTTAAGGTTGATATGACAACTATAAGGAAGATGAAGGGTTGCTTTGCATGTATCTATGTGCAACTTGACATAAAAAATAGTTGATACTATGTTTCCTAATAAATGGAGTATAAAAGAAGATTGAGAATGAAGGCTTGCACGTGATTTGCTTTAAATGTAGAAAATATGTACATGAATTTCATCATTGTACCAGGACTGGCACAACAACAAAACAGAGCTATTCTTCAAGTGAAAGCAACACGATGCCAAGTAGTGTGCAGGGAGGGACTACTAAAGTGAGTATGATAAAAGAGTTGACAGTGGGCTGTGGAGAATGGATGGTGGTGCAACACCTATGGAGAGGTTACTAGCTAAGATTCTCTGAAGGGGCAAGAAAAAATAGTCACCGGAATGTATGTGATCAACTTATACAATACATGGGTTGCAAGTTTTCTATATTAGATGATAATAATGGTGAGGATATAGCAGTGCCAGTATCACACGTAGAGATTCAAAAGAATTCAAAGTAGTCCCCACTAAAAGAAGCCATAACTGGGAATAAAAGAAACAATAAACTAAAAGGCCAAGAACTTAATGGTAGGCCCAGGAAGAATGGTTCTGAGAAGGAGAAAGGGCTTAAGAACTTGGTGTATCTTTACTTATAAACCAAATCATATATGAACGAGGTGGGATTATGGTCTCATACAAATGAACAAGAGGGTACGTCCAATGTGGGTAAACATACAGGGTTGACAATTTCCTAGGTACCTATAGCTTGACATTTGGGCTATGAGAGTTTAGTAGGGATGAAAGTCATGAAGCAAGAGGGACAACTGATGTGAGGACCCAAGGATAATATGGAGGAGGAGGATACGAAGTAGCAATCAAGGTTTTAGAGGTGAGAACTGAGATAGAGGTGTAGCAGAGGAGAGATGAAGTTGCAATTGAGGTCACAGAGGTGAGAGAACTGAGGGAGGTGAGATCAAGCTGAGGTCAAAGAGTTGATGAAGAAGAGAGATGAAATTTTAGAGATTGAGATTCTTTTAGGCTGGTTGTATTGAACATGAGGTCTAAAAGGTAACAAATATTTTAACTTTTAATTATTTCTAACGCAGAAAAATATATTTTAGGCCTAATATATAGATAACCAATCTAAAAATTATATTATATATATATATATATATATATAATTTTTTAGCCTTTAGAACCACTCCAATTGAATTTTTACAAATAAAGATATGAATTTTCAAAGTTTGATGAAAATTCTGCCTAGTTTTCCAGCAAGTACGAAAATAGGAAAAATGTTAGGGTAAGATGGTCAATTGACCAATAAAGTAAGAAGCAAATATTTATTCCCTTTCCCCTCTTAATTTTCAGTCAAGTAAGAGAAATTAGGGAGAAAATAAATACTTGGTCCATATTAAAAGAAGAAAGGATTAATTATGGCCAAGAAAAATGAAGCACATGGTAATTCCATTAAACAATATTAAACAAAAAAGGAAGAGAGATATTTTGGGAACACATTTATCACTTGCTCTTGCATAATTTTGGTCAGCTCAAACCAAATAGAGAGAGAAGGAGTGTTTAAGAAACATAGAAGATAAAAGAGAAGGAGCAAGTTCAAGAAGCAAGATCAAGGTGAGTTGATGTCAATTTCCACTTGTTCTTGCCTTCAACCTCTTGATTGTCTCTTCTAATCTCTTCTTCATCTTGAATACCATGTTTAGCAAGCAAAATCCAAGAGGGAAGAGAGAGAGAGAGCAAGATGGCGCCTAGAGAGAGAAAGAAGAGAAATCAAAGGTAAAGCCATAAAACTTTGTTATCTTGTTTGACTCAAGGTCTTGTTGTTGTTATGGTTGATTATTGGCTTTGTTTTGACTTGGTTTCTGATTTGGTGATGCAAAACCCTAAAGCGAAGTACTGCCCAAATTCACTCTAATCATGTCTGAAAGGTGTTTAAGTGATTAAACATGGGATTAGAGGTGAAAAGGAGGTTATTTATGGATTAAAATCAAGAGAACACATTTTCCCTAAAATTTTCTAGATTTGTTCTAGGGGCCTTTTCATCCTATTGGAGGTGGAATTTCATGGATTTGATGATTCCATTGTGTTTAAAATGGAAAATTGTGTAGGGTTCATATTGATCATGAAGTGTGAAAAGCCTTGGAATGTGAAATGCAAAGCTACCCTTAAAACCCTAAGTTAGAGGCTGCCAAGGGCATTATCATCTTTTGGCAGTGAATTTGGTAATTCTGAGGTCAAAAATGGGTTCTTTGGGCAAAAATATATAGGATAAGCCTGGGTCTTAATTTTTGGAAAACTACAGTTAGACCAGGTACAAAGGGGCTTAGACCGAGTCCCTAGAGGTATTTTGGTAATTTTATTGCTTTAAGCTATGATAACCAACAGAATGACTTAATTGACTAAGGTTAACCTTACATGTAGTAATATTTATCTTTTTTTTAAAAAAATATATATGGAAATTTTTTGGAAATATCATATAAAGAATTGTTGTTAATTTGTTTCTTTAGGTCAATTTTGTGTGCTTTGGTTTAGTTTCTAGCTTCTGGACTTTGCTCTCTTATTGGTCATCGAATAGGGAACTGAGGATAAAAGGTAGACCCATCGTAATTCGGTTGCTACATACACAAATTAATATTTTGAATTATCAACCATTCTCTCTTATAAGTCAAAAACCTTTTTTAACTGTTAAACAAAGGAAGAAAGAAAGAAAAAAATTTAATAACTCTAGAATGATGAGCGTGACTAGGGTTTTGGTGAGAGCGATCGATGGTTGTCGAGCAGCAAATGAGGACTTGCTAGAGGAGGAGGATGCCTTAGCACAAAGTAGGAAGAAGGTAGGCACTGGGGAAGAAGGTCCGATACATAGCAGGGAGCTCCTCCCCAAAGTTAAAGATTAGATGGAAGTTAATGACTTGGACGAGAAGGACGTAAGGGTCAAAGGAGATAAGGATTGAATCAATGAACATTGTAAGACTTACAGAGATGGATATTTGAAGAATATAGTATCAGATTCAAAGAATGAGGAGACTAAGGAGGATTGGTGGAGTGATAAGGGATGGAGGTTGAGGGTGAGGGTTAATCATACTGTGCAGGGCCAAATATCATTTTGTTACTAGAATATAAAGCGAGTCTAGTGAAGATATGGTAGAAGTACCTAATCATCATAATCCTTAGTCAAATGATAAGGGAAGATATCATTATGCATAAACTCCAGTAACTGTAGGGAGGAATTAGAACCATTAACATGGGTTTGTTCTTGGTTAAGTGCAATAATCATGAGGTTTATGATTTAGCGCTGATGTGGGGACTATAGATGATCACTATGTTATTGTCTAACTTTAGAAGGCTAATTTAAACCTAAAGACAGAAGTGATCTCGACCATTACCACATAAGTTAGAATACTACAGTTACCACTAGACTACTATGAAAAAGGGATCTTATATGTGATTGGTAGTCAAATTGGCCTTGTTCATAAGGTTGATATGAGAACTTTGAGCAAGACGAATGGTTGCTTTGCACATATCTATGTGCAACTCGACTTAAAAAACCATTGATCCCATATATCCAAACAAATAGAGTAGAGGAAAAGATTGAGTATGAAGGCTTCCATGTGATTTGCTTTAAGTGTGGAAAATATGGGCATGACTCTTATCACTGTATCAAGACTACCATGACAGCAAAACAGAGCCAAGCTTTAAGTAAAATCAACAATATGCCAAATGGTGTAAAGGGAGGGAGTAGTAGAGTAAGTATGATAGAAGAGTCCACGGTGGGCTATAGAGAGTAGATGGTAATGCAACGCTTATGGAGAGGTTTCTAACTGGGTTTACTGAAGGGGTAGGGAGAGATAGTTGTCAAAATGCACATGGTCAACCTATACAATACAACAGTTCTAGGTTTTCCACGTTAGACGATAATAATGGCAAGGATATGGCAGCACCAGTATCACATGTGGAGATTCAAAAGTATTTAGAGTGGCCCATACTGAAAGAGGCTATAACTAGGAATAAAAGAAACAATAAATTGAAAGGTTGAGAACTCAATAGTGGGCCTAAGAAGAAAGGTTCTAAGAAGGAGAAAGGGCTTAAGAACCTAATGGATCTTTACTTAGAAACCATATCACTAATGAACATGGTGGGCTCAGGGTCTCGTTCAAATGAACAAGAGGGTACATCTAATGTTGGTAGACATATAACGTTGATAATTTCCAAGGTGCCTACAGCTTGACATTTATGCTATGAGAGCTTAGTAGGGATGAAAGTCATAAAGCAAGAGGGACAACTGGTGAGAGGACTCAGGGATAATATGGAAGATGATGATAATTCTTTAGATCCTGAAGCGTTGAGAAGGATGCAGTACTCTCTTCAATCTAACCCACTTTTCGATGAAGGTAAGGCAATCAAGGAAGATGATCAATATTGTGTTGTAGTTTTGCATAAAGAAGGTGCTCAATAGTATGTACTATTTTTCCTTCTTTATCTATTACTTACGATGAATAGGTTAATTTGGAATTCAAGATGTTCGAGTAATAAGCACTTTGCTTATTTAATTAGGGCGCTACGTCATCAATATAAGATTCAGTCCATTGGTATCTTGAAACCACATTAGATTTTTAATAAGTTTATGTAATGTGATTTACAAGATACTTACAAAGGTAATTTTTAATTGCTTAGGGAATATAATGCTGTAGGTGGTGGCCCCGAATTAGTGTAATTTTGTCCTTGGTTAGCAAGGTGTTGACAATATTATTTTAGCTTAAGAAATTATTCACTCCATGCTTAAAAAGAAGGGGAGGAAAGGTTTTATGGCTACTAAAATTGATCTTGAAAAAGAATATGATCGGTAAACTGGTTATTTCAGGTCAACTTTTTATAGGAAGTGAATCTTCTGTAGAATATGATTAATGTGACTGCAAGTTACATTAGTTATCCCAGCACGAGGGTGTTGTGGAACGGTATGGTGGATGAAAGTTTCAATCCTTTTAGAGGAATACAACAAGGAGATCATATGTCTCTGTACTTGTTTGTGATTGTTATGGAGAAATTTGCTAACCTTATTCAAAGTGAAGTGAATGTAGAGAATTGGAAACCATTCACACTTTTAAAGAATGGTATGGTTGTGTCCCACTTATTTTTGGTTGATGATCTTATGTTATTTACAAACGCTAGCTTAGATCAAGCAGGGGTCATTAAAGCTTGCCTAGATGACTTTTATTTGGCAACTGGAGAGAAGCTAAGCATGCAAAATCCTAAATCTGTTTCTCTAGAAATGTGAATAATACTCGGGTATAAATTAGAGAGTTCATGGAGTTCACACCTATAATGGATTCAGAAAAGTATCTTGGAATTCCTCTGCATCTCAAAAGGGTTTCTAAGAACACGTAAGCAATTTATTTTAGATAAAATGAACACTTGCTTATTGAATTGGAAAGATAAATCTTTATCGTTGGAAACTAGAAACACTTTGGTGTCTTATGTTATGGCCACTACTCTGACTTACATGATGCAGTTGGCACCTTTCCCAGTTTAAACATGTTCTAAAATATATATAAGATGTAGACATTTTGTTTAGGGGGAGACGCTGCCAATAAGAAGTTACATCTAGTGGCTTGGAAGGATGTGTGATCTACAAAGATGGAGGGTGATCTTGGGTTAAGACAGACCAAGTTGCAAAATGACACCCAAATGGTAAAACTTGGATGGGCTTTGTTAAAGAGGAGAGGTGCTTTGTGGGTTAGATTTATAAGAGAAAAGTATAACTGTAGAAATGACTTGATTCCTAGGATTGATGTGAAGAGGTATGGATCTAAAGCTTGGAAGGGAATTAAAAATATATGGGAGATGTTTTGTGAAGGATTATGATGGAAAGTGGGTAGTGGTAATATGGTTGGGTTTTGGCAAGACTATTGGCTAAAAGGCAATGTGAGACTGCAGGATTTGGCTACTCAGAAAATACCACAAAATCTCCTGGAGCTTAATGTTGCAGATGTAGTAACTAAAGTAGGAATGCAGAATTATCAATTACTTGACAAATTTCTTCCTTAGGATAATGTTTGAAATATATTGAGTCTTCAATGGGATGCTTTTAGTGAAGATGTTCCATGTTGGAGAATGACTCTATTTGGCTTGTTCTCTAATAGGTCAGCTTATCTAAGTTTAAAAAGGGTGGATGATACCTTTAGAAGAGAGCTTTGGAAAAGTATTTGGAAGCTCCATGTGCCAAAGTAATGTAAGACCTTTCTTTGGCTTTATTCTAGAGATCGTTGACTTACAAATGCAAGTCATTTTACTTGAGGAATGATAGCAACGCGGCATGTACATCATGTTTATCTCCACTTGAGAGTGGTCTCTATTCACTAAAGGATTGCAATTTGGCGACAGAGATATGGATCTAGACTTTACCCAGAGCCTACATATCCCAATTCTTTATGGTTAATGATATTAGTTGGTAGATTGAATGGAACTTGCGCCACCATTTTGAAGTTATAGGTGTCCAATGGAGAGTGTAATTTGCGCTAATATGTCGGCAACTATATCTAGCTCGAAATAATTAGGTGGTTAATGGTACCCGCAACTCCTCTATGTCCATCATCTCCAAAGTTATGACTTGTGTTAGGTGGGGGTGATGGAAGCATTTGATCATAACTTGCATCGTAACCTGAGTGAAGTGTGGAATGTACTGATGGTAGGTTTTATAAAGGTTAATGTGGATGTATGGCTCAAGTAACTAGGATAGAAGTTGAGTAACATGTGGTGGTGTTTTGTAGAATGATAAATGAGATATGATTGCTAGGTTCATGTGTCCTCTAGGTAGTGGGAATGGTTTTCAGGCAGAAAGCTAGGGTGCTCTATAGGGATTAAAAATTGCTTGGGACATAGGCTTCATGCACATTATATTATAAACTGATTGCAAGGAACTTACAAAAGTGCTGGAATGTTATGATGTTAATCTTCTAAACCTTAAAGGACCATTTAGCAAGTTGAAGAGTGTACTAAGAAGAGAATGGGAGGTGCAGGTGACTTGGTGTGATAGGCATGCAAATTAAGTTAACGATACTTTAGCTAAACAAGCCTTGATATTGACGAGTGGCTTTGAGCAATTCTCTTTTCTGCTAGTGTATATTCTAGAACGCTTACGTCGTGATGCTATGTTTATGTAATAAATAGTAGCTCTGGTGTATTTCAACAAAAAAAATCTCTTAAGTAAAGGAATTGGTTTAAGTTCATTGAAAATGTTAATTAATTGAGTTCAGAAGATTGCACTTTCTATACACCAAATTTAGATTAATCAATAAAAAGCAAATATAATCGTTATCTATAGAATGTGCAGTAAAAAATAATACTACCTCCAGTCATTATTATATTATATTATTAATATAATATAATAATACTATCTGATACCAAGACGGGGGAGGGGCCCCGAAGGTGGATCTAACTAAAGAAAGGGAGGAGCATGTAAAGAGGGAAGAAGACAGACTTCTTAAGGCAAAATTACAAACATAATTAAAGTATTAAATGATGCATGCAGAGGGGATGCTCTGTAATGTCCACTGAGATTGCGAATGAAATTAATCGGTGGTGGTAGAACCTGCCAGTGATTAACTCATTAAATCTGCTAATCCTGGGTTATCAGAGGAGGGAAGGATATGATGCAAAGAAAAGTAGAAGGAACTGATTAATTTTATTGAAAAGAAAGCATAAGCACTTACAAAAGGAGAAAGGAGAAGAGGGAAGAAAACTCACTAGAGGGAGTAGAGGGAGGAGACTCATAGGAGGGCCTCAAAACTTCTCTCTCTAAGTGCCTAACCGAACCTGCCTCAGAATGAGATTGAATCGTCTTTAAATAGACGGGCGAGGACACTGTTTAGGGTGACTAGTAACCGGCTAGTGACCTATACTATTTGTATAGTTCTAGTGAACAGTTGACCGGTGACTTGTTACTGTTTAAACAGTTCAGGTTGGTACTATTAGCACAGTACTGCCGACACTACAATGTTACTATTTGACATGTGGTGTTACAGTACTATACGGTGAAAGCTACTATGTGTACTACTGTGTATAGTGCTACAATGCTTTCATATGTTTACATCAAAAACCTAAAAATAATTCTAAGTCTTCGATAGTTTAATCTTTACTCAAATCTACAACAAACACTTCTTCATCATCCTCTTGATTGTCTGAGGCTGCTGAAGAGACTGGTTGGCTGGTCTAAGTCGTTTGGTCTTGTTGCTGTTGTAGAACTTGTAGGATTGAGCTGAGTTGACTGATAAGTTAGCCTTATTTGTGGTTCCAGCTAAGATAGATGTAATCCTTAATTTTTTATTCAGGAATTTTCTTTGTTCCGTCATACAAAGATGCTGAGTATTTTCTTTGAACCATTTATCAACTGCTCTACTGTCAATTCTGCTGATGTCAAATTTAGCCCACCATCTTACCGAGGGAAGTCTTTGTAGAGTTGGTAAGAGGGTAAATCCTTGGTTTGCTCTAGAAAATCTGTAACTCCAGGCAAAGACCCAAGATACAGATAATTTTGAAAAATAGTGAAGATCAATTGGGAAAGGATCCTCACCAATGTTGAATTTTTGTTTAAATAATTCAAAGGCTTGTACAACCTTTGGGGTAATATCTCTAGTACTGGACCAAAGAATCCCCACCAGTGAACAAACCATTGAGGAAAATCATACTCAGTTTTTGTTTTGAAGTAGATAAACCAAGTATGTGTAAAAAGTTCATTTTGATCCCAAAAGACATTGGACCATGCATCAATATAATCCCAATAAGTATATCCTTTAAGTTCATAGTCAATTTCCCAAAATTTTGGTTTAAATAAATTTTGTCCCCACTGGGAAGGGGTGAGAACTTTTAAAATCTGGAGAGAGGAATGAGTAATCATTGGTCTAGTTCTTTTGTCCATTTTTCGTTCAATTTTAATGGACCCAGTATGAACCAGTATTATCTCATACCATTGTCGAGTTTTTGTCAAATCAGAAGGCCTGAAATGAAATCCCAGAGGAAAGATATTCAAGGCTACCTGATTTGGGTTTTGGTGAAAAAACTCTGGTTCCACCTGTAGAATGTGTTTTGCATAAGCCTCTTTATGGAAATAAGGCGTATGCGTATTGGCTTGTGTTTGGGGTTGAGTGACAATTGCTTTGGATGAGGAAGCTACAGTTGTCAGTTGTTTTTGAGTTGGAGGAGTAGAGGGTCTTGGCCAAACTTGTAGACTTTAGGGTGCTTGGTTTAACCTGTCATACTCTTGTTTAATTATTGAGGAAAATGGCACAAGGGCTATGTTTTCCCCCTTTTTCACTACTTGTTCCCATGTTTGGTTTGGAAGTTTCCTCTGGGCATATGCCTATTCATAAGATTTTAAAATCTCATTTATAGAGGTTGCTTTTATTTGAGGTTTCTGGATCTATGACTCAGATGGAGTAGATGACTCTATTTAAGATTGCTTCTGCTACTGGGATCCTTGTGTTTGGGATCCATATTGTTGTAGAAGTTGTTGCATAATCACCTCCAGACTTGTGCTAGAGACTGTTTGATTTTGAGCATCTTGCATGACACTCCGGAGTTTATCACTCTTTTATTTATCATCAGGTTCTTTCTTTTTTCTGGGCATTTTGTTGGTTCACTCACTACCTACCCTGAAGAAACTCATGGGTAAGAAAATCTGGTAA
This sequence comes from Inga oerstediana, assembly GCA_963210345.1. Classification (NCBI taxonomy): domain Eukaryota; kingdom Viridiplantae; phylum Streptophyta; class Magnoliopsida; order Fabales; family Fabaceae; genus Inga; species Inga oerstediana. The sequence continues at coordinate 68,858,015 of OY723403.1, forward strand.
GGAGTTTGAAGTGCCTTTGATAAATTCAATGTCAAAATCAAAAACACTTAGAATTGCTTGCCACCTAGCGAAAATTTGTTTTGATGTAAGGTTTTTAACATCTTTTTGCAAAACGTCTTTTGCCGATTTACAATCAATACAAACTAAAAACCTTTGGTTTAAAAGATTAGATTGAAATTTGGAAATGCATAAAACGATTGCCAAAATTTCTTTTTTAATGGTGGAATAATTCTGCTGTGCAGTATTCCAATGTTTAGATGTGAAAGAGACAATTTTTTCTTTTCTGTCTAAATGTTGTTTAAGAATGCCACCATAACCAATGTCAAAGGCATCATTTTCAAAAATTTTGTAAGCAGAAGGATCAGGAAGGCTAAGACAAGGAAGTTCCTTAACCTGGAGTTTAATCTGCTTGACAACATTTGAATGAATATCCGTCCATGGAGGAGGATTCGTTTTAAGATGTTGGTGTAGCGGTTTAATGAAATTGCTAAGATAAGGAATAAACTCAGCAACATAATTTAAACATCTCAAAAATCATTGAAGTTGTGTTTTGTCAATGATTTGATCGGGAAATTTATCTGCAAATTGAATTGCACATTCAATTAGCGTTATGGACCCTTGGTAAATCCAATGACCAAGAAACCTAACTTTAGTTTGAAAAAGACTAATTTTAGGCTTAGAAACTACTAAACCATTTGTTTCTGCAATTTTAATAAAATGATTAACATGTTTGAAATGTTATTCAATAGAATGAGAATAGATCAAAACATCATCAATGTATACAATGATGAATTGGCTATAGTCATTAATGATTTCATTCATGATTATCTGGAATTCAGAAGGAGCATTTTTTAAGCCAAAAGGCATAACATTCCACTCATACTGACCAAAAGGCATAGTAAAAGTAGTTTTATACCTATCTTTTTTAGAAATTTGAATCTGCCAAAATCCAGATTTCATGTCAAACTTTGAAAAGACTTTTGCAGAATACAAACATTTAAGTAGATCAGATTTGTTTGGAATTGGATACCTAATCCATTGTAACGCTTCGTTCAAAGGTTTTTAATTGATTACAAGTCTAGGAGCTCCACGCTCTATTTCTGCATTTTTATTTACATAACAAGTAGCACAAGACCAAGGGCTTCTAGATTTGTGAATCAATTTTTTGTTCAGAAGTTCTTGAATTTCCTTTTTACAGGTTTCAAGAAGTTCTGCAGTCATTTGAATTGGCCGTGCCTTAGTTGGTATTTGTTTTTCATTAAAACCAGTTTCATAAGGCAAGTCAACAACATGTGTTTTATGATCCCAAAATGCATTTGATGAGTCCGAGCAAATAGTTTGATGGATTTTTGCAAGACAAGTTTGAATTTGTTGTTTAATTTGTGCTTGTCATAGGTAAGCTTCTATATGTTTAAAAGAGATATCTTCCTTCAAAAAATTAACTTGTTGTTGTTTTGAAGAAAGAAGATTTAATTCCTTAACTCCGGGCTTTTGAGTAAAAGGAAATAAGATGGTTTTACCCAGATGTTCTTTTGAAATTCCATTTTCATCAGTCATATATGGGAATAATAGCCTTGCAAATGGCACCCCAAGAATAATTTGGGTTCCTATATCTTTAACTAATATAAATGGGGTTTGAATCTTTAAACCTTCATTTTCAATAACAATGTTTGAAACTTTGTATCTGACATCTAAGCGTGAGCCATTGACACCATTAAACCTTTTGGTTGTTTTCTTAAAATATTTTGTTGGAATGATTCCCTCTTTAAAACAATTAGAATCAACTCCTATGTCAAACAGAACAGTTTGGTCCAAGACAAAATCATTATTAATAATAATCTTGGCTTGAACATAAAACTTTTGAATTGATATTTTTGAAATCAAGTTTAAAAATGGTTCAGAAAGATTATTGTCTTCTTGATCGGATGATGTTTTTAGTTGCCCTTCAGTTTGAGTTGCAAGTTGAATATCCTGTATTAGGGATATAGCAGTTGCATGGGTGTCTTGTTGAAGTTTAATAAGACTGATTTTAGTTTTGAGGTTATTTACCTCGTACTGAAGGTCTTGGAGGGTTGTAGGTTTGACAGAATGTTTAAACTTGTTTAAAACATTTGTTAAATCATTTTTGTTGAAAAGAATAGGAGGTTTAGAGTTTGAAGAAGTCAGAGTTTGATTGAGAATTTCTCTCAGTTTGAACAAATACTCTCCTCTATTAGAATTTGGGAGTTTAGTAATGATATCAAGAAGTAAATCATGTTCCCTTGTGATAACATTAATTTCTGAAGAAGAGTTTTCTGGAAGATCTTCATTTTGAATTTAGTTAAGATCCTCAGAAGAACTACTTTCAAATTCAGATTCAGAAGTTTCAATCAAAAGATTGTTTATTTGTTCTAGAAGAGGCTCTTTAATACTCTTAATCTTCTTCAATTTTCGAGTCAAATGACAATATTTGGAAATATGACCTGGTTTACCACATTTAAAACAAGTAACTTTTGTTTGTTTAGGAAAATCAACTTTTGGTTTAGAGCGAAATTCCTTTTCAAGTCTACGAGGAGGTGTATTGGGCTTATATATTTGGTAGATATGTTTTTTCTTTTTGTAGTAAGGCTTGCGGTGAGGTTTAGATTGCTTACAAGGAGGAAAGCCAAATTGTTCACAGAAGGTTCCCAATTCTTTCCTGCTTGTATCTTTTTCTTTTTTAAGTTGACGTTGGATTTTATCATCCTGACAAATTATAAGAGCAGTTCTTTGGACATAAGAGTTTAATTGACCATACGACAAATGCTCATAAGGGATGTTGCCATCATTTTGGTTTCTAAATTTTTCTCTAACTTTATCACCTAATGACTTAGGTAATCCAGCTAGAAATTTTTCTTTCCAAAATGGCTGATGAGCATCATCTCTAGTAAGACTCTAGTGAAAAAAGTATCTCTATACCATCTGAAATCAGATAAGGTACTGCATTTAAGATTTGAAAGAAGTTCAGCTGACCTATCTTTCCAGATAGATGGATCTCCAACAAAATGTTTAATAATTGTAAAAAGAAGAGTGTTTCTTCTGAAGATAAACATACCATCTTTACATCTATTAAAACTGAATATGATGGAACACCTATTAACTGCAATACATAACGATTCCAAATTGACATATATGCGGGTGCTATAAAAGTTGGTATAGATACATTACGTTTTCAAATCGTTATATATTTTGGACTTATTATAACAGTTATAATATAACACCAATATGTATTTAGGTTTGGTGAGGTCATAATCTGCCTATTGCTATGATAATGATTAATGGCCACACGTTAACAACCGCCATAATATATGGTAATGCTTGCATGATACATAACGATCTCATTTAACATATGTTATTTATTCATTAACATACATAATGGTTTTTATATAAGAACCATAACTTATAATAAGCTTAATAACTATCTCACGTAGACATCTTAATAACAGGGGAAAAAGTTTTAAAGCAGTTTGTACCTTCCTTTTGGTTATACCCTTTTGCTTCAATTCTCACCTTATACCTTTCAACTTCGCCATTGGAGATGTATTTCACCTTGTAGACCTACTTAAATCCTATAGGTTTCTTCCCTTTATGAATGTTAACTATCTCCAACATTTTATTTTGCTCTAAGGACTTCATTTTGTCATTCATAACCTCTATCCAAGTAGGGTTCCATGATGCTTCCTAAAAGTTAAGGCTCAAAAATTGCATCGGTAAGTATCTAATATTGTTTATAAAGAGGGGAAATATTATCATAAGTAATGTAATTATATATATCCTACCTAAAGGTTATTTTACTATATCTTAATCGTTGGAACATATATCATCAACCAAGCAAGAGATTTCTTATCACGTTTGGTTCTATCATACCTTTGGGTGTGCTCCTCTAAATCAATCTGTGTCTCATACCTAAATCATCAATGTTTGGTTGTGTTTAAGTCTACTCGGCCTGATATGTATGGTTATCCTCATGTCCAGGTACTGTTTCTACTATGGGATTAGCCTCTTCATCATAATTGTCAAACATAAATAGTTCTTGCCTACCAAATATGACCCTCTTTTGGTTAGTGGTGATGGAATCCTTGAAGAGGAACCTGCTTTCAAGGACATAGACATCCATACTAACAAATAAAACCTTGGTATGCAAATTATACAATGAGAAACCTTTCTGATTTGTAGGATAACCTATAAACATGCGAGGGTCAGACATAGGCTAAAATTTATCAGATGCATTTTGATTTATAGCAAATGCAAGGAACTAAATACCTTGAGAAAACTTACATCAGGTTGTTGTTTGGAAATAATTTCGTCTGGAGTTTTATAATGATGACTTTTGGAAGTGTTTTATTGATTAAAAATGCAGCTGTCTTTATGCTTTCTCCCTAAAATTTAATGGGCATGCCAAAATGGAAAATAAGGCTCCTAGCTACATTCAAAACATGTCTATGCTTTCTTTCCACCACCCCGTTTTATTGAGGTTTGTATGGGCATCTTCATTCATGTATAATACCTTTGGAATTTAAGAAAGTAGTAACTTCATTATTAATGAACTCAAGCCCATTATCACTTCAAATTTTCTTAATGCTGGTAGAAAATTGCTTACTCACATAAGCAACGAAATTCTATAAATGTTGAACACATTTATGTTTATTAGTCATCAAGAATATCCAAGTACATGGAGAAAAATCATCAACTACTGTAAGGAAATATCGATGACTTCTACTAGTGGGTTCCTTATAGGGTCCCCATATATCAAAATTTAGTAATTCAAAATAGCAATGTGCAACATAATTGCTTGATGGAAAAGAAAATATAGTTTGTTTTTCTTGAGAACAAACATCAAAATTATTAGGAAATGCAACAACGTCATTTTTTACAATATTAAGGTGGCAAATAATATCTAACAAAGAATGTCCTAGCCAATTATGCCACAATTCAGACCTTAATCTATTTTTCTCTTATTGCACACTCAAAGTAGCTTCAAGATTTATGTTGTTTTCAATTAGATACAATCCATTACAAATTTTACCAATCACCTGTGTTTTCCCAGTAATAATCACCTGTACAGTCCATATTTCTAGATAAAACGATACAGCACAAATTATCTATTTGGTTAATAGGGAGATGGAGACTAGATTAAAGCGACATTCATGGCAATAATATACATCATGTAACACCACTCCATCAAATAATGTCATGGTTTTAGTATAGGTAATGCTAATTGTAATATCCCAAATTTCAATTAAAGGTTAAGAACTCCAAAAGGTGAATGTGATTATCGTTAAACTGCCACTTTTGGAGAATATGATATAAGTTGTGATTTGAATGTGTTATGACCAATGCCAAAACCTTGTATTTAAGTTTAATTGAGGATTAACATCTAAATTGGCTTAAATAAAGGGAGGGCACATGATGTGGTGTAATAGAAAGACATGATGTGCTTGATGGTGATTTTAGAGCAATTACCATAATTAGGGGTAAAATGGTAAAGTTACCGACCAATGGGTCAGTTACCGAAGAAGAAACTCATTGGTAACTCCAAGATCAATGGTTGAGATTTGTTGTTATGAGATTAAAAGGGGTGGAATCCCATGCATATGTATGTATGTGAGCTCATAGGAGGTGTGGTAAAATTGTGACAAGTGGCAACATGTGAGCCCTTGGATTTGGTCAATGTTTCAAACACTCTTCCCTCTCTCATCCCTTCTCTAAGTCGGCTAGGGAGCTTGGGGGAGGCCAAAAACTGATATCATTCTCTCTCTCCTTTATTCTCCATGGCGCCAAGTTTAAGGGAAGAAAGTGAAAATGAAAGGTGATGTTTTAGCCTTGTTCTTGTCCTCTAGCTTAAACACTCTTCTTTAATGTTGTTTCTAGGGATGAGAGCTTCATTGCCATGGTTTTAGATTTGTGAAAGAAGGTGCTTGAGAACTTGAGAGGGAAGTTGGAAGATGAAGAATTAAGAATCAAGCTTGAGAAAGAGGAAGAGGTGAGTGATAGCTCCCTTTTGATATATATATATATATATATATTGTGATTGTTTGATGAGTTTTGAGAATTATGGAATTTGCCCTGATTTTGGTATAATTGTGAAATAATTGAATTGGTTTGAGTATTGTGGTTACAATGGTGTCATATTGTGTTTTGGTGCCATTGGAAGTGGTTTGAAATCTTGGAAACCAAGATAGTTATTTTGTGGTTTTGGGTTTCAAAGTGTGGAAATGTGGAAAATGTCATTGTGATGTGATTTTGGGTGTTTTGAGGTTTCCAATGGGCTCTTTGTGTGAAATTACGTAGGAGTAACTTTGTGTTAGAGTTTGGGACCACTGGAAACACATATTGGAAGTTAGGGAAAATTTTATTGTCTGCTGCGGTTTGGCTTCTGACAGAGCCTCACTCGAGTGAACAAGGGTCTCACTTGAGTGTAGCACCAAGTTCTTGGTTTCCCTTCTGTTTTTGGGTGCACTTGTATGTGGAAAAGCAAGAGTACAGTTCCTTACCTGCAAGTGATGTGGGTTATCACTCTTGTGTAGTTGGTCTCACTCCAGTGAGCATGTGTTTTGCACTATGACCCCGCTTCTCGGGAAGACACTCATAGTCAGTTTATCAAGAGTATGTGTGTATACTCGTAAGTTTTGTGCCCTTACTCGAGTGCACTTCTAGCTCTGGGTTTTATGCTGCTTTTAGGTGGTCACTTTCTGTGCCACACTTTGTAGAACTCTAGTGAGTGTAGGGGCATCACTTGAGTGTTGATCTTGGTGTTTGAGTGCAATGAGCATTTTTGGTCTCTGTCTGTGCTTTCGGTCAAGCACTCGCATGAGTAGGCTTTTATGCTCGAGTGCAAGTCATCCATAACTCGAGTGCGTCATCCATCACTTGAGTGATGCAGTCAAAAATGGGATTTTGAGGTTTCAAGAGATGTTCTTTGGTCAAGTTTCTCCCAACCCTTTAGGCATGTGTTTAGGCTTTGAGTAGCCAACTAAAGGTCATGAATGATAACCAACTTAAGTGTTTGAAAGTTAAAGAATTGGAAAAGAGAATAATCCTATGTCCTTGATTTTGGTTATAGGGTTGGATATTCGCCTTGGTCGTGAGTTGCTGGTGCTGAAGCATACGTGGAAGGAACAAATGTAGGGAACTTACCTCTTCTACATGTATTTGATATTTGTGTTGGTGTTTAGATGCATGTGATTGCTTTACATGATTATGTGTGACATATATGAATGTATGAAGCTATGTTTTTATGTATGCTATGGCCATAAATATGTTGTCTGAAGCATTGATCTTGCAGATATGTCATTGTGTAAGCATGAGTTATGTAATGCAAGCATGTCATGCATTAAGCACATATCTTGCATGCATATTGGTATTATTTTCCTATTGAGATTCTCTCGAATCACACCGTCCCTTACTATCCTTTCAGACAGGGTAGTGGATCGAGGATGGAGCAGGCAACCAAAGGAGGCAAGGACTTCCTTTTGGTTATTTGAGTTTGGTAGTTGGTTATCATTGCTAGTTGGGATTATTGTATATGATTTGGATGTGTATATGTTCAAATGAATATTTGATTATGTAATTGAGATGGGTTTGTATAATCCCTGTATGAGAACTTGTAAAGGGCATATGTGCCCTATGAATCCTTTGTAAAAGTATGAACCTGGGGTTTGCCGGGATTATTATTTGTGTACTCTGATATATATATTGAATGTGATTTATCTTCGTGTGGTAATTATATTCGAAATATGAATGTGAGACCAAGGTAATTGTATTTCGAAATGTATTTGTGAAAACCCCGTCTGGTAGATGGGTTTGAGAATAAGTTTTGATTATTATTGGTCTCTATTTCACTTTAATCACGTATTTCAGATATAATTACGGCAAGGGGGTTACACTAATTCTATCACCATTTGGAATTTTAATTCTTCGAATAGGACCCTTATAAGTGTTAACACTACTAAACCTATTCAGATTTCCAAATACATGACATGTTGCACTCTAGTCTAGAATCTAGTGAGAACGTGATAAATCAGTAGGGATAGCATTAATCATACATGATAAGTGTTCATCATTAACATACTCTGCTGCACCAACGACTATTTATTCATTGTCTTTCTTTAACAACTGGAGAATCTTGTCGTATTGCTGCTGAGCAAGGGCTAGTTGCAGTGGAGGAGTATTGGAGAGTGTGGCTAGAGGGGGTTTATCCACTATTGCTTGATTAGCTTGAGCTTCTGGTTGTCTTGAACCTCTAGAATTTGGGGAATATGATTAGCTGGTATATAGACTCACACGTATGTCCCCATCGATTGTAGTAGCTACAGATATCTTGAGACCAACCACAACCTCTGTCCCTTCCTTGTCTACCTCCCCTTATAGTCATTATTGTACTCTCAAGTTGGTTATTGATATTTGGGATTGAAATTGTATGGTTGTTCTCATCTTGAATAATCATCGAATATACTTGATTTACACTTGGTAAAGGCACCATCAGGAGAATTTGGAATTGAGCCTACAGGTGGCTATCATTAAGACCTATTAGAAATTGGAAGAGTTTCTGTTGTTGGGTAATGTTGACAAATTCCTTGGCAGTGTCACACTTACATGATAGGAGAAAAACTATTAAAGAATAATAATCCTATAATTCTTACTACTTAGTCAATGTAGAAATGCTCTTATAATCAATCTTTTTGTACCTCTCTTGCATATCCTTCCATACCAAATATGATGTATCAGCAAACACAGTACTAGATGCTATATCCTTGTCCACTGAGTTAATTAGCTATGATAGAACCACTGTGTCACACCTATCCCAATAGGCACTTAGCTATGCTACCTTGTCTTGTTCAAGCATTTTCTTAATGAAGCACAATTTATTCTTACCACTGTAGCGCTTGACATTTGGAAAATATGGAGCTGCCACCAAAATTTTAAAAGAGGATAATTTTGGAAACATTTTTGAAAAATGAAAATCAGATAGGGTTCGGGAGTCGAATGTGTGTGGGAAAGGTGTTAGGCGCCCTACAGCACCACTTCATAAGAACGGATACCCTAAGTCAATTATTCGAAAATGAATATGGCCTTTAATTTTATTATAATTACCCAAAGAAGAAAAGAAATTAAGAAAATAGTTACATAAAAATTAAGGAATTAATAAACAAAAAATTGTTTACTTATAAAGTTGGACTTGATTTTAGAAGAGAACCTAAGGCCTACAAAAGAGACAAAGCGAAGGGATCATATAATAAAATTATGACACTTACAAAATCACCTTAATTTCACAATATTAATACATGATAATTTGCTACTTTTTGGCTTAAAAATGAAACAATTAGTAGCAAGCCCATAGTTAAGTTCATACATAATTTGTGAAATTGTATAAAGTCAAGTTTATAGATACTTCCACTTTAATCAAGCACACAAGAAACAATAGAAGAATAAACTGGTCTTAAAAGTTAAAAATTTTTAAATTTTAAAATATTTTCATATTTTAAGATCGGTTTTCTTTATAACCGGTCTTAAAAGTTAAAATTTTTTTACATTTTAAAATATTTTGATATCTTAAGATTGGTTTTCTTTAGAACCGGTCTAGATAAATTTTTTAAGATCGGTTATTTTTAGAACCGGTCTTAGAAGTTCTATATATTTACAAAACTGCCACCGGTCAAATTTTTAAGACCTTATCCGCTAGAACTGGTCTAAAAAGGGAATTTTGTACTAGTGAATTACATAGGCTAAGGGGGAGCGAGTGTCCAAAGTAGAAACTTGCTGTGTACTGAGGTACCAAGAACCTACTGAATCTTGGAAGATATAGTGAAAAGTTCAGAGGCGATTTGAGGACTAACATAGGTCAGTTGAGTTGTGACCAAACTAGTATAAATCCCCAATATCCACTTCAGTGATATCTCTCTATCTCTTAAACCTTTTTAATTACCTTAATTTCCTATTATTTGTTAATTATGAGTAAATTTTTATATCGCCCAATTCACCCCTACTTGAGTAAATTGCTTGTACTAATAGCTTTTACTTTGTCAGGATCTACTATAATCCCTTTTTGGCTTACAATGAATCCCAGCCCCTAAAGACGTACTTGTTAGGATTTAGTCGTAGCTTGTACTTGTGTAGCCTTTCAAATAGCTTCCTTAGCACCACAACATGACTTTCTCCCTAAGAAGATTTAGCTACTATATCATCCATATATACTTCAAGTTCTTTCTGCATCATATCATGAAAGAGTACTACTATGGCATACTGATAAGTTGCCCCTGCATTCTTTAGCCAAAACATCATGACATGATAACAATAAGTTCCCCATTGCGTAATAAAGGTGGTCTTTTCCTTGTCCTTTTCATCTATAAGGATTTGGTTATACCTTCAGTACCCATCCATGAATAAGTACATATAGTTGCGGGTTGTATTATCAATTAGGACATCAATATGAGGTAATGAAAATCATCTTTTGGGTTAGCTTTGTTCAGATCTTGATAATCAACATACATTCGAACTCTGTCATCCTTCTTCGGTACAAGAACAACATTTTCTATTCATTATGGGTATTTAGTTACTTCTAAGAAACCAACCTTTAATTGCTTCATCACCTTGTCTCGAATCACTAAGGACATGTCGGAAGTTAGCCTCCTCAATTTCTTCTTTTTAGGCTTGGTGTTTGGGAATAAGGGAATCTTGTGAGAGCCAATCCCTAGATCAAGGTCTCGCACACCTCGATAAGACCATACGAACACATCCATGAATTTTTTGAAGAGTTCAACCATTTAATCTCTTTCTGGGTTATCTACTATCTTTAGTTCTCTCTTTTCTTCCTCTATGCCCATGTTTATTACTTCAATTACATCTTCATGTAGGCATATTCTATTGTCATTATATTCAAGGATTTTTGTGTATACTTGAATGTTCTTATCATCATTAGACTCTTAATCATACATATCAAAGGCAACAAGCAAATTATCATTTAGGGACTCAGGAACCTCTGCGTTGGACAGAAGTTTTGAGGAAATCGATTTCCTAGAGGGTGAAAATGAACAACGAATAAATAGAAGAAAAAATAGGAAGAATGGATATAAATAAGTGAATTTTATTTTCATAACATTCTTTATTTATGGTTCATATAATAGCTTGCCTAAAGGCACATTAAAACATAAAAAGAACTTTTAGCTAGACATGTTAATCTTTTCACCTATTGGTGAAACCATTGCAACAATTGGCTTGTTTTGCACTTCAGAAGATGTCGGGAATGTCTTCCTTATATAAGGGATTTCAAAGTGCTCATCCTCCCTTTATATCTTCAAGCTTGTTCACGTTTTCAACTATCTTTCCAATGGTAGCTCATATCCCAACACTTGGCGCTTTTGATTCTCTTATACATTTATGGGGGACTTGATGTCTTGGAGGTGAGTGCTCAATCCTCCACCATGTTTAAACCCATTCTTCTCCATTATCTTGGTTACTATGGAGTTAACACTTTTATATCCCTTGGGTCCTTTGACTTTAAAGCTTTGGAAAACTATTCCTTCCTCGTACTCAGTAATATTAATGTATATAAGAGAACTTGGTTTGCTTACCATGATTTCCTCTTCTCCTTTGATTATTACTATCTTCCCACTATTAGTGAACTTTACCTTCTGGTGCAAGGTAGAAGGTACTATCCTAGTTGAGTGTATCCATGGCCTCCCCAACATCATATAGTAGGATGAGTCAATGTTCATAAGCCAAAAGTCTAATATAAATGAGGTTGGTTCACTCTGTAAAGGAAAGTAGACTATTCCCACTCTGACCACCATGCTACTCTTCTCAATCTCTGATGTCTCTACTAATAAGTGCTCAAACTTGGATAGCAATAAAGCATTTAACGCTGACCCTCCATCTATTAGCACTTTGGCTACAAAGAACCTTTTGCACTTCAGAGTAATATAGAGGGCTTTATATTGATCAATGGCTGATTGAAAAAATTCTTCTCCTGAAACTGAGATGGTAGAGAATACCCTTGCCACATTCATAATGCTCGCTACCTTCTCTGGGGTCACACAAGACTGCACATATGCTTTATCTAGGGACTTTTGTAGTGCACAACGATGTGGTTCAGAGCTTAAGATCAAAGAGGGAATTAAGATCTTGCCAGAGTTTTATTCAATTAGTCTACTATGCTATATTCACTTTGATTTATGATTTGAAGAAATTCTTCATCGTCCTTTCCTATCTCTTTTAGACCACACTACTAGAAAAAATGGTTTTAACGTCCCTTTTTTTGGCCTTTTAACGTCTGAAAAATAAGGGACGTCTATCTGAGGGTCGTGGAAAAAAACGTCAATAACGTCTGTAAATGGGAGACGTCTAAAGACAGACTTTAGACGTCCCCAATTATACTGGGGACGTCTAAAGTCTACCTTTAGACGTCCCCAGTTTCACCTGGGGACGTCTAAGGGGACCTTTAGACGTCCCCAATTTTAACTGGGGACATCTAAAGTATCGCCTCCCACTCTACCACGTCCCTTTTTATTTAAGGACGTTGAAAGTTTTTTTTAAATGGCCTTTTATATATTGCACTGTCTGGAAAATGTAAACTGCAGAAATAGGATTCCAACAACAGAATAAAATAACAGCAGTTCAGCAGAATGGAAACAACAACTTGAAACACAGTGATCAACCCAAGGCTCTACTACATGCAATAATTTTAAGGAGTAGCAAACTAATTAACTAACAAACCACACGAACTACACAACAATCTATATCCAAGTCCCCAGTTTGTACAATAACCAAGACTAAATCCAATCTATATCCAACAACAATAACGCTAATTATATATACAATATATAGAACTGCCACAAAAGTATGTCCTATACAAACTACTAAAGACTTTACTTTGGTATACGTTGAAGAAGATGTCCAGCCAAAAAGTTTCTGATCATATTTAGGTCTTCATATGAGTAGGCATCTTCATTGTCAAAAATTTGGAAATTAGAAAATAGGCTTAGATGAAATAATGAATCAAGTGAATGAATTGCCATTGAATTACAACACCAAGAATATTATCCTCTGAGAATGAAGAAGCGATTACTTGTTCAAGAAGCGATTACTTGTTCAAAATCTGTCGTAATGCCACTCTAAATGATGTTAAACATATAAAGTAAGACATAGTATCCACATTCCTAGCCGCCAGGTTGTCGAGGGCACTATAAATCAAAAGAAAATGGTTAAAATCAATAAAGGCATATCTAAAACGACCGACAATCAAAAGAACTTGATTTGAAACTACGTACTTTTGGAAACAACCATCTCGGATCTTTGCCACCTTTACGTTCACATGGCCCGCCAAGTGCTCGATATGTCATGCATGCCCTATCATTAAAATGAAAATCAACATAAATTAGAATAATTCATTAAGTCAAGAATCAAGAAGCAATGAAATACAAAAAAATAACTTACATATTGAAGACACTTTTAGTTTCTTTGTCTAGTCTTCTACGTAAGGAATCAAACCAGTAAACAATGTGGGACCGAGGACAGAGAACACATAAACTCCAGTGATAACTATCACAACATATACAGATTAAAAAGAAGTTAGATGGCAAGGCAATTATTTATTAAAAATCTCAAATACACAAAATTAAAATGCGTACCTTTGAACAATTGGTGCTAGATAACAACGATAGTTGTCCTCTGCCAATGTGAAGCCCACATAGTTCCTCCTTCTTTTCAATGTATTCCCAATCCTTGTCGTATGTGCAGGAGACAAGAATCCATATAAATCAACTCTTTGAGAGTCAATGCATATACAACGGAAGGAGCTATAATAGAATTAAAATGATGAATGTATTAGCTAGTTAAAATCAACTTAACTAAATGAAGGAAAAAATGGGAAATAAAAAACTTACAGGATTGCAAATTTGCCCCATCCAACATCTAGCTCCTCCAACTTAATGAACTGTTTAAGATCTTGTTTATCAATTTTGAAGTAATACTCTAATTCCTGGCCCACAATCCCTGTAGGCATATGCAAATCAATCTGGCGAATGCCTTTATAGATATGCTGCAGTCGTGCTAAGAAGGGCAATTTCTCTGCTTCCTGCTCGTTTTTTTAGAACATAAAAAAACATATTATTAGTAGGATGTCAACATATCTAAAGTAAAAGTCAGGTCATTCCATACCATTGGAGGTGTTAGTGGTAACAAGCCAATAAGATGTACAGGCCAAAGGATGAAAGATCCTCTCAACTGAGCTATCGTGGCAACCTCGTCATCAGGAATAGGGATGGCTGTACCTTCTTCCCCCTCTCGAACACACGTCACAATCACCCTACGCAAATGCTGTGGAATTTGCTAATTATGGTGGGTAGTAGCTTCTGTGTGAACGAGAGCATCTGCAACTACACACAGCGGTGGGGCATCCAAAGAGAGGATGGCAGGTTCTCCCTGCGCTGGAGTGGGAGAGGGTTGCCAAGTGGTTCCTCCGCTAGGTTGTAACTTCCTTTGGTACTGTGGAAGGCCGGGGATGAATGGGTTCTACGCTCGGTAGTTGCCATCTGCGATTCAAACATCTTCATAATTTCAGCTCTTAGCTCAGGCATCAGCTCAAGACGTAGCTTTGGCAACAGCTCTTGTCAGAGCTTGTTGCGAAGGTTGGCCTCGAGCTCTTGTAAGACTTCCTGATGAATCTTGGCCACAAGCTCCCTACTGGGTTCAGCTTGTGACGAATAAGGATGTGAGGCTCGGCCAAAATAGTTCGCGACACGAACTCCCACTGTCTCCTCTCGAACATGACCAGGGTGATCTACCTTCCCAATCGCCATTGACAAGATGTCCATCCGTCCACTTGGAGTGAACGAACCTTGGCTACTATGATCTTCCAGTTCATCCTGCAGCATAAAAGTTATCGTAAATGAAAATTAAGCACTCCCAATATGACATTAGGGCAAGTGTGTATCTTTTTATACTCCATACTCATTGTAGATAGGATTTTCTTAGCCTCATACATACGATTTGGAAGTACATTATCGTCTGGAAACATATCAGATAACAATTCAAGCAGCAATGTGAAACTACTATCGGTCCACCCACAAGTTGCTTTTAAGTTAACCAAATGTAATGTTCCTGTCAGCCGTGTGTACTTACTCCCAGGGTACAACGGTGTCTCTGTATCACTCCGCAGGTTGTCATATTCATGCAATTTCATAAAGGATTCTACCTCAATATCGTGAATCATTCTCTCCATTCTATCTTCATCTATGACATCCACAGTTTCCTTCTTGTGTGACGGACAATCAGTTACTTCCTTACCATGCCATATCCACCTTGTGTATTGAAGATTTATTCCATCACAAAGTAGGTGATCCCTTATAACTTCAACATCCTGTTTTCTCTCATTTAAACAATTGACACAAGGACAAAAATACATCTCATTTTTGGCTGGAGCGTTCCTTCTAGAAAATTCAATAAAGTCTTCAACCCCATTCTCATATTCTTTACTTGTTCTCAAGGCATTCATCCAAATATGATCCATTTTATTACTACCTATGCCATTTCCATTTACACTCAAGTTTAGAATAATTTTCAACACGGGGAATTGCCTTTTTCAAGCATGTTTTTCAAAATTTTGGCAGTATTTCCCCTTAAAAGTAAGACATCCCAAAATCAAAATAACAAACCATCTTAGCTTAATTTAAACGAAACTAAACTTTAGCTTCTAGCACCAAGCACAAACAGAATACACTTATATTTTAGAAATCAAAATATTAAATCAGATATGTACCATAAGTGAGATATGTGGGAATTTACAAATCAACTATGTGTATTTACAAGAGACACATGTGGGAATTTATAAGACCGTCTCGACCATATATAAGACAAGGGCCTAAATGTCTTTTCAACAAAAATAAATTAATTTCTGTTTAGACCTAAGGGTACAATGAAGTTTCAAAAAGTTTTAGAAACTGTTTGAGAATAATTTGCTAGAGAGGGTGCAGTGATCTTTTCCCTATAGAAATTGAATAATCAAGTTTGTTCTGTAAGTTTGGCAATTTGAACTGCATCCACAGTCAAAAACTATGGGTCATGATTTATATTTTTGCTATTTCATACAATATGGTTGTTCATTCAGTGTAGAGTGAATTTTGTTCTGTAAGTTGGGTAGTAGACAGTAAATAGTTACAAGTAACATACACAATTCTGTTTTTATGGAGTGTAGAGTGAATTTTGTTCTGTTTTGTTCTGTAAGCTAGGGACTATACAAGTAACATGATAAAGGGCATTTGGGGCTGAGGAATTGAGGGCTCATAGTATAATAGTCATTAATTGGTAAGATTACATTGCATTAACCATAACTTTTTGTCTACTCCTATTATTTACATGCTTGAAAAGTCCACAAACATTATTGGCAAGTATAGTTGAGAACTTCCTTGATGAATGCGCTGCTTACTAGTTAAATACAATGTTGCATTACAACTTACAACTTAATATACCAGAAGATTATGAATTCTTATATAATTTTATTGATTAGTGACTGAAGTGTCAAATTAGTCATGTTTTCACAATAATTTTCTTTATAAAGAGAACTTGTTGGTGACAAATGATATTCTTATAATTGCTGATTTTAGACTTGGTAGAGAAGTATCATCAATGCATGCCTTCTTGTACTCAATAAGTTTTCACACGGTGGTAAGTCATATTCTATCATGCCCTCTTCTTTTAGCTTATGTTGGAAATTGTGAGATAAGATGATGCGACATAAAGCTTTGCAACTGACTTCTTTTAATAAAAAGCAAACAAAATCATCACCATTAACTTGAAATCAACTAAGAGATGAGGACTTCTTTTAATAAAAAGCAAACAAAATCATCACCAAATTTGAAATAAAAGATGATCTTGAAAATTGTATTTCAAATAAAACATCCAAATAATTCAATAAGTACAAAATATTAGTATATTATTCAAATCAAATCAAATTTAAAAAAAAATTAAGATTGTAAATGTAAATTTGTTTCAAATCAAATTAATTATTTAAAATAATCAGATAATGATTCTTCAATCTTCGAATCAACCAAAAAAATTTAAATTGCAATCATCACCTTGTTGTGAAGACAAGTAACATACACAATTCTGTTTTTGCGTCTTCATATAATGTGGCTATCTGTTTTAGTAAAAAGTGGATTTTGTTCTGTAAGTCAGGCACTTGACACAGTAAATAGGTAAAAGTAGCGTACACAATTCAGTTTTGATTGTCTTGTTATGATTTTAAATTGAACTAGCTTTTCCTTGTTGCTCAAACAGATTTAAAATTAATGGTGGTTCATTATTAATGTTGACCCTAATCCATTTTAAATAATGAAAAAAAAACTATTGAACATGTTAAGATAAACGCATGCTTATTATATGCTGGGCAGACCTTTTTGTTTATAGTTATTTCCTCCATTTAAAGCTGATATTTCTGTTATGAGCCAATCATAACTCGATATCTTTTGGTAAATAAAGATCTCAATCACAATGCAAAAAAGCAAAAGATTAAAACTTGATGTGGTACGTCTTAAATTCAGCAAAATAGCAAAGATAAAGCTCAAGCACAAACCACACTTAAATTCCAGCCGAGAATCAAATGCATTTTGCTAATCATTTACAAGTTCATTCACAAGTTTAGTTTTAGCTAACCTGTTACTGCAACTTTAAAGGCAGATGACCCACGGTGGTAAGAGGAGGCCGATGGTGGTGAGACTGAGAGAGAATAGTACAGACCCAGCAGAGCAAAGACGGCGACGAGAAACGCTATGGATGAAATAGAGGGTATGAAGGACCAAGAAGAAACAGGGGATAGCAGTATTTGATTTGGAGAAAGAAGAAAAAAAAGAAGCCCAGGGGAGAGGAGACGGAAGTGATGAAGATGGGAGAGTGAAACAGTAAAGTAAAGCAAGTAAGAAACTAATTCTGACACTAAACATGCACCGGTCATGTCGACCAGTGCATGTGAGCTAGCTTAAGACATCCCCAGCTGGGCTGGGGACGTCTAAAGGGACCCTTTAGACATCCACAGACTAGCTGGGGACGTCTAATGTAAGCTTTAGACGTCCCCAGCTGGTCTGGGGATGTCTAATGTAAAGCTTTAGGCGTCCCCAGATTGTCTGGGGACGTCTAAATGTGTTCTTTTTTTTTCTTTATATGATATTCTAGGGGTCTTTAGACGTCCCCATTTCATTGGGGACATCTAAAATAGTCTTTAGACGTCCCCAATAAAGATGGGGACGTCTAAAACACATTTAGGCGCGAGATTCAATTTTATTTGACGAGCCAACCTTTTCAATTTTGATCTATAATTACACATATGCCACCGCCCAATATTTTGGGCGTCCCTTTTTCAAAAAGGGACGTCCTTTAGGGTAGTTATAAGTATATTCTGTAGTAGTGCCAGAACTTGATAGGATATCAATATTGGCTTGCTTCCCCTTCTTTAATAGTCCAACACTTTGATTCAAATAAGCTTTCCTGCTTCATGTGACTCCTGTTGGGTGAACTATTGTTTTTTTTCTAGCCTTGACTTCCACTACTTGCCTTAAGGTATTCTCAACAATACCTTTATCCCTTTATGGTACAAGGCGATTACTCTGATATGAAAAAGGGGTCAGTACCTTAATGGTCACTGAAGGCTATTACAATGGTGTCAAGATGGTGAAAGAGACAACATTGGAATTTCTTTTTTCATATGGTTCCTTAACGACAAACTCGACATGTCTCTTTTCCACCATGCCTACTTTTTTCTTCTCTTGAGGTGTATAACCTATTGCCTTTAAACGAGTATAGATATCTTCTCCTACTAATAAAGGATCCTTAGATAACTCAATTGCATCAATAGCATTTACTTGGCTTTTGTGGCTTGAAAGAGGAATGTCATTGATAGCAGAGATATCATTCTTCTTCAATTAAATGTGATTAGAATCAATCAAGTATAATACATTCCTCTTGAGTGTTGTACGGTCCTTTATAGAGTTTCCTAGAGTGCCCATATTGTATTAACATTAGACATTGGAGTTATACCAAACGGGGTACGATGATTAAAGCCGCTTGTAAATATGTGTCCCTAACAATTGAGATTCTAAAAGTTGGCGATATAGCTTAGTATTCATCATGCTAAAATCTAGCTATTAGAAATTATCTCACTGTTGCCGATTCCTTTATCTTCTGGCTTGATATAGGTCAGTATTTGGTGTCAAACCGTTCTTTATACATCAAAACCCATCATTACCACCTTGATATGTTTCTTAGGACTATCTAGTTGTTTGGGTGAATCTGACATTGCATTCCTTTTTCTTCTTGTTATTCCCTCTTTTGATATTGCTCTTGCTTTGACAAATCTTGTCGTCATGTATGTCAGTGTCAATTCGCTCACCAATCTCGATTAAACCAAAAAATTTAGTGATGTGCGTCCCAACCATATATTTATAGTAAGGTTCCTACAAAGTACAAATGAAATAGGAACTGAGCTCAGATGGTATAAGGGGAGGTTGAACTTGTGCTACAACCGTCCTCCATCTTTGGGCATAATCTTTGAAAGATTCAATAGCTTTCTTGCTTATTGACTTCAGTTGTTCCCGGGTGAGGGCAGTGTCACAATTAAACCTATATTGTTTCATGAATGCATAAGTCAAATCCCTCCATTTCTTAATCTTTGTCAGATCAAGATGCATATACCATTCTAGTGCTGGCCCTTTCAAGTTCTCATGGTAGAAGAGTAGCAAAAAGTTTTCTTCTTGCAACCATACAAGCATCTTGGTATAATAAGCCTTATGATGGTATATCAGATTTCCTATACCGTTGTACTTATCGAAGTCTAGTATCTTAAATTTCTTAGGAATTAAGACATGTAGTGCTAAGCACAAATCCTTTAGATTAAGTGAACCCCAAGTGTTTGGTCCTTAGAGGGCTTTCATTGGTCTTTTACTTCACCCAACTCTTCCTTCCATTACTCCATTTTAGCTGATAGGGAGGGAATGTTGAAAGTGTATGTTGAATCTTCACCTAGTTACTCCTCCTTATGGTTAGCATGTTTAGACGGAGCAATATTTTATCACCTGCTTAGAAAGGAACAAAGTATCATTAGTTTATTTGAGCTCATATTTTAATTGGGTATAGCAAGTTATACACAATACATTGACATAAAGGTCTTCTGGCACAAGCATCCTCTAGCTTCCTTAGGGAATCTATTATTCCATAGGGAGAGCTAGAGTTAATCATTAGATAGGAGGGACCTTAAGTCCCATCCTAGCTTAAATCTTGTCATTGATGTAGTACTGAGTTGGCATATAGTCTTCTAGAACAAGTGTCCTTTAGCCTCCTTAGAGAATCTATTATTCTATAGGGAGAACTAAAGTTGATCATTAGATAGGGGGACCTCGAATCCTATCCTAGCCCAAGATCTCATAATTGATTGTAGTGATAAGCACAAAAAAAGGATAGCAAATGGAGTAAGATATATTTTTATTTGATAATATCAAAATTTAGTTACAAGGTTGAGTTCCACTACTATTTGATTACATAAGTTGAAAAATTCAACAATCTCTATTGGTAGATTTAAAGGAATAATCATGCCTTCAGTGCACTTGAACATGCTAGCAACTTCTGGGATCCTGGTGTTAGCAAAGTTAATTAAATTACCACACTACTTTACCTATTCTTCTATCACAACAACTGTCTGCTGTAAAGGAGTTCCCAGTCGGCTAAAACTTCCCTTTCATGATTCAGCTTGTCCAAAAGGCTTTGGATGATTTCAACAGTACTCGCACTTACAACAACTACTTCACCTTTCTTGGTTTCTAAGAGTTGAGTGAGAATATCAAATTCCCATTGCAATTTCTTAAGGGGGCATTATCTTTCAATTTTTCGTTGAGTAACTCTTTTTCTGTAGTCATCTTCAATAGTCAAACTTTATTATTCTTCATTTTCTTGCCATTTTCTTATATAGCCCTTTTTAGGTTTTTGTTTTCCTCTTCCAGCTTCATGATTCTTGAACATTCTTCTAAATCTCTTCTTTTTCTCTTTTTTGTCAACTTTTCTCAGTAGGATGCACACATTTGTCCTCAAGTTGACTGATCATTCTCTTATTTTGAGATTCCATCCCAGAAAGCTCCTCCAATTCCTTTTTTCTTATTTCCAAGTGCCTTGCCAATTCTTTGTTTACTTCTTGGGCATCATTTCCTAATAAAGGATCTTGGGGAGAATAAGATTGATTAGCTCCTTCAACTCCTATCCTTGAGCCAGTACTTATAGCCTAAAGTTACAGTTATTTCTTTCTTCCCCAGCTTAGCCTTTCCTTTATATTCTATCTTGCTCCAAGCTTCATTGATTTCTTGACATAAGTCCTTCACGCCATCTTCTTCGTACAAGAATTGTATGGCTTGCACTTCTTCCTGAGAGGGAGCTTTTTGCCTAAATGCTAATTACCTTAATGATAAAGAAGGGTTGTAATTAATACATCCTCTTGGTTCCATGAAAGGAACATTAGAAAAGCCCTCGTAGTGATAGATAATCTCTTTGTCCTCCCACTATTCTATTTTCTATAAGGGGGAATCTTCTGTTAACTGTGAGAACTCCTTTCTCCAATCATTTTTGTTTAACTGAAGATGATTGAATGCCATAAATGGATTAGTAAATTGTTCATGGCTTTCTCGAAAGTACTTCTTCTTTGCATACACATGACTCAACATCCATACCTCAAGTAATGCAAGACAACATTTTATTCAACCTTCCTTCTTTAGGTGGCAATGAGATAATAACATGTAGGTCTCTGTTAAGACTGTAGGTACTGGGTTGATTTGATAATATTCAACCAATTGAAAGACACTGATAGCTCCAAAGTATATTATTCCTGGTGATGAAGAAAAGAGGATTAAGCCATAAAAAGCAAAGGTCAAGACCTTGTAAAAGCTTTCCCAATTTTTATTCTTTGTTAATCTTGCTAAGCGAGCTTCCACTATGGTCCTTTTAATCACCTTGACCTGTCCGGTGCCTAGGATCTTTACTTCTTCCATGTGAACCCCAACAACTTCATTCTTCTTCCCTGAGAAGGTAGCCGACCTATAAAATGGTAAATCTTATCATTTCTTTTAATCGGCATCCTAAGGATTTCCTTGTATTCTTCAAGGGTTGGGGCTAGCTGAAATTAGAGAAAGTGAAGCATCTTAAAGATGGGTTCTAATACTAGCCCAGCTCTATGATAGCATCAGTATGCATAGGCACATATAACAAATCAATGATGTTTTCATACTTCTTAATGAAGCCCAATTTGACTGAACCTTGAATGTAGTGACTTAATCGAATCAGGCCTTCAAGTGGTTTGATACCCTTTACTTTATACAATTTTCCTGTAGAAACTTGATTTAAACCTAGTTTTTGTTCCCTTAACCTTTATGCCAAATTATTTCAGTTGTGGATAACTCGCTTAACCTTCTATAGAGGAAAGTAAAGGAACGGTTAGAAAATATTTCCAAATGCATGCTTTGCAGGTGATTACATGTGCATTCAAGCCTTAATATAAGTGATGAATATAAAGAAAAAGAACTCCACCTCTTCAAGAGATCCATTACCTCATAGGTAAAATGAAGTAACCATTAACCTACGAACGGCCTAGGCCATCATACAGCTAAGGGTTTTAAAAATGATTATTACTTCTAAGACCCATATCAAATGAAGGTAACTACCTATGCATGATGTATTGATGGCTTATGAGCCCTAAAAGGGTTATCTCTTATTGAAATATTTTCTAACATGATAGATATGATGAGTTCATAGTCTTTCAGGGTAATAGATGTTAGATCCCAAGTTTTGATGATAACAAAAAGACAAGCATGTGTAAATCATGTCTTTAGGAGATTAAGAAAAGTTTACAAAGTTACCAAATGCATAGAGGAAGTTTTCTGATAACTGCTGTGAAATTGCACTGGAGTGCTCGAGCATGGATTTTGCACTCGAGCATAGATCTTCTCTGTGCTCGAGCAGGTGCGAGTGAAAGCCAGAAAGTGTGCACCCGAGAGACATTCCTTTGTTATGTTCACTGGATCACTGGAGCACCAAGGTGTGCACTTGAGCAGAGAAGTCATTCTCACTCGAGCACATGCGAGTGAGGGTCTGCGAGTACTTGGCCGAGAGCAAGTAATAGTATGCTTCCTTCATTCACTTGAGCAGAGACATCAATGCTAGAGCATGAGCATTTTGTGCTCGAGCAAGGTACTGCGAGTGCTTGGCCGAGAGTCATGAAGATCAGAGAAGTGCAAGTGTGCTCGAGCACACTCTTATATGCTCGAGTGACACATCAATGCTTGCGAGTGAAAATTCTATCCCTCTCCAAATCTGATGCGAGTGCTTGTTTAAAAGGTATAATTCTTGAGAATATTCTTCTCACTCGAGCAGGAGTCTATGTGCTCGAGTGAGGGCCCACATCACCTGCGAGTGATAATTTTATCCCTCTGAATTCCTGATACGAGTGATCGTATTGAGAGCATATTCCTGGAGAATATGCGTCTCACTCGAGCAGGAGTATGTGTGCTCGAGTGAGGGACCATATCACCCGCGAGTACAAATTCTCACTCTTGTCAAAATGGTGTGCGAGTGATGACCCGAGAAGACACTCCCAGTGGAAAATGTAAGATCACTCGAGCAGAGGAAGTTGTGCTCGAGTGAGACCCCTCTTCACCCGCGAGTGAAGATTCTGTCTCTCTGAAATTCTATGCAAGCACAACCCGATAACAGAAGCATATGAAGGAAAATAGGAGATCACTCGAAGTGAGCCTTTCATGCTCGAGTGATGCCCTATTTGAACACCAAAAATGCCAAGTCTCACAACGTTCATTCCGAATATGGTTTATTGTTATTTATTCATATCATCATTACTTATTATCATTGTTTAACATTACTTTGAATGTATTATAAGTGTGATACAGGAAAATGAACGTTTGAAATAAGCTGTTACGGAGAAAGTCAAACAGCAGCAGACAACATGATTACAAACACGTTCGCACCTACCGCATTAACAATATTCAAACATGCGCGTGTTCTCCTACAGTTGAAAAGTCCCGCTCCTCAAATGTTGATTTTCCAAACGGGCAAAAACTGAAGCAACTATATATACAGAGATTCAAGGAGAACGTAAACAAGAACGTAGCACAAGAATTCACAAGCTTATACACGAGTCTCTGCTATTCATCATTTTCTCTATATACACATTGATCTTCAGTGTTTATTCATTTGCTCTGTAAGAGAGTCTTTATACAATTCAAATTCTATGTTTACGTGATCTTAGGGTATTGGGACCTTGAGAGGGTAGTTTTTCCTTACGAGAGAAGTAGTTGAGAGAATTCCTTGTTGTGTCTTCCACTCATAAGCCTTATATAATACAAGCAGGAGAAAACGTTGCTGCTCGTAAGACTTACAGTGGTGTAAGCAGGAGAGAACGTTGCTGCTCATAAGTCTTGTATACATAAGCAAGTGAGAAGGGTCATAGGTTGTTTTTCTACACATAAGACTTGTCGTAAGGGGGAGAGAAGTTTCTTGTTGAGAGAATATTTCTGCTCGTAGTCCGTTCAAGGACGATTGTTGTTTTGTGGCATTCTGAGAGCCCATTGAATCTTAGAGGTATAGTGAAAATCTCAGTAGGTCTTGATCTCTGAGGACTGGACGTAGGCCTGGTTGTTAGGCTGAACCAGTATAACTCTCTGTGTTCAAATCTTCTCAACTCTACTCTATCCACTATATTTTTCATATCACCACATCAAGCAAAAAATTTATAACATCACCCAATTCACCCCCGTCTTGGGTGAAGCTTGCCTCTTACAATAGACCCTTAGACTAGGGCTAGCTATCTAGTGCATACACCGTCCTTGTGATGTATCTTTATTTGGAGTGATGCTAGGTACATACTCAGGTGAAGCGACAATTACTCACTTGATCCTAGGGGTTTCATTGATTATGCATGGATAACAATAAATATATGCCCTCTAGTGTCCTATTTTAGGAATAACCCTAGATTGAGAGTATCCTCCCTAAGAAAGACAGGTACTAATTAATCTAGTAGGTTGATAATTTCCACTAATAGGTGCAATGATTTCAAGGTAATTATAATTCTCACAGATAAAGTTCTCCTAACTGCCCACATCGTAAATATGAATACCCCATTTGACAAAATTGACCTTTAAGGGGTTCTAAAAACCCCCACAGGGATCAACCTCACCAAAGAAGTAATAGCTAGGATAATGTCTTCATAGTAACCTTAGGGGTTTCTGAAAACCCTATAGGGAGACCACTAGAAACTTCTGCTCACCTAACGAACTCACAGACCCAAGTATAGGGCTTAAAATGTGTGTGAGGAGAATAGTGTATGTGTTCAGTGTGTGTAGAGAGCATACCAACCTATGAGCCTAAATTCTATCAAACCTTCATCTACTAAGTAGATCATAAGATAGATAGAGAAAAAGAATACAAAAAAAATTAAATGAATAAATAATTTAATAAATAAAAATGAATTACCAAAAAAATGAACAAAAAGGTAATTAAAATAAAATTAAGGCCATATTTTTTTTAACGCTTAACATAAATGAACTTGACTATCAAACCATCCCCCGTGGAGTCGCCAAGCTGTAGCGCCCGAAATTTAGAAAATATGGAGCTGCCACCAAAATTTTAAAAACGATAAATTTGGAAACCTTTTCAAAAAATGAAAACCAGATAGGGTTCAGGAGTCGATTGTGCATGGGGAAGGTGTTAGGCACCCCACAACAACCGTTTATAAGAACGATTACCCTAAGTCAATTATTTAAAAATAAATACAACCTTTAATTTTATTATAATTACCCAAATAAGAAAAGAAATTAAGAAAATATTTACAAAAAAAAAAAGAAATTAATAAAGAAAATTTTTTATTTATAAAGTTGGACTTTACATTGGAAGAGAGCTTAGAGCCTATATACCTTTTAGAGGGATTAAATCCCACATAGTTCCGTGGGCGGGAGACTAAGCGCCGGGGGGGGGGGTAAAAAGGCGTGTTACTTGGTTGGTATTTTTTAAAAAAAAGTTTATTTAATTTATTTGAGAAAAATATTTTTTGTTTGAATTGTGTTTTTTATTTTTTTAAAAAAGCTTTTTCCTTATTTTCTCATATGAAACCAAATTTGTTTATTTTAAGAAAAGAAAATCTTTTTTATTTATTTCGGTGCTTTGAGCCTTGTTACAAAAGAGACAAAGTGAAGGGATCATATAATAAAATTGTGACACTTACACAATCATCATGTTCACTACTTTTTGGCTTAAAAATGAAATAGTTAGTAGCAAGCCAATGGGTAAGTTAATACATAATTTGTGACATTGTATAAAGTCAAGTTTATGGATACATCCACTTTAATCAAGCACACAAGAAACACTAGAAGAGGATCAAATGAACATATGGGAATAGCCAAGAGGGGAGACAATATTGAAAGGAACAAGAAGTCACCACTTACAATGAACCCACTACAAGAAGATATGTTAGCAAATGAGTGCTAAGTGGGAGCAACATTCATCTCCATATGGCCGACATATCACAAATGAATAAATTATAACCACCTCTGAACATAAATGAAAATACATGAAGAAAAATAAAAGAAAAGAAAAAGAAGATGAGTACATGCCTAGAGCTTGGTATTTACATGCCTCCATCTCATGCATACAGTTATCTCATGGATATATTCATTGGCATACAAAGTATCTAGGCATATACGGTGAAAAGGGATAAAATGGGGTTTTCAACAAACTTATATTTTCCTCAACCTATAAGGAGAAACCATTTTATTTTAACTTTATGAGTGATGGCATAATGTAATAGCTCCTTACCTTATCTCCTTGCTCTCCCCAAAATTCTTGTGTATCTTGCTGTCTCTTATACTACCTTTTAAATAGGTATCACCAAGGGTTTTACCCCATTAATCCATTTTTTTTTTATTTTTTCTATATTTACTATTAATAAAACTTCATAACTTGACCTAATCACCATCAATGAGAGTTCTTTTAAATTTTCATTTTTAAAATTTTTTTACCTTCTCCCCATAAGTAAATTCCTAACTTAAACCTACCAAAATGAGAGATATTTTTCATTTTTTTCATTTTCCTTTAATTAATGATAATGCTAATTTAGACTATAATCATCATCAATAAGAGGATATGTTTTTTCATTTTTTTTAGTTTTTTGATTTTTCCCTTTAATAATGATTGTCCAACGAATGATGATTGCCAATTTGGGCCCTAATCATCATCATTGAGAAGATTTTCTTATTTTCTTTTTTTTGCCAGGCCTGGACAAAATAGGGTGCTCACAACCCCAGAGTGCAATATGAATGGCTCTCCACCAAACCGTGTAATTGCTTGCCCTTGCGAGCACTTGAGAAACAAGGGTCGTTGCTTGGATATCTAATGGATGTAAGAATAGAGGGTAATAAACATCGATATATGGCTTTGTTGACACCATTAATCAATTTTTTGTATAGAAATCTTGAAGTGAAAAGTTCAAGGTTCAAGGTCAACGGTACAAGGAAGGTTGCTTGTAGATCAATACTTTGATATAACTGGTTTGAACCAAGAATGGAATCGATGTGTTTTTCACTTTCTAACCAAGATGGAGGACTCACCACTACTACAAAATATACATTTTACTACACCAAAGGACATCCCTTTTTCAAAAGGGGAAGTAAAAAAATAAAGTTAGTGGCAATTTTGTAATTTTTAATGGGAGGT
Source organism: Inga oerstediana (assembly GCA_963210345.1). Lineage (NCBI taxonomy): Eukaryota > Viridiplantae > Streptophyta > Magnoliopsida > Fabales > Fabaceae > Inga > Inga oerstediana. Next base: position 68,885,771 of record OY723403.1, read on the forward strand.
TGGCATCTTTAGGCGACCCAAATGTGAATTGGGACACCTAAAGTCCATTTTAGGTGTTCCTTTAAAGTTTGGGATGCCTAAAATAAGACTTTAGGCCTCCCAAATTTAGTTTGGGACATTTAAGGGACGCCAAAAGCATATATTTGGTGCGTGCTTTTGGTGCCTTTTGAATTTGGGGCACCTTTAGGCGGCCCCAGTCTAAAGGTGCCCCAAAGGTGTCTCCAATTGGACTAGGGATGCCTAAAGGTACTTCAGGCATCCCTAGTTCTAAAGTTCCCCCTGTTAGGGACTTATCACATTAGTTAGCTTTCTTCATCTTCTTCAATGTGAAATTTCCATCTCTCTCTTCTTTCTTCGTGTTTCCCTCTCTCTTCTTTCTCCGTGTTTCTCTTTGTTCTAAAGACGCATTTCTCTTTTGTTCACTAGAGCTATAAGTGACCAAGGAAGGGACAAGTACGCCGTCGTTTCAATCACCCTCTGACAACTGTCATCCTCCCAGCTGACGCCACCATGGGTCTTCTCCATCTCCTTCGTCCACAGGTTTGTCTCTCACTTTCACAACTTTGCTTTCTTGAACATAAAAATGCTTGGAATCACTAAAGTTTTGCTTTTGTTACAAAAATGCTTGGAATCACCGTCTCCTAGTGCAAAATACATATTTAACGACTAGATTTCATGTATGTTGAGAGAGGAATAGTGGCATAAGGTAGTTTCATGAGTTTTGGTGTTTGTTAATTATAGAATGCCATCAAAATGAACTTATGGCATCTAGAAACTCATTAATAGACACGGTACACATTATTGTATTGATTTCATGCCTATTGCATTCATACCAGATGCCAAAACTAAACTATAAATTTAATTTTTTAACATTTCTTATAATGGAAGCACATATTTAAAAGACACAAAAAGGGGTATTTTGCACTAGTGACCCCGTGATAGCTAGTTTCCTTGACACTGTTGGCCACCGTCCCTGTTGTTTTTGTTATTTTTTCCTTAAAATATAAAGTTCATATTTTTTTAATTAATAGGATATAATGTCTTCATTTCACGATATTTGAGGAATAATCATTAAAATAGGAATTAAATTGAAAGAGCTTTCATTTCATGATTTATGTCTTCATTTAATGAATGGATTGCTGATGAATAGGAAAGCACTGCCTAAGATCTTAGTGAAAGGTAGAGTGACAAATATAGATAAATAATGAGAGTGTGCGTTCCACAGGTCCAAATGCATTATCTCTTTCAATTAAAAACACAAATTTTGAAATCACTGAAGTTGCGCTTTGTTTTTCCCAGAGGATGAGAATTTTGAAAAGAGAAGAGGAATAAATTATATACTTGTAATCTATTAATGAGGTAGGTATGAGTGTGTTGGCTAACTAACGTGTAAGTTTCCACAAAATACAAAATAAAAAATAGTATGATGAAATTTATTTATTACCAATATAAAAATAAAAAAATTTACAATTCTCTTATTACATCCATATATAATAGGCAATATGGTTGTTTTTATTTTTTTTAGATTATATTAGTATGATTATTAGCGTAGTTACCTAAACATATAAAAAAAGTAGTATGATTATTAATGTAGTTTCCTGGCTCTTACAAATAAACAAATTATCAGTATAAGGACCAATATATAGTATCTATAATTAAGGAAACTATAAGGACCCAATAAAAACCAAAAAAAAAATTGTTTTATTAGCCAATTTTAAATATTAGCTTGGTTTTTTAGCCACAAGAAGATGAGGAAATTGCTTACATCATAACCTCATATTAGTTCCCTAAAGAAAAATTGTTGGATTAAATTGTTGATATTGTCCTAAATTGCCTTAGTTAGTTTGTTTAGTTTGAATTAAGCTGAAATGGTTTTTTATTGAAATGTTGGGATGTCTTGCTTTTAAGGAGAAATGCTGCAGAATTTTTTTTTGAAAAAAGTGAAAAAAGGCAATCCCATCGTTGACAATTGTTCTAAACTTGAGTATTATTATATGGTAATAAAATGGATCATAGTTGGATGAATGCTTTGAGAACTAGTAAAGAATATGAGAATGGGGTTGAGGAGTTTACTGAATTTGCTAGAATGAATGCTCCAAAAAAAAATGGGATTTATTTTTGTCCTTGTTTCAATTGTTAAATGAGAGTCGACAGGAGGTTGATGTTATAAGGGATCACTTACTTTGAGATGGAATAAATCTTTGACACACAAGGTGGATAGGTAAGGTGAGGAAGTAACTGATTGTCTATCGCACAAGAAGGAAATTGTGGATGACATATATGAAGATAGAACGGAGAAAATGATTCATGATGTTGAGGTAGAATCCTTTCCACAATCGCATGGATATGACAGCCTGCGGAGTGATGCAAAGACACTATAGGTCCCTGGGAATAAGTATACACGGCTAACAAGAGCATTGCATTTGGTTAACTTAAAGGCAACTTGTAGGTGAACCGATAGTAGTTTCACATTACTGCTTGAATTATTATGTGATATATTTTCAGACGATAATGTACTTTTAAATAATATATATGAGGCCAAGAAAATCCTGTCTACAATGGGTATGGAGTATAAAAAGGTACACGTTTGCCTTAATGACTACGTACTGTACAGAAAGGAGTATGAAGGTCTTTAATGAGTGTCCTAAGTGTAAAAATTTACTATAAAAAGTGAAGAAAGATAGTGGATGTGGCGATGGGGTAACTAAAAGGCAACCTTTAAAGGTTTTGTGGTATCTCCCAATAATACCGCTTTTTAAGTATTTGTTTGTGAGTGCAACAAAAGCGAAGAAGTTAAGATGGCATTCTGATGAGAGAACATCTAATAGAAATTATCTTTGGCACATGACTGACTCTTCATAATGGAAGAAAATAGATGAATGTTCCCTTAATTTTGCAGCTAGCTTAGAAACCTTTGGTTTGGCCTTTGTATAGATGACATCAATCCATAGGAAACTCTTACTAGAACACATAGTGTGTGGCCGATTTTCCTTGTAATATATAACTTGCCTCCCTAGCTATGTATGAAACGTAAGTATGTGTCTATGTGATGCTTTTTATGATGATTTATGGACCAAAATAGCCTGGAAATGATATCGATGTCTACTTGGTGCCTTTGATTGAGGACTTAAAAGAAGTTGTGGGAGGAAGGCATATATGTGTTTGATGCATATAAGAAAGAGTCCTTTAAGATATATGCAATAATTTTCATCATGATAAACAACTTCCCTACATATGGAAACTTGTCAGGGTATAGTATAAAGGGGCATAAAGCATGTCCGATCTGTGAAGCAAACACGCACTTACATCAACTTAAGCATGGAAGAAAAATAGTCTACCTCAGTCATAAGAGGTTTATTCATCGGTTCTACCCATATCGTAGGTTAAGAAAGCATTTTAACAACTTACTAGAGCATAGAATGGCTCTTAAGGCATTAACTGGAAAGGAAGTTTACAGTTGAGTGGAACGTATCAATGTCACCTTTAGTAAGAATTAGAGGATTGTGGGTAAGAAGAATATGCAGAAGAAGAGATCAATTTTCTTTGATCTTTTGTATTAGCGAACCTCGATATGTGACATAGTATTGGTGTGATGCATGTGGAGAAAAATGTTTGTGATAGTCTTGTCAGTACACTTTAACACATACCAGGGAAGACTAAAGATGGAATTAGTATGACAAACACATTTAGAGAATAAAGTGAGTTATGACCCAAATCAGTAGTAGAAAGTGCCTAAAACCAATATTTAAGCTCAATTATGGTGACAAAGTTTAAATAGAATTAAAGAAAGGGGAGGACATATGGTATGAGCTAAAGGGATCACATAATGTGTTAAATGGTAGTTCAATAGAAATTGCCATTGTTAGGGGCAAAACGGGAAGAAAGAAATTTATTGACCAATTAGTCAGCTACCAAAGAGCAAATTTACTATCAACTAAAAGAGTAAGAGTTATGACTAAATGGCTAATAGAATTGGTTAGAGCAACTAATTTATTACTTGCTTTTGGGAGAAGACACAAGATCTTGACACTTGGCACCATGAGATGAAGTCAAAATGTCAACCAATTAATTTCAACACTCTTTCTCTTCCCCCTCTCTTCTCAGTCAGGAGGCATAGGGAGGCTAGAAAAACTAGTATCATCATCATCATCTGTCTCTCTCTTTTAAGCTCTCTAAGTCGGCCAAGTGTGGAGGAAGAAAGAGAAAGTGGAACCAAGGTAAATCAAGCTCTTCTTCTTGTGATTTGACCTTGTAAATGACTCCTATTGATCAAAACCTCTTCTTTAACCTTGCTCCTCTTTATGAGAGCTTCATTTGCATGGTTTTAGATTTTCAAAATGAGGTTTTTTGTGTACTCAAGGAAAACTAGAGACTGGAAAATCAAAGCACAAGCTAGAGAAAGTGGTAGAGGTGAGCAAAAGCTTAGGATGTTTTGATTGTCGTAATGGTGTCTTGTATTGTGGTTTGGATAAATGAACTTGATTTGAATCTTGAATGGAAAGTTTGGGAATTGTCAGAATTGTATGTAAATCTATCAAAATAGAACATGTGAAAGGAATGTGAATTTGGTCGTTCTGATGTTTCCATTGGATTATACACAAAAACTATGCGGTGAGTAGCCTCGGTTTTGAATTCTGGACCATTAGGATAATTGGTTGAAAATTGGAAGTTTTGTCAATAAAAACTCTATGCAAGGCAGTTTTGAATAAGTAAATTGTATCTAAAAATTCTGAAACTTTCCAATCTAAGAGTGCACATGCCAAGCTTAAACATGACATAAAATGGGTGTGATTCTAATTTGTGGGCTAGAACTTATGTATTTCTAAAGTTTGAAGTTAAAACTGGAAGTTATTCTTCACTACTACAAAAAACACTTTTAACATCTAAAAACAGGGGGACTTCTATGTGAGCAACGTAGAAAATATGAAAGAGGCAAGCTTTACCCAAGAGGGGGTGAATTGGGTGATGTGATAAATTTTTTGGTTAATGCGGTGATATAGCAATAATTATAGATAGAGTAGAGTTGAGAAGATATGCACACAGAGAGTTATACTGGTTCGGCCCTAAACCCAAGCCTACGTCCAGTCCTCAGAAATCAAGACCTACTGAGATTTTCACTATTCTTCTAAGATTCAGTAGGCTCTCGGAACTTCTCAAGAAACCAACCGTCCTTGAAGGACTACGAGTAGAAATACTAGAAATTTCTCTCCCCCTTATGACAAGTCTTGCGTGGAGAAAAAAAAACCTATGACCTTTCTCTCTTGCTTACATATACAAGTCTTATGAGAAGCAACATTCTCTCTTGCTTACACCACTATAAGTCTTACGAGCAGCAACATTCTCTACTGCTTGTATCTTGTAAGTCTTATGAGCAGAAAGTACTTACTAGGAATTCTCTCATTGCTTCTCTTGTAAGGAAATCTCCCCTCTCAAGGTCCATAGTACCTTGAGATCAAATGAAAATAGAATTTGAAGTGTAAACAAACTCTCTTACAGAGTAAATATGATAAGCACTGAAGAACGATACGATATGAATACAGAGAAAATATGAATAACAGAGACTCATGAATTTTCTTATGTGAATTCTCGTACTTCGTTATTTTTTATGGTCTCTGAAGCTCTACATTTATAGTCAGTTGGTTGTGCCCGTTGAATAATAATCGATGTGAAGCAGAGCCCTTTACTGGAGAACGGCATGCGTACGTTTGAAATCCTTGAACGCGATAGGTACGTGCTTGGTTGGTCGTAATGATGCTGTCTGCTGTTGTTTGACTTTCTCAGTACTTTTCTAATTTAAACGTTCAAACTCCTGTATCACACTTATGATATATGTTAAATGTGTTATATAATAATAATAAGTGGAAATAGAATGAATAAATAACATTAAACCATATTTGGATTGAACGCTATAAGACTATTGCATTTTGGATTCTGGCAGAGTATCACTCGAGTGCTGTGATATCTCACTCGAGTGCAATACCTTATTTTCTCCTTTTGCTTCATTTTTACACTTGTACTTCCACGTGATTTTGAGAGAGTGCATTTTCATACTTGTGAAAGATGTGGATCCTCACTCGATCATGGGTTTACTTGCTCGAGTGCTTCTTCATTTTACACTATGATCCATGTTTCTGGACAACACTCGCACCCTACTTTATCAAGAGTGTGATTTTGCACTCGCAGGTGATGTGGGGCCTCACTCAAGCATACTGCCTATCACTCGAGTGATGAGAATATTCTTCTATAAGATACTCTTTGTCATCAGCACTTACATCAGAACGGAGAGAGTTAGATTTCTTACTCGTAGGTGCTGAGGTATCACTCGGGTGCATATTCGATCACTCGAGCATACATTCCCTTTATGCACTTTGTGACTCTCGGGCAAACACTCGCAGTCTCTCACTCGTATGGACTCGAGCATACTTGAGGCTATCAATCGAGTAAAGGTTCTCTGCTCGAGTGAGAAAATGATTCCTGACTTTATCATTGCTCTCTGGTAAACACTTTCTGTCCAACACTTCCATGTGCTCGAGTGCAACATAACTTCATGCTCGAGTGTTGGCTCTATTGCTCGAGTGCATCAGTAAAACTGACAGCAATTGCTTTCTGTCAAACACTTTCTGTCCAACACTTGCACGTGCTCAAGTGCAACATAGATTCATGCTCGAGTATTAGATCCATTGCTCGAGTGCATCAGTAAAACTGACAGCAAATACTTCTAAACTTTGTCATATGCATTTGGTAACTTTATAACTTTTTGTCTAGACTTGTAAAAACATCATTTGCAAACAATAACCTTTTGTTATCATCAAAACTTGGAATCTAACATTCTCCCCCTTTTTGATGATGATAAAACCTTTGTGATGAGTTTTAAGAAAAACAAAACTTGATTAGAGTGAAAATTTTGAAAAACATTATCAACATTTCCAAATGTATATCTCACAAAAGTTTAAACTCATTTTCAGATTTTTGCACTTATCCTCATATGTTTCATGTAATACTTCCAATGGACACTTAACAACCAAGATAAGTCATAGTATCACAGAAATCATTAAAACTGAACAGAAAACTTAACAAACTTGAAAATAACCATTAGTAAACTTGTAAAGTACAATGTGAAGCTTGAATCAACATCTACCCATAAAACCCCATACACAACCATGTCAGTAAAAATAAACCGGAAAATAACAACATAACAATAATCCTACCCCAATACATAAAACTACCCAATACACCACCTCATATGAGACATATCAGCTCAGAAACCATCACAGATCCTTCTCCCCCGTTTTGTCAGCATCAGGAGGGGGCTGAGGAAAAGTGAGATCGGATGGTGGGGTAAAGAGCACTATGGCAGTGGAGGGGTCAACTGGCTGTGGCTTAAAGAGTGGAGATGATGGCTGAGGAACAGAGGCTGTAGGTGGTGGTGAAGGTGACCGATCATAAGTGACATCAATATTGGAATCCAGATCGATGAAGAGAACATGAGTTTGTGTTTAAGGAGGTGAAGTTGTGGCAGGAGTAGACTCAGGTGGCACCTCAGAAGCAGTAGTTAGAAAATGAGTGCGCAAGAAGATTTCCATATCAGTGATTCTTCTCGACATATCTTCTTAAGTCTTGAACATTAAGTCAAAGTTGGTATTTTCCTTATCCACAAACTTTAAGACTTGTAACTCTATTGTGTTCACCAACTTCTCATACTCAGTCATCAATTCCTTTTTCAGACCAATCACCATTTAATTGATTATTTCAGCCAGATGGGTTGAAAGTGATGCATTCAGGAAAGATGGAGGTGGAATGGAACCTTGAGTAGAAGATTGAGCCTCATCACCTCTCGATGGAGTGGCTTCTCTTTGAGATATAGCCCTAGTTTGACTCACTGGAAGATTGATACTCATATGTGTCAATTGAGTCTTGCCAAACCTCGGAATAGTTACCCTCTCAGTTCCCTTCAAATACCACACTTTTTTTTCTTGAGAATGAGAGACACAATTTGTGGATATGGTATAGTGGCAGATCTTGATAAAGAAAATCAAAATATTCTTATCTCAATAAAGATAAGCTTCCCCACATTTCTTCATTGACCTGCTAGAAAGGAGGCCAGCAAGTAGTAATCTCTCTGAGCAAAATGGGTATAATTTTTGGATTTGTTAACAATGATACGAGAGTATATGTAGTGAAGGGCACGATTAGAATCAGGCATGTCAATAGGCTTAAAGTTAAGAGGGCCTATTGAGTCATTTGGTCTTAAAAGCTAGAAAGCTTCATTGGCTGTAAGAGTGGGTGGATCAGAAGGAGGTGCAACATATCCAAGTATATCATTAATGATATTAGCAGATATCATAATAAATTGACCTCTAACAGTGGTAGATACTGCTTCCTCTATCAACTCTCCGGTCCTAGATTTTATGTAATGGGAATTCATGTTGCAATAGAAGGTTTTCATGACAAAAGGTGAGTAAGGAATATGAACACTTAGCTAGGGATCGTAAAATCCAAGAAAAGGATGAAAATCCAAACCATAGCTTTTCATCTGATAATCTAAGTCCACATAAACTATGGGACAAAATTGTCTATGTGCAAACTCAGAATCATATACCTTTTGTTTCAATACCTTCATTTCCTTTACATTGAAGTCTTCAGGAGGATTTGTGACTTGTTCTTCCTTTAGAGCCTGTGATGTGTAAGGAATCCCTGAAGTAGCCACATTAGACTGGCCAACTTGATGTGAACTTGAGGCACTGGCTTGTGAGGCAATTTTTCCAACCAATGCGTCAAGCCTTGACTTCTCCATTGCTTCCTGGAGTTGCATATTGAAAGAGTCATCGGAGGAAGAAGATTGTTGTAGTTGCTCTGTTTCCTTCTTCTTTCCTCTTCCTTTGACTTCTTTGGATTGAAACCGAGTAACAATCGGTTCTTTAAAAACCACTCCCTTTGGTTTCTTTTACGGAGGTTGATCCTTCTTAGCCATTTAAGGCTTAGGGTGAGATTTCTTGGCTGGAGTTCTCTTTTTGGTTTTGCATTTAGGTAGAGGTGTAGGAGTAGAAGACATAGAAAGTGTAGAAGATGAGGATGTGGCCACCAGAGTCTTTGAAACACTAGTGGCTGAATGAGTGGGTGAAGGTGAATGGGAAATAACAGGAATCTTAGTTCTAGCCATTTAAAAAGTGAAATGAGAATCACAAATTTACTAAGGACTGAGTGACAAAGTTTCAGAGAGTTAGGGCATGAAATGAGAGACTTGAAGGATAAATCTCACCTTAAAAAGAAGATTGAGGAGTTGTAATGGTGATTTGAAGCAAAATGAGATGTTTAATCAGTGGGTAATAGTCGGAGGTGAAGAGAGACGTCCTTCGAGTGACGCGACACTTCGAGTGAGAGGAGGAAGTGTGACGGTCTGAGCTATCATGTAACAGATATAAGGCCAACACTCGAGTGACAACCCTAGTGCTCTAGTGTCATTCATACAGTGCTCGAGTGATATTCAAACAAATCTGATAAAGCATGTAAAAGCGTACCTGATTTAAATATATCTTATTATATTTTTCATCTTTATACTCAAATCCTCCAAGATCATTTGAATAACCATGCTTTCAACAACTATTTGAATAAATTTCTTCCTTCTACTCGTGTTCTCTTGCTTTACTTCAGGTAAATCCATACCATGTTCGAGTGAAGCTTTTTCCTCACTCGAGTGATACTTGTGACTCTTGGTGTGCTTGAGTGAGTTTCAAGAGTTTTTACATACTCTGTTAATCTCTGTTTCATATAGCCTGAAGCAGAGTATATGCTATAGTTCTGGACTCGAGCATTGATGACTGACTTCGAGTGAGAATGCTTAGCCCTTGAGTGACACTTCCAGTGCTCGAGTGACAAACCTGCAACAACAATTTCTACATACTTCGATGCCTAAGTCAGTATAGTTATCATCAAAAAGCTCATTAAACATAATAATTAACAAGAAAAACTTACAACTCATCGGGATTAACCATTCCCAATTCTATTCGAATATATAATAATTGATCTTTAGCTATTGGCTTTGTGAATATATCAATGAGTTGAAGATGTGTTGGTATGAATTCTACTTTGACATCCTTCTTTTGTACATGATCTCGAATGAAATCATGTCAGATATCTATGTGTTTGGTCCTTGAATGTTTCACAGGATTCTTGGCCAAGCTAATGGTGCTAGTATTGTCACAATAAATTGAAATCTCTTTCAAATATATCCCCAAATCCTGAAGTTGTTGCTTCAACCATAGTATTTGAGAACAACAACTTTCTACTGCTATATATTCAACTTCAGTAGAGGATAATGACACTGTGTTCTGCTTCTTGCTGAACCATGATAGTAGAGAGCCTCCAAGGAATTGACATTGACCACTAGTACTTTTCATGTTAGTTTTATATCCTCCATGATCTGAATCTGAACAGGCCATCAAATATTCGTTTCCTCTTTTTGGATACCATAAGCCAAGTTCTGCAGTGTCTCCTAGGTATTTCAAGATTCTTTTCACAGTCTCTGCATGTGATACCTTAGGAGCAGATTGATACCTTGCGCACATTCCAACACTGAACTAAATATCCAACCTGCTTGCTGTAAGATAGAGTAATGAACCAATCATTCCTCTATATTTAATGATGTTGTAACTAGGACCTTTTACATCAGCATCCAACAATGTTGTAGAACCCATTGGAGTATCAGCTCTATTAGCATTGTCCAATCCATACTTCTTCAACATCTCCTTCAAATATTTTGTTTGAGATACAAGTATCCTATTCTTTCTTTGCTTAATTTGAAGTCCAAGCAAGAAATTTAATTCTCCCATATGGACATCTCAAACTCTCCCTGCATAATCTTGGAAAATTCTTGACACATAGATTTGTTAGTAACTCCGAAAATAATATCATCAACATAAATTTGAACAATTAGAATATTATCTTTGTTATGTTTGATGAAAACAGTTGTATCTACTTTTCCTCTGATAAAGTTTTAATCAAGAAGAAATTTGCTTAGTCTTTCATACCAAGCTCTAGGTGCTTGTTTTAAACCATATAAAGCTTTCTTAAGTTTGAAAACATGATTAGGCTTTGTTTCATCTTCAAAACCAGGAGGTTGTTCTACATATACTTCCTCCATAATATAACCATTTAGAAAAGCACTTTTCACATCCATTTGATAAAGTTTAAAACCTTTAATGCAAGCAAAGGCTAAGAGTACTCGTATTGCTTCCATTCTTGCCATTGGAGCATATGTTTCCTCATAATCAATACCTTCTTGTTGATTATAGCCTTTGGCTACCATTCTTGCTTTGTTTCTCATAATGATTGCTGATTCATCAAGTTTGTTTTTGAAAACCCATTTAGTTCCTATAACCGAGTGATCTTTAGGTTGAGGAACCAAATCCCAAACTTGATTTCTTTGGAATTGATTTAATTTTTCTTGCATAGAAATCACACAATCATTGTCAAATAAAACTTCTTCCATATTAGAAGGTTCAATTTCAGAAATAAAAGCAGAAAAAGTCACCTCATTGAGAATTCTATTTCTGGTTTTGACACCTTTATGAATATCTCCAATTACTTGATCAATTGGATGATCTCTAATATGTCTTCAAGCTTTTGGTTGAGCATGATCATCGACATCTTCTATAGTTTGAAAATCATTTGTTTTATGATCATTCTGTTTTGAAATAGTTTTATTTTTCTTTATCAAATCCATTTCTTCTTCATCAAAATGCTTTGTCTGAGAGTCAAGTTGATCAAACACAACATGAATGGATTCTTCAATTGTACATGTTCTTTTATTAAAAACTCTATATGCTTTACTTCTATTAGAATATCCTAGAAATAAACCTTCATCAGGCTTTTGAATCAAATTTAACCGTTGTTGTGAATGAAGCACTTGCATCCGAAGATGTGTAGATGTGCAAGATTTGGCTTTCTTCCTTTATAGAGTTCATATGGTTTCTTTCCAAGTGACTTGCGAATATATGCTCGATTTGAAATGTAGCATACGGTACTCATTACATCTGCCCAAAACACTTGTGACATTTCTTTTTCATTAAGTATTACTCTTGCCATTTCTGTGAGGACTTTGTTCTTCCTTTCTATTACTCTATTTTGCTAGTGTGTTCTAGGTGCAGAGAAGTTGTGATCTATTCCCTCGTTGTTGCAGTAATCTTCAAATAGTTGATTATCAAATTCTCCTCCATGGTCTGTCCTAATAGAAACAATAGAAATACCTTTCTCATTTTGGACCTTCTTAGTAAACATAATAAATTCTACAAATGTTTCATCTTTTGAAGAAATAAATATAGTCCATGTAAATCTTGTAAAATCATCAACAATTACTAAAATATATAGATTTCCTCCAAAACTTTTTACTCTTGCTGGACCTACCAAATCCATATGAAGTAATTGTAAAGGTTTAGAAGTAGAAATCTCATACTTTGTTTTGAATGAAGATTTAGTTTTTTTTACCTTTTTGACAAGCTTCACAAATCATGTTATCTTTGAATTTTAGTTTAGGAACACCAACAACTAATCCTTTCTAATCAGTTTGTCAAGTTGGTTCATATTAACATGATCCAGACGCTTAAGCCATAACCAACTTTCCTCTGATCTGCTAAGAAAACAATTTTCAGAAGAATTTGAATTTAAATCAATAGTATAACAGTTACCATCCCTTTGAGCTCGGATCTTTGCCTTGATGGATTCTTTATTAAGTGACAGATCTTTCTTGTTTACTATCAAGCATTCTTTTGAATCAAAGATCACCCATTTATCTCTGTCAGTGCTTTGACTTACACTCAAGAGGTTGTGGCATAATCCTTCCACATAATATACATCATTGATTTGAACACCATCGAATTTTCCCACTTCACCAATTCTAGCACTGCGTCCAGATTGATTACCTCTAAATGTTACCTTTCCTCCTTCTCTGGTTTCTAGCATGGTGAACTTATTTTTGTCACCAGTCATGTGTCTTGAGCATCCACTATCAATATACCACTTGTTTGCTCGTGATGATTTAAGATATACCTAGAGTAAGGTGATCAAGTTTTAGGTACCCACACTTTCTTGGGTCCTTTGTGATAGTATGAAATACTTTTGGTACATGTGTCCCTTTCGAAACTCATTTATATGCACCAATGACTTGTCCGTTTCTAAAATAACATGTTGAAGTATAATGTCCTTTCCTATTTCAATAGCTACATGATGCAAATGGATTTGATGTATTCACAGAATTCTTGAAATATTTGAGATAAACTCTACTGCTATTTTTATTTCCTCAATTTTTATCATGATCAGACTTATATCCAATTCCAGATTTATCAAAGGAATCTTTCTGAGAATTTAGAATAACTTTAAGAGTTTCACTTCCTTTAGTAAATTTTTCCACAGTTTTTGTTAAATCTCTTATTGTCTTATCTTTTTCTTTACATACTACACATGATGATATGACAGTATTTTCTAATTCTTTTACTTTCTTCTTGTAACTAATCATTTCTTTAGCTACCTTGATGAATTCAGTATGCAATACATTATGGTTAGATAAAACCTCATCATAAGTAGGTTCAGAGTCACTTACCTCAGAATCCGATTCTTCTTCTTTGGCTACCAAGCATAGATTTACCACTTCGTTTTGTCTTTGTTTCTGAAGCATTCGGATTTGATGTGTCTAGGCTTCCTACATTCATAGCATACTATCTGTTGCTCCTTGTTTTCTTTCTTGCTTGGTTCAGCTTGATAATTTTTGAAGTTCTTTTGACCTCTTCTATAAAACTTCTTGAATTTTCTCACTATCATTCCCATATCATCATTATTAGGAACATCTTTGTTTTTGGAAGATTCTTCTTCCTTGATAGCTTTAAGTATAACTCCACTTTTCTTTTTATCATCAAAAATTTCTAGTTCTTTCTTGAATCTCAACTTCCCTTCACACTCAGAAAGGCTACCAAAGAGAGCAGCTATGGATCTCATTGACTCTCCTTTAGCTTCTTCGATAGTTGTGACCTTCGCTTCTTATTCTTTCATAAGAATATTAAGAATCTTTCTTACTTGAGAATTTTGGTCAAATGATTGCCTAAGTGTATATAGTTGATTAACAAGATGAGTGTACCTGAGTTCAAATTCTGATATTCCTTCTCCAGTTTCATACGAAATAGATCATACTCTGTAATTAGAGTATTGACTCTATTTTCTTTGAATCCGGACATACCTTCATGAGCGATTTCAAGAGCATCCCACATATCTTTGGCTGTTGGTAGAGTGCATATTCAAAAATATTCCTTTTGATTGAGAGCACTCTGTATCATTAAAATAGCTTTACTATTTAACATTACTAACCTCTTGTCATCTTCGTCAAATTCCTCTGGGCTCTTTTTAATGATTCTATCTTTAATTTTCTTCATTGGAACATAGTCACCATCCTATATCACATTCCACAAACCGTATTCGTTAGCCATCATGAACACTCTGAACTTAGCTTTCCAGAATGAAAAGTGTTCTCTAATAAAACCAGGTGGTCTAGTGATTGAAACTCCATCTGAAAGAATGTTTTTACCTAATGTTTCCATTTATCGGATCCTTCTCAAGCTGTTAAGCTCTTCGGAGAAGACCTTTATCTAATACCAAATGAATGAGGCAAGCTTCACCCAAGAGGGGGTGAATTGGGTGATATGATAAGTTTTTTGATTGATGTGGTGATATAGCAATAACTATAGATAGAGTAGAGTTGAGAAGATATGCACACAGAGAGTTATACTGGTTCGGCCCTAAACCCAGGCCTACGTCTAGTCCTCAGAGATCAAGACCTACTGAGATTTTCACTATTCTTTCAAGATTTAGTGGGCTCTCTGAACGCCACAAGAAACCAACCGTCCTTGAAGGACTACGAGTAGAAATACTAGAAATTTCTCTCCCCCTTATGACAAGTCTTGCGTGGAGAAAAACAAACCTATGACATTTCTCTCTTACTTACGTATACAAGTCTTATGAGAAGCAACGTTCTCTCATGCTTACACCACTGTAAGTCTTATGAGCAGCAACGTTCTTTACTGCTTGTATCTTGTAAGTCTTATGAGCAGAAAGTACTTACTAGGAATTCTCTCACTACTTCTCTTGTAAGGAAATCTCCCCTCTCATGGTCCCTAGTACCTTGAGATCAAATGAAAATAGAATTTGAAGTGTATACAAACTCTCTTACAGAGTAAATATGATAAGCACTGAAGAACGATACGATATGAATACAGAGAAAATATGAATAATAGAGACTCGTGAATTTTCTTATGTGAATTCTTGTACTTCGTTATTTTTTATGGTCTCTGAAGCTCTGCATTTATAGTCAGTTGGTTTTGCCCGTTGAATAATAATCATTGTGGAGCAGAGCACTTTACTGAAGAACGACATGCGTACGTTTGAAATCCTTGAAAGCGGTAGGTACGTGTTTAGTTGGTCATAATGATGCTGTCTGCTATTATTTGACTTTCTCTGTGCTTTTCTAATTCAAACGTTCAAACTCCTATATAACACTTATGATATATGTTAAATAATGTTATATAATAATAATAAGTGGAAATAGAATGAATAAATAACATTAAACCATATTTGGATTGAACGCAATAAGACTGGTGCGTTTTGGCTTCTGGCAGAGTATCACTCGAGTGCTGTGATTTCTCACTCGAGTGCAATACCTTATTTTCTCCTTTTGCTTTAGTTTTAGACTTGTACTTCCACGTGATTTTGAGAGATTGCATTTTCACACTTGCGAGTGATGTGGGTTCTCACTCGAGCATGGGTCTCCTTGCTCGAGTGCTTCCATCACCACTCGGTTGCATCTCAAGAGTTTGAATGATATCATCCAGTGACTCATTACTCAATCCATCCTTTATGAATTTAATTTTGTCTTCTTGATTTATAGAAACCATACCTTTATTCCTACAATGCTGATCACATATCCACCTTGCACATTTATGACAGACATTCATTCTTTTAGCTCTTTTCTTTTTAGAGTAAGAACTTCTTCCCATTCCTGGCAAAGGTTTAACAAATGATTTATGAATCTCACTTACTAAACGTACCTTAGCTTTAATGATCCAGCGTACATCCTCAAGAAGGCCCAAACGCTTGAATATCTTCATCCTTTTAAGTCGACTGTTATAGATCTTCCTCAACACATCTTTGGGAAGAGTGGAGAACCTGTTCTTCAGCTTTACAAGAGATTCCTCCATGGTAATTTAAAATGAAACTGATGAAAACTAAAATTCTCAATGTAATATAGTGTGTTTCGATGAGTAAGAAAGTAATATGAGAGAATAGGAAAGAAAAATGAGAGAGTAGGAAAAAAGTTTTGGGTTGCCTCCCAAATAGCTGCCCTTCTTTAACATCTTTAGCTGGACAAAAACCAAACTACTTAACTCTCTTCTATCTTTTTATTCCATTTTATTATTATTTAGTAGGAAAAAAGGGCTTACCAGCTGGTTCCTCAAACGTGATGACAGTTTTCAGAGTACACCGTCATTGTACTATTTTAGCCTTTTCCCATTCACTTTGAATTTTCAATCACCATCTTGAATCTCCATAGTTCTATATGGCCATACATGAATCACAGTAAAAGGACGTGACCACCTTGATCTCAGCTTTCCTGGGAAGAGCTTTAACCTTGAGTTATATAAAAGCACCTTTTGTCCTGGTGTGAACTCTATCCTCAAAATTCTTCTATCATGCAACATTTTTGTCTTCTCCTCGTATAACTTGGTATTTTCATAAGCTTGTTGTCTGAATTCTTTAAGCTCATTAAGTTGGAGAAGCCTTCTCTCACCAGCTGCCTTTAAGTCAAAATTTAAGGCTTTTACTGACCAATACGCTTTGTGCTCCATTTCTACTGGAAGATGGCATGCTTTTTCATAAACTAATTGATATGGGGATATGCCGATTGGTGTCTTGAAGGTAGTTCTATTAGCCTAAAGTGCATCATCTAATTTATGTGCCTAGTCCTTCCGATTAGAATTCACTGTCTTCTCTAAGAAACATTTTAGTTCCCTATTTGAGATTTCCACTTTCACTTTAGTTTATGAATGATATGGAGTTTCAACCTTATGAGTTACTCTATATTTAGCCAATACTGACTGAAGATGCTGATTGTAAAAATGCCTTCCTCGATCACTGATAATAGCTCTAGGCACTCCAAATCTTATAAAAGTATTCTTCCTTAAGAACTTCACAACCACTTGAGAATCATTTGTAGGAATGGCAGCTGCTCCAACCCACTTGGAGACATAGTCAACAGCTACTAAAATAAACTAATTGCCAAATGAGGATGGAAAAGGCCCCATAAAATCAATCCCCCATGTATCAAAGAGCTCAACTTCTAAAATGCTAGTTAAAGGGGCTTCGTGTCTCCTTAAGATATTTCCCGTTCTTTGACATCTGTCACAAGTTGTCACAATTCTGTGGGCATCCTTGAAGAGTGTAGGCCAGTAAAATCCTGATTGAAGGACTTTAGTAGCTGTTCTATTTACTCCAAAATGACCCCCATAAGATGAATGGCAATGATTTAAGATGTTGTCCACTTTTTATTTAGGAACACAATGCCTAATAATTTGATCTGGGCATTGTTTGTATAAGAACGGATCACCCAAAAGTAATTCCTTACATTAGCCAGAAACTTCCTTTGCATTTAGAAAGTTCATAAGGCATTACACCACTTGCCAAATAATTCACAAAATCAGCATACCATGTAGTATGTTGTGATTGCATAATGAAAAGTTGCTCATATGGGAAATTCTCCTGGATTGGTGATTCTCCCTTTTGTTCAAGTGGTTCTAACCAAGAAAGATGATCTACAATGAGATTCTCAGTCCCTTTTTTTTCTTTGATCTCCAAGGAAAAATCTTGTAGCAAAAGCACCCATTTGATCAGTCTAGGCTTAATGTCTTTCTTCTTAATCAAGTATTTGATCGTTGAGTTGTCTGTCCAGACAATGACCTTTGACCTGATCAAGTAGGCTCTAAATTTGTTGAATGCAAACACAACTGTTAATAGCTCCTTTTCTGTTGTTGCATAGTTTAGCTGTACATTTGAGAGTGTCCTGCTAGCATAGTAGATGGCATGAAAGACCTTGTCTTTTCTTTGGCCTAAAACAGCTCCAACTACATAATTACTTGCATCGCACATCATTTCGAATGGAAGGTTCCAATCTAGAGGTATGATAACTGGTGCAGACGTCAAGGCACTTTTCAAAGTTTGGAAGGCTGATAAGTACTCCTCATTAAACACAAAGGGAGTATTTTTCTCTAACAGCATGTAAAGTGGTTTTATGATTTTTGAGAAGTCCTTGATAAATCTTCTATAAAAGCCAGCACGTCCCAAAAAACTCTGAATGCCCTTGATTAAGGAAGTAGGTGGTAGCTTTTCAATTGTTTCAATCTTAGCTCAGTCTACTTCAATACCTCGATCAGATACATTGTGACCCAGCATGATTCCTTCTTTTCCCATGAGATGGCATTTCTCCTAATTTAGAACCAAATTTGTCTCCACACAAGATTGCAGGACTTTTGCCAGATTTGAAAGACAATGATCAAATGATTCTCCAAAAACTGAAAAATCATCCATGAACACCTCAATGAACCTTTCCACCATGTCTGAGAAGATCACAATCATACTCCTTTAAAATATTGCTGGTGCATTACGTAGACCAAATGACATCTTTCTGAAGGCAAATATACCATATGGACATGTAAAAGTTTTTTTCTCTTGATCCTCCGATGCAATTGTAAATTTGATTATATCTTGTGTACCCATCCATGAAACAATAATAGGCTTTTCCAGCTAGTCTATCAAGTATTTGGCCTATAAATGGCAGAGGGAAGTGATCTTTTCTAGTGGCTCTATTGAGCTTCCAATAGTTGATGTAACTCTCCATCTAGTCACCGTTGGTTGTGGAATCAGTTTATTTTTCTCATTAGGCACCACTGTCATTCCACCTTTCTTTGGCACAACTTGAATTGGACTTACCCATTGACTATCAGAGATAGGGTAAATTATGCCATCATCTAGCCACTTTATTACCTCCTTTCTTACCACCTCCTTCATATTTAGATTGAGTCTTCTCTGGTGCTTAACTGATAGCTTGTAATTGTCTTCCATCAAGATCTTATACATATAAATTGAAGGACTAATCCATCTTATATCAACTATTAACTGTCCAAATGTTGTTTTATACTCCCTTAGAATTCTTAATAACTTTTCTTCTTCATCAGGAGTAAGAGTTGTTGAGACGATTACTGGTAGTTTTGAATTTCCACCCAGATAAGCATGCTTCAAGTGGGATGGTAGTACTTTTAACTCCAGTACTGGTGGTTTCTTTATTGATGGCATCGACTTACTAGGCCTTTCCCCTAGATCTTCAAATGGTTTCTTGATAAAAATTGGGGAATTTGCTTCTAGGTACCTAATATTCTCCAAGACTTTAGGATTAGTAGATTTTGATACATATACCATTCCCATTACTAATGGTTGATCCATGCAAATTTGATCCATCACATCTTTTATGCAGCTAATCAATGTATATTCTCTGTAACAGGTGTCGCCTTTATTTGGAAAGGATAAACCCTTAAAGATGTCGAATGATACGTGATTATCTTGAACTTGTAAGGTTAACTTACCCTGTTTCACATCTATTAACATTCTCCCGGTTATTAGGAATGGCCTCCTAAGAATGATAGGAATTTCTTGGTCTTCTTCCATATTGAGTATTATGAAATTAGCTGGAAATATGAGTTTGTCCACCTTCACCAACACATCCTCTAAGAAACCCCTTGGATGTTTTATTGATCGGTCAGCCAAAAGTAATGAAACTATGGTTGGTTTCACCTCTACAAGATCGAGTTTGTTGTAGATAGATAGAGGCATAAGGTTTATACTTGCTCTAAGGTCACAAAGCGCTCTTTCAAAGTGACATTGATCTATGGTGCAAGGTATGCAAAAGCTTCCTGGATCTATCAACTTTAGAGGTAATTTGTTCTGGAGAATAGCGCTATACTCCTCAGTAAGTGCAACTATCTCAAATTCCTCAAGCTTACGCTTATTTGAGAGAATGTCCTTCATGAATTTTGCATAACTGGGCATTTGGGTAAGAACATCTGTAAAAGGAATGTTGATATGTAACCTTTTGAAAACCACCAAACTCCTTGTCTAACTTTGCTTTCACGGGTCTCTAAGGGTATGGAACTGGTGGTACATATCTTGGAAGATTATCTGGAAAGCTGAGTCTTCCTGGTATTACATCATCCTCCTTCTATTCTTGTACTTCCTTCTTCTCTTCTTCACCACTTTCTTTGTTTTCTCCATCATCCTTCTTCTCAATTATAGGATTTTCAATTCTTTACCACTTCTTAGTGCAACGGCCTTCACATGTTCTCTAGGGTTTCTTTTATTATGACTTGGTAGTGTTCCTGGTTGCTTGGAATTCAGCATATTTGCAATTTGGCTCATCTGGATCTCTAAGTTCTTTATTAAGGCCTCTTAACTTTTGAGTATTGCATCAGTCTTAGACATGATTCAAGCTAGTGCATCTTCTATATTCATTTTCTGCTGTGGTGGATTTAGTTGTTGAAGAGCTTGTTGCTGGTAGTTCCCTTGTGGCTTGAATACATTTTGATTATTCCTCCAACTAAAGTTTGGATGATTTTGCCAACTTAGATTGTAGGTATTTGAGAATGTGTCATTCCTTTGATTTCTGATGAAATGAGCTTGTTCCAACATGTATGAGTGTCTTTCTTGACATTGCGTGCTCACATGAGGTCCTCTACATTGATCACAAGCTTCAGTAGGAGTACTGATTACATTTGCTTGGGTTGTCAATGATCCTACTTGCTTGGATATAGATGCAACTTGAGATGACAAAGTTGTAAGGACATCCAACTCATGCACTCCAAGTGCTTTCTTTGAATTGCTATATTCAGAAGGCCATTGATATGCATTGGCTACCATCTTCTCAGGTAGATTGTAAGCATCATCTATATTTTTCCCATTAAAGATCCTCCAACTGCAGCATCTACAAGAATTCTGGAGATGTGTGTCATCCCACTATAGAAAGTTTGCAGTTGCCACCAATTTGGTAACCCATGATGAGGACATTTCCTTAACAACTCATTGTATCTTTCTCATGCTTCATATAGGCTTTCTTGTTCATGCTGGGTAAATGAGGCAATTTAATTCCTCAATTTAGAAGTTTTTACAGAAGGAAAGTATTTCCCAAAAACTTCTGTGCCATGAGATCCGAAGAAGTTATGCTTCCCATTGGTAGTGATTGTAACCAGCTCTTAGCCTTATCCCTGAGTGAGAAAGGGAAAAGTCTAAGTCTAATGGCATCATTAGTAACACCATTATGCATGAATGTGTCGCAGATTTCTAGGAAGTTGGCTATATGTGCATTAGGATCTTCTGTTGGTAAACCACCGAATTGATTTTCTTGCATCATCTGGATAATTGCAGGCTTGATTTCAAAGTCATTAGCTGCTACTGGTGGTCTTCTGATTCTAGAATTTGTCCCCATGACTGTTGGTGTTGCATAGTCATAGAGTGTTTTAGCATCTATTATTTCTCCCTCTAGATTTGCCATCGGATTGCTTGGGATTGAAGTATACGGCTATCAAATTCTTTGATTTTTTTGACAAGTTCTTTTGATTTCATAATCAAGAGGTTGTAGTTCAGTTTCCTTTGATCTAGTCATACACAAAGCAAAAGCCTGAAAAGAAACACAAAACACCAAAAAGAAAAACAAATATATAAAGACCAAATTAGTATTAAAATTACTTGGTATTGATGTTAATGATAACAATCCCTGCAACGACAGCAAAAACTTGTTATGAGTGCAAATGATACATTAAATAGTGCAAGTGTACACTATCGTAATCAAGTAATATAGAAGTAAATAAAGTATCGTTCCCACGATGATTGATCATTAAGTACCAAAATGGGTAATTTTAACTCTATTTAGTCGATCGATTAGTTGGTGATTGAGAGTACGAAATAAAAGATGATTAAATTCCGGATTGAGTGTAAGTGATATGAAAGCAACTATGAGAAAAAGTCCTAGGGGGTCAGATTTCACATAACAAATTCTGGATTGAATCACTTATCTATTCTAGCCCAATTTATTCCACATGATTGATAGTTGAGTTTACCTAATTTAATTACTAGCCTCTTCCAAGATCAAGCAATTCTATAATTAATTGCTAATCCAATATATTCCTATATAAATTTAAGCAATTAGTTATGCATTAAGATTTATGGAACTCAGTAAGACTACACAACTCATATGAATATATTCTTATTTCATATGCAAGTCTTGGTTTTAATTATAGGATCTACACACATGCATGTCCTTCTTGTCTCAACATGCATATTGAAATCATTCAAAAGATGGCCAATCATTCAAAAGCATTAAGAATAATAATACTCAATCATGAAGGAAAAAGTAAAACTAAATTTAATAAGTTAGGATTCAATCCGTTATTAGTAAGCTACATCATCACCCTAGGAAAATGGAAATTTAGCTTATGATAAAATTAAAAACAAAACAAAACTAACATTGCATAAAACTTGAATGAAAACCTAAATAATACTGCATAACTTGAATATTAAATTCTAAAGCATAAATATATAGCCAAAAGGTGCATAAAAAAGGGAGAAAGCTAGCCTTCCTTGGAGGAGGTAAAACCTTCCATATATGTGGCAAACTATGCCTTCCATATAGGAGGACTGCCTAAGCCTTCCATGTAAGAGGCATGCAAAAATGTAATATAATCCTAAGTCTTCCAAGATGGAGGCGGGCAAAAAGTAATACAATACATGAAATTATATCTAGAAAATAACACAATCTATTCAGAACTGTCAGAGAAAATATCTCTCCTTGTCAGAAAAGGATTTGACTATCAGAGAAATATCTCCATACCCTCAGTCTTTGCGCCTGATGCTCATATATATAGGCACTGACTAAACAGCGTCATGTTATTTTTTTCATTGATGCTATAGTGTCATGTCAATTTTTTCACTGATTGAATAGTATCCTGTCGACAGACATATGCTTTTTCTTCGGATGAATAATAACTTTCTGTGAATAGTGAACAGTGCCTGCTACTATAGTAACTGTCAGTAGAATGCCACAGTGTCGTGAATAGTGAATATTGAACAGTGATGACCGTGAATAGTGCCACTGCTATAGTATCCTATCATTTTTTTAGTTGTGCCTCTGTCTTGTTTCAATCCTGTGGGTCTGTTTTTAGGTCTCCTTTTTTCTCTTTTCTCCTTAACATGGTGTACGTGGCTATCAAAAGAAAAGTAAGGAAATATTTATCAGTTACACCCAAATTAATTATATTATGCTCGAATATTGTCCACAAAATCATCATATACGGGAAAATACATATGCAAATATTGTACATATCAAATATCCCCACACTTAGCTCTTAGACGTCCTCAGACAAGGAGTGACTAATAAGTACTTACAATAAAATCAGAAGTGTCAAGTTATAAGTGAGAACACAATTGAAAAATAAAGAGATCATAGTATTCATGAATCAACGAAAATATAAATTGGTAACTTTAATTGAAAATGAATAAACCGAGTTCATAAGTGTAACTTATTCTCTCAATCTCTTAAGTGTTTAAGGGTAAGTGTTTCGCTCAAATTTAATAAAAAAGATTGCACTATCATAAGCTTGCTAAAAATCTCAATCTCCACTACTTAGTTCACATGTATAATTGAAATCAAAAAGACTTATTAAGGGTTGTAATGGGGTTATGATAAAAGGAATATGAAACATAGTATAAAGGGCTAAAGAAGTAGAATAATTGAAAAATGGGCTACTTATAAATTTAGCTTATCACATCAACTCACAATTCAAATACTTAATATTTTCTTTTCTTTTTTTTCATAAAATTGAAACTATAAAGTTGATGATATATACACCCCCATACTTAGCAAAAGCCCATTTCACAAAAATTTCAAATACTTTGCTAATCTTCCGAATCAGGTAAGAGCACTTGATATATCATTAAAACACATGTTAATGGGTTGAGAACAAAGAAACAATCAATTAGACTCAAAAGGGCTTATCAACGATATAATTGCAAGGTTGGCTATTTGGCTCTAGCTAAACAAAATAAATGCCTTTATTATGTTTGAATGTGCATGTAAGATGTAATTTCAACTAGATTTAAAGCAAGTTCTAGAGTGACAACTTAATAAGTGAATATCACACATAAGAGAAATAATAATTATAGGCTTAGAAGCTAAGGGTTAGGGGTTTTTAAGCTCAATTCATTCAATCTCAAAATTCATCACCGATTGCAATAATCAGTTGTTCATTCATGCTATAAAATCTCTAAATTCAATTGATTCATCCTTAGAACTTATATACTTCTTAAAATCAGTACAATGCACTTGAACATGATGATTTTCTTGATTTTTTTAACTTTTACTCTCTTTTTTTTATTTTTAGAAAAGAACAAAAACATTTAGCTAATAAAATGCAACTAATAAAATGTGTCTTAGGAGTTAAGAATAACTTCTTACTTTGTCATGTTTTTCACACCCCATACATCTAAGGGTTTTTACTAACTAACTATTTTTTTTTTTACAATTCCTCCCCCAACCTAAATTAGGCATTGTCCTCAATGTCTTCTATAGCTTAGAGAAAGTGTTTTTTTTAAAAAACACAATAAAAAAGAAACACATAATAAACCAAGATGCTAAGAGTAAAACCAAAAGATTAAGGAGAGTTAGAACCGAAGAGTGGTATCTGGATTCTACTTCTTACTACTTTATGAAGATTGCCTACCTATTTGCTTGACTGATAGATCAGGGTGAGGTTCATAAGTTTGCAGTTGATCAAGCAGCTGATCAGTAGTCGGTGCAGAAATTATGGAGTGATCAGTTGCTTAGGGTATGAATCTTGTTTCCACAGCATGATCAAAAAAACACAATAGATCATCATAAAAACCATTAACATTTAACAATCCTAATGGCTTTTTATGAAAGTTTAACTTAGCCCAATATGCAACACTAGAAATGCTATCTAATATCTCCAAACCACCAGGTAGAGCGATAAAAGCTTTAGGATGGTAGAACATTCGTTCGAGTCATTCAGGCAAGCTCGATACCTATAAAAGCTTACTCTCAAACCCTTGCTTCCATTCATGGATGTAGAAATGGCCACACTTCCCCTTAGGGCTTGGAAACTCCTCCAAATACAAAGTTGATCCTTCTATTAGCTAATGTAATTCCAAGTTCTTTGATGAGTGACAAACTCTCCATCCTTGCCCGAATCAGTTTCACCAAAAATACAGATAGATATAAATCTACATTTTTGTGTGATACCCTTTTTCTCTTTCTTTCGCTTGAACCATTTGTGTTCACAAGTAAAAGAATGCATATTTACAAGTGAAGAGTGCATATTTACAAATGAAAAAGTACATATTTATACTAATAAAACACCAACAACAAAATCACATGAATCACTCATTTTTCAAAAAAAATTGAAATTTTTTCTGACACGAATGATTGGCGTAATTTGCGTGAAGAAAAAGAGGAAAGAAAGTCAAAAATTACTGAAAAGAGAAGACATATTGGACAAAAGCTGCTAAAAAGATAAGGCAGATTAGACAAAAAAGGAGATATTTCTCGTACAATTTTCAATCCTGTCTAAGAATTCTGAATACTTTGTTTCATATTTTATATTTAATTTCATACATTGTATGATTTCTTGCATGCCTCCATCTTGGAAGGCTTAGAATTGTATTACATTTTGCATGCCTCCTACATGGAGGGCTTAGGTAGTCCTTCTTTATGGATGGTATAGGTTGCCGCCTACATGGAAGGTTTTACCTCCTACAAGGAAGGCTAAATTTCTCCATTTTTCATGCATCTTTTGGCTATATATTTATGCTTTAAAATTTACTATTCAAGTTTATACAATATTTTTGAGGTTTTCATTCAAGTTTTATGCAATATTAATTTATTTTTGTTTTGTTTTTAATTTTATCATGAGCTAAATTTCCATTTTCCTAGGGTGATGACATAGCTTACTAATGACGGATTGAATCTAGTTTTACTTTTTCCTTCATGATTGAGTATTATTATTGTTAATGCTTTTGATTGATTGATCATCTTTTGAATGACTTCAATATGCATGTTCAAACCGGAAGGAAATGCATGTGTGTATATCATATAATTAAAACCATGACTTGCATATGAAATAGGAATATATTTATATGAGTTATGTTGTCTTACTGAGTTCCATAAATCTTAATGCATAATTAATTGCTTAAATTCATATAGGAATATATTGGATTAGCAATTAATTATAGAATTGCTTTACCTTAGAAGAAGCTAGTAATTAAATTAGGAAAATTTGACTATCAATCATGTGGAATAAATTGGGCTAGAATAGATAAGTGATTCAATCCAAAATTTGTTAAGTGAAATCTAATCCCTAGGGTTTTTCACATATTTGCTTTTAAATTATCTGCACTTATATTTAATCATTTTATTTTGTTTTCTCAATCATCAATTAATCAATCAACTAAATAGAATTAAAATTACACATTTTGGTAATTAGTGATCAATCCTCTAGGAACGATAGTCTAGTTACTTCTGTATTACTTGATTACGATAGTGTATACTTGCACTATTTAATACATTATTTACACTTGTAACAAGTTTTTGAAACTTGTTACGGGTGTAAATGATCTATTAAATAGTGCAAGTGTACACTGTCGTAATCAAGTAATACAGAAGTGAGTGGAGTATTGTTCCCACGAGGATTGAGCACTAAGTACAAAAATGGGTAATTTTAATTCTATTTAGTCTATCGATTAGTTGGTGATTGAGATTACAAAGTAAAATGATTAAATATGAGTATAAATAATATGAAAGCAACTATGAGAAAATGTTCTAGGGATTAGATTTCACTTAACAAATTTTGGATTGAATCACTTATCTATTCTAGCCCAATTTATTCCACATGATTGATAGTTGAGTTTCCCTAATTTAATTAGAAGCCTCTTCTAAGGTCAAGCAATTCTATAATTAATTACTAATCCAATATATTCCTATATGAATTTAAGCAAATAATTATGCATTAAGATTTATGGAACTCAATAAGACTACACAACTAATATGAATATATTCTTATTTCATATGCAAGTCATGGTTTTAATTATAGGATCTACACACATACATCTCTTTCCAGTCTCAACATGCGTATTGAAATCATTCAAAAGATAGCCAATCAATCAAAAGCATTAAGCATAGTAATTAAAACTCAATCATGAAGGAAAAATTAAAACTAAGTATAATAATTTAAGATTCAATCTGTCATTTGTAAGCTACGTCATCACCTAGGAAAATGGAAATTTAGCTCATGATAAAATTAAAAACAAAAAAAATAAATTAACATTGCATAAAACTTGAATGAAAACCTCAAGAATACTACATAAACTTGAATATTAAATTCTAAAGCATAAATATACAGCCAAGAGATGCTTTAAAAATAGAGAAATCTAGCCTTCCTTATAGGAGGTAAAACCTTCCATGTAGGTGGCAACCTATACCATCCATATAGGAGAACTACCTAAGCTTTCCATGTAGGAGGTATGCAAAAATATAATACAATCGTAAGCCTTCCAAGATGGAGGCATGCAAAAAGTAATATAATGCATGAAATTAAATCTAGAAAATAACACAATTTATTCAAAACTGTTAGAGAAAAAATATCTGACTATCAGAGAAATATCTTCATGCACACAGTCTCTATGCCTGATGCTCCTATATATAGGCACTAAGCAAATAGCATTATGTCATTTTTTTCATTGATGCTACAGTATCATGTCAATTTTTTCACTGATTGAATAGATCCTGTCAGCAAACGTATGCTTTTTCTTTGGATGAATAGAAACTTTTTGTGAATAGTGAACAGTAAACAGTGCCCACTACTACAGTAACTGTCGACAGATGCTACAGTGCCATGAATAGTGAACATTGAACAGTGATGACTATGAATAGTGCCACTGCTACAGTACCCCCATAGTTTTTTCAGTTAGGCCTCTGTCTTGTTTCAATCCTGTGGGTCTATTTTTAGGTCTCCTTTTTTCTCTTTTCTCCTTAACATGGTGAACGTGGCTATCAAAAGAAAAGCAAGGAAATATTTATCAATCACACCCAAATTAATTACATTAAGCTCAAATATTGTCCACAAAATCATCATATAAGGGAAAATAAATATGCAAATAATTTACATATCAGTTACATATCACCACCCTCTGATCTTGATCCAGATATCACACCTGCTTAGATTTTCCAATTGTTGAGACCAGCAGAGCCTATAGAGCCTTTAAACTTCAAACCTATTAATATGTCAGACTCTAACTGTGCTCCCTTTTATAGTTATACTTGAAGCATAATCAAAAAGTCCAAAACCTTCACCTATTTTGCTCAAAGAGACTATTACTTGATGGCTTCATTTTTGGCCGGACACAAGAGGAATGCTGGAAAGATGATCTTCAATGAAATGAGAAGGCTCTAGTTTTCTTCAACTAGAACCACCACCATTCTATATCCCCTACTTGTCTCCTCATCCTTTGACATAACAAAATATGGTACTTGGATGGAGATGCGAAGGTGAAGATCCCGTGTTTTAGAAGAACTTAGTTGACTCACATAGGGATCTCACTTCCCGTTAGCAAAGCAAAGTCTCCACCATAGAGAGAGCCTACACCTACAAGGGTGATGAGGTTCAATCCTCATCGAGAGATAAATCTCCATCTCTCTCATTCTTCTGTACCTTCATCCAGGGCTATGTGTCATAAGTGATCAACCATGCTATGGCTAGCCTGAAGCAGGAGTTATTTGTAGAATATCTGAAGTTAGTTGACAAAATAAAGTCCTAGGCCATCAAGTTAGTCGATAAGACCAATCTCAACTTTGACTTGATGATTAAGACTCGGGAAAAGAAAATAAGGAGAATTAATGAAATGGAGAACTACTTGCACACTCACCTTCCAATTCCTCAGCTAGAAGTTCCTCCAGTCTCTATAACATCTACACTAACCACCACTATCTCACCATCTCCAACTGAGGCTCATGTGCTATTTATATATACTTATCCTCTCACTACTACCATAGTTGATGTTACCTTTGATCAACCATCTATATCATAGCCTGTATCCTCTGCTCCTTCTGCTCCTCAACCATTATCTCTATCTTTTGTCTTTGATCCTATTGATTCCTCCACTACCATTGTTTTATATACTCTACCTCAACCATTCGACATCATTTTTCTTCAACCCTCATCTTTTAATGCTGACAAAATAGGGGAGAAAAATGAGTGATAGCTTTTGAGTTTTTTGGATGTTTATATATATTGAATTAAGGGGGAGCAGTAGTGAATTGAGCATTTTAAATCAAGAGAGATTTAAGTTTATGGTTGTATTGGGGTTTTGGGTAGTTTCAAATATGACAATGTATTTCATCAATGAATTTATTACAATATTTATGGTTTATGTGTTTTCATGTTTAATATTGAGTTCGATATGAAAATTTTATAGTATTATGACTCTCTTTTCATAAGTGCAGCGATAGAAGTCTTGCAAGGAGAGTCTTTAAGCAAAAGTGCAAAAATACATCAAACAACTTTAAAATGCATTTGAGAATCAAATAAGTATTAACAATTAGTTTTCAATACAATTAAGTCATCAAATCCATCACAAAAATTTTGTCATCATAAAAAAGGAGGTGAATGTTAGAGTTTATGTTTTGATGATAACAAAATATGATTATGTATTTTGACAAGAAACTTTTGTTTTGAAAGTGTGAACAATGACTCAAATTGGTTATCAAATGCATTTCACAAGTTAAGAGAAAGCTGTTGTTGAATTTAACTAATGCACTCGAGTTCTGGAGAAACACTCTAGTAAGGTATGTCTTTACACTCGAGTCTAAGAAGTATGGCCTTGAAAGTGTTTTACATAAGCTACTGTAGAGTGAAATATTTCAGCAACACTCGAGTGATTAGTAATATACTCGAGTGATGACAAGGATTGCACTCGAGTGTGAATAAACACTCTTACAAGTGTTTTTCATAAAGACAAGCCAAAGATAGAAATTATTAGCTTCACTCAAGTGAGGGACTCAACACTCAAGTGATGGTAAAAAGTGCACTCAAGTCCTAAAAGTGCAACAATACAAGTGTCTTTCAGAAATGATACATGATGTTGCAACCATAAAGTGCATTTGAGTGTCATGAACATGCACTTGAGTGAGGGACTAACACTCGAGTCATGAAGTAACACTTTCAAGTGAACATCTACACTCTTGCATGCTGAAACAGAATCAGAAAACTTCATCAAGTTTTTATGAG
Organism: Inga oerstediana; assembly: GCA_963210345.1. Classification (NCBI taxonomy): domain Eukaryota; kingdom Viridiplantae; phylum Streptophyta; class Magnoliopsida; order Fabales; family Fabaceae; genus Inga; species Inga oerstediana. The sequence goes on from OY723403.1 coordinate 68,916,199, forward strand.
ATTGTGTTGTAACATCTTGAATTTGGGTCACCAAGATTCCTTATATTAAAGGGCATAAAATGTTGAATTATAGAGCACTTAAAATGGCTAAATAGTACAATTGGTGGCCACAATAAGACATAAAAAGATTTAATTAGTGTCTTAATAAAAGCCCATGATTGGAGCCTATAGTGGATAATGGGAGAACAGATTTTTTGGGCCCAATATATTGTGAATTTTGGCCAATAAAAAGGCAAAAGAAGAAAGCCCAATTTAATTACAAAATGTAAGGGCAAAATGGTCATTTGGCCAATAAATCAAGAAGTTGTTGTTCTCCCAATAATTAAGGATTGTTTTCATCCAACATGAATAATGGCAAAGGGAAAATAAATTCTTGGTCTAAAATTAATCCAAATTGAGCAATTATGGCCAAGTATAAGATGTTAAAGAAAAGTCAAAATTAACATGTGTTAATTAGTAATTTAATATTATTATTTAAGTAGGTGAAGTTGTTATATTTTAAATTGATCATTATCATATCCTAAGTGGCATTTTCGATTAGCCTAAAAGGACAAGAGAAAAGAAACTTGATGGTTGAAATCTAACCGAATGGCACCTTGGTGATTTTTACACTAACCAAGGGTAAATTAGTAAATAGGCTAATTATCTCTCCTCCCTCTTATTAATTTTGTTTAGCTGCCCTAAAAGGAGAGAAAAATCAGAAAAACATGAGAAAATGAAAGAGGAATAGTAAAAAGTTCATGAGGTCCGGAGCCAATTTCACCTCCGATTCGACATTTTTAGCTCACAGAGTCTTCTCAAATGTTGTTCCTCTCATGGACAGCAACAATTCTATGGTTTTGGATTTTCATTTGGAGGTGTTTGGTGCCGTCTCACTTAACATAGTACTGCCGGATTTCTAAGCAAGTTGCGGAAACATGTAAAGGTAAGCGTATTGGATTATTGTTTGGATGAGTATTTTTTAGGATGGTTACTATTCATATTTCATCCAAGGGGTGTTTGTGAGGTTTAATCATGTGTTTATGATTAAATGACACTTTATGATGATTTTGGAAGTTTATGTTTGAAGCTGCCTGAATTTTGTTTCTTAAGGAAGTCTAGTTGTTACGCCCAAAATTTCTATTAAAGGCTAATGATAATTATTGTGAATGATTTTGTAAATCAGAATGGATTTGAGATTCGATTATTACTGGAAATGCCCAAAACCCTATATTTTAGCATAATTATATGATGAAATAATTATTTGGGCTAAAATAAGGGTAAATGGCACATAGAAGTGGAAAAAGAAAATAATTATGTGTTATGTGGCAATTTGAGTTAATATGCCATAATCAGTGGAGAAATTGAAAGAATGGCTATGAGTTAGTGATTAATGGAGAAATTAATTGTTAACTAAGAGAAATGAGATGTATAACTAAATGGCTGATGGAATGGTTATAGTAACTAATTAGTTACTTACTTTGTGAGGGCCAATGTGATTGACACAAGTGGCATTGGTGGATGAAGAGAGAGTAAAGTTGGAAAAGTCAAATGGGGATATTTTATAATGTTTCCCTCTCTCTCTTCTCTTTTCAGCTGACAAGCATGAGAGGGATGGGAGTAGTTCATTTCATCATTATTTTCACCATCTTCATCTCTATCTCTTGCTCTTATTCGGCTGCCATTGAAGCTAGAAGGAAGAAGAAGAGTTATTGGAAAAAGTAAGTACTTGACCCTTCTAATGGCATCTAATGCCAAAACTCCCTTCTTTAAAGTTGATCCTTGAATTGAGGGCTTTATTTTCATGGTTTTACATTTGCCATTGGTGGTGTTTTGTGGCCACAGGGAAATCTAGAAGTTGGAGAACCAAGGAATCCCTTCAGAAAAGTTGTTAAAGTGAGTGAGATGTACCTTTTTATCTATGTTTTGTGCCAATTGATTAAGCCTTGAATTTCTAGCAATTTTTCCCTAATTTTCATGATCTAGGGTCATGGGGAGTATAGTATGTTGTTGTTATGGAAATGGTGCCTTGTTTAGTATTTTGAATGAATAGAATTGAATTGAAGCTTAAAAGTAAAGTTTGGCAACTTTATGTTTGGTTTTGTGTATTGGTCAAAACAAGGCATGGCGATAGTTTGGGATTTTGGTTATTTTGACGTTGCCATTGTGTTCCTTGTGAAAAATTGTATGGGAATAGGTTTGGTTATTGATTTTGGAGTAATTGGACACTTTGGTAGAAAATTGGAAATCTGTCAAGTGTGAACTCTGTTCTGGGTAGTCAGTTTGGACAAAAGGTTTAAATGACCACATGATGTTGAAAAATTCTGAAACTTTCCAATCTTAAATTTCACATCCGAAGCTTCAAAATGGAATCATAATTCATGTCATTTCATTTTGTGAACTGAGAGTTATGCTTTGCCAAAATTTGGGACTAAAACTAGACTCTGTTTTGGAGCAGTGTTGAGTTTTGTGTAATTCTGGAATTGTGTGGTGATTTCTAGTAATGGTCCATATTTTTCTAGTAAATAGAACTTAAATAGATTTCATTTGGCTTTGGAATCACCTTATTTTGACTTTTCTAGAATTAGTTATGATTGTTTGAAGTTCAGCCAAGAAACAGGATTTTCTTGGCCTCAGCCAGCCGATTTTGAGCCGCTGCCCAAATGCTTCAGACCTATTTTCAGCCACGACCAACCCCCAGAAATGACATTTTGGACTTCCGAAGATGATTTTTGGTATAGTTGTTTTCCCAACCCTTTAGGCATATGTTTGAGCTTTTAGTAGCCACCTAATGGTCTTAAATGATAACCAACTTTAAATGTTTTGAGATTGAGATTTAGACTAAAGAATAACACTTCATCCCTAATTATGAATTCTAGGATTCGATATTTTCCCTACTCGGGAGAGGCCGGTGCCAGAGCACGCCCGGAAGGACCAAGGTAGTGACTCTTCTCTCATGTTGTGTATGATATTTTGCTATGCATGATTGATCATGGTTTTCTAAAATGTGATTGGAAAATATGCCATGGTCCATTACAGCGTGACCACTTCAGCGCGAGCCATTTAGGGATTGACGTTGGTCATTTCTACCTCGACCGTTGAGCTTTCGTTGTAATCGACATGGATTGATGTGAAAATACTTTGTGAATCCGACTCGTGGGGCGACGTGTTGTGAATCTTGCCGTGGGCTGTGTTATATATATTGCCAGTATGGCTTGCATTGTTAATCTTGCCAGTATGGCTTGTGTATGAAATGCTTTATATGAATCCCAGCTGTGGTGAAATATATTGTGTGATATGTTATGGTGCAATACAGTGTGAGTACTTCAGCGTGAGAAAATATAAAGGTGACATGAGTCATACCTGCCCTTGCCACTATAACTGTCGTTGTAGTTGCTATGTGTGTGTGATGATTTGCTTTCATGCCTTATTGTTGTGCATACTATGAGTGATTTGTTATTACGGGGATTCCTTAGAATCTCACTCTCCCAAAAATAATTTTTAGACAAGGCTGAAGGATCAAAGGGGAAGTAAGTGACGAAGAGTGGTTAAAGCTCCGGATAGGAGTTTCATTTTGGAATATTTGGTTATCATACATGTAATTGGTATTTTGGATTTTTCATTGGGAAACAATTGTGTATGATAGATATATGGTGTTGTTTTGCGTAATCCCTAAGTTAAGGGAAGTAGATTATAGGCATTATACCTTGTATAAACCCTTACTTGATTAATAGAACCTGAGTGTGTCAGGAATTTACATTGTACTCTGATATTGATGAATGGAATCTAACTGTACAAGCTATTTGTGTATTTGAAATGTGAATATGAGACCGTTGTGAACAGGTTTTGTAAAAGTTTTTGTAAACCCTGTTTTGGGCAAAAGATTTTATTTTTATAAGTTCCAAATTGTCTTATGGTCTCTAATTCAATTAATTACGTATTTTGAACGTAAATCTCGGCCTTGGTTGGAAGGGGGTTACACTGGTAATGGTAGAAATTGAATAAGTACACAAAAAGTTATGAGTATTTAAAGTTAGACTATTAAAGCTGGACAGATTTTCTGGTGGCAAGATAAAACATGAAAAATAGGAATTTTGTATGGATAGAAGGTTGTGGAAAGCATTCTTTCCTTAAAATAGACTTAATTAGGGTTACATAGAATTTTGAATATCCCCAATATGAATTTTATAGAATTAGTTAAGATTTTTCAAAGTTAAATGAAAAATCTACCAACTTGCTGGAATAGTGTGAAAATGAAAAAGTAATGGCATTTAGTGATAAAGTTAACTTCCAAAGGTCAAGTCCAGTACTTGGAATTAGTGTGGGCCTATTATCTACCCATTGGCTTAATGTAAATACACTAATGATATGATTAATCATCTAGGGCCATCAGGCATCAAAGAAGAAGTATCTTCAATGGTTGAAAAGGAAAAGGTACAAGAGGAGGACTCAAAGACTGGAGGTAGGGGACTTACCTTATTTGCATGTATTTGATATCTCTGCTTGTGTATTGATGTATGTGGTTGCTTTACTTGATTGTGTTGAGCATATTTGAAAAAGGAAGCTTTGTTTATGTTAATACTGTGGCCATAGTTTTATTGCATGGAACATTGAGCATGCATAAATGTCATTATGGGGCATGTATCTAGTTAAAGCTAACATCTCATGGGCATAACATTTATCATACATGCATTATGGTAACTGTTTCCTACTGGGATTCTCTCAAACCTCATCCTCCCCTACTAACCATTTAGACAGGTGAAGATAAAAGGTATGCTGAGGATACAGAAGAGAACTGCACGAGAGGAAAGTAGTGGTGAATTGAAGACGGGAAGATGTCTCCATTTCATTGTAACAGGTTTAGATACCCTAGTAGCCTTGTGCGTGACATTAATTGTAATTACATTGTATAATCCCTGTAGGGAGTTTTTGTAATCAATCACTTTTTATCAGTATGTTTATGCTATTTCTATGTGCCCACCGAACTCCACAAAAGTACTCTAAAAAGGGTGAAAATAAAATAAGGGTGTTACATGTGCACTAGAGTGTTGACTTGCACTTCCAATACCCTCTTGGCACTCTCTAGCAAGAAGCAAGTGAAGAAGTTCTGATCTCATCTATGCACTCAAGTGTGACCATTTAGCACTCAAGTAAGGACTCAACACTCTCAACTATAAAAACTCACACTCGTAAGTGTTGATGCTAGTGCAGTCTAAAAGAAAAGCCATAAATATAATGTATTGATGCACTCGAGTGAGGACCTATAACAATCACAAGTGCAAAACATACTCTTATATGAAATGGTGCAAGTATTATCTAAAAGCTCAAGGCAAAAGTAAAACTTACCTATACACTCTAGTAAAACCATCAACACTCGAGTGAAGGCTTAGAAACTTGCAAGTACAATACTCATTCTTGCAAGTTTTGGTGAAAGTGTTGTCCAAGAAGTAAAAGTAATATGATACACTCTAGTATGAAATAGAGAACTCGAGTATAACCATGACAGAAGAAAAAAAATTACATACTCACACAGTGAACAATCCGAATATGGTTAAAAGATATTTATTTATTATGTTTCCAATTGTTATTATACCTAAATGCTATCTAACATATATTTCAAGTATGAAACAAGAAAATAAACATTCGAATTATAGTTTCAAGTTTGAAGGTCAATTATAGTGAATATTATCATTACACACCGACCACCGGACAATTGTCATCACATGCAGTTAACCCACCATGAATGAATGTTTAAAAATATAAACGCCCATATCCCACTCCACAACATGATGTTCAGTTTCTTAATGGAACATCCTGCTCCTCAAGGGCGCATTACACAATGGTTATTTCAGACTTACTATAAATACAAAACATCGAAGACAAACAAATATAAAACATAGCACAAGAGCATACATAAAAAAACTTATATGACTTTATATTTTCATATTTCTCTCTGCATTCAAATCATACTTCAGTTATTATTATATCCACTTTGTGAGAGAGATTGTAAACACATTTTCAATTGTATTTTTGATCTCAAAGTAAAGGGACTTTGAGAGGGTAGAGTCTTTATAGGGGATGCTATAGAGAATTCCTAGTAAGACTTTCTACTTGTAAGACTTACAAGGTACAAGCAGTAGAGAATGTTGCTACTTGTAAGACTTACAGGGGTATAAGCAGGAGAGAACATTTCTGCTCGTAAGACTTGCATAGGTAAGTAGAAGAGAAACGTCTTCAGGTTTATTTTGCTTGTAAGACTTACTTTTAGAGGGAGAGAAAATTCTAAGTATTAGAATATTTTTGCTCACAATCCTTGCAAGGACAGTTGTTGTCTAGTGGCATTCTGAGAGCCCACTGATTCTTGAAAGGTTAGTGAAAATCTTGGAGGTTTTGACTTTAAGGACTGGATGTAGACCTGAAGTTGGACCAAACTACTATAACTCTCTGTGTGTAAATTCTCTTATCCCTACTCTCTCTTCATTTATCTCTAGAACATCGTAACACATGAAAAATTTATCACATCACCTAATTCACCGCCCTTTTGAGTGAAGCTTGCCTCTTTCATTCTATATCAGTATTTATGCTATTTCTATATGCCCATTGAGTGGAACAATGTCACTCTGATATAAATGTTGAATTATTGAGTTGTTTGGCATACCCTTCATCTCCCTCCTCTGATAATGAGAATAAGAGTGAGGATAAGGATGAGGAAGAGGACAATAAAGAGGAGAATAAAGAGGATGATGATGGCGAGTAAGAAAATAATTATGATATTTAGTCATCACCACTACTATCATCGTCATCCTCTATATCGTCCTCTTCATCCTTCTCTTCCTCATCCTAATCCTCATCTTAAGAGTAGGGAGATGAATTTTAAAAAAATAACTTAATAACTCACAATTATAAGAATCATAAAGTATTCTTACTAATAAACTTAACAGTTCTAACCTAATAAACATTAATTAGAAGTTTCAAAACCTTTCCTCTTCTATATGCTGACTATGGGTGCCTCCTCGTTATCATTTGATGATTTTCTTAATGAGAATGAATTGTTAGAACCCGTTGACACCCAAGAGGGGTGAATTGGGTGTGAGATAAAAAATTAAGAACTTTGAAAATATCTTTGCCTCTTAGTGAAAACAAGTATGAAAATAATGAATCATAAATTCATAGATGATTATTCAAATTAAATATCCAAGAATTATAAGAGATGATAAAAGAGGATATACAAACTATATTTTATACTGGTTTGGTCCAACCTTTTATAACCTATCCAATCCCTAAGCTACACTTAAGATTTTCAATCTGTTATCTTTTTGTTTAATCTGGGCACAAGAGAAGCTGCAAAAATCCCACATGTTTAGTGAAACACTTATGAAGCCTTTTCTGAATTATATACTCTTAGTCTATTCGACATGAACTCCCTCACACCAAGAAAAGAACACCCTTTTACACACCGTAAGGATACAACCTCTCTTGATGATAATAGATTACAATCGATCTTCTCTGGTAGAAGTGAATAAGATAAATACTGAAGCATAATACCAAGAATCTCTCTCTCTCTCTATAATAGATTATGTAAACATTAAGAAACATAGAGTATATCAGTTAGAATGTTGGAGTCAAAGTTTTAGTACTTTGACAATATATGTACTAGCTCTCTTGACTTCAGTTTTATATGCTTCAGTATTTATAGTTGATGATAGCTATTTGACTGTTGAGCATTTTTCCCATTAAGATTTATTTAATATATCCATCGGAAGTAGCCATAGAAGCTCTAACAAGATTTAATTTTTGGCTATTGAAGCTTAATCAAAGTTTAATCACCTATAATCTTCATGTAAAGTTGATTAGTAATGATTAGGAATTATATAATCAAGGTTTATATGAGTTTGGAAGAAAATCCTAAAATTTGAGACGATGATTAAAAACTAGGCAGAACATCACTGTGAAGGATCACTGTAGTGATATGGTAGCGATCTAAACACATCACTCAAGCAATCTTTTCTTTGAAATATTACACATCACTCAAGTGGTCACTAAAGTGATTTTAGGATCACTTCACATCACTAAAGTGATCTTTGCTATGATAACTCATTTTGAATCCAAGTCTACCAAATTACATAGCATCATAAAGTTCTTGAAGTTTATGTTCCAATGCAAAAGGAATCAGATCAAAATTCATTATATTTTGAGAGTTATGATCAAATTCATAGCATATGGTCTCAAACAGCATCATCATAAGACCATGCAATTGTGAAATTCATATCTCTTATAGCTAACCTTTGTTGAATGTAATCTTAATCTTTGAAATGCCTCTTGAGTCTAGTTTTATATTCAACAAGTTTAAGTCTAAAACTCATTGTTTTCCAAAAATTATGATCCGAAGAACAACTGCTGCTTTGGAACATCATGAGAACTTTGAGTATCAACTTTCAAAATCAATATCTCTTATATGATATTATTTGAACTTGATCTTAGCTTTTATGAAACACAATTTGAGTATTGTTTCATGTGTAGCAATTTTCATTTCATTCAAATTTGTGGCATAGGAGATATGTCCAAATTATTGAACATGTTCTGGAATAACACAAGAAATTCTATTGTCAAATTTTGAAAATCATATCAATTTCATATGAAATCCTTTGAGCTTGATCTTGATATTGTTGTGTCTCATTTGGAGTCTAGTTTCATATGAAATAAGTTTCACCTCGATCAGATTTGTAGTTTGAGAGATATGTCCAAAATACCAAACTTCTGTCATACTGAAAGAAAATAAAGCACAATAGTGTATTATTACTACGATATCACTCGAGGGATGCCTGCCAGTGATAAAGAATATCACTCGAGTAGTTATCTCTAGTGGTTCCACTTGAGTGATCACTCGAGTGAAGTTGGCATAACTTTCATATAAGTCATTTTGGTTTCGAATTGACCCATTCTAACCTTCATTTAACTATAGGGGCCTGTAGTATCACTTCTAAGTGTTTGAAACTTGATATTCCAATTAGATCTTACAAGTTATTCTTTCTTCAATCCCTTTTTCTTCTTCTTGATTAATTTTGCACAATCCTTTTTGATAACTCTGTTTTTTCTTGGCTATTATCTTCAATATCTTTCTTCTTCTTCCTTTTAGTCATTCTCCATAATCCAATTATCTAGCTTCTTTCTTTTCTTTCACTTCCTCTCCCTACATTTGATAACTTCAATCTTCAATATCTTGTTAATCTTTTTCTTGATCATTCACCATAATCTATCTCAGTATGTTCTTTTTTTCTTGACTTCGTTTCCCCATAGTTGATAACTTCATTCTCCAATATCTTCTTTCTTTTCTTCTTGATCAATCTTCATATTCCAACTTGATATCTTCTTTCTTTGCTTGACTAATCTTTAAGATATTTCATAGTAAATATAGTACTTAATCAATGTAAGAAATAAATAATTTATGCAAACTTTTTACTCTTATTATTTCTTATTATTTGGCATATATATTTGATATCATCAAAACTAATCATATCCAACATGAATCAGGTACCCTTTCATTATACCCTATTCAACTTCTATCATGTGCAATGACGGTTTTTTCTTGTCCCTTCCATATGTGTATTATTAAACTTCAGATTTTCATATGTTTTTTCCATGTTTTCTTCATCGTCCTACTCTTTGTTCTCTGTAACACCCCGAATTCTATTCATCAATATGTTTTGTAATTATTTATGGCATTCAATGAAATGAAATGGTGAATATTCATGATCTTGGAATCTAAGAAGCTAGTAAATTTCCATTTTCATGAGAATTAGGCTAGAATAAGTGATGAAATTAATGTTTAGGTATTCCAAAAAGCCCAATATTAAAGCCCAAAATGGAAAAATAGTGAAGTACATTATTTGGCCCAATATTAAGATTAATTTTGGCCATGGATGAAGAAAAGAAATAAACTTCAAAATAAAACCAAAGATGTAATGGCAAAATCGTAAATTTTCCAATAAAGTATAAGATTAATTATTTTATAATTAATTGAAGGTTATTTTAATTAATTAAGGAAAATAAAGGGTAAATATATAATTGGAGCATTCTTTGTCAAATAAATCAAGTTTTGAAAAGTCAAAGTTGGATTTGAGAATAAATTAATCAAAGAGATTGTGGAAAATGTTGGAGAAAATATTATTTCCCTTATTCCTTATGAATTGCACCTATCGAAAGAAAATAGGAAGGGAAATAATTGTTTGAATCATAAATATTCCAAGTGTCATCAATCTAAAGCAAAGGGACTAAATAAGGGTTTATTAAACATGTTAATTAAGATTAAAATATAATATATGTACATGTAGTTATACTAATGGAAGGAAGCCCAATTTCGTGTAACTAGGACCCTTGGGACGTCTTTTTGGGCTAATGGAAGATGAAGCAAAGTTAGTTCAAAGCTAATGGGAAGTTTATGACTTGTTTATAAAGAGATAAGACCAAGCACATAATCACACGTCATAATTTATTAAACTAATATTTATTAATTAAGGAAAGATGAAGATATTTTAAGTCTTACCTTCATCTTTTCCCTTCCTATTTCACTCCAAGAACAAGAATAGAGAGAGAGAGAGAGAAGCTTTGGGAAAACTTAGGGAGAGGAAGCTCAAGAGGTAAAAATCAATGGTAAGACTTGTGTTTTCAAGTGTTTATGCCTCTTAAATTTTGTAATAGCTCTTCTAAGCTCTTGATCTCCATGAATAATCATGTGTAGCAAGCAAATCTTCAAGGTTGAAGAGATAGGAGGAGACGCCTAGAGAGAAAAAGTGAGAGGATGAAGAGGTAACTTCAAAAACTTCAAATCCTTTGGTGTATTGTTGTTGTTGTTGTGGTTTTTGTCATGATTTGTGGTTTGGATTGTTGATTTTGTAAAGTTAGGATGTTGAAACCCTATGGGGTTATGCTACCCAAATTTCCTCAAATCATGTTTAATAAGTTTTTAAATGGTCAAATAAGTGGTTATGAGTGAAAAGAAGCAAGCTTTGGGTTGGAACTTAAATCACATCTTCCCCTTTCCTTATGTTTCGGCTAGAGCAAAAAATAGGGGTTTGGACTAGAATTTCATTAATATGATGGTTCTATGGTGTTCAGGAGGCAAAATTGTGTAGGGTTAATGTTGATCACTTTGTGAAAAAAGTCCTAGAAAATGAAATTATGAAAATACCCTTAAAACCCTAAATAGGGGCTGTCAAGGGCAAAACTATCACTTGGCAGTGATTTTGTGAAAATTGAGATAAAAAATGGATTCTAGACACAACTATGTACGTATATCTTGAGTCAAAATTTATGGAAAAGTACAGTTGGACCATGTAAAAAGGGTCTTAGATCGAGTCTCTAAGGGCATTTTGGTAATTTTACATTTTTAGTCTAATATAACCAACAAGAGTAATTTGAAAGAGTCTAAAGTGATACATGAATAGATATTAACATAATTCTTGTAAACTTGGAGTTTTAGGACTAGTATGTTGTGCCTGAGCCGAACCAAATTAGGAACTATTTCCTGTTGCAAAAAGGGACATAAGGTAGTAATTATATCATTCATACACTATGCCAATGTTTATATGTTTGCATATGCCATTTTCTGTGATGTAATTAATGATCATGGTTTTGCCGAGTAGGACAATTAGTGTGAGGAGGCACTTTTACCTGGCTGTTGAGCAAAGAACCCAATATTATATGACCAGAAGTCATATTGTTTTTATTCTTATTTTATTTCATGATTGTATTGTTTCTTGCATGCCTCCTTATTGGAAGGCTTAGGTAGTCTTCCTTCATGGATGATATAGGATATCATATAAATAGTCCTCCTTTATGGATGGAATAGGTTGCACAAACATAGAAGTTTTATCTCCTAACTGAAGCCATATTTCTTTTAATCATATTTTGAAATTATATGGTCAAAAGTCATATAACTTTCATCTTTTATCTTATTGTATGGCCAGAAGCCATATTTAACTTTTACTCATCCTAAAGATAAATGGCCATAAGTCATATAGATTTAATTTCTCATCATGAGACTAATTGGCCTGAAGCCATGAGAACTAAATGGCCCGAAGTCATAAAGTTTTAATTTTATTTTATTAATTATTTATTGTCTTTACGAAGTTACAGTTATTTTTGTTTAAGATATTATTTTGCATGTTTACATTTCATATTTTAATTATTTTCATTTATTTCTTTAATTATTTTGAACCATGTCAAACCTAGTAAAATTTGACTTTGTGGCTCTTGATATTACCGAGAAGAATTATTTATCTTGGGTGCTGGGAAATCTACCTGAATGCCCATGGTTTGAAAGACACAATTAAAGAAAGGAAACACGTATCCAACCAAGACAAAGTCAAATTCATGATTTTTCTTCGTCACCATTTGCATGAGGATTTAAAAATTGAATATTTGACTATAAAAGACCCACTTGTTCTGTGGAACAATTTAAAAGAAAGGTATGATCACCAGAAGATAGTCACCCTCCCAAAAGCTCATTATGACTGGATCCATTTACACCTGCAAGAGTTTAAATCTGTAAGCAAGTATAACTCAACCATGTTTAGGATTACTTCTAAATTAAAATTATATGGAGAAAATATTACTGATGACGATATGTTAGAAAAAATATTCTCCAAATTTCAAGCATCCAATTTACTCCTGTAGCAGCAATATTGTGAAAAAGGTTTTAAGAAAAATGGTGAATTAATTTCTTGCCTCCTTGTGGCTGAAAAGAATAATAAGTTTTTATTAAAAAACCATGAATCCCATCCAACATGCTCAACTCCATTCCCTAAAGCGAATGTAGTAATAAATGACTCTAATCATTGCCGTGGTAGTGGACGTGGACTTGGATATAGACATGGACATGGGCGTGGCTGCAGCAGTGGTCGTGGCCGTGGTCGATATTATAATGGTTCAAATTCCTACCAGACATGGGAAATGACTGATAGGAACCAAAAAGGAGAAACCAATAGGTATAACAAATATGTTGATAATCTATGTTATCTATAACCCCCTAACTTAATAGCCGTAATTATAGTTTGAAAATGCGTCATTATGTTAAATTAGAGACAGACGAATAATTCAAAACTTTTTGAAAGTCCTAACTTTAAGATAGGGTTCGGTCCTGTGATAAAGTAGGTTTTCAAAAACTTTTCCAAAACTAGTTCAATATGGTCTCACATTCAACCTTCGAATATATTTAGCTTGTGCATTTTGGTTCCATTTATAAATATCAGAGTGTATAACAAAATTTCTGAAAACTCTTGGGTTTTATCTATTTACCACAAGGGTGTATAAGGCATATTCGCCCATTTCAATTTCCCATCATGAGGATTACATCACACTTTCCAAATTTACAACATTTATAATAGGTACAATAATCCCAAAAATATGATAACCAACTAACAAAACTAAAACTCCTAGTTGGGAGCACTAGCCGCCCTTGGTCATTTGTTTCTCCTTCAACCTGATTGCCCTGGTTGTAGGTTAGTCAATGGAAAGAGTGAGATTTGAATGAATCTCAGTAGTAATACTTCACTCATATAATATATAATAACATAGCATGTAAGCAAATCACAAAGCAGCAACAATCATTGTGATGTATGACTTTCATCACAAATGATGGCCAAGGAATCCCTTGGCTGTGGCCAAAAATAGGTTAGAGAGTTTTGTGCTGTAGCCAAGAGTCTTCTGGCTACAGCCAAAAATAGGTCAGAAGGTTTTGGCTTTAGCTAAGAATCTTCTGACTACTGCCAAAAGTAGGTTTGACACTTTCTAGCGGCAGCCAAGAAAATTTCTATTCTTTTCTGAAATTCTAAAAATTATAACTAAATCTACAAAATTAGAATGGAGTGATTCTAAGTCCTAATTTAAACTTGTTAAGTCCTATTTAGAGGAAAAATATGAATCACTACCATCTAGAACCACAAGAATATAGAATTTAACAAATTTTCATACAACTCCAGAATTAAGTCCAGTTTCAACCTCAAACTTTGGAAATACATAACTTTCAGCACACACATCAAATTGACTCCCATAATGTATCAATTTAAAGCTTGTCAAGTCTACTATGAGACCAGAATGTTTCATAATTTTTAAACAATATTTACTCATTTAAAACTGCATGCAAACCGACTACCCTACATAGAGTTTCCACTGACAAAAATTCCAATTTTTCAAAATGTTTCCAATGGTTAGAATTCACAACAGGGGCTACTCCATATACAATGCTTTGCTTAGAATCCAAAGGAAACATCAAAACAACCAAATTCACATTCCTTTACAAGATCTATTTTGGGCAGAATTTCTACACAAAATCAAGAAATTCCAAAACTTCACCTTCCAGACTTTTATCAATGCCATTGTCTATGACACATCACAAGACACCAATTTAACAATCAAAACACCATGACTCTCTAGAATCCTAATGTACACAAAAATGAGGGCAATTTCCACAAGCCAAAGTGCTCAACTAATGATCACAATACATATGTCAAATTAGAGAAGAGGTTTTGCTCACTTCTTCCTCTTTCTCTAGCTTGTTCTTCAATTCTCCAACTACTAGCTTTTCTTGAGTTCACAAAACACCTCGTCTTGAAAATCTAAAACCATAGAAATGAAGATCTTATCAACATGATCAAGATTAGAGAAGAGGTTTCGGGGATTAGAGTTCATCTTCTAGGTTAAAACTCATAAGAAAGGACTCACCTTCACAAAATTCACTTTCTCTTTCCTCCTCCACACCTAGATGTTCATGAGAGCTTGAGAAGAGAGAGAAAAGATGATGAGATCAGTTTTTCTCTTTCCATTAGCCCTTAATGCCTATTTAAAGAGAGGGAGGAAGAGTTGAAATTTAACTCTATCTCATGATGCCATGTGTCATCACCTTATGTATTCTCCCAAAGAAAGTAACTATATGATTACTCTAACCAATTCCATTAGCCATTTAGTTATACCACTTAATCTTTTAGTTGATAGTGAATTTCTTCTTCGATAGCTGACTAATTGGCTGATAAATTTTCTTTCTTCTCGTTTTACCTCTAACTATGGCAATTTCTATTGGATTACCACTTAACACATTTTTTGACCCTTTCATGTAGTCTTACTATCTCTTGAATATAGTTTTCTGCAAGTTTTTCTAAAGAGTAGCTGGCACTTATCGGTATAAAATGTGACGACTTTGTGAGTCGTTCCACGATTACCCAAATTGCATCATGGTTTCTAATCCTGGGCAGCCCACAACAAGATCCATGGTCATACTTTCCCACTTCCACTCTAGAATCTCAGGACTCTGCAGTAATCCTGGCGCCCTTTGGTGTTCACTCTTTACTTTCTGACAAATAAGACACCTTGCTACATACTTGGTCACATCGATCTTCAATCCCGGCTACTAATACATAGACTTCAAACCTTGATACATTTTGGTCATTCCAAGGTGAAGAGAATATCGACTCTTGTGTGCCTCATCCAAGATTCTCTGTCTCAAGTCAGCATTTAGTGGAACACAGATTCTCTTCCTGTATCAAACTAGTCCACTAGGCAAAAAATCATAGTATAGAGTTTCTCTTCTCTCAATCATGGTCCAAATGGACCGTACTTGATCATCTTACCTCTAAGTCTCATCAATCTCAGCTCTCAAATCATTCCCTCCTTGGGAAACATTATAGTTAGCACATAAGATCCGGTTTGTTAAATTCAAATCCTAAAATTCTTCTATCAATTTTCCCTCCTAGATTATCATTACTGCCACTAGCACTACCTTTCGACTAAGCACAGCTACGATAACATTAGCTTTACCTAGATGATATTTGATCTCCAGGTTGTAATCTTTCAGCAACTCTATCCACTGGCACTGTCTCTTGTTCAACTCTTTCTGTTCATACAAATACTTGAGACTCTTGTGGTTGCAGTACAGTTCTGCCGTCACTCTATACAGATAATATCGCCATATTTTCAATACAAACACAATCGTTGAAAGCTCCAGATCATAAGTGGGATAATTTATTTCATGAGGCTTCAGCTGTCGAGAGGTGTAAGCCTCCACTCGTCCGTGCTGTATAAGGACACACCCCAATCCCTACTTACTCACATCACTATACGCAACATAAGTCAAGCTGGGATCGGGTATAATCCATATTGGTGTCATGGTCAACCTCTCCTTCAGCTCAATAAAACTATTTTCACAATATTCATCCTACTTAAAGGGTTGATCTTTTCGTGTGAGCTTGGTTACCGGTAAGGCAATCCAAGAAAAATTTTGAATAAATCTCTAATAGTAACCAGCAAGACCTAGAAAACTGCATATCTCTAGACAGTTTATAGCCTCTTCTAGTCCAGCACTGCTTCCACTTTATAGGGATCTACTGATACTCCTTCTTACAGGATAACATAGCCTAAGAACTTTACTTCCGAAAGCCAAAACTCACATTTGCTCAATTTAGCTTAGAATTGCTTTTCACGTAATATCTCTAGCACTATTCTCAAATTATGCTCATGCTCCTCATTGTCAATAAACACTACCACAAATTGATCTAGATACTATCGAAAGATGTGATTCATGTAATCCATGAATACAGTAGTATATTGGTTAGGCCAAAGGGCATTACCAGAAACTCAGTGCCTACACCTAGCCCTGAAAGCAGTCTTTGGTACATCTTCTGCTTTCACTCTCAGCTGATGATAACCCGACCTTATATTGATTTTTAAAAATATACAAGAACCAGACAGTACATCTAGAAGGTTGTACATTCTCGGAAGTAGATAATGTTTTTTACTATTATCTTATTCAGTTCTTTGTAATCCACACATAGTCTCAAACTTTCGTATTTCTTCTTGACAAACAATACTAGAGCTCCCTACAGCAACACACTGGGTTGAATGAACCCTTTTTCAAGTAAATCTTCAATTTTCTTCTTTAACTTCGCCATCTAATTTACAGCCATCCGGTATGGGGCTTGAGATATAGAACTAGCTCCAGGCATAATTTCAATCAGAAATTCTAGTTCCCTTTTCAGAGGCAATTCACTAAGATTATCCAGAAATACCTTAGGGAACTATTTTACCGCTGGTATACTGTTAAGAGTTTCTTCTATCTCTCCCTACATGGAAAGAATACCATATACCCCTGGCACCCATTCTCCAGATATTTCTTAGCTTTGGCCATTAAGAGGAAGTTCAAACTAGCACTCACAGTATCATCATTCTGTGAAGTAGAATACACTATTCTCTTATTCCCATAATCTAGCAGCACTTTATTCGCTATCAACCAATCAAAACCCAATATGACTTCTAATTGATAGAGTGGAAAACAAATCAAATCGACAATAGACTCATAGCCCTCAATAGTCATCAAACAATTTAAACATGCCTAAGGCGTTATAGCCTTGATACTCATTGATGTTGACACAACTAAATGAAATGGTAGTTTATAAACATGCAATCCCAGGCGCTTCACACAATCATAGGTAATGAAGGAATAACTTGCACCTGAATCAAATAAAGCTTGCAGTAAACTATTATTAAGAAAGATTTTACCTTAAATCAAGTCAAGGGACTTCAATGCTTCCTCGTGTGTCATAACAAACACCCTACTCTAATTCCTAGGCCTTTGCTCCACCGACGGTCGTTTGCATTCGTTAGCGATGTGTCCTGACTGTTTGCAGTTATAACAAGTCACTTGCACATAACACATTCTGCCAAGATGCGACCTACCACAATGAGTACATATCCATACTACTAGGGATTTATGGGGTTTGTGGTCTTCGAGTTGATAGGGCTTCTTACCACTACCCTTAGATGAGGATCCCTAACCCTTCCGCTTTTGAGGAGTACTTCCCTTACTGAGCTCACTACGGCTTCTACTACCCTTGGCTGGGTATAGATCCCTTGGTTGTTTTCGATGATTCTGCACTCCTCCACCGCTTTATTGAATACAGTTAACTGGTGGGTGGCTAACCTTTTGCTCAGCTTACGCCTCAAACCTTGAATCAATATATCAAAACTCCACTCCTTATCATCCATACACCGAAGATAAGAGGAGTATCTGGCCAGTCAGATGAATCGAGACAAGTAGTCATCAAAGGTCTCTGTATTACTCTGTTTAATAGATAGGAACTCAGATTCCTTCTCGAGCCTTAATGACTTGGGAAAATATTTATCATTAAAGTTTTCTTGGAACAATTCCCAGGTCAAGGGCACATCATAGTTTCAGACGTTATGGCAATACTTTGCCACCATCGGTTTGCATCCCCTTTTAACTTGTAAATAGCTAATCATGCCTTCACCTTGGTTGGGAAGTCTAGTACTTCAAAGATCTTCTCTAGGAGGTTCAACCAATCTTTAGCTGCTTAAGGATCATTCCTTCCCCTGATCACTGAAGGTAGATATTTGCAGAATTTGGAGACCTAATACTGTATATCTCTCTCATTTTGGGTTGGTACCCCATGTAACTCCTGGTTCGGTGCTATATGAGGTGGGGATTCCTAAGGTCGAATTGACCCTTCTGCTATTTCTTCATGATGTGTCTCCTCTTGGGTCTCTTCTTGGGTAGCTTGGACTCTATCGACATTACATTTTTCTTTCTCCTCTCGGAGCTCTTCCCTTAGCTCATTGAACATATCCCGCTACTCCATTAACATATCCATAATTTATTGTATGGGATCTGGTGGGTTGTGGCTTATCTCTTCCACCTCTGATTCTACCTATATAATCCTTGGTCGAACCATAGCTTCTTTTCACTCTACAAATGATTCACATCATTAATACCACATTGAATGTGTACACATATTCCTTAAAACTCATATACAAACAATAATAGGAATATTCATGTGTATACAACAAGCAATCATGAGTTAACTAACATGAATAAGATAAGAAACTATGACAACTATCCTAGCAAAACATACCCTTGCCAGGAACTTCAGCTATGATATAAAAAATGTAAGCCCCTAACTTAATAGCCATAATTATAGTTCAAAAATGCGTCATTTTTGTTAAATTAGAGACCAACGGATAATTTAAAACTTATTGAAAGTCCTAACTTTAAGATAGGATTTGGTCCTATGATAAAGTTGGTTTTCAAATACTTTTCCAAAACTAGTTCAATACAGTCTCATATTCAACCTTCAAATATATTTGGCCTGTGTAGTTTGGTTCTATTCATAAATATCAAAGTGTATAGCAAAATTCCCGACAACTCTCAGGTTTCATCTATTTACCATAAGGGTGTACAGTGCATATTCGCCCGTTTCAGTTTCCTATAATAGGGATTACATCACACTTTCCAAATTTACATCATTTATAACATGTACAATAATCCCAAAAATATGATAACCAACTAAAAAAACTAAAACTCTTAGTTGGGAGCACTAGCCGTCTTTGGTCACTTGTTTTTCTTTTGACCTGTTTGCCTTAGGTGTAGTTCAGTTAATAGAAAGAGTGAGATTTGAATGAATCTTAGTAGTAACAATTCACTCATATAATATATAATAACATAGCATGTAAACAAATCACAAAGCAGTAACAATCATAGTGATGTGTGACTTTTTTCACAAATAATATATCTCACGGCTGTATCCACATAATGCGTGACTTGCATCACAAATGATTGCTCTCACGGCTGTATCTACATGATCCGTGAGTTGCGTCATAAAACAACAGCTCTCACTGCTGTATACATAAAGCTTTCACAGCAACATACATCGTAGCATTTGCAATCAACATAATTGAATGATAAGATATACATATAATACATTAAACATAATATAAGAGAAAGAGTCAGTACCTTGTTCTTTCCATCCATGCTCAGACCCCATTTTCACACGCTTAGGGCGGATATCAAGTCTTATAGATCATAATCAAGGATGACGAGTTATTTTCTATTCAATTCTTAACTCCAAACACTTAGGGTTGGTTATCATTCAAGACCTTTAGGTGGCTACTAGAAGCCCAAACAAATGCCTAAAGGGTTGGAAAGAACTATACCAGAGACCACCTTTTAAAAATGCAAAATACTGAAATTGGGGGTTGGTCACGGCTAAGGAATTCATTGGCTGGGACCAAAAATAGGTCAAAGAGTTTTGGGCTATGGCTAAGAGTCTTCTGGCTATGCAAAAAATAGGTGAAAAGGTTTTTGGCTGCAGCCAACAATCTTTTGGCTATGGCCAAAAACATGTCCGATACTTTCTGGCTGCGGCCAAGGAAATTTCTATTTCTTGGCTGAACTTCCAAAAATCATAACTAAATCTACAAAAATTGAAATAGAGTGATTCAAAGCTTAATTCAAATTCCTCTTTATAGGAAAAATGTGAATCAATACCAACTACAACCACAAAAATACATAATTTAACAAATTTCCATATTGTTAAAGAATCAAGTCCAATTTCAACCTCAAAATTTGGAAATGCATAACTTTCAGTACACATATCAAAATGACTCCTATAATCTATCAATTTAAAGCTTGTCATGTCTACTACAACAATGTAAAGTTTTAGCATTTTTAAACACCATTTACTCATTCAACATATGCTTCCAATGGTCAGAATTCACAATCAGGGCTACTCCTCACACAATTTTTTGCATAGAATCTAATGGAAACATCAAAAAACCAAATTCACATTCCTTTACAAGCTCTATTTTGGGCAAAATTTCTACACAAAATCTAGAAATTCCCGAACTTCACCTTCAAGACTCTAATCAATGCCATTGTCTATGACACATCACAAGACACCATTTCAACAATCAAAGCGCCATGACTATCTAGAATCCTAATGTACACAAAAATTTGGGCAATTTCCACAAGCCAAAGTGCTCAACCAATGATCACAATACATATGTCAAAAGATAGCTTTTGCTTACCTCTTCCTCTTTCTCTAACTTGTTCTTTAATTCTCCAACCACTAGCTTTTCTTGAGTTCATAAAACACCTCCTAAAAAATATAAAACCATAGTAATGAAGGTCTCATCAACATGATCAGGATTAGAGAATAGGTTTTGAGCATTAGAGTTTATCTTCTAGGTTAAAACTCATAAGAAAGGACTCACCTTTATAAAATTCACCTTCTGTTTCCTCTTCCATACCTAAACGTTCATGAGAGCTTGAGAAGAGAGAGAAAAGATTATGAGATCAATTTTTTTCTTTCCATTAGTCCTTAATGCTGACTTAAAGGGAGGGAGGGAGGAAGAGTTGAAAATTTGACCATTTAACTCCATCTCATGATTCCATATGTCATCACCTTATGCATTCTTCCAAAGCAAGTAACCATATGATTACTCTAACCAATTCCATTAGCCATTTAGTCACACCACTTACTCTTTTAGTTGATAGTGAATTTCTTCTTCGGTAGCTGACTAATTGGCCGATAAGTTTTCTTTCTTCCCGTTTTGCCCCTGACTATGGCAATTTCTATTAGATTACCACTTAACACATTATTTGACCCTTCCATGCGCCCTTCCCTTCACTTTTAAGTCAATTTAAAATTTGTCACCATAATTGAGGTTAAATAAGGGTTTGGGCACTATCTACTGATAATCCAATTCATAATTCACATTAAATTCTTGGAGAGTGTTTGTCCAACATTAATTACATTCACTTTTGAAGTCTTAAGCTCTTATACATAATTTGAGGCATTACATTATCGCTGTGGTGGGAAGGACCATTGGTCTCGTAAGCCAAGACACCTAGTTGAACTTTACTAAGAACTAATTAAAAATAGTGGTAAAGGATTAAATGTTGAAGTATATCATGTTGATTAGACCGAGAATTTTGAATATGGTGACATGGATAATACCCATTTGGATGTTGCAGATTTCTTAATTTAATTTGAACTACTATGTTTTAGTGTATTTAAAATTGCTTCTATCATATATATTAATTTTAATTATGTTTTTATATTTCTTTTAAATGAAGAATGAATCTTACTGGCATCAATCCTGAAGATTTATGTCTCGTTGATAGTGCAACAACCCAAACCATACTCAGACATGATAAATATTTTTCTTCCTTGGTAATATGAGAAGCCAATGTCCAGACTATATCTGGTAATATAAATTTAATTGAAGGCTCCAGAAGAGCTAATATTTTGTTGCCTGAAGGAACAAAATTATGCATTGATAATGCATTTTATTCTACCAAGTCTAAAAGAAACTTATTGAATTTCAAAGATACCTGCAGAAATGGATATCATTTAGAAACAACAATTAAAAATAATCAGAAATATCTTGTTATCATAAATATTGTTGCTAGTATAAAATGCATATTAGAAAGTTTTGATTGGTTTTTCTTTTGGCTTGTATTACACATGTATAAGAACAATTGAAACACATGCTATTGAGAACCAGAAGTTCACTAATGCAAACCAGAAGTTTTCTAATGTAAACTAGCAGTTTGCCAATGTAAACCAGAACTTTACTAATGAATTTAATGTTTGGCATGACCGATTGGGCCATCCCGGGTCAACAATGATGTGAAAAATAATTAGGAATTCATATAGACATACCCTGAAGTGTAAACAAATACCATAATTGCATGATTTCTAATGTGTTGCATGTTCCAAGGGAAATTTAATTATTCGACCCTCACCAAGCAAAGTATAAAGTGAGTCTCTCACATTTCTAGAATGGATGCAGAGAGATATTTGTGGGACAATACACCCATCATGCGGACCATTTAGGTACTATATGGCTTTAATTGATGTATCAACTAAATGGTTACATGTTTTCTTATTAGCTTCTCTTACCTGGCCTTTTACGAGATTACTTGTTCAATTGACTAGATTAAGAGCACATTACCCTAATTATCCTATCAAGAAAATACGTCTTGATAATATTGGTGAATTTAATTCTCAAACTTTTAATGAGTATTGTCTGTCCCTTGGAATTGATGTTGAACATCCTATAGCTCATGTTCATACGCAAAATGGAGTTACAGAATCATTGGTTAAAAGGTTGCAACTAATTGCAAGACCTTTACTTGTGAGATCTAATCTCCCAATTTCTACTTGGGGCCATGCCATTTTGCTTGCAGCAATGTTAGTTTGCATTCAGCCAACAAGTTATTTGAAAGTTTGGACCCTATATATGGTGTTTGGTCATGAACATAATATTTCCCATATAAGATTTTTTAGATGTGCGGTATATATGCCAGTAGCACTACCACAACGGACCAAAATGGGTCCTCAAAGAAGGATGGGAATATATGTTGGGTATAAATCTCCTTCAAAAATAAAATATTTAGAACCATCTATAGGAGATTTATTTACTGCAAGATTTGCTGATTGTCATTTTAATGAATCACTTTTCCCAACATTAAGGGGAGAAAACAATCAGTTTGGTAAAGAAATTAGCTGGAATGAATTATCATTGGCACATTTTGATCTTCGAACAAAACAATATGAACTAGAAGTTCAAAAGATAATTCATTTATAGAATTTAACTAATCAAATGCCAGAAACATTTACTGACCCAAAGAAAGTGACAAAATCACATGTCCCAGCTACTAATGCTCTTATTAAAATTGATGTTCCTGAAGAACAGCCTACTATGATTGAATTTAAAGCACGCCTAAAGCGTAGTGGCCCATCGGTTCTAAAGATAAAAATCCTCAAAAAAGAAAAGGAATAAAGAATATAGATGGTCAAGTCGAGGATAATCAAGAAAAGTTAGTAGCTCCAGAAGAGCCATCTTCTGAAGAGTTATTGTCTCTAGAAGAGAATGTTGTAGTCCCAGAAGAGACCCAGGTACCTAATATATGTGAAAATAATTAGATCTCAATAAATTATGTTATGAATGGAATCCGATAGGATCAAAATGAAGTCAACATTAACGACATATTTGCTTATCATATAGCATATAATGTAATGAATGATAATAAGGATCATGAGCCATAATCCATTAGCAAGTGCCAACAAAGAAAAGATTGGCTTATGGAAAGATGTGGAATTAAAATAAGTGGCTAAACGAAAAGTATTTGAACCTATAGTCCTTACACCTGAAGATGTAAAACCAGTTGGATGCAAATGAGTTTTTATACAAAAGAGAAATGAAAAAGGTGAAATAACAAGATCTAAAGCACATCTTGTAGCCCAAGGCTTTATACAAAGACCTGTCATTGATTTTGAAGAAATGTATTCAGCAGTAGTAGATGCGACTACTTTTTGTTGCTTAATTAGCCTAGCGATAAACGTAGGACTTGATTTGCATCTAATAGATGTCTTGATTGCCTATTTATATGGTTCACTTGACAATTATATTTATATAAAAGTCCCAAAAGGACTTAAAGTGTCAGAAGCATCCAATTCAAGTGAATGAGAATAGTACTCAATTAAGTTAAATAAGTCCTTGTATGACTTAAAGCAATCAAGGCACATATGATATAATTATCATAATGAATATCTATTGAATGAAGGATATAAAAATGATTTGATATGCCCATGTATCTTTATGAAAAAATATAAAAATGAGTTTGCTATAATTGCTGTTTATATTGATAGTATCAACATCATTGGAACTCCTGAAGAACTCCAAAAGGCAATTAATTGTTTGAAGAAAGAATTTGAAATGAAGGACTTGGGAAGGACAAAATTTTATCTTAGATTACAGATCGAGTACCTCAAAAATAGGTTCTTTGTATATCAAGAAACTTTTACAAAAAAGGTCCTAGAGTGATTTTACATGGATAAATCTCATCCATTATGTAATCTAATGATTGTAAGGTCTTTAGAGGTAGATAAAGACCCATTCTAACCTCAAGTAATTAGTGAAGAAGGTAATAAAAAACTACTTGGTCCACAAGTAGTATACTTTAGTGCTATAGGAGCACTAATGTATTTTGCTAATCACACACGTCCTGAATATCCTTTACTGTTAATTTATTAGCAAGACATACACCAACAACTCCTCATCTAGCTGTAGGTTATAGAGTACATGCATAATATTAGCGCTGGAAATGTCGACGATACTTGGGTCTGACTCAATACATTAGATAATAGCTGATCTATATCTATCACTGATGACTTGGGTGCTGGCCCTGGTTCCGGTTGTCGCCCATACACTGGCCTGACTCAAACCTGCTTTTTGGGTGTCCTCATCATTTTGGCACCACCCAGTACCCAATACTGTTGTGATGCTGTCCCTCGGGAATCTACTAATTTGGTGGAAATTGATTTACTGACGGTGGTGATCTATCTTATTAGCATCTTCTCCCACACATAGTTCCTGTCCCAACATAAACAAGGCCATAATAGTATACAACTCTGATAATGCCAAAACCACTTTTAGCTCTGATACCAAAAATGTCAAATCCCTTAATTTTTTTATATTTGCCAAAGTAATTAACAAATAATTCCACAGGCATACAAAACTAGCACAAATACATTGATATTAAGTACTTGTTAACATTATAGGAAATCCCCATAGGGTTTGAAAAATATATACAAATTCTCAAAATTCACAAACTAAAACTAAGGATAACAAACAGTAGCCCTTGCTTGAACTATTACCCTCACGTGCTGGTATTTACTGTTTTTTCCCCTAGAGCCACTAGTTTCTACAGGAATATTTTTAAATATTGAAAAGGATGAGATTCAAATGAATCTCAGTAGTAATAGGCATTCCATCATTTAAAATATGCTAAATAAATATGTCATGCACCATATTATGCAACATAGTAATGACACAATAAATCATATGTGCACATAATTCAGGGCCAACAACCCCTACTTGTCCTTATGCCTCAGCTAGTTTCCATACCACAACTGGGTAATGTGCCCCCTTAGCACTGTGTGTTACAACTGGGTCCTATTAGGCCGCATGGTACTTGTGATTTTCCTATCAGACATCACTTGTGGTTTTTCCTTACATAGCTAGATAATGTGTCTTTATTTTTCACATCACAGAAGATGGCATACATAAAGCATATAAATACTTACATGATGTATGAGAGAAAGAGTTACTTCCTTTAATCCCTTTTTTGGCTCTAAATCTTGTCCAGGTTTGGGTAAACTATCCGGTTATAAAATTCCAAATTTTACAAGAAATGAGTTATTACTCATTTATAACTTTTCCTACACTTATTTTGTTAGTTATATTAGCTTAAAACTAAAAAATGACCAAAATACCCTTGGGGACCCAGTTTTAGTCTCTTTGTACCATGTCTAGCTGTACTTTTTAAAAAATTATGACCCAAGCTATTCCTATACAATTTTGCATGTAAAATCTATTTTTGACCTCATAATTGTCAAATTCACTACCAAAAGAAATATTTTCCTTTGGCAACTTATAAATTAGAGTTTTAGGGGTAACTTGTTCATTTCACGTTCTAGGGCCATTATACTTCAAACTTTACATGTACCCTACACAATTTTCACTTCTATATCCAGTAGAACCATAAAAAACACAAAATGCTAGCCCTAAACCCCTATTTAGCTGTTGGTCAAAACCTTAGAAAGAAAAGGGAAAAATGTGCATTCTTGATTTCACTTGTTTAAACTCTTCCTTTTCACTATTAATTACATGTTCAACCATTTAAACACTCATTAATCATGAATTGTGGAAATTTGGGCAGCATAACCCCTTATGTTTTCATCATCCAAAAATTACAAAAACCAATCAGGACAAGCCAAAACAAACTACAAATCCAACCAACAACAACATATTTATCAAGAGAATCAAGGTTCTTGAGATTACCTTTGCTTTCTCTCTCTAAACCTCTTAAGGCTCTCTCCTTCCTTGCCCATGATTTTGCTTGCTACCTGTGGGATTCATATAGGAATAGAGATTAGAGAGGGTCTTACATGAATTTGGAAGCAAGAACACATGAATTTCACTATCAATTTACCTTGAGTTCACTTGTGCTTTGTTCTTGCTCTTTGTTTTTCTCATACAACTCTTACTCTCTTAATGAAATTATCACACGCCAGTTGTTTAACCTTTATCCCTTTCTAACTTAACCATAATTGTCTTATCTTTCCTCTTGCCAAAAGTGACGTAAATAGAGCTCTTAAAGTAACCAAATGAGCTCTTGAATTAGCTTCTTCCATTCCCTGGCAATTAATTATGTAATAGCCATTTATTACAATTTTTGCTTTTTGACTTTTCAACTTTAATTTGCTCGGCTAAAATTGTTCCCTCATGATTTAATTTAAGGCAAGCATGTTATTTTCCCATTTTCTCTCACCTTTTGGATGTCCCACCTTATGAAAATGGGAGAATATTGGCCTTTTATTTTTATTAGCCAAATGACTATTTAACCCACACATTTTTGTGATTTACTAAATTAAATCATAACTTCTTCTTTCCTCCTTGTTTTTTTCCAAAACTTGTCATTATTATTGGGTCAATATTTGTGCTATTTCATGCTCCAATGTGGACTTCCATGTTAGGCCTTTAAGGGTCTAAAAGATACTTCTTGGTGGCCAAACTTAGTTATGTTGCATATAGTCACTAAGTGCATTATTTTGTCATTTTATATACACCATAATTCACCATTTTATTCTATTAAATGTCTCAATACATACAAGGAATATTGGTGAATAAAATTTGGGATGTTACTTTAACCCTAAGACTCCTATTGTCTTTTTCAACTGTTTGGAGTCATTTTCAGTCAAATCCCACTATTAAAAGCTTTTGTCTGACTTCTTAGTAATAGTCATACTAGTTAACGCACTTGACTCTTGTCTCAGTGACTATCGTGCCAATTGTTTTCTTTCATGAGCCTTAGCTGATTGGGTTGCCTTTGTGAAGGCACGACAATATAAAGCATTAAGGTGACATTAAGTTGCTTTTGTAAAGTTATGTTCTCTTAGAAAACCCATTATTCTATAATGAAATGCTCCTTAAATTTCTTTTATGAAGTTATATTTTTTAAAAAACTCATTATTGCTCTTATAGAAGGTTTCTTATATTACTTTTATAAAGTTATGTTTTTTTGGAAACCCTAGTATTACTCTGATTGAAGGTTCTTTTCCCATTACAGGAAGTTATCAAATCATTGCTTTGATTCATGGTTCATACTCTATTGATCTTTTTTAAAGTGATTTTGGGAGATATGGATCCCTAAACAAATACCTTTCCTTTTTTGGAAGTATCCATATCTCCAAAAGTTACTTCATAAAGATCAATAGGGATGTGATGAATAAACTAGTTCAGTTGTACCAAGAAGCATTCAAGGTTATATTAAATTTCTTTTGTAAAATTATATTTTTTTCAGAAACCATATTATTGCTCTGATTGAAGGTTCCTTTCTTTTTACAGGAAGTTGTCAACCTATTGCTTTGATTCATGGTTCTAACCCTGTTGATCTTTTCTGAAGTCACTTCAGGAGATATGGATTCCTAAGCAAATATCTCCTTTTTTGGAGGGTTACTTCAAAAAGGTCAATAGGGATGTAATTAATAAACTAGTTCAGTTGTACCAAGACATAACAAAGTATTCAAGGTGACATTAAATTGCTTATGTAAAATTATGTTTTTTTTTAAAAAACCTATTATTGCTCTGATTAAAGGTTTATCTCCTATTTTGTATTTAGCAGGTGGAACCAAGTTAAGAGCTTTAAAATTTATAACATCCCAAATTTTATTCATCAAAATTTCTTACACTCTGTGGTAATTAATGGAATTAAATGGTGAATTAAAGAGCACAAGAGATGAAAAAACAAAGCAAATAGTGATTAGACACAACATGATTATGCTTGGAACACAAATTGTAAAATGTAGATTTCCTGCCAGTGGGATTCCTGCATGGCAATTTAGTTGTGTGATGCTTTAATTAGATAGGTCATACAAGTTTTTGGAGATGTACACAAAGAGTTATGCATTTTTGAAGTTAGCCAAATAAAATTGATAAGTTTATGTGGCAATGTCAAATAAGAGATAATTATTTAATGTTGTGCGTCTAGTTGGCTAAAGAAAATATTTTTTTTAAAAAAAAACTAGACTTAATAAAGGTCACATAGCCTTTAGAAATACTGTAATTAGATATCTATAAATAAAGATATGAATTTTCAAAGTTTGATGAAAATTTTGTTAGCTTTGGGATAGGTGCGAAATTAAAAAGGTAATCTTTAAAACTTTGTTTTCTTGTTATATTCAAGGTTGTTATGGTTGATTTGTGGTTGGATTTGCCTTGGTTTTGTAAATTTGGAAAGCACATACCTTAAGGGGAGATACTGCCCAAATTTTGATTAATCATGTTTAAGGGGTTTTTAAATGGTTAAACATGTGATTAGAAGTGCAAGAAAGAAGTTTAATTACATATAGAGTGAAAATCACATTTTCTCTTATTTTGTTGTGATTTTTGACCAGACCTAAAACTGAGGGTTAAAGCTAGAATTTCATCAATTCGATGGTTCCATTGAGTTTAGAATGGAAAATTGTGTAGGGTACAGGTTAAGTGTGAAGTATAAAAAGCATTGGAATGTCAAATGACAAAATAAGCACTAAAACCGTAAATAAGGGGCTGTGAAGGGCAAATTTATCTTTTGGAAGTAAATTTGGCAATTTTGAGGTAAAAAATAGATTCTACACTCACAACTATATTGGATTAGCCTAGGTCATAATTTTTGGAACCAAAAAATGGGTTTAAAGGAGTTTAGAGTTGCACATGAATGTGTATTAACTCAATTTTTGTAAACTTGGAATTTCAGGACAAGACAGTCTACCCAAACCAAAACAAAGTGTTAGATCTTATATGTTTTGATGATAATAAAGATTGGATCAATGATATAAAATGATTTAATAACAAACAAATGAATTTGAATAAAGTGGCCAAGCATTACTTGAAGTAAGCACTGGAGTAATTAGCAAATTTTGTGATGGCTTACTGGAGTGACTACTTAAGTAAGCACTCAAGTAATCGTGAAGAATTTCATCCAGAGAAGCACTGCCAAAATTTGAGGGAAGTTGCTCGAGGGATCACTCGAGTAATCTGCAAATTTATATAGACCATTACTCGAGTAGCCACGTGAGTAACATCTTTTGCAAAGGCATCACTCAAGTAACCAGGTCAAAAATCTTCCAGTCGCTCTGGGCAAAGAAATGCAACACTTTACTCGAGTAGCCAGGTAAGAAAAACACATGACTCGAGGGAGCACTCTAGTAATCTGCAGAGTTATTTGAAGCATTACTTGAGGGATCACTCGAGTTGTTAAGCAAACTCTCGGCCAAGTTTTGAATAACATTACTTGAGGGAATATTAGAGTAATCTGCAAACTTATTTGAAATCAACTCGAGGGAGCACTAGAGTAACTTATGAAGAAAACACATGGCCACTCGAGTAATGTGATTACCAGAGTCAGCACCTGAGTAACTTATGAAGAAAAGACATGGCCACTCGAGTAGCCACTCGAGTAATCAAGTATTTCCAATGTTTGTGATATATCTCACTCCATGTCTTACCTGAGTAATATCTTATGAAAAATGTTGAATTGGGCACTGTCATATTTTTTATAGGATTACTCGAGGGACCACTCGAGTAAGGTAGTCCAGAAATTATGTTTATAATTGAATGTTTATTGATTTGTTATCTATATGATTAACTATTTTTTGCATTAGTATCCTAAGTACATTTGCAGAGAAACAATGAAGAGATCATGCAAGAAGAGCAAAGTCAAATAAAGTGTCTGAGATCACACCTACCGCTACCTACCACAAATGGATATTTTTCAAATTTGAAGAATGGTCAACCATTGCTGCTGACTCTAACAGACATATTTGAAATGCTTCCAATGGACACTATAAATCA
The DNA here is from genome assembly GCA_963210345.1 of Inga oerstediana. Taxonomy (NCBI): domain Eukaryota; kingdom Viridiplantae; phylum Streptophyta; class Magnoliopsida; order Fabales; family Fabaceae; genus Inga; species Inga oerstediana. The sequence goes on from OY723403.1 coordinate 68,946,925, forward strand.
TCTATATTATAGAGCATTCAAAAAGTAGAGAAGGATAAGAACTGAGAGCACACGAACAAATACTGATCGACACACTCTAAGTGCTTTGTTTTCTTATACTCATTCATTGTACTTCAGTGATTATATATTAGCTCTGTGAGAGAGTTTTTCATTACAAACACAATATTTGTTATTGAGACAACTTAAGGTTGTGGAACCTTGAGTTGGGGATTTGATTACAACGTGTAAGGGGGAGCGAGTGTCCATGTGAAGGAACTTGTTGTGTACTGAGGTTCCAAAAACCCACTGAATCTTGGAGAATATAGTGAAAATCTCATAGATGCTCTGAGAACTGGACGTAGGTCAAAGTGGTAGTGGCCGAACTAGTATAACTCCTGGTGTACACTTCGGTGCTATTTCTCTTTACTCTTAACTGCTTTAAATATTCTGTTAATTTTCTTATACGCAACGAAATTTTTGGTATCTCCCAATTCACCCCCTCTTGGGTGAAACGCTTGCACTAACATTTGGTATCAAAGCGTAGGTCTTATTATTAAGGTTTAACAGCCTAAGAAGGATCCAATGGCAAGCATGGGTAAAGGCATTCTTCCCGACGGAGCTTCTATCACAAGACCTATGGGTTTCAATGGCCAACACTTCTCATTCTGGAAAGAGAAGTTTAGAGTCTTTGTAATGGCTACTAAATATGGGCTATGGGATGTAATTGAGAGTGGAAATTAAAAACTTGAAAAGATTGTAGATTCGCAAAAAGTTCCCAAGACACCAGCATAATATGATGAGAATGATAAGAAACTCATTACACTCAACAATAAAGCAATTCTAATTATTCAAAGTGCCTTGACTTAAAATGAGTAGTTCAGAATCTGCACACTCCCAACAGCTAAAGAAATGTGGGAAGCCTTGGAAATAGTTCACGAAGGAACTTCAGGAATAAAAGAAAACCCGATCAATACTCTGGTTACTGAGTGTGATTTACTTTGAATGAAATCAGGTGAGTCGATAGCTGAATTTGAAATTAGATATACTTACCTTGTTAATCAACTTGCAGCACTTGGAAAAGACTATGATCAATATACCCAAGTACGAAAGATTTTAAATATTCTTTCTAAAGACTGGTAGGCAAAAGTCACTACAATTGAGGAAGCAAAAGGTGAATCAATGCGATCGGTTGCTTCTCTATTCGGAAGCCTTTCTGAATATGAAAGCAAATTAAAGTTCAAATGAGAACTAGATGATATTGGTGACAAGAAGAAAAGAAGTCTAGCACTGAAAGCAAAAGAAGAAGAACAAGATGAAGATGAAGAGCTTGACGATGACAAAATGGGCCTAATCATAAAATGATTCAGAAAGTTTTACAAGAAAGGCCAAGGATTCAAAAATTTTCAGAAAGGAGGAACAAGCAATAAAGAACACATCATCTGCTATGAATGTGGAAAGCTAGGACATTTCAAATCAGAATGTCAAGAACCGATTCAGAAGAATAAAGAAAAGATAAAAGGAAAATTCTACAACAAGAAGAAAGCCTTTGTATCTGGCATATGGGGAGATAGTTCTTCTGACGAAGAAAGTGATGAAGAGGAAGTAGCCAATATTTGTCAAGTTGCTCAAGATGAAACAGAAGAAGAGGTAACTGATTCTGATCCTACCTATGATGAATTACTCTCCGAATATAATGCTTTACATTCTGAATTCATCAAAGTAGTTAAGAAACTAGTTGTTTTCAAAAAGAAAAACAAAGCTCTTGAAGTAGAACTTAAAAAGGATTGTTAAAACTGTACTTCTTTGAAAAGGAAAAACACTGATCTTACTAAATCTCTTGAAAAATTCACTAAAGGAAGTGAAATGCTAAATGTAATTTTAAAAGCTCAACGATTTGTAAATGATCAATCTTAAATTGGATATGATCCAAAATCAGATAGAAGGAAAGGAAGAAAGAAAGCTGGAGGTAAATCATACTTGAATTATTTCCAGCATTATATGCATACATCAAATCCTTTTGGAAATTGTAATTATTGTAATAGAAAAGGTTATTATACTTCATCATGCATTCATAGGAAGAAAGGAAATATAAGAACCTACAAATGGGTACCTAAAGGTTCACATGTTTCAAAAAAATTTTGTACTAACCCAAAAGGACCCAAAAAGATGTGGGTACCTAAGACTTAATCGCATTTTATTACAGATATGTCTTAAAGCATCCAAAAACAATAAGTGGTATATAGACAGTGGATGCTCTAGATATATGACAGGAGATTTTGAAAGTTTTACCACATTACCACCTAAAGAAGGTGGAAAGGTAAAATTTGGAGGAAATCAATCTAGAAAGATAGTAGGATTTGGTGAAATCAAAAAATGACAAAGGAATACAAGTCAAAAATGTATATTATGTTGAAGGCCTATGTTATAATTTGCTGAGCGTAAGTCAAAGTGCAGACAAAGATAACTGGATAATATTTGATTTAGAGGAATGTCTGATTGTCAACAAGAAAGACTTACAACTTGATAAGAAAAATATGAAGGTAAAGCTTAGAGTAAAAAGGGGAAGGTAATGGCTATACACTTGACATCAATAGAAATAACTCTGAAAATTGTTTTCTGAGTAATGCCGATGAAAGTTGATTATGACATAAGAGACTAGCTCATGTGAACATGCACCAACTAGGCAAACTACTCGAAAAGGATTTAGTTCTTGGATTACCCAAAGTAAGTTTTAAAAACAATTTGATTTGTGACGCATGTCAAAAGGGTAAACAAACTAAATCATCTTTCAAATCAAAAAATGAATTTACAACAAATCGACCACTTCAATTGATACATATGAATTTAGTTGGTCCAGCAAGAGTTAAAAGCCTTAGTGGCAACATATATTCATTGGTCATTGTTGATGATTTCTCTAGATTTACATGGACTATTTTTCTGTCATCAAAGGATGAAACCTTTGCTGAATTCATTGTTTTTACCAATAAAGTGCAAAATGAGAAAGGTATGTCCATTGCAGGTATCAGGACACATCATAGTGGAGAGTTTGAAAATCAAGCCTTTGAAGAATTTGTGATACTAATGGCATAGATCACAACTTTTCTGCTCCAAGGACACCACAACAAAATGGAGTCGTGGAACGTAAGAATATAGTGCTTACTGAAATGGGTAGAGCAATACTAAATGAAAGGAACGTGTCTCAAGTTGTTTGGGCCGATGCAATTAGCACAGCATGCTATATTTCAAATAGAACATACATTATAACAAAACTTGGAAAGATACCATACGAGCTATACTAAGGTAGAAAGCCAAACCTTGCTTATTTACACATCTTCGGTTGTAAGTGTTTCATTTATAATAATGGTAAAGATAACTTAGGAAAATTTGATTCTAGATCAGATGAAGGAATTTTCCTAGGATATTATAACCAGAGTAAAGTATATAGAATTTTCAATAAATGAACATGTGTTGTTGAAGAATCAATTCATGTTGTATTTGATGAACTTGAATCCTCTGACAAAACCATTGATGATTAATAGGAAGTTGTTTTAAATCAAGAAAATGGTTAATCTATTTCTAAATCTCTTATTCTAGAAGTTGATCAAACCAAGGAAGAAGATCAGTTACTTGTACAACCTAAAGCTTAGAAATACAATAGGAGTCATCCCCTAGATCAAGTCATAGGAGATGTGAATGAAGGAGTCAAAACTAGAAATAGAATTTTCAATAAAGTTAGTTTTTCTGCATTCATTTCTGAAATTGAACCTTCTAACATTGACGAAGCCCTATCAGACAATGATTGGGTTATAGCAATGCAAGAAGAACTAAACCAATTTGAAAGAAATCAAGTTTGGGATTTGGTACCCCGACCTAAGGATCACCCGATCATTGGCACTAAATGGGTATTCAACAAAAAACTTGATGAATCCGCAATTATTGTCAGAAACAACGCAAGCCTGGTAGCCAAAGGCTAAAATCAGGAAGAAGGAATTGATTATGAGGAAACGTATGCTCCAGTGACTACATTGGAAGCTATACGAGTACTCTTAGTCTTTGCATGCATCAAAGGATTCAAACTTTATCAAATGGATGTAAAGGGTGCATTTCTAAATAGTTACATCATGGAAGAAGTATATGTAGATCAACCTCCAGGTTTCGAAGATGTAACCAAACCTGATCATGTTTTAAAACTCAAAAAGGCTTTGTACGATTTAAAACAAGCTCCTAGAGCATAGTACGAAAGGCTCAGTAAATTTCTTATCGATCAAGGTTTTGTACGAGGAAAAGTTGATACAATACTTTTTACAAAACGAAAACGTGATGATATATTGATTGTGCAAATATATGTTGATGATATAGTTTTCAGTGCTACTAACGAAACTATACGCAAAGAATTTTCTGAGATAATGTAGGGGGAGTTTGAGATGTCAATGATAGGAGAATTGAATTTCTTTCTTGGTTTGGAAATCAAACAAAGAAAGAATGGAATTTTCATATCTCAAATGAAATATTTGAAAGAGCTAATGAAGAAGTATGGATTGGATGAAGCAAATGGAACAGACATACCCATGAGCTCAACCACATTGCTTGATGCGGATGTTAAGGGAAAAGATTACAACATCACAAAATATAGAGGAATGATTCGATCATTACTCTATCTCACTACAAGTAGGCCTGATATTCAATTCAGTGTAGGAATGTGTGTAAGATATCAATCAGCACCAAAAGAGTCACATGCTGAAACTGAAAAACGTATCTTCCGATATCTTGCTGGCACGACAGAATTAGGTTTTTGGTATCCCAAAGGAAGAAGTGAATATCTAATTGCATACTCAGACTCTAATCATGGAGGTTACAAGATGGACAGAAAGAGTATGAGTGGACAAGGCCAATTTCTTGGAGGCTCACTTATGTCATGGTTTAGCAAGAAACAAACTACAGTGTCTATGTCGTCAACGAAAGCTGAGTATATTGCAGTGTCAAGTTGTTGTGCACAAGTAATATGGCTAAAGCAACAACTCTAGGATCTTGGAATTTATTTAAAGAAACACCAATATACTGTGACAACACTAGCACGATAAGCTTGGCAAAGAATCCTGTTCAACATTCCAGAAACAAGCATATTGATGTTAGACATCACTTCATCAGAGATTATGTCCAAAAGAAAGATGTCAAAGTGATATTCATTCCAACTCATCTTCAACTAGCTGATATCTTCACAAAACCTCTTGCAAAAGATCAATTTTTTTATATTATACGAGAATTGGGAATGGTAAATCCCAATGAATTGTAAGTTATTTAGTATTTATAAAATGTTTGATGATGTTATTTATTGATATTTTGATGATTACTAACTTAAGCATCGGAGTTTCTAGCAATGTATTTTGCAAGATCATGATATTTTGTTTTGGAGTATGAAAAGAAGAGGTTAATAGAGGACAACATTACTGGAGGGATAACTTCAAGTAAAGATCCATTACTGGAGTGACACCTTGAAGTAATGGATGAATTACTTGAGTAGCCACTCGAGTAATGAACTTGGAAATGTGCCAGTGAAGCATTAATTTCAAATGAAACGGAACAATGGTTGGAAATGAACAGTCAGAAGGTGAAAAGACATATTACCCAAGGGAGGTCTCGAGTGAACTTCAACCTTACTCGAGTAAGGCCTCGAGTGAACATGTTCGCAGATATCAAATCTGCTTAGTTTCAGTTCAAAACTATCTTAAAGAATTGTCAAATGATCGAGGGAATATACATGGGTAATTACAATATTATTCATGCCAGGTATGCTCTCAAAATCACTGCATTTTAAAATTCCTGGTATGATCATTCGAGTAGCTACCCGAGTGAAGCTGGTAATCACTCGAGTAAGACCTCGAGTGATATCGGGCTCTAGGTTATTTCAGTTGATACTCGGTCATTTCTCACAAAATCGCCTCGAGTGATTCTTCTAGTGCTCTCCCAAAAACTTTTCAAAATCTTTTTCTCTTCCCATAACCGTTAAAACCCAATGATTTATGCTTACAAAAACCTCTCAGATTGTACTAATTTGTCTGCCCTAACCTCACAACGCTCAGTCTCTATTTTTCCAGAAATCATTGTCTTTCTCAAATCAAAATGGTAAGGACTAAATCTCCCAATATTAGCACTCCTTATGACTCCTCTAAACCATATCAACCCTCTGATTCACATTCCTCTCCTCCTACCAAGAAAAGAAACATTTCTCCTAAATCTAAATTCTTCCTTATGCAATTTGGTTCTTTATGCCATTAAAGTTAAATTTCATTGAACTTATATTGCATTTTGGGACTAATGTGTTTTTTATTGTGTATGCAAGGTGAACGAGTAAATATAAGAACAAAAACTTTGAAAAGATCTTTATTAAGCTATTTCAAAAGAGTTTTCAAGGTTAAATTAAACAAAAGATTTCATATGCAAAGTATTCAAGAAGTATATGTTTGAAAACTCATTGTTAAATAAACTTTGTTCAAAATCACCAAGTTTTGTCATCATCAAAAAGGGGGAGAATGTTAGATCTCATATGTTTTGATGATAACAAAGATTAGATCAATGATATAAAAGGATTTAATAACAAACAAATGAATTTGAACAAAGTGGCAAAGCATTACTTGAAGTAAGCACTGAAGCAATCAGTAAATTATGTGATGGCTTACTCGTGTGACTACTCGAGTAAGGGAAGCTGTTACTCGAGTAAGCACTCGAGTAATTGCAAAGAATTACATCCAGAGAAGCACTGCCAAAATTTGAGGGAAGTTACTCGAGGGACCACTCGAGTAATCTATAAAGTTATATAGACTATTACTCGAGTAGCAACTCGAGTAACATCTTTTACAAAGGCATCACTCGAGTAACCCCTCAAGTAACTAGGTCAAAAATCTTCTAGTCGCTCTAGGCAAAGAAATGTAACACTTTACTCGAGTAACCAGGTAAGAAAAATGCACGACTCGAGGGAGCACTCTAGTAATCTGTAGAGTTATTTGAAGCATTACTAGAGGGATCACTCAAGTAACTAGGTAAGCAAACTCTTGGCCAAGTTTTCAATAACTTTACTCGAGTGAATAATCGAGTAATCTGCAAACTTATTTGAAATCTACTTGAGGGAGCACCCAAGTAACTTATGAAGAAAACACATAGCTACTCGAGTAGGCACTCGAGTAATGAGATTATCAGAGTCAGCACCCGAGTAACTTGTGAAGAAAAGACATGGCCACTCGAGTAGCCATTGAGTAATCAGATATTTCCAAGGTTTGTGATATATCTCACTCCATGTCTTACCCGTGTAATATCTTATGGAAAAATGCTGAATTAGGCACTGTCATATTTTTCATAGGATTACTCGAGGGACTACTCAAGTAATAATCATGATTACTCGAGTAACATCTTTTGCAAAGTAACTACTCGAGTAACTAGGTCAAAAATCTTCCAGTCGCTCTCGAAAAAGAAATGCAACACTTTACTCGAGTAGCCACTCGAGTAACCAGGTAAGAAAAATTCATGACTCGAGGGAGCACTCCAGTAATCTGTAGAGTTATTTGAAGCATTACTCAATGGATCACTTGAGTAACTAGGTATGCAAACTCTCGGCCAAGTTTTGAATAACATTACTTCAGGGAATAATTGACTAATCTGTAAACTTATTTGAAATCTACTTGAGGGAGCATCCGAGTAACTTATAAAGAAAACACATGGCCACTCGAGTAGGCACTCGAGTTATGAGATTACCAGAGTCAGCACCCAAGTAACTTGTGAAGAAAAGACATAGCTACTTTAGTAGCCACTCGAGTAATTAAGTATTTCCAAGGTTTGTGATATATCTCACTCCATGTCTTACTCGAGTAATATCTTATGAAAAATGTTGAATTAGGCACTTTCATATTTTTTATAGGATTACTCGAGGGACTACTCAAGTAATAAGCATGAGCACTCGAGTAGCCACTTGAGTAAGGTAGTCCAGAAATTATGTTCTTAATCGAATTTTCATTGATTTGTTATCTATATGATTAACTCTTTATCTATATGATTAAACAATGAAGAGATCAAGCAAGAAGAGCAAAGTCAAATAAAGTGTCTGAGACCACACCTACCGCTACCTACCGCAAACAGATAGTTTTCAAATTCAAAGAATGGTCAACCGTTGCTGCGTGACTCTAACGGACATGTTTGAAATTATGCTAACGGACACTACAAATCACCTATATATATGGAGCATTCAAAGAGCAGAAAAGGATAAGAACTGAGAACACACGAATATACACTGATCAACATACTCTAAGTGCTTTGTTTTCTTATACTCATTCATTGTACTTCAGTGATTATATATTTGCTCTATGAGAGAGTTTTCCATTACAAACTCAATATTTGTTATTGAGACAACTTAAGGTTGTAGAACCTTGAGTTGGGGATTTGATTACAACGTGTAAGGGGGAGCGAGTGTCCAAATGAAGGAACTTATTGTGTACTGAGGTGCCAAGAACCCACTGAATCTTGGAGAATATAGTGAAACTCTCAGAGATGCTCTGAGGACTGGACGTAGGTCAAAGTGGTTATGGCCAAACCAGTATAACTCCCGGTGTACACTTTGGTGATATTTTTCTTTGCTCTTAACTGCTTAAAATATTCTATTAATTTTCTTATACGGAACGAAATTTTTGGTATCACCCAATTCACCCCCTTGGGTGAAACGCTTGCACTAACACAGAGTTCATGACCATTTTGTGAACTGAAAAGGGGTTTAAGGTAGTAACTCGATCCTTCATACACTATGTGATCTTATATATGTTTTTTGTATACCATCTTCTATGATATGTATAATGCACTCTCTAACTGGGGCGGAAAAAGCACAAGTACCGTTCGGGACAAGAGCATAAGTACCCTAATGACCCCATAAGGGGATCTAGTTATGAGATACATTACCAAGAAGGTACATTGCCCAGATTGTGGTAATGAGCCCAACTAAGGTATTGATAATTTGGGGTTCTAACAGTAGTTGGCCCTAAACACATGCATATTCTGATGATTATGATTTTTACAGTGTTATTATTCTGTTGCATTATATGGTGCTTGGCATATTTATTTGTCTCATTTTATATGACTAGTTGTATGTTACTACTAAGATTTGTTTGAATCTCAACCTTTTCTACACTTGAAAAATATTTTAGTAGAGGAAAGAGGCTCTAGGGGAAAATGGTAAATACCATCATTTGAGGGTTTCGGTGTAGGCAAGGACAACTGTTGGTTATCTAAAGACCTTTATGTTGGTCTATAAATATTATGTTCAAGCCCCTGTTGGAATTCTTGTAATATAATCATGTACTATATATTAGTATATTTATGTTGTTCCTATATGCCCACCGAACTCCACGCAAACACTCTGAGAAATGTGGAAATAAGGTAAGGACCTTACAAAATTCAACATTGTGATCAGTAGTAGACTATTCAATGTGAGAGTTTATAAGCTACTTGGTCTTGACTCCATCAGTAACCCCCTTCTATAATTATATCCTAAATACACAATTAAAGTGAAATAAAGACCAATAATTATCAAAACTCAATTTCAATCCCATCTATCAGACGAGGTTTTCACAAATACCTTTCAAAATCATTTATAACCTGGTCTCACATTGACATTTCAAATACAATTACTACATGAAGATAAATCACATTTAAATATATCAGAGTACACAATGTAATTCCCGGCCAATCTCGGGTTCTATAGATTAATCAAAGCCTTATAGGGCACATTCGCCCATATACAGTTAAGCAAGTAGGGGATTACTCGATCTATCTCATATACATAATCAAATCCTCATCCACATATACACATCCAAATCCAAATAAAAAGTACTCCCATCTATGATAACCAACAACCAGGATTACAACCTGAATGAGTCCTCAACGCCCTTGACTGCTTGCTCCATCCTCGATCCACTACCCTATCTGAAAGGTTAGTAAGGAAGGGTAAGATTCTAGAGAATCTCAATAGGTAAACAATACCAATATGCATGTACGATAAATGTTTAATGCATGACATGCTTGCATCACATAACTAATGGGCACACAATGACAAATTTGTAAGCTCAATACCTCAAAAAACATACTGATGGCCATAGCATAAATTGAAACATAGCTTCAAATTACACATAATCATGCAAAGCAAAGACAAGCACTAACACACTAACAAAAATATCAAATACATGCAGGATAGATATGTTCCCTACACTTATTCTTTCCTCGTGTGCTCCAGCACCGACTACTCACAAACACAACGAATATTGAACCACGTTCAAGGCGAACACCAAACCCTATAACCAAAACAAGGACATAGGCTTAATCCCTTTTCCAATTCCTTAACTTTCAAACACTTAAGTTGGTTATCATTTATGACATTTAGGTGGCTACTCAAAGTCTAAACACAAGCCTAAAGGGTTGGGAGAAACTTGACCAAAGTTCTCTTTTGAAAACTCAAAACCCCATTTCAGCTTCATCAATCGAGTGATGGATGGCGCACTCGAGTGATGGACGACACATACCTAAGTGAGGATGGCTCACTTATATGAGTGCTTGACCGAAGGCACTACCAGAGACAGAAAATACCCACAGCACTCAAGCATCCAACATAATACTCGAGTGATGGCCTCACTCTCACCCGAGTTCCACCGAGTGAGGCTCAAGAAGTGACCACTTGAGAGCCAGAAGTACACTCGAGCACAAGCTCTGGCACTCGAGTGAGGCCACAACACTTGCGAGTGCTAGCTCACACTCTTGCCAAACCAACTGGGAGTGACAACCCGAGAAGAGGCTCTTAGTGCAGAAGCAGATGATCAGTCGAGTGAGACCACCTTCACTCGAGTGATAACCCACATCACTCGCAGGTGAAAAAGTGCACTCTTGCTTCTTTCATGAACAAGTGCAACCAAAACTTAACAGAAAAGGGAAAATATGATGCTACACTTGAGTGAGACACCTATTCACTCGAGTGGGGCTTTATTAGAAGCCAAAATGCAGCAGATATCAGAATTCTCCCAAACTTAATCAATATGTTTCCACTGGTCCTCAAATTCTAACACAAGACTATTCCTACACAATTTTACACAAGAAACACATTGGAAACCTTAAAACAACCAAAATCACACCACAAGGACATTTTCCCCTTTTGGTCACACTCTCCACACACATTACCCTATTCCACCACTTTTACTTTGAATTGTTCAAACCAACCTTAATGGCATTAAATCACACTATGACACCATTTTATGACAATACTCATTCAAATTATTCATTTCACAATTATGCCAAAATTAGGGCAAATACCACAATTCACAAAACTTAACCAAATATCACAGAACTTAGATTAAAAGGGTACAAATACTCACCTCTTCCTCTTTCCTAAGCCAAATCCTTGATTCTTCATCTTTCAACTTTCCTCAAGCTCTCAAAACACCTTCTTCACAAATCTAAAACCATAGCAATGAAGCTCTTATTACTATGAACAACTGTAAAGAAGATGATTTAAGCAAAAGAGGACATTATCCAAGCTAAATCTTACCTTTTCCATTTCTCTTTCCTTCTTTAAACTCAACGAAAATGAAGATAGAGAGAGAAGGTGAAGATGATGAAGAAGGTCAGATTTTTTGTCCTCCCAAGAGCACACAGCCGATTTAGAAAAGAAAGGGAAGAGGGAAGAGCTTTTTGACAATTTGACCAATCCAATGGTCCATATTGTGACACTTGTCACAATCTCTTCACATCTCCCATGAGCTCACACGCACACAAGCACATAGGATTCCACCCTTTGATCTCTACACAAATAAGTGACAACTATTGATCTTCAAGTTACCAATAAGCTTTCTCTTCGGTAACTGACCAATTGGTTGGTAACTTTACCATTTTGCCCCTGATTATGACAATTCCTCCACCACCAAACACATCTTGTCATTCCATATCATCACATTATACGCCCTCCCTATAATTTAAGTCAATTTAGATGTTAATCCATAATTGAACTTAAATACAGGGCTTTGGCACTGCTCATAACACACTTGAATCACAAAGCATATCATCTTCTCCAAAAGTGGTTATCTATAAATAATCACACCCACTTTTAAAGTAATAATCCCTTAATCGCAATTTGGGATCTTGCTAAATTAAGGCTTAGCAGTCCACTTAATCCAGGCTTTTTCTCTTGCTTCAAGTCTCAAAATTCAAGGTATTACACCATCTATTAGAGTAGTACTTCCCACATAGAGTAGGCATGCAATATGGGATGATCAAGATTTTCTAGGCTTTGTGACTTGAATCAATCACATACTTGAGCCCTTTCTCTCTCTCTCTCTCTCTCTCTCTCTCTCTATTTCATAATGCAAGTATTCATCACCTATACCTTGTGTCTTATTAGCAATTAAGCCAAGAAATCAATGGGTTCATGAAAAAAACACAAATATTCATATTTATGAAGCCACAAGGGGTAAGAAAATAGATATTAGTAATCAAGGGTTTGCTTTCCCCTTGCCTTGGTCAATGGTTTGTATAACTCGTGCAACCTTTGCAATTCAAATATTTATAGTTTTTCTCCCCAATCCATTATTTATAAGGATAATTCTTGTGAAGAGACATAATTTATAGGTAAATAGTTACATTACCAATTATATAGTTCATAGTTGCCATTGGTTCTCCCCAAAAGCCTAGAATGTCCTGATCTATCCCATAATGTATAAAAACTCAATATTGGAGTTACTGTTATATTATATACAATCTAGTCCAACTAGCTCAGAAATTATCACTTAAAGAGTCTCACAACCATATATCATAGCCTCATCAAGCCTGAATATAACAAGTAATATCTTATAACTATTATAATAGGTCAAGAATAAATAACGGTTAGGAACCATAATTTAACTGTGATATATGGCAGATAATAACCATCACGTATCATGATTCGTGTAGTAGTAAGTTAATCAATTCATGTAACACCCCAAATGTTATTCCCCAATATACCTTGTAAATTATTTGTGGCATTTAATGAAATGGAGGGGTGAATTTTGGAGGATGTGATTATGCTGGCAGTGAAAACTTCCAGTAAAGTAGTAAGTTTGTCATGTGATTTTGGATGAACAAATGATGATTAAAAATTATGAAATTTTACAAGATGAAAGCTGACATCCTAAGCTTTCATTTGATAAGAAATGGGTTATTTTTGGATGTATATAAAGGGTTATGGATTTTTGAAATTTACCCAGTGAAACTGACTACCTTCTCAAACAGTATCTAAAGATTGAAATTTTGGGAATTTTCAGCTTCTGTTTGGCTAAAGGCTATATTTTTTTTCCCTTAAAATAGACTCAATAAGGGTTCTATAGCCTTTGTAATCACTTTAATTGAAGTTCTACAATTAAATTACATTCAGCTTATTTTGTTTTGCTAGTGGGCTTGGCACATCATTTTGAACTGACCAAAGGGAGGAAGGATTAGTTCAAATTTCATTGAAGTTATGACACCATTTGGTAAGGGATAAGGCTAAAGTACAAGTGTCATAAAATTTTAATTTTTGAAATAAATTAATTAAGGGAAAAAGGTGAATATTTAGGAAGCTCTTCCTTCATCTTTCTCATTTCATTCTCATGTCCAAGAACAAGAAAAGAGAAAGAGAGAGAAAGAGAGAGGAAAGGAGGAATATAAGAGGAAATCAAACATAAAGCTTTAAGATTTCAACTGTTTAAGCTTCCAACTTGTGAAATCTTCAAGGGAAGAGAGAGAGTGTGTGAGACAGTTTTGGAGAGAGAAAGTGAATAAATCAAAGGTAACTTCAAGAATCCCAATTCCTTTGATGTATGGTTGTTGTTGGTGTTCTTGTCTTGGTTATGGTTTATTATTGAATTTGTAATTTTGGGAAGTTGAAATCCTAAGGGAAGGTACTGCCCAAATTCAGATTAATCATGTAGGAAGTGTAATTAAGTGATTAGGCATTAAAAGAAGGTGTTTTATGGAATAGAACATGAATTCCCAATTTTTCCAAATTAATTATAGATTTGATCTAGACCTGATTTAGCAGCGTTTGGACTAGATTTTGGTGTTTTTGATTATTCTATTGGGTCTAGAATAGAAATTGTGTAGGGTTGATGTTGATCACATTGTGAGAAAAGCCCTAGAAAGTGAAATGTCAAAAATAGTCCTAAAGCTTTAAGTTAGGGGCTGCCAAGGGCATTTTTATCTTTTGGCAGTGAATTTGGTAATTTTGAGATTAGAAATGGATTCCTTGGGTGAAATTATGTAGGAATAGCCTGGGTCAAAATTTTTGAAAAAGTGCAATCGACCTAGTACAAAAGGGTCTGGATCAGGACCCTATGGCCATTTTGATAATTATGCAGTTTTGGATTAATATAACCAACAAAAGAGAATTGGAGACTCAAAAGTAGTACATAAATGGGCATAACCTAATTCTTGTATATTTGGAATTTTACGACCAGATTAATAGTTCGAGCTGATTACACGAAGTTTGAGGAATATCACATGAGTCAAAAAGGGTTAAGGTAGTAACTCTATCCTTCATACACTATGTGAATGTTTATATGCTCTGTATATGTCATCTTTTGTAATATGTATGATACATAGTGTCTATGAGTACACTGATGAATAGTGCCTACGGGTGCACTAATATGCCCTGCCGAGGATTGAGGTAGGCATGTGTACGGGTTGCAATAGTGATTGGCTCTGAATATATTTCCGACTGAACTGAGTTATGTGTTAGTATAATATTGCATTATTTGGTATTTAGCATATTTATTTATCGCATCTTCTATGAATGATTGTTTGTTACTTCTGAGGTTCCTTGTAATCTCACCCTTTTCACAAATAATAATACTCCTGTAGCAACCAGTAGCTCCAAGGGCAAGATGAAAAATACGGGTAGTTGAAGGGTGTGGATCCCGACATTGGAGTTATTTGGTTATATTAGTTTAATTTTGATATTTTGGATAACTTGGACAAAAATTTTTATATATTATCAAACCCTACGGGAAAGACTCTTACAATGTAATCAAGCCTAATATTTCAATAATATTAGTATATTTCTGCTATTCTTGTGTTGCCCACTGAACTACGCGCAAGCACTTTGAAAAAGGTAAAAATAAGATAAGGGTATAACATTTTGGTTTCAGAGCCAAAAGCGGTTTCGGAAAAGCCCCAAGTGGTTCTCGTAGAGTGGTAGTTCTAGCAACAAGATAGTATACTGATATAGTCTTGATTACACAGTGATAGGAAATATGCATGGACGGGGGTACCAAAGGAGTGAAACACCCTAGTTTATGATCTAGCCCTAATAGATCAATGAATATCTGAAGGACAGCAAGTGGTGTAATACTAGAATAAGGATGGACCAAGGATGTTGTTAAACCTGAGGACGCGGATACTGCCAACGCTAATGTGCAATCCACATAGTATTTTGATAGCTGGAGAAAGTCAGCATGACTCATGAGGCAAGGACAATCATGGGGTACCGATTGTTTGAAGCATATAGAGCTAGTATCTGCATTTTGGTGTGGGCACACAAAAGTTAAGCATGCTCAATCCAAGGAAATCTTAGGATGGGTGACCCCTTAGAAGTTAAATTATTAAGGTCATGGAGACTTGAGGAATGATTATTATCTTAAGGTTTCTCCATGACTAATGATCATCTTAATTAGATTATTTAAATGATGTTTAGAAGAATGGAGATGTTGGTGATGTAAGCAATTAATCTTAATTCAAACTGTTTCTGTTGCAAAAATTACTGCTAAAAAATGTTCACTTGATAAGGTTATGGAAACTCAAGGTATAGTAATTGCTTTGAAGTTTCTCCATACTAAGTGATACTATTAGTTAGTTATGACATATAGTACTATTTGATGATTTTAAGTATGTATGATGGGTATGATTGAGGTACAGCGGTCTTTGACTTAATTAATTTTGAGGTTATAGACATAAAAAGATGGATTGTAATCCAAGAATCAATGTTGAGCCTTAGGTTTCATGAACATTGAAATGGATTAGAGTTGTTGATGCATAAAATGTAGTTAAGAAAGATGTGTTATAATATTTGAGCAATGATTAGTGGTGATTATACCGTATATTGATCCTAAAGGATTTGATCTGAATATACTAAAGGTTAAGGATAGGCTTACATTTTATCTAAGCTGAAATAATCTTAGGTCGGAATGGGAATTTGTTGTACTATAGTTCTGTTTCATGATAGAAGTTTGAACCTTTTAAATAGTGTTGAACCTTTAGTAATATTTTGACGATAATACCTAAGTACCATAGAGGGTAGAATAAGCGCTATTGATCCTGATTCTTAGCGAACCTATTGGGTATACATGAGGAAAATGATTCCCAATCTGTGTGATGTTAAGGTTCTAGATTTCATGATGAAGCTAAAAGTTGAGTTAGAAACCCTAGGCTGTAAAATCCTACATGCTAGATATGTTGTAATGGACCTGTGTGTCTGGAGGCCATAAGACCTAGTAGACTAGTGCATCCTTAGGCTGGAAAATTTATTCATAATTGTGTTCGACTAGTAATAATCCGTGGAATTGAGGAACAAGATTCTTACAGATATAAATCCTTACAGAACAAGGGATTTCGAAAATTTGCTAGTTGTTAAGTCTAGCATTGGGAATGATTATGATCATAAAATATTTCCTTAAAGGATTTATTGAGGTGATAGCTCTCTGATAAAATGAGAGAAAGAATAGACTTGCTTACTATTCCAATAACTTGAGGCTATACTAGGAGTAGATTGGTGGATGGCAGATAATTTGTTGAAAAATATAAGTACAAAAGGGTTACCCATTAATCTGTAACCCAAGAATCAACTGTTAATTTTTTATTCCACAAAAATTCGAAGTGGCCCAAAATTATTTGAACTGAAATGGGCCAAGAACTAGCAGAGAGGAACACAAATTTTGAGTGCAGTCAGGTGTCATAGGAGGTTCCTGTGGGACTCTTACTAAGTCATCTTGACACTATTAAAGCTCATATGAGGAGATAAATATCAGAGTACGCAGCTGAAGCATGGTAGTCTTTACTGATGATTTACTGGTATACTCACAGAGTAGATCAAAACGTGAATAACATTTGAGAATTATAGTGAATACACTAAAATCTAAGCAACTCCATGCCGAGTGGATGCAAATGTGAGTTCTAGCTTTCAGAAGTGAAATTTCTGGACCATATAGTCTCTTAGCAAGACGTCTTAGGAGGGATCCTTACAAGGTGCAAGCAGTACTGCGTAAACTGAAAGAGGCCAGAGATTGTTTCTGAAAATGCTGTTTTTTGAGTTTTGTCAGATATTACAAAGGAAGCGCAGTGAATTTCTCCATAATAGTTTTGCCTTTAACGAGATTAACCCGAAAAACTCAATATTATCTGTAGGAACATAATTGAGACAAAAGCTTCACTCAGCTGAGACGAAAATTAATGTAAGCACTAATATTGATAATCCCAGATCCACTATAGACCTTATTGTCCTTACTGATTCTAATGGGCATGGATTGGGAAGTATTTTAATGCAGTATGACCATGTATTGGTTTATGCATCTAGAGAATGGAAGCCTTACGAAAAAAAATTATTATTATCCTACATATGATCTTGAGTTAGCAGCAATTATGTTGCACTGAAAATCTAGAAACGTTAGTACGACTGTAGCGTTATACTGCGACCACCAAGATTTGAAGTATGGATATAATAAAAAAGAACTGAATATGAGAAAGCGTTACTCGGAGTTTATGGCATGGATGTGTAGCAAATCTTGGGGATGAAACTTATTTAAGAGGGGCAGAACTGTAACAAGCCAAATTTTATTCCCCAATATACCTTGTAAATTATTTGTGACATTTAATGAAATGGAAGGGTGAATTTTGGAGGATGTGATTATGCTACCAGTGAAAACTTTTGGTGAGATAGTGAGTTTGTCATTTGATTTTTGATGACCAAATGATGATCACAAAATGTGAAATTTTAAAGGATGAAAGTAGACATCCTAAGCTTTAATTTGATATATAATGTGTAATTTTTGAAGCTATATACAAAGAATTGTGTAAATTATTTGTGAGATAATGTTTAATTTGATAACTTACCCGATCATTGGCAAGATTGGAAGCTATACGAGTACTCTTAGCTTTTGTATGCATCAAAGGATTCAAATTATATCAAATGAATGTGAAAAGTGCATTTTTAAATGGATACATCATGGAGGAAGTATATGTAGATCAACCTTTAGGTTTTGAAGACGTAACTAAGATTGACCATATTTTCAAACTGTGAAAAGCTTTATACGGTTTAAAACAAGCCCCTAAAGCAAGGTATGAAAGACTTAGTAAATTTCTCATGGATCAAGGTTTTGTACGAGGAAATGTCGATACAACACTTTTTACAAAACAAAAACAAAATGATATCTTAATTGTGCAAATATATGTTGATGATATAGTTTTCGGTGCTACTAATGAAACCATGTGTAAGGAATTTTTTAGGATAATGCAGGGGGAGTTTGAGTTCAATGGTGGGAGAATTAAATTTATTTCTCGATCTACAAATCAAACAAAGAAATAATGGAATTTTCATATCTCAAATAAAGTATTTGAAAGAACAATTGAAGAAATATGAAATGGATGAAGCAAATGGAATGGACACACCTATGAGTTCAGCTATATTGTTTGATTCAGATGTAAAGAGAACATATTACAACATCACAAAATATAGGGGAATGATTAGATCATTACTCTATCTTACTGCAAGCAGACCTAACATCTAATACAGTGTTAATATGTGTGCAAGATATCAATCAGCATCAAAGGAATCACATGATGAAACCGTTAAACGTATCCTTCGATATCTTGCTGACACTATAGAATTGGGACTCTAGTATCCTAAAAGAAGAAATAAGTACCTAGTTGCATACTCAGACTCTGATCATGGAGGATATAAGATAGACAAAAAGAGTACCAGTAGGCAATGCTAGTTTCTTGGAGGCTCACCAGTATCATGGTTTAGCAAGAAACAAAATACAGTGTCTTTTTCATCAACCGAAGTTGAGTATGTTGCACTATCAAGTTGTTGTGGGCAAGTGTTATGGCTGAAGCAACAACTGTAAGATCTTGGTATTTATTTGAAAGAAATACCTATATACTATGACAACACTAGCACGATAAGCTTGGCAAAGAATCCAATCCAACACTCCAGAACCGAGCATATTGATGTTAGACATTACTTCATCAGGAATCATGTCTAAAAGAAAGATGTCAAAGTGATATTCATCCAACTCATTTTTAACTAGCTGATATCTTTACAAAACCTTTAGCAAAAGATCAATTTCTATTTATTAGAAGAGAATTAGGAATAGTAAATCCCAATGAATTGTAAGTTATCTAGTGTTTACAAAATGTTAGATGATAATATTTGGTGATGTTTTGATGATTACTAACTTAAGCATCGAAGTATCTAATAATTTGTTTTGAAGGATCTTGATACTCTATTTTGGGGTATGAAAAGCAAAGGTTAACAGAGTATCATATCACTCAAGTGATAACTTCAGGTAATTTATATTACTTGAGGGATAACTGGAAGTGATAGTAAGTATCACTCGAGTGATCACTTGAGTGATGACCTTGAAAATAAGGCAGTGAAGCACTAATTCAAAGTGGAACGACATAACGGTTGAAAATGAACAGTCATAAGGTGAAAAAACTGATCACTCGAGTGATGTCTCAGAGTCACTCGAGTAAGCCCTCGAGTGATAATGATTGCAAATCATAAATCAACTTTGTTTCAACTCAAATCTGCCTTAAAGTGTCATCAAATCGCTAAGGGAATATACATAGGTAATTACAATATTATTCATGCCAGGTATCCATTTAAATTTTCTTTAATTTTGAATTCTTGGTATGATCACTCGAGTAATCACTCGAGTGATGCCTCAAGATCACTCGAGTAATGTCGGGCGCTAGGGATTTAACTATCGCGACTAAATCATTTTTCTCAAAATCTCTTCGAGTGATTCTCGTAGTGCTCTTCTAAAAACTTTTCACAAACACTTCCAAACTTCATTTCCGTCAAAACCATTTGATTTACACTATAAAAAACCTCTCTATTCTCTCAAATCCCTCAGCCCTAATTCTGCGACCGTCAATACTTGTTTTCCAAAAATTCACTCCTTCTCTCAATCACAATTGCTAGAACCAAAACTCCACTTTCTAATACTCCTTCTGGGTCTCCTAATCCCCAGCAACCATCTGAATCTCCTTAATCTCTTCCAACCAAGACAGAAATTGGCTCCCAAACCAAAAGCCAAACTAAAGCCACAAGCTACGCCCAAAGTAAAGGACATTAAGTTCAAGGAACCTAGGGTCACAAGTGCTTAATCAAAGAAGAATTCACCTCTAGGGAGAGGATAGGGAACCAAATCACTAACACCACCTTCTTTTGATTCATCTGACGAACCCTCTTAGTCAAGTAAAAGCATAAAGGGACCAAAGTATGATAAAAGGATTGCCAAAGCTATGGTGAATATGCTTGAAGAAGCCCTACAATCCAAAGAAAGAAAGGAAGGACAATCTTTAAATGAACTATAAGCTAAAGGAGTCATAGAAGTATAGACAACATTTTTTAAGAAGAGTATACAAAATGCACTATATAGACCTCAATCTTCCTAAACAGGTATAGAAATTCAACCTTACTCCCTATCTTAAATCCTATATACTTTGGTTATCTATTAGACTTTCTTTTTGCACTAAATTAGTTAGACATTTTTACTGCAATCTAGAACCCGTAGATGATGCCCTTAGAGACTCTGTTGAAGAGGAAATGGTCTCTAAGGTTAGGGGGCAAGAAATCCTAATCTCACCGTCTAAAATAAACACTTGGTTAGGGATAGAGGACCTTCCTGAAGATTTCATCCTACCCTTGGCTCAAACCAATTGTTTTTAATCTTGAGGCCTTGTGAGATAGTGGGACCCCTCAATTTTAACCCAAGTGATATGTGTGATATTCACCGAGTCCTATAGTATATCTACTCTAGAGCCATAGTAAATAAATCTAACAATTACACTCATTTCATTGAGAGGTTTTTCAGAAAATTTGCTTCCATTCTCCTCAAAGAGCAAAAGGACTTGAGTGAGCTTATATTTGCTAAGATAAAAAGATATAGGCTAGATGGAAAAAAGACCACCCCAATGCCTTTTCCCCAACTTATATCTTTATTCTTGAAAAAGAATAAGATTTGGTATGTAGAGAAGAATGAGCCTATTGAGAGGCTAACCCCAGTAGGGAGAAATCAAATTGAGAAATTGGGGATAGAGATCCCTTTGAAGAATCGACTTAAGTCTAGCCCCACGTAAACCCCTGCCTTATAAACAGTAATTATGATTCGAAAATACATAATTAAGATGAATTAGAGACCAAAGGATGATAAAATTTCATTTTTAATCCCATCCGTGAGATAAGGATTTCACAAATTTCTTTCGAAATCAGTTTAACCTGGTCTCCTATTCACATTTTAAATATAACTACCTTGTGCAGTTAAATCACATTCATACATATCATAGTGTACAATAAAAATCCTGGTAACCCTCGGGTTTCATATATATACTAAGGGTTTACAGTTACCCATATAAGGGATTACACAAAGTCATGCCAAAAATTTACATCCCAAATATATATACAGTAATCCTATTCAAAATTTGATAACTAATAACCAAAATTGCCTCCCGAAGGAAGTCCTAGCCACCCTTGGTCGTCTCTTTCCCCTTGGGGTCACTTGCCTTGTCTAAAGGTTAGTCAAAGGAAAGAATGAGATTCAAAAGAATTCAATTAGTAACAAATCACTCATACCATACATAATCATAAAGCATACAATGACATCATCAAGTAGCATAGCATCACGAAGCAGAGCATACAAGCTGTCACATATGCACATAATCACATAGTCACATCCCCCGTAATTCCACTACCCCGCAGACACGATTATCCCACATGAACCACCAATAGGCTGCAAGTGAATGACTCACAAATAGCCTTTTGACTTTTACATATAGCCTTATGGATTTCACATAGTCACATCCCCTATAACCCTACCACCTCGCAGTCACGGTCCTCCTACTGGAACCACCGATGAGCCATAAGTGAAGGACTCATAAATAATGATAAATCAAATATACAATGCATCACATATAGTATAAAGGAAAACGACACTACCTTGTTCTTTCTGAGCATGATCTTGCACAATCTGCTTATAAGTAGGGCAAATATCAAATCCTAAAATCCAAAATCAAGGACGACGGATTAATCTCCATTCCAAGTTTTTGATTTCATAACAGTTAAAGTTTGTCATCAATTGTACTCTTTAGGTGGCTACTAGAAGCCTAAACATATGCCTAAAAAGTTGGGAAAAGCTTGACCAAAAACCCACCTTTTAGAAGTGAAATTATTGATTGTAATTAATGCACTCGACTGATCAGATATCTTGAACTCGAGTGAGGACGGCTTACTCTTGCAAGTGCTTGACAGAGAGCAACGACATAACAGAAAAATGACTACTGCACTTGAGTCCTAAACTCAATACTCGAGTGATAGCCTCATGTTTACCCGAGTCCTACAAAGTGAGGAACAAAAAGTGACTACCCGAGAGCAATAGAAACCTTAAAATAGGAAGTGCACTCGAGTGACAACTCTAGCACACGGCACAGAGTGCAAAATGCACACACATTCGAGTGATGCGAAGCGCACCCGAGTAAGATCCTATATTACTCGCTAGTGGGATAATGCACTCTTGCTTTTTAGCATGGAGGTGCAACTGAGAACTAAAGGAAAATTAGAAATACAATGCTACACTTGAGTAAGACCCCAGAGTACTCGAGTAAGGCTTATAAGAAGTCAAAATGCAGCAGAATTTTCGTTGACAGAATTTTCCAACACTACTCCCACATAATTTTGCATAAGGAACCCAATAGAAATCCCAAAACATCCAAAATCACATTCTGACAACAAGTTTTTGCTTTAAACACCACATTCCCATACATTACCCAATTACACTAATTTCCTTCCCAGGTTCCCAATAAATTCTATTGTTTCAATGACACAATATGACATCAATTCCACCACAATACACTAGGTGATTCATCCATTCCAACATGACTAAAAATATCAGGGCAAAATCTAAATTTTACAAAACTTAACCAATCATCACAATAAATATGTCAAAATACAACTAATGCATACCTCTTCCTCTTTCCAAAAGTATATTCTTGATTACACAACTTCCAAATTTCTTCAAGCACCCCAACACCTTTCAAAAATCTAAAACCATAATAATGATGCTCTCATCACCATGGAAAAAATTAATGAAGAGTATTTGAGCATTCAAAGTTATCAACAAAGCCAAAATCTTACCTTTTCCTTTCTCTTTCTTCCTTAACTTGGGACGAAAATGGAGTTGGAGAGAGAAAGATGAGATGATGATGAAGATGTAGATTTTTCCCTTGATCCTGTCCCTTAGGTGACTTTGAGACAGAAGAGAGAGGGAAAATGTTGAAACTTCGACCTTAAATCCATGGTTCACAAAATGTCACTTGTCAAGATCTTATGTCTTCTTACATGAGCACACATGAACTCAAATGCACTTGATTCCACCCTCTTGATCTATTAACAATCAATCACAACCATTGATCCTTGAGTTACCAATGAGTTTCCTCTTTAGTAACTGACCAATTGGTCGATAACTTTCCTCTTTTCCCATTTTTCCCCTGATTAAGGAAATTCTTACTAAATCACCACTAAACACATCTTATATCATTCCATTCCTCACTCATGTACCCTACCCTACCCTTAGGGTTCATTTTAGGTTTTATCATACAATTAAACTTAATTGTAGGGTTTGGTTACTGATTATAACACATTCATATTACAATTCAAATTATATTCTTCAAAGGTGTTTATCCAACAATAATTACATTCACTTTTGAAGTTATTAGCCCTTAATCCCATTTTTAGGTTATTACAATTCTCCCCTTGTAAAATAAATTTTTTCCTCAAAATTTGTCACATAACTAGAGCCATAAACTCTGGATAATGCCTCTGCATATCAGCTTCCACTTCCCAAGTTGCCTCTCTCTGAGTCATTCCTTTCTAGGTCACTTTCACATACGGAATGCTTCGGTGTCTGAGCCATCATTTCTCTCGATCAATGATCTGTTCTGGCTCCACCGTATATGTGAAGTTGTCTTGTAATTCAACTTCCTTATACTCAATGATGTGAGATGGATTCGGTTGGTACTTCTTCATATGGGAAACATGAAACACATCATGGAGTCTGCTTAAGTTTGAAGGTAGGGCTACTCAATAAGCAACAAGCCCAATTCTCGCAAGGATTTCGAAAGGACCTATATACCTCTGGCCCAGCTTCTTTCGCTTGATAGCTCTCCAGTTGCTGGTTGTAACCCCCTCATGGTAATTATATCCGAACTACGAAATTTAAGTAAAACAGAGACCAATAAGACAAAAATCATTTTTATTATCACTCATCTCCAAGCGATGGGGTTAACAAACCCAAACATTTAAAACAGAATTCATCTGGTCTCACATTCACTTTCAAATACAATTACCTGTGCAGTTATATAACATAATAAATATCAGAGTACGTAACCAAAATCCCGGCAACCCCGGGTTACTTATATATATATATATATTGGGTTTAAAGGTTTCCCAAAATGGAGATTACTTGACAAAAAATTCATATTTACATATCATATACAAAGAAATCCCAAAATCCAAAATCCAAAACGGATAACCAACGGTTCGAATTCCAGTATGTCCCTACTAGCCCTAACCACTCCTGGTTGGCTGCTTCTCTTTAGAACTACTCGCCCTGTTTGAAAATGTTAGTCATTTGGAAAGAGTAAGATTCTAAAGAGTCCCAGTAGTAACAAATCATTCATACCACACGTAATCACATAACATGTAAGCAAATCATCACATAATAGCAACAACACAAATCACACACCACCCTCATCCCCTTTTACCGCCGGGAAGGCACACCGTCCTAACCCGAACCGTTGTTAACCACTCAGGGACTGTTGGTATGGTAGTGCATACGAATAGCCTTACTGCTCATATATAGCCTTTCGGCCCACAAATAGCCTTTCAGCTCACATAATCATAAATGTTACACTCTAACCTCATCCCCTTTTACCACCGGGAAGGCACACAGCCCTTACCCGAATCGTTGTTAGCGACTTAAGGACTATTGGTATAGCGGTACATACACAATTTCACAAATATTGTAGCATATGAATCCATCAAAAACCAATGATATAACACACATACAATGCATCACATAAGATATAAAGGATATGTCACTACCTGAATCTTTCTTGACTTTCTTTGGCTCCGCAGGCTCACGAGGGTGACAAATAGCAAATCCTATACCAAATTAGAGACAACCAATCAATTTCTTTTCCAAATGTATATTTCTATAATACTCTAAGTTGGTTATCATTTAGGACTCTTTAGATGACTAATAGAAGCCTAAACATATGCCTTAAGGTTGGAAGAACCACCCTGAAAACGCCCTTTTCGAAAGGAAAAACAGTGATTTTTGGCTGGCTCACTCGAGTGGAGATGACCTTACTCGAGTGAGAACGGCTCTCACTCGTGAGTGTTTGACAGTGAGCAGTTACCCTAACCCGAAAGTGCTCACAGTACTCGAGCATGAAACTTTACACTCGGGTGATGACTCCAAATCTGCTCGAGTCCCCGGAAGTGCAACACAAAGAGTGACAACCTGACAGCACACATAATCACCAGAGGGACAAGCTCACTCGAGCATACCCCCCAATGCTTGAGTGAAACGGTTTCACTTGTGAGTACCAGAACACACTCTTGACAAATGACCAGCGAGCGAGGACCTGAGAGCAACCCTAACTCTGGACTCACACCATCACTCGAGTAATCCCTTGCTCACTCGAGTGACCACCAACTTCACTCGCGGTTACAGAAGTGTACTAGAGCTCCACTCATAGAACTCTGGAAAACCTCGAAGCAGAAAAGGGAAAATACATACAGCACTCGAGCATGATCTTCCCTCACTTGAGTGTTGTTCATCAAAGACCAGAAACGTAGCAAATAACAGAAAATCCTAGATGGTCAAAACTAATGCCAATGACTCCCAAACTTCACATAAAGCACATACACACTTAACCATGCCTAAAGAACAAATAGGCAACTTCCAAAACACCTAAAAACCATTCTAACCACAATTAAACAATTAGGTCTCTGTGACACACCCAATGTCCAAATTTCATTCAACTCAATTCAAACTTTCAAAATCAACTTCAACAATCAAATAACTCCACAATAGAGTAATTTCAACATTATCCACTATGAAATCCATATATTCAATATTGACACATACTCAAGGCTAAATTTCCAGATTTTACCTAACTTATCCAAAAATCACAAATAATATATCAAAATGCATCAAATCCTTACCTCTTCACTTTGCCAAAGTCAGATTCTTGATTCTCAAACTTCCAATTGTGTCCAATACCCAAATCAACACTATTCAAGATTCTGAAATCACTACAATGAAGCTCTCAATGAGGTGCACAACATTAGAGAAGAGGATTTTAACAAAGAAGGACCATTACCCACCCAAAATCAAAGCTTTCACTTTCACTTTCTCTTTCTCTTTCCTTGCTTGAGTTCAGCGAAAATAGGGAAGGAAGAGAGAGAAAATGAGAGATGGAAGAGATGATGATGATGAAGCAAACTCCCTCCCCTAGCCATACACACAAACCGTATAGGAGAGAGAATGGAGAGAAAAAATGATGTTTTGTCTTTTTGTGCCATCCAAGGGACTACATAATGCCACATGCCACCATCCTACACACTCTTACATGAGCTCACATAGATGCAAAGCATGGGATTTTGACCCATGGTCATATTTCTCTAAAAGTGTTTAATTACACTAATTACAATCAACATCATAGTCATTAGCCCTTAATCACAGATTGGGATAGTACACTGGTAACTGGGGACACCCGCAGAAATACATGATCACCAACCTCAACTCTAGAGGTCTCCTCCTCTTGTCAGCGTAGCTTTTCTGTTGACTCTGCGATGTAAGAAGCCTCTTTCAAATAATTCAAATTAGCGCTGAGGTTTGATCAATAAGTTCTGACCCATACAGCTTCCTCTCAGATAACTCATTCCAGCATAAGGGTGATTGGTACTTCCTCCTATATAATGCTTCATACGGCACCATCTGGATACTTGCATAATAGCTATTGTTATAGGCGAACTCGACAAGTGGAAGGAAATAATCCTAATTCCCTTTAAAGTCAAGGACACATGCTCACAACATATCCTCTTGTGTCTGAATTTTCCTCTCTGATTGTCCGTCTGTTTGTGGATGATAAGCCATACTAAATCTCAACTGAGTACCCAAAGCCTCATGCAAGGCCCTCCAGAATCTCGAAGTTAATTGGGGATCTCGGTCAAAAACAATGTTCTTTGGTATGCCATGGAGCTTCGCAATTTCTCAAATGTAAATTTCTGCTAGCTTATCTAGAGAATAACTAGCATTGATCGGTATAAAGTATGCTGACTTCATTAACCGATCAAAAATCACCCAGATTGCATCATAGTTCTTGATCCTGGGTAATCCCACAACAAGGTCCATGGTCACACTTTCCCATTTCCATTCTGGAATCTCAAGACTCTGCAACAAACCTGGTGGTCTTTGGTGCTTGATCTTTACCCTCTAGCAAGTAAGACACTACGCCACATATTTCGTCACATGACTCTTCAATCCAGGCCACTAATACACAAACTTCAAATTATGATACATTTTAGTCATACCAAGATGAAGAGTATATCGGATCTTATATGCCTCATCAAGAATCTTCCACCTCAACTCTGCCTTAAGTGGAATGCAGATTCTCTTCTTATAACTAACCAATTCACTAGGCAACAAATCATAGTCCTAAGCTTCTCCCCATTAGATTTTAGCTCAAATTCTCTGTACTAGATCATCTTGCCTTGACCTTCTTTAATTTTAGCTCTCAAATCACTTTCCCCTTGGGAAACATTGAAATTGGCACAAACAATCTCATTTGACAAATTCAAATCTTGAAAATTGTCTGTTAACTTCCCCTCATGTATCATCATTGCTGCTACAAGCACTGTCTTTTGATTAAGAGCATCCACGACTACATTTGCCTTACCTATATGATATTTGATTTTCAGGTTGTAGTCTTTAAGCAACTCCATCTAACTACGCTATCTCATATTTAACTCTTTCTGGTCATATAAATACTTGAGACTCTTGTGGTCGCAGTACAGTTCTACCGTAACACCATACAAATAATGCCACCAAATTTTCAAAGTAAACACAATTGCCGCAAGCTACAGATCATGGGTGTGATAATTCATTTCATGAGGTTTGAGCTGTCGAGAGGCATAGGCCACCACACATCCCTACTGCATAAGGACATATTCTAATCCCTGCTTACTCACATCACTATACACAACATAAGTCAAGCTGGGATTAGGTATAATCAACACAGGTGCTATAGTCAACCTCTCCTTCAGCTCCACAAAGCAATTTTCACAACGCTCATCCTACACAAATAGCTAATCCTTCCTCATGAGCTTGGTCATCGGCAAGGCAATATGAGAGAAATTATGGATGAATCTCAGGTAGTAACCAGCAAGACCCAGAAAACTGAGTATCTCAACAACAGTTTCTAGCCTTTTCCAATCCAGTACTACTTCCAGCTTGCTAGGATCCACCGAGACCCCTTCTTGCGAGATAACATGGCCTAGCAATTTTACTTCTAATAGCCAAAACTCACATTTACTTAATTTGGCATAGAGCTGCTTCTCACGTAATATATTCAACATAATCCTTAAATGATGCTCATGTTCCTTCCTACTCTTGGAGTATATCAAAATGTCATCAATAAACACGACCATGAACAAATCCAGATACTATTGAAAGACACGGTTCATGTAATCCATGAATACCACAGGTGCATTGGTTAGCCCAAATGGCATCACCAAAAACTCATAATGCACATATCTCATTCTGAAAGCAGTTTTTGGTACATCCTCTGCTTTCACACGTAGCTGATGATATCCCGACCTTAGATCAATCTTTGAAAACATACTTAAACCAGATAGTTGATTTATACAGCCATCGATTCTTGGGAGAGGGTACTTGTTCTTGACAATAATCTTTTTCAACTCTTTATAATCAACATACAAACGAAGACTCCCATCTTTCTTTCTGACAAATAACACTGGAGCTCCCCCAAGGTGACACACTGGGTCTAATGAACCCTTTCACAAGCAAGTTTTCAATCTATTTCTTTAACTCCATCATTTCAGTTAGGGCCATACGGTATAGGGCCATTGATATCGAACCAGCTCCAGGTACAATCTAGATTGGGAACTGAACTTCCCTTTCAAGAGGAAATCAGCTAAGATCATCCGAAAATACCTCAGGGAATTCATTTACCATGAGTATACTACTCAATTTCTTATGTCTCTCCTTGCACGAAAAAGAACACCATATATCCTTGGCAACCCTTCTCTAGATATTTCTTAGCTTTGGCCGTCATAAGGAAATTCAATCTAGCATTCACATCATTCACACTTTGCAACGCAGGATACACTATCCTCTTGTTCCCATAATCAAGTAACACATTATTTGCCATTAACCAATCAAAACCCAAAATGACTTCTAATTGATAGAGCGGCAGATAAATCAAATCCACAATGGACTCAAACCCTTCCACATTTTTAACATAATTTAAACAAGCTTCCGCAGTTACAGCCTTGACACCTATCCATGTCGACACAACCAAATCAAACGGCAATTTATGCACATGCAATCCTAAGCGTCTTACACAATCATAGCAATAAAGGAGTGCCTTACACCCGAGTAGAATAGCGCTTGTAACACATTACTATCAATAAAAATGTTACCTTAGATCAAATCAAGGGACTTCAGAGCTTACTCATAGGTCATGGCGATTACCCTACCCTGAGTCCTTGGTATCTGTTCTGCTTGTGGCCGTCAACAATCTCTTGAAACATGCCTCAGTTGCTTACAATTAAAACAAATACTTGGCCTTGATAGGTTCTGCCATAATACGGTTTAACATAATGGGGACATACCTACTTTATCACAAATCTCTGAGGCTCACGATCTTCTGACAGGTAGGGCTTTTTACTACTGCCCTTAGACAAAAGGTCCTTGGCTTATACGCTTTTAAGAAGTATTACCCTTATTGGGTTCACTACGGCTACCGGTACTTTTAGCCGGATACAAATCTCTCAAGTTGTTCTCGATGATTCTACATTCTTCCACACTTTATTGAACACAGTGAATTGGTGGGTGGCTAATCTCTTTCTCAATTATCGTCTCAACCCACGAATAAGCATGTCTGTACTCCATTCCTCATCATCCATTTTCGGTAGATAAGAGGAATATCTAGATAGCCAGATGAAATGAGATAAACAAGCTTGAGCAGAGGATGGTGGAAGAAAAGTTGGAGAAAATGAAGGAAGTAGCCGAATCAAATCCTAGCATTGCTGTCCAAGCCCCGGATACTCTTCCATGTCATAAAAAATGGAAAGCAGGGAGGACTAAGGGTGGGAAGTATACAACTTTGGCTGTTGCTGAGGTTGTTGTGAGGATTGTAAGTAGAAAAATATAAGTACATAAATTTTTTCATATTGGGAGTGCTTACTTTTCATTTATGATAAATTGTATGCTACAAGATAAACTAGATGATCATAGTAACCAAGGTTTGTTCACTCCAAGTGGACGAATAGATATCTTGTTAATGACGATTGGGAAGGCAGAGCACCCTGGTCATGTTCGAGGGGAGCCAAGGCGAGTTAGTGTCATGAAGTATTTTGGACGAGCCCCACAATATTCGTCACAAGTTGAACCCAATAGAGAGCTTGTGGCAGGATTAGTGTAAAAATCGAATAAGAGCTTAAGGCCAAACTTCACCACAAGCTCTGAGAAAAGCTGTTGTTAGAGCTACATCTTGAAATGACAAAGATGATTGAATCGAAGATGGCAAGTGACGAACATAGAACTCAGGAACTCCCAGCCTTCCCCAGCACCAAAGGAAGTTACAACACACTGAAGGAACCATTTAGTGACCCTTCTCCCACTCCAGCATTGGGAGAACCTTCCACCCTTCATTTGGATGCCTTACTATTGCGCGTTGTTGCCAATGCTCTCATTCGCACATAAGCTACCACCCACCATCATAAGTAAATTCTATAGCATTTGCGTAGGGTGACTATAACATGTGTTCAAGAGGGGGAAGAAGGTACAACCGTCTGTGTTCCTGATGAAGAGATTGCCACGATAGGTCAAGCGATAGGATCTTTCATCCTTTGGCCTCAAAATCTTATTGGCACAATGGCAACACCTCCAATGGTAGAGACTACCTTACTATTACTTGAGATATGTTGGCATCCTACTAACAATTTGTTTCTTTTTATGTTCTAAAAGGATGACCAAGATGATGGAAAATGGCCTTGCTTGGCATGACTGTAATAGCTTTACAAAGGCATTCGCCAGTTTGACTTGCACATGCCTCTAGGAATTGTGGGCACGACATTAGAGTATCTCTTTACGATTGATAGGAAAGATCTTAAAGAGTTCATTAAGTTGGAGGAGATAAATGTAGGATATGTTAAATTTGCAATCCAGTGAGTTTTTTGCCATTTTTTCCTTCAGTTAATGTAGTGGTTTTTTGGTTTCATACATTTAATAATTCATTCATTATTTTAATTCTATTTTAGTTGCTTCCACCCCATATGAATCGACATGGAAAGACATGATTTATATGGATTCTTATGTCCTGCAACTACGACAAGAGATACTAATTCTTTGAAAGCAAGGACAAGCTATACGGGCTACACAATGGGATAAACCAAATTTCATTGTTATTTAGCACCAATTGTTTAAGGGTACGTATTTTACTTTTGTCTATTTAAAATGTTTAATAAATAATTGCCTTGTCATCTAACTTCATTTTAATCTGAATATGATGTTATAGTTACCAATGGAGTTTGTGTGTTCTTTGCCCTCACCTCAATGCAATCTATTGGTTTGATTTCTTGCGTAAAAAGCCAAACAAAGAAACAAAATCTGTCTTCAACACGAAAGTTATTTTGTTTACATTTTATTGATTCTTGACTTAAATGAATAGTTTTAATTTTTATTGATTTTCATTTTAATGATAGTGTGACCAAGACATATAGAATCCTTGGCGGGTCACGTGAGGGTAAAGTTATTAGAGACCCAAACTAGTTTTATCCGAAAGTAAGTAGTTTCAATTTAAGTTCTTTCATTGACGGTCGTTTTAGATATATCTTTATTGATTTTAACAACAATTTGGTTTTGATTTATAGTGCCCTTGACAACCTGACAATACTGAATGCGGATACTATGTTATACTTTATATGTATAACATCATTCAGAGTGGAATTAGAAGCGATTTTGAACAGGTAATCGCTTTTTTATTCTCAAATGATAATATTTTTGGTATTGTAATTAAATTGCTAATTAATTCATTCACTTTATTCATTTCATCTAAACTTATTTTCTAATTTGCAGATTTTTGATGATGAAGATACCTACTTATATGAAAACATTAATTTGATCAGAAATATTTTGGCTGGATATCTTCTCCAACATATAGATCAGTAAAGTTTTTATTTATACTAGTTAGTAGTTGTGTAATAGACAACTTTTTGACACTTTGTGGTTGTTATTGTACATAGTATTAGATTGTATGAGTTGTTATTGTACATAGTATAGGTTGTAGAAGTTAATAATTTAATTAGCTAGTGCTGGATGTTTCCTTACCATTTATAAGGGATATTGGGGTTTATAAATCATTCTTTAATCCTATTTTTGCAGTTTTAATTTGCTGAGTAGTTAAGAATATAAATAATCATTTTTTAAAAACCTTCTAACTTTTGTAAAGAAAAAAAGGCGCCTAAAGTGTCTTTACTGATACTTTAGACATCCGTTTTTTTTTTAAAAAAAAAGGACATCTAAAATCTCTACACTGAACTTTAGACGTCCCTTTCTTAAAAAGGGACGTCTAAAGTGCAGACTTTATACTTCCCTTTTCGGAGAAGGGAAAAAGGGAAGTCTAAAGTCTGTACTTTAGACTTCCATTTCTTAAAAAGGGACGTCTAAAGTGTCTATGTAGAGACTTGAGACATCCCTTTTTTAAAATTGAATGTCTAAAGTGCTGACTTTAGATGTCCGTTATAATTTACTATGTCACTTACATAGGCATCCTCCTGTTTCAGACATTAAAAAGGATAAAAAAAGGACGTTAAACGTGTTTTCTGTAGTAAGTAGTTCACTGTGGCTACTTTGAACCAAGAACAGTGAGATCAAGTCGGGAAAGAAAATCTCATGAAGAGTTTCATCGTGGCTTTCTCGGAAAATCACGCCTCTTTCAGTCAGCAAGCAGGACACAAATTTCTAAAATTTGTTGAACAGTATGGATCGATCTAACAACAAATTTGCATATCGATCAATTTTGCCTTGTTGCCTGAGAATCACAGAAATGCTCCTTTGTTTTCGTGTTTTTTCAAAGAATGAATCTAATGGCTATAATAGAAACTTCAAAGATCAGTAAAGGGAAGACTGATCTCTCTTTTTCATGGTTCACAAAGACAAAAATCAGACCACGGTGATCACGACTTGAAGCAACGATGTCGTTGTTGAACAGATGGATGGAGGATCCCGTGTCAACGCCTACTGTGAATTTGGATTTAGGCCAACTTGCGCTTTGATGCCATTAAAGCCAGAGGCAAAACAGCCAAATTGTGGGTTTACAATATAAAAAATTAGTTTAAATTAAGTGAACTACTAAGTCTAATTAACCCAACTGTCTTAAGTATATATTATGAGGAAAATACTTAAGATAATTATAAAAATTATTTAAGGGTCAAGATATATTGAGAAAAATAGTATGAAATGTTATTACGGGGAGTTAGAGAAATTATAAAAAGGCTTAGTTTCCCAAAAATGACCTAAATGGTTTTAAAGATAATTTTGGGATTTAAAGGCCTAATTTCCTGAAAATTTTGAGGAAAAGTAGTTAGAGGTCATAATTTGGATTGAAAATTTCAAGGAAATTATTTTAAGGCTTAAATAAGCTAATTAAAGAATAAAATTCTTAAAATTAATAAGGATTGATTTATGAAAATTATATAGTGAACCAATACTAATTTAGAAAAATGAGGAAAATTAGTAACTTCATTGTTTGGACCCGAAAATTGGAATTGGCCTAAAGTTAATCTAAATTATAAAACCAACAAGATTTAAGGAATTTATATTGGAAAAAGAAGGAAATTTAAGGCCTTGTTAGTGGGTCCAATAGGATAAAAATTAAAACAAGCACACACACTCTTATACACATGTAACTCACGACAAACACACACACACACACTTAACCACTCACCATTCAGCTTCTTCTCACACGTACACCCACACATTCAGCACCTAATAAATCACTCCATCACCTACGTCTCATCCCATTTAGACATTTTGGACCAGAGAAAGAAGGACGGGGAGAGGAGGGGGGGGGCGAGAGAGAGAGAGTGATCGGTGGTGTCCGGAAGAGAAAGACGTCACCAGAAAATATCACATGCAAAGCTCAATCCAGACTTAGGTGAGTCTTCTACATCCTTTCCCACCTTCTTTTCGGAAGATTGGTGGTGTTTCTTTGGGTATTCATGGCTGTTGAAAGTTGAGAATTTTTGGAAAATGTTTCGGTTACCATAGAAGCTTGAAAGAAGCTTTTGTATGTCAATTTTGAGTGAGGTTTTTTGGGTCCTTTGGTTCTATCATCTAAGCAACAAAACAAGGCGTGCATGTTTGAGGTTGTAGAGTTGAAATTTCTGGAGTTGAGTCTTGATTTGAGTTGCATGTCGGCTTTTTCTTCACCTGTTTCATTTCTAGAAAACATAGTGCAGATGAACGATTTTGCAGAAGCTAAAAGTTGAAATCTTGAGTGGGTTTGATTTGGTTTTTCTTAATGATTAGAGAGTTTAATATGTGTATTAGAAGATAGAGCCAAGAAAAGCTTAGTTTAGGAAGGAAAAATGGTGTTTTTGAGGATTTAGTGACAAGAGGTCGTTTCTATGAATATAGTGAGGCAAATAGATTTGGGCACGGTTTTGATCAAGTAAATCATGTCCATTGTTTGTAAAATTTTGCAAGAAAATAGTTAACATTGTAGAATGTAAAATGAGTCCTAGAACATGTTAATTGGATATCTAGATCAAACGTTATGATTTTCAGAAGTTTGGTCAGAAAACCGGGAACACTCTATGTTCCAGATTCTTGACCATGAGTACATAGGCAAATTACACAAGGTTACTTTAGTAATTTGTCAGTGTGATTATTTTTTCCTTAAATTATAAATATAGAGCTTTCCATCAAGTATCAGAACACAAAAATTGGATGAGTAAATTGTAAGTTATGAATTTTCAAACTTTGGGTAGAAAATATGGATAATCCTAACTCTCAAAATGGACAGTCAAATTGATCATAGAATTTGGGAACTTTGGTCCATGATTTGATATAGGACATTATTTTTATTTTATATATAGAGGATTAAAAGAGTTTTAAGTAGGAACTTGAATCACCTTATATAGAGTTTCCTAACTTAAGTTATGATTTTTCAAAATTCTTTAGGAGTTTAGAAGCAGATTTTCAGTCAAGTCCGAAATTGCCACATTTTGAAGAAAATGTAATTAGAAATGACTGAGAGTTTTGGGACAAGTTTGAGAAACTAACTTAATTGAATTAAATGTTGATAAATTTGAGCCTTCCCTTGAGCCTAGAATGGAAAATGAATATCATATGATTTTAAAAGAGGATTAGTTTGGAATTAAGCTCATAGCACAATTTAGACCAACTGGGATTGGAAATGAATATTTATAGCAAAGTTAAAGAGCTAATTGAAAGAGTAAGAGTTTGGGGTCATGGGGAGAGATTAATTATGCAAAGTAAGTAAACTTTGTGTATTAATCTGCCCTTTATATGAATACAATGGTTAATAGGATTTGGCTTTTGCTATTAAGCAAAGGGAGAAGCAAAGGAAACACAAGCAAGAGGAAGTAAGTTTGTAAAAAAGCTTTAAAAGATAGTAAAACTTACTCTTATTAGTTTGTGCTTGGTTGCTTGCATGTTTATTTGCCATGTATATGCCTTTGAACATATAGTATCCTTGCTTTAGTTGTGCTATGGCCATGTGTATGTACTTATAAGGTGTTGTTCTTATTTGGCTATTTACATGCATAATTAATTACCATTGCACATTATATATTGAGTTGGTGTTTTATTACTGAGATTCCCTCAAATCTCACCTCTTTTACTCCCATATACCAACAATAGGGGCAAGTACTTATAAAGGAAATGGCAAGCTAGTGGAGGAAGCGTGAAGGTAGAGACTCTGAAGAAGCCATTAGTTATGGTTGTTCTCTAAATTAGTTATCTTAGTGGCTTATTGTATATAGGTGTGTGCTTAGCGCAAATTATTAAAGTTTATTCTAATTTAAGGTATGTAAATAAAGTTTTGTCAGGGTACGTATCTAACCTCCATAATGAGGAGTATGTGAGCTAAGCACCAGCCCAAGGTAAGTGCCATAGAATGATCATGGCCAATATAGTAGTAATAGTGAAAGTAGTACACATAGCCATAGTACACCATGCCTAAATAACGAAATGGAAAAAGGGCAGTTGCATGATATGAGGCCATAGTTAACTGACAATAGACTAGGATAAGGGCAGGGTAATACTTTGATAATAATAAATAGATTTAAAGGATTTTTGAGCCATAGTGAAGAATTGAACCACTGATTAACTATTTCAAAGAGTTTTAAATTTTTTAGAAAAGCCCATTTATTTACAGATTTGAACCTTGTGGTTGGGTTGGATTTTCAACTATTTATGAAAATATTTTCTTCCTAGGATCAAACCTGGTTTAATGATTCAAATTCATTATGTTTAAAACTTATCTAACTAATAGGAGAGTAGGGTGTTACAACCAAACCGAATGAAAAGCCCATACGACAATAATTGATTGGGACCCCTATTATATATAACCTGTAATAGTGTACAGGCATGACCAAACAATACAAACATGATCAAACCATACACAACATGACCCAATGGGCCTTAGGCCCAACCACAATACTTAAAACCATATTGCATATGACCCTTTACAACATATATGCACAACTCTATCATTCTTGTTTTTTTTTTTTTTTTTTGAGCAACACAATTCTATCATTCTAACTTCATGAGTTTTCACTTACGAGTGATATTACCCGAAAGTTTTTTTAAGTTCAATACAATATTTTAAAAGCCGAACTAGACGTCGAGCCGGAAAGGTTAACAAGTCATGGTTCAACCGGTTGGAACGGTAGAGCTGTTTGGTTAGACCGGTGACGTAATAATTAAATTTAAAAATAATATATATTATATATTACAATTAATCTTCAATCTAATATCATATGAAGTTAATAAATTCACAAAATACCGTTTAAGGAAGAATATTAAATCAATCATCAATCTAACAAAATATATTAATAATAATAATTTCATGACTTGTCAAATATAGATGACTCTTGATTGATCCAAGTATTGGTTTCTTGAAAGACATTTAGACCATACCACTCTGGTCCTATTTATAAGTTTTTTTAATAAAAAAATTTGATCCTATTTATAAGTTCAGTTTTAGTTTAATAAATAAAGTTGTGACAATTTTACCCCTATTTATTCTACAAATGAAGAAATAATTTAAAGAAAGAGTTGAAAAGTACACATTCATAAATGAGGGCATAGTTGTAAATTTACCACATAATCATTAAGTTAACTATCTCTCATTGGTATATGAAATTTAGTTAAAATGAACTTATAAATACGACTAGAGTGATAAATGTCATCAAATTCTTAAGGAAATGATCCAAAATTAAGACATTCCATCTAATCCCACTACTTCTAATTATAGAGTCTATAATGGTACATGTCAGAATTTAAAATTACAAATGATATAGTAAAACTATAAAAGGCAAAAAGGAGTTTAAATCTTCTGCCAAAAAAGAAAAGTGATGTGCTTAAAAAGCACATATCCCCGAGAGCCCAAGACACGGTTTTCAAGTTGTGAAAAGGTAGATACGTCAAACATGCAAGATTGGTGGAAAGCATGTCTCTCTTTTATCAATGTATATATCAATCATATATATTGATATTATATTATTTCTCTTTCATAGTTTCATCCTCTACAACATGTTCCCCTTCGTCCCTCTCAATCATATTTTCTCTTCGTCCTTTACTCCGGTGACCTTTATTTCTTCTTCTTCTTTCATCATCTTCTTCTTTTTCATATAAAAGACTAGTTTATATCTAACATTACCGTGGTAGAAGGAAGCCATGGACATTGATTAATGTGTGGAAAGGGAGATCTACTCGTCATAGGTGTCGGAATAAATGGTTGTCACCGGTGAAGTTGTCGGAATATTCAGGAAACTCAAACCGGACGGTTACTTTAGGATCATTCCGGCTCCCGGATTAACTCCAATTTCCAGCTCAAAGACGGATTTACATCGGCTCAAAATGGCTTACCATGAAAAACAGTTTTGAGGGGTGACTCGAGCCGTGTTCTTCTCTGGTCTGCGGTCAGACCGGTTGGACCGTCCGGTTTCAAAAACATTGATTCAATTTCAAAACCTAACAATTTTACCCCATACCATTAAAAAAACTAGCGTGACAATTAATATTGATGTTTACCTTTAACTTTTATATGGTAAAAAGCAACATGACTCTATTTTAACATTTCTAAGGCAACATTAAACCTAAAATAACTTCCAAGACAACATTGCTGCTTAGTGAAAAAAATCTGCGTATATTTGCATTTTGACCCTATAATAAATTATTATAACATTTTAATAACTCATTGTATATAATTATTTATTTTGATAACTCAATATATTATTGGGCAAAGGAGCAAAAATGCCCATGATCATTTGCAAAAGGAGCAACAGGCACCATGTAAAAAATTTTGGTTCAGAAATGCCTATGTACATAACAAAATGGATCATAAATGCCCATGATCAAAAATTGAGGTGTCGATGCTGGATGAACAGACCGATTCGGAGTGATTTTTGGCTGCGGCCTAACCGCCGGCAGTGGCGGCGGATGACTCTGTCTGCTCTTGCTTCTCTGACGGCCGTTAGCGCTGCTACTTCCTATGTTACCCATGGAATGAGAGGCTTCTTTCAAGTTGCGAGGTATGAAGAAAAATATCCAGAAGCTCACTTTCTCAATCAAAATAAAGTAGTGTTTCAGTCTGATTTTACTTTAAGGGCCAAAAATCACCTCAAAATCCAGAAATCACTCCGAATCGGTCTGTTCATCCAGCATCGACACCTCAATTTTTGATCATGGGCATTTATGATCCATTTTGTTATGTACATAGGCATTTCTGAACCAAAATTTTTTACATGGTGTCTGTT
Organism: Inga oerstediana; assembly: GCA_963210345.1. NCBI lineage: Eukaryota > Viridiplantae > Streptophyta > Magnoliopsida > Fabales > Fabaceae > Inga > Inga oerstediana. The sequence goes on from OY723403.1 coordinate 68,986,529, forward strand.
GCTCCTTTTGCAAATGATCATGGGCATTTTTGCTCCTTTGCCCTATATTATTTTATAGTAGATAAATTATTACAATATTATAATGAAAAAATTACAAAAATTTTATCAACGAATTTAAAGACAGGCGCTGAATTCTGTCCGTCATTTGTTAGAAATTTCATCGGTAAATAAAATTATTGACGAAGATTTTTTATTACCAATTTCTCTTGGCAATTCATCCGAAAATCTGGAATCAGGGTTATCAATGGCATTTAGCAACAAAAAAAGTCCATCACTAATTCCATCAGTAAATAATATAAATTAATAATTTAAGAAAATAAGATAAAATAAAGTAATTGATGAGAATATAAAAATATGGAAAATAAAAATAACAGATTTGATTATGAGAAAATTACAACCCTTTTAAAGCATTTGGATTTTTAATACACAATATAGATGACTAGTTTATAAGCATATTTGTGTAGATTTTTTTTTTTTTTTCGTTCAAGAGGAAATTATGTGACATAGCTCTGTCTTTTCTTCCGTAAGCTCTCGTGGGACCCACATTCCTTTTATTAATTCTCTTTTTTCTTCTTTTCCGGCTAGCTTCCTAATCTTCTCCATGGATCCTCACAATATTCACTTCTCTTTTTCCCTCTATTTTTTTCATAGTATGTAAAACTAGACTGGACTGGCCTGTTCAGATCAGAAACCGATGAATCGATTGCCGGACCGGTCCGATTGGAGGTCAGTCAACCGCACTATAGCGAACCGGTCTGACCCGGTATAACCCAGTCAATCTGAGGTGAATCGGCTGGTCACGCTTTGCCTTTTTTTTTTTAAAAAAAAAAAAAAATTTATACCCCAAGCGACTTCATTTTGGCTTTTTTAAAAATTATTTCTTTGAAATTTTTTGATTTGCAAAGAGTTTTAAAATGATTGTAGAATACTTTTGTTATTTTGTATTGATTAGAAAACAATCCTTATGTACTTAACGATACTTTTGTGGGTATTAGGTTCAGGAGGCTATATTGGATTACTGGTTAAAAACAAAACTCTTATGTAGTTTTTTGAATGATATGCGTAAACATTTAAATTATATATATATATATATATTTTTTTTTTTTTAATTGACCCCGGTTTGACCCTCGGGTTAACCCCGGTCTGAACCACTGACTTTTAACCCAGTGCCTCGACCGGTTCAATGTCCGATTCGGTTTTCAGTACCTTGATTTTTTTATTATTTTTTGTGCAAAATAGAATATGTATGAGTGGATTTTGTAAAAGGTATTACTTTTTATCTTGATAATTAAATTTAACGAGAAAAATATTTAAAATAAATTAAATCAGTATAAAATATCTATTGATTTGATCTTTTTTTTTTCTTTTTCAAAATCTACACCCATCTAATTATAAATAATGCATTTATCAATAAGATCAGTCCATGGGCATTGCATTCTGAGAAAGCAAATTGTGCTATTCATGATTATTTCATGTATACATTCACACATATCTGGTGGCTAATTATTAGTACGATCTTTGTGTGTGTGTGTGTGTGTGTATTAAGCAAATTAAAGCCTTTCAAGAAGTTAAACAGATCGAATAACTTGATCCGAATCTTCTTTTAATTTATTAGGAGTTTTTCTGCCCAAAAATAAGTCTTCCATTTTTTGCCTATATAAAGCATCGGTTCGTAACATTTTCTTATCAGAAAAAAACATGGGGAAGTCTTCTGTTAAATTGATGTTCTTATTGGCTATTTTGATTATTGTATCAAGTAAGATTTAAGCTTTCTTTTTCAATTCCATGCTTTGCTACATTGTGTTCAACGCAGATTTCTCATGCATTAGCGAAGAATATATGTTCAAAACTTCAAACTAACTGCCACGAAATAATTTATTACATAAACTCCCAAATAATGAATGATTTAGCATGTAAGAAATGGGTTACATCATTTGAATATAAGAAAATGTGAAATTTGCAAGGTGTAGATGAAGTTGAAATGGAGGTTGAAGATGATGGTCTAAGAATAACATACTTTCATGAAGGAGATTTAGAGGGATAAGCCATGCATGCTGACGCTGTACAGTGAATGGCTGTGATGCCATTCTGGATTTCAAAGAGAAAAGATTAATTGCAAAATTCAAATCATCATTTCATTGAAATGAATACACTATATATATAGACAGACAAAAAAAAAAAAACCAAAAGAAAGACAGCTATAAGAGAAGAGAATTCTGGAGAAATAATATGCTATGTAAAAATTGACTTTCAGTCAGGATAACAAAAGTTACCGTTGAAGGTTTTTAGTACCCACCAAAAAATCATCACCTCAACAATTTTCCTTGATAAGATCGGCAACATAATGAGTCAGCTTTCAACAGCGACACATGTTACGGCCATTAAAAATTCTGTCGTTGTCGCAGAAAGTACTTTTTTTTTGTCGCATGGTATTGGGCCCAATTTAATTATTTTTTTTGACTTGGCCCAATTTAATTAACGATCACATTAATTAATGAATATTTTGCTTATGATTTGATAATTAATTACTTTATACATGTGTAGATATTTGTGCAAGGATAGGGATGCCGGACTCCAATTCGTCAATTGAACACACATTAATACGTGGACATGTATGTACATTTAAAATATTGGAAACATTCCACTCAAAAAAAAAAAAATATTGGAAACATTAAAAGGGTATGAACAAGCTTATAATTAGTAATTTGATAAACATTAAACTTTTGCACTTGAGGGGAAACTTGATAAATTAATATGAAAGGAGAAATATTAAAATAAGATGATAAGAAATTTGGAAAAGAAGTAAGGATTAATTTTAGGTAGCAAATTAAATTGTCATAAAAAATTTCACTGATCAAAATTGTTGGCAAAGTGATAGATCTTACATAGGACAAGCACTAAAGAGTTTGGTTATGCGTGAAAAGTATAAAGCTGGCGAAGATATTATTCCTAAAGTTGAGAAGCATCGGGCAGAGTCTAGTACGTGGAAGGGTATCTGTAAAAGTTGGGAGAAGATCACAGATAGTATTGCATGGAGAGTCACTGATGGCAGGAACATTTCTTTCTGGAAGGATGTTTGGGTGCCACATTTGGATAAGCTTAATAGTTTAGCAACCCAAGCATTACCAAGGGATGTTACTGAGTGGAGAGTAGCTAATTGTATCACTCCTTCCGGACAGTGGGATATGAGCAAGTTTGATTATCTACTTCCAGGATATGTATGTGCAGCTATCAGACGTGTCAATATCTGTCAGTTAAATGGGCAAGATTTCCCAGTATGGAGATGGTCTTCTGATGGAATATTTTCCATAAGCTCTACTTATAAATATCTTATGGGTATCCCGCGGTCTCAAGCTAAATACAGGTGGAGATGTCTTTGGAAGATTAAGGTTCCTCAAAGGTATCGTACTTTTTTGTGGCTGTGTTTTCACGGGCGTTTAATGAAAAACATGGTACGGTTCCAGCGTGGTGTTCATCCCACGGGTAATTGTGAAATTTGCCATAATTCATGCGAGTCAATTCTTCACGTTCTTCGGGATTGCCCGGTCGTTTCTGAGTTCTGGTATGGTTTTCTACCGCTATCTTGGCATGAGTAGTTTTTTGATATGTTGGATACGAATGATTGGCTTGCATAATGTATAGGGAGTAAGGACATAATTCAGGGATTTGAGTTTCGTCTTTGGTTTACGGTCCTATGCCGATATATCTGGTTGGCTCGTAATGAACGCTGCTTTAATAACATCTCTTGGAGTAGTAAGGCCATTTTAGCCCGTGCTCGTGCCTGTTTAGCATGGGGGAATATAAGCCTGCTTCGAAAATATAATGTGGAAGGAGGTCGTACCTATTGGAAGCCACCTCCTACTGGATGGGTGAAGATTAATACTGATGGATCTTGGAATGAAAACCTAAGGAAGTGTACCTGTGGAGGTGTGTTGCAGGATCACAACGGGGATTTTTTGCTAGGATTTATGTATCGGATTGGTCATGGGTCGGTGGTCTCCGCTGAAGCTTGGGGTGTATTGTGGGGACTCAAACTTGCATGGGATAGAGGATACAGAAGACTTCTTGTTGAGTGTGATTGTAGTGAAATCTTGGAACTTATTCAAGCCACGGTATCTCAGGAACATCCAGATTTTCATCTTATCATGGAAGTTCGCACGTTGATGGACAGAGATTGGGAAGTGGAGATGCTTCATTGTAACCGTGATGTTAACACAGTTGCTGATGCTATGGCAAAGGAAGCTTGGAATATGGCAATGGATCTCCATATCATCGATTCGCCACCTACAGCTATTATGAATTTGTTATTTACTGATAGGAATAGTTTAAGACTGGTTGTTGACTCAGGAGGATAATTCTTGAGGTTATTTTTGTAGTATTTCATTTTCTATCAAAAAAAAAAAAATGGCATTGCATTAACTGAGAAATAAAAGTTACCGTTGAAAGTTTTCAGTACCAATCAAAAAATCATCACCTCAACAATTTTCCTTGATAAGATCGGCAACATAATGAGTCAGCCACTAGTACAAAAAACGAATTTTAGACCGGTACATTTAGATCGGTTATAGCGGATAAAGTCTAAAAAGTATAAATAGTGGCAATTTGTAATTATAAAAAACTTGTGAGACCAGTTCCCTTAATATAAAGTCTAAAATATATTATTTAGACCGATCGCCCCTCAAAACCGGTCTAAAATACCAAACTCTTTAGATCAGTTGTTATTAGGAACCGGCCTAAAATGTTAAACAGTAAAAAAAATAAAATATTTTTTACTTTTAAGACCAGTTATTTGGGACACCCAATCTAAAATATGATATTTTTAGACCCGTTATTGACTGAAACTTGTCTAAAAGAATCCGTCTTTCTCCATTCGATTGCTCGCAACTAACTCTCGCTCTCTGAATCTCAATCCTCTCTTCTTCGCGCGATTTATCTGTAAGTCTCATAGACTCGTCCCTTGCTCTCTCTCAGAGGAGGAGCTCTATTTGTTCATCGTCATCGTCATCGTCATCGTCTTCGTCTTCATCTTCATCTTCTAGGCAGAGAAATGAGGACTATGCCGCTTGCTTCACTATTCATGAAGGTTAGGGTTCTCCTCTCCGACTGGTGGGAGGAGATCAATGGTTTTTCTGTATGGCAGGACGTTATTTACTACTTCCTCTGTGCTGCATATGCTCTCGTTTCCTTAGTAGCTCTAGTATTTGCCAAACACTATCTCCCTCTCTTTTTCTGAAACTGCTGTATATTTTGTGCTTGACTTGCCATGATTCTGGATTTTCCTTCGCAGTTCTCGTGATTGTGTTCTTAAGTTGTAATCTTCTGAATTGGAATTTCGCTGTGGTATATGTTAATTTTCTTTCTTCGGTCATTTTGTTCTAGCTAAGCTATTTGGAACATTAGCTGTCAGTAGTCACTCCTGGTAATCCTCATTTATACGGGATTTATTTTTCCTCCATGGGTCTATAATTGTTCCGATCCAACCTTGTTTACTTATCATTTTTTTGGCGTTTCAGGTACTTCCTGAATCTGTTTGGGCTAAGAGGGTTCTTTAGTCTCATCTTGGGGAAAGAAAATGGTATGTGGTTAATCCAAAACTGTTGTAAACAAGAACTTGCACACTTTTAATTAGATTCTCATTCCCATTTATTTGGATTGTTTCTCTATATTCAGCATTTTGCCATTTCTTTTTATCAAGTTCGGGGTTTGAATAACACTATTAGAGGTTATATGATGTTCTGGTTACAGCTGTAGATGATACTCAATGTATGATACAGATGGGTGGATTTGGTTTTGATCCTTCAAAGGTACAATATTAAGTGTTTACTGTTGTATTGTGATGTTGAATCTTGAAGATGATTTCTGTTTTCTTGAAACTGTGAATTATAGAGAATGTAATATGGGGATCATATGGTTATTTTCTTTTTTGCCTTCCAGGGTCTCAGTGCTGAGAAAGACAATCTTGACATAACACAGCATGATTTGGCTTTACCCAATTTTGAGCGGCGTGCTGAAGCTGTATTGAAGAAATTGGTCAGTTGAACACAGGGAGACATAGATCATCTTTAATTGTTGCTGTTTTCCTGTGATCAAGTTGAGATCGTAGATTTTACTTCCAAGCTGAAACTTGATGATATTTATAAATATTGACCGGAAAACAAGTTCAAAATCTTTGTGGCACTATATGGTTCTATTTTCTCCAATCGGTTTGCATAAAAGTTTAAATAAATAATCATAAGATTGAAAAACAGCAACCTTTACTTGGTTGCTGTATTCATTTCTATCACATCAACCCTTTTGTGGCGAAGTATTGAAGCAGTCACCTGAAAAATATTTCTCAATATAGACATTATAAATGGTTTTAAGGAGTCAAGGGATGCTAGTTTTAGTACTTCTAATGTTTGCTCATTTTCTGCTCTTTAGAGGAAGATATTTTTAATTCCTGAGTAATGCACATATATACTGGCAAAGTTGGCGTAATTGAACGCTCAACCTTAGGAGATTGTTTTAATTGGGTGGTGGTGGTGGATTTTGTGTTATCTTTCACAGGTCCATAGGAATTGTACAGGCAGCACTGCGTTGTATTAAAAAAGTCATAGAGAGTCATAGCCTTACTTCAAGATCAAAGGTGGTTCTAGAGTCAGATACGCCTTCTCTTGTTAAAAGTATAATGCCCAACATAAGCGAATTTGCAGAGGTAAGTTTTCATTATATTATTTGGCGTTATGTCATATGTAAATACCAGTGTATGATTAAATTACTTCCCTTGAATTTCAAATGGGATCATGCCACCTTCTGGTTTAAGTTTAGTTTCTTGCGTTTTCATTATTTTTCTAGCAGTTTACTTCCTGAACATCATGAGCGAGGCAACCATCTATGAATGTAAAACTTGTGTGCACTGAACACTTGTTCATGTGCTTTTCTCAGGTTCTACAATTTGATTATGAAAATTACAGAGGAAATATATTTAAAGGAATTGTCCCGTCTTCCTCTGAACTCGTTGTAACTCTGGTCTGTTTCCTTGCGAAGTTTTGTCTGATATATCATCGTTGGATGATATCCCAAAAACTGAAATCAGAAGCTGTGGAATAGGGTAGAGGAATCAACTAAACTAGTAAGTAGGTAAATACCTCTATTACTAATGAGTTTGGTTCTCTGAAGTATGAGAATAACAGGAAAATTGTTCTCGTGAGTGGTGATCTGCAGAAAAGTAAGTGTTGGGCTTCTTTCTTTGCAAGATTTCCTCTTGTATTTCTTGTATCCTTTTAAGGTTAATGGCATAAAAAATTTCTTTTCTTTTTTCTTTTTGGATTGGGATGATTTAAAATCCTTCAAATAAAAAAAAGATAAGTTTTATTTTATTTTTTTTAAAATGTCACTTTTTATATCGATTGTTCTAAAAATCAGTCTTAAAAGTATTTTTAAGATTGGTTATTTTAAAAACCGGTCTTAAAAGTCATGAAATTTTTTTTTCTTTGACCGGTAAAATCTGAACTTTTTAGACTTGATCTTCGAACAACCGATCTAAAAAAGTGATTTTTAAGATCGGTTGCTTAACCGGTTTAAAAAATAATAGACCGATAAAGTCATTTTTCTTTTCATCAGCGACAAATGTTGCGGCCATTAAAAATTCTGTTCTTGTTGCAGAAAGTACTTCGTTTTTGTCGCATGGTATTGGGCCCAATTTAATTAATTTTTTTTACCTTGGTCCAATTTAATTAACGATCACATTAATCAATGAATATTTTGCTTATGATTTGATAATTAATTACTTGTTATACATATGTAGATATTTGTGCAAGGATAGGGATGCCGGACTCCAATTTGTCAATTGTACCACACATTAATACGTGGACATGTATGTACATATAAAATATTGGAAACATTAAAAGGGCATGAACAAGCTTATAATTAGTAATTTGATAAACATTAAACTTTTGCACTTGAGAGGAAACTTGATAAATTAATATGAAAGAAGAAATATTAAAATAAGGTGATAAGAAAGTTGGAAAAGAAGTGAGGACTAGTGAGGACTAATTTTAGGTAGCAAATTAAATTGTCATAAAACATTTCACTGATCAAAATTGTTGGTAAAGTGATAGATCTTAAATAGGACAAGCACTAAAAAGTTTGGTTAAAATGGCATTGCATTAACTGAGAAATAAATGGTAGTATTCATGATTTAATATATACATGCACGCATCTAAGGACCCGTTTGGTTAGATTGCACTGCACACATGCGATGATAATCTTGATTGTATTACCATTGGTGACCTGTTTGGTTGGACTTATTAATGGTAATGTAGATTACAATTGTAAAATAGATTGCATATTTTATGGTAATCTCCATTCATAGGGGGACCCCTATGAAAACTCATTGCAGGCTTTTAATCATTGATGAAATCTCAATTTTGACCCTACTAATATAATAAAAAGACAATATATACCATCAATAGACAAAACATCAAAATTTGTATTCAATTTATTTGCCTTTCAAAAGCAAAAGCCCTAACGAACTGAATCAAAGAACACAACTTTGATCGCTACAAGTAACAACTTGCTCCTAAATCCTAATTCTTCAATTTTGTTATTTTCCGAAAGCGATGAAACGAAAACGAGATGTTGGAAATTAAGGGGAAGTGGTTTATTGCTGCTACTAAGACAAGCGGACGAAGACGACCATCATTGCGAAGGAGACACAGTGAGCGCGGAAACAATAGGCATCCAATGCCTCAAGACCAGAGGTGTCAATGTGTCATTTCATTTTCTATTTTCTTTTGTACGCAAAAAGCAATTGATTTAATATTCCAAACAAGTTTAAATACCATTTATATAGGAGTAAAGGATGGAATTTGATGAGGAGTAAGAAACGAAGGAGAGGGAATAGACCAAACATCATAGGTACCACCAATAACCACGGCATCATAGGTATTCGGGGGAGACAGATTATTGGGGTGAGGAAGGAGATGATCGGTGATGGATTTAAGGGGTATTTTGGACCTTTTATAATTCAATTTAAATATAAAAAAAATTCTCAACATCTTATTATTAAGCAACCAAACATGATGATGATAATCATTATTGCATTGCACCCCATTGCATTACAGTCCATTACATTACAGAGGGGTCTGCAATTGAACCAAACGAGCCCTAATGCTTGTAACCAGATCTGAATGTTCTTTTAATTCAATGTACCAATTAATGCCGCAATTTATTACTCTTTCTACCCAAAAATAAGTCTTCCATTTGGCCTATATAAAGCATTGGTTAGTAACATTTTCTTATCAGAAAAAAATATGGGGAAGCCTTCTGTTAAATTGATGTTCTTATTGGCTATTTTGATTATTGCATCAAGTAAGATTCTAGCTTTCTTTTTCAATTATATGTTTTGCTACATTGTGTTCAACGCAGATTTCTCATGCATTAGCGAAGAATCTATGTTCAAAACATCAAACTAACTGCCACGAAATATTTTGTTCCATTGAAAATATTTTTAAAATTTTAATTCATTTTTTTTACCATATTGTGAAGAGTTTTTCAGTACAAAATCTATTATCTATTAGTCCTTTCATTCATTAATATAGGACATATTTCGGAAGATGATATTAATGTTAAACATAAGACATTTTTTTTCACATTTTTCAATTTTTTTCTAATTTATCCCCATTGATGCTCCTCCCTCAATAATAATCGAGAAGGAGAAGGAATGAGGGAATTAAAGAAGATGACTAGAGTGTTTTAGAAAATACAAGTCATGTATTATCTAATTTAACCAACTTCTTTAATCTAATCTAATTAGGCAAATAAGTCCGGAGGAGTATTTATTACAATATGATGGATTATTGCATGCACTTGTTTATTGTATTGAACTGTATGCAGATGTGTGGGAGGAATGTGAAGCAAGAGGGAAAGTGATAAATTGCCATAACTGTCCATGCCCTTGCGATGCAACAGTTGGGTGTGAATGTCGTCCTCCGCCAGATGAGCCTTTTGAAATGCTAGCCAACAACCAATTTCCTCCGACTGATAATGCTAATGTGTAGAAACATATATATAATAGCTTCATTATATAAGAGAGAATCAACTATATATGTTTCTACAAGTGTGTTATATAAGTAGTAACATGTTCATTAGATAGTAAAACTTATGCAGCATTTTTCCCCATTATCATATATGTGATATCACTATTAAATTTCGTACGTGCGCTTTTGAAATGCAAACCATATTGTTTATTATCACTTGGGAATATACAATCATCAACTTTATATATCAAATCTGGTAATACCCATTTAACAAAACACGGGTCAAGTGATCACATCATTAAATTAATTCACACTTAATTATATTTATGCCCATTTAGTCAATACCCATTAAAGTAATTTCCTTCAAATTAATCATCAACTTTATATTTATGCTCATTCAATTCACTTAATACCCATTAAAGTAATTTCCTTTTTTGAAAAAACATTACAAATTATTACTTAATATAGGCAATTTTACTTTACTCCAGATAGTTTGACCTCTTCAATAATAAATGCAAACTAAAATTAGGCATTTTTCTTCCAAGTTATTTAAATTGATTGAGATATCATTCCCATTTAATTCCCATTTTTTTATTATTGGGGTTTGATGATAAGGAAATAAAATAAATTGAATTTGAAAATAGACATTAAATCATGAATTAAATTTAATTGAATTTGAAAATAAACATAAAACATGAATCATAAATCATACTCACATAATAGGCATTTGGAAGCTATAAAAGCTACCTATATTGACATACGGCAATGGCTAAAAATATCCAAGAACTTCATCTTCCATTAATGGAGGGATCTCTAATCATTTTCTACTACCTTGAAATTTCAGTATCACAATTTATTAGGTTATTAATGCAATAAATTTATATCTTTTGTAATACTCATAGCAACGCGGTTGAAAGCTGTTCCATGAGCAACCATTTTTGAGAAAATAGTTGTGTTTATATTATCGCCGTTAGTGTATTCTATTTACTTTGACACCAATAAATATCAATATCCATATTTATCACCCTCTTTTGGTTATCATAATTATTTTTTGTTCATCATAATAATAATTTATCCCATAAATCAAGGAGTTATCATAATCATAATTCAAACTAAATATGCAAGAAGCTTAATTTCCAAGAAATATAGTTGGCCCCATAATTATAGTAATTCTTATATATATTAATGTCATCGAAGTATCCCATTTTATGTTATCTGTTCTTCATTGTTAGTGATTTCAATTGTTCATCCCTAATATCATGGTAAGTCAGCCTTATGAGCTTATTAGGGATATTAACGATTGCAAGGAAACCTGGGCTATCGTTGCTCAAGTTACCAGGAAGTGGGCTATGACTAAAAAGACGTTACTTTTTGATGAAAAGTTATCAGCTGCACTCAATCTTTCCTTTTCCTCTTTTTGTTTGATCTTTTATGCCTTGCAATTTATTAATTTTTTAATTTAAATTTCTTTTTTCTGTACTCCTTCATATTTGATGCCAACACCTATTTACATTTTGATACGCTCAGAGTGATAAATCCATAGTTCCACAGGCATACATAAATAGTACAAATATACTGATATTAAGTACATGTTTACATACATGATTCATCCCCGCAGAGTTCAATAATATTTATAAGTTTGTCCAAAATATCCAAAATATTAAAAAATAAAGACTAAATATAACCCCTATCTTCTCTCTCAGGATTTGCACCTCAGATGCCCGTGTCCACTAACTTACCCTTTGAGCCGCTGGTTCCCATTGGCATATTAGTTATTTATGAAAAAGTGTGAGATTCCAAGGAATCCCAGTAGTAACAGATAATCATTCATAGAAGATGCGATAAATAAATATGCCAAATACCAGATAATATAATATTATACTAACACATAACTCAGTTCAGTTGGAAATGTGTTTAGAGCCAACCACTGTTGCAACCCCTACACATTCCATACCTTAGTCCTTGGCTGGCCATATCAGTGTACCCGTAGGCACTATCCATTAGTGTACCCGAAGGCACTGTGCATTATATATATTACAGAAGATGGCATATATAAAGCATATAAACATTAATATAGTGTATGAAGGATAGAGTTACTACCTTAAACCTTTTTCAACTCAATAAGTGTTCCTCGATATGCATTCCAATGACTCGAGTTCTCAACTCGGTCATAAAATGTCAAATGTACAAGAATTAGGTTAAAACTGATTCATGTACTACATTAGAGACATCCAAACACTACTACAGAATATAAATATTACTACCCTAAAGGACGTCCCTTTTTTAAAATGGGATGCCAAAAACACTAAGACTAAAAATTTTGCTCTAAAACATTTGATTTTCATGCTATAAGGAAGCTTTAGGAGTCCCCAGTTTGACTGGGGTCGCCTAAAGCCACAAATGTGGGTGTTTAGGCGTCCTCAGTCAAAATAGGGACGCCTAAAGGTCACCTAAGGCGTCCCCAATACCAGTGGGGACACCTAAAATTATATTTTTTTTAAAAAAAAGTTGGTTTAAGTGCATGCACTAGTTGACATGACCACTAGTTGTTAGAATTTTAGGCTTCCCCAACCAATTTGAGGACGCCTAAATTCTGTTTAGGCATCCCCATTTTGACTGGGGACACCTAAAGTGCACTTTAGGTGTCTCCAGTCAAAATTGGGGACGCCTAAACTCCTATCCTCTGCATCTAACTCACTTCTCCTTTTGCTCCTCTGTGACATAGCTCAATTTCCCTCTCTTCTTGCTCCTCCGTAACATACCTCACTTTCCTTCTCTTCTTTTTCCTCTATGACACTCTGCATCTAGCTCACTTTCCCTTTCTTCTTGCTCCTCCATGACACTCTGCATCTACTCGTAATCTCTTTGTATTATGCTGAAGCTTCCTCTACGGGTGAGTTTATGCATAACACTGTCACCTCCCATAATGGAGAGAATGATTCACGATGTTGAGGTAGAATCCTTTACCCAGTCGCATGAATATGACAGCCTGTGGAGTGATGCAGAGACACCATTGTACCCTGGGAGTAAGTACACATGGCTGACAGGAATATTACATTTGGTTAACTTAAAAGCAACTTATGGGTGGACCGATAGTGGTTTCACATTGTGTCTTGAATTGTTGTGTGATATGTTTCCAAACAATAATGTACTTCGAAATCGTATGTATGAGGCCAAGAAAATCCTATCTACGATGGGTATGGAGTATAAAAAGATACACACTTGCCCTAATGACTGTGTACTGTATTGAAAGGAGTATAAAGGTCTGAGTGAGTTCCCTAAGTGTCAAACTGCATGATAGATAGTGAAGAAAGATGGTGGTTGTGGCGATGGGAAAACTAAAAGGCAACCTTTAAGGTTTTGTGGTATCTTCCAATAATACCATGTTTTAAGCATTTGTTTGGGACTGAAAAAAGAGTGAAGAAGTAGAGATAACATTCAGATGAGAGAATATCCAACGGAAAATATCTTTGGCACCCGGTTAACTCTCCATAGTGGAAGAAAATAGATGAAATATTCCCTGAATTTGGCAGTGAGCTGAGAAACCTTCGACTTGGGCTTTGTACAGATGGTATCAATCCATATGGAACTCTTAATAGAACACACAATGCGTGGCCGGTACTCCTTGTAATATACAACTTGCCTCCTCGGTTTTGCATGAAATGCAAGTATTTAATGCTTTCTATGATGATTTCTGGACCAAAACAGCCAGGGAACGATATCGATGTCTACTTAGCGCCTTTGATTGAGGACTTGAAGAAGTTATGGGAGGAAGGCGTAGATGTGTTTGATGCATATAAGAATGAGTCCTTCAAGCTACGTGCAATTACCATGATGAATGACTTCTCTGCATACGGAAACTTGTCAGGGTACAGTGTGAAGGGGCATAAAGCATGTCCGATCTATGAAGCAAACACTCACTTCCACCAACTTAAGCATGGAAGAAAAATGGTCTACCTTGGTCAGAGGAGGTTCCTCATAGGTTTCACTTGTATCGTAGGTTAAGAAAGCATTTTAATGGCTTACTGGAGCATGGAATGGTTCCGAAGGCATTAACCAGAAAGGAAGTTTACAGTTGGGTCGAACGTATTAATGTCTTATTCGGTAAGAATTAGAAGATTGCGGGTAAGAAGAATATATGAAAGAAGAGATCAATTTTCTTTAATCGTCCATATTGGCATACTCTTGACATTAGACATAGTATTGATGTGATTCATGTAGAGAAAAACGTTTGTGATACCCTTGTCAGTACGCTTTTGCACATACTAGGGAAGACTAAGGATGGGATTAGTGCGAGACTAGACCTTGTTGATATGGGAATAAGAGAACGGTTACATCCATAACTAAGAGATGATGGTAAGAGGGCATACATGGAGCCAACAACGCATACACTATCAAAAGCGGAGAAAAGAAGTTTGTGTGGGTGTTTGCATGAAATTAAGGTGCCACAAGGGTATTCTTTGAATGTGAGAAGGTATGTGTCAATGGACAATTTGAAGTTAGTGGGAATGAAGTCCCATGATTATCATGTGTTGATGCAATAACTATTACCAGTAGCTCACTAGTACAAAAAAGGGTTTTAAGACCGCAACATTTAGACCGGTTATATCGGATAAGGTCTTAAAAATATGACCGGTGGTATTTTTGTAATTATGATGAAATATTAAGACCGGTTTTCTTAATAACTGGTCTTAAAAATACTTTTAAGACCGGTTATAGTAAAAACCAATCTTAAAAATAATTTTAAGACCGGTTACAAAACAACCAGTCTTAAAATATAAAAAAAAAATATGTGATATATTTTCTAGACCGGTTTTAAAAATAACCGGTCTAGAAAATATTATCTGAATTAAAGACAATTATAAAAATAAAATGGTTATTATTTTTAAGACCAGTTGTAAATAAGAACCGGTCTTAAAAATTTAAAATTTTAGACCGGTTATTAATAAATAACCGGTCTTAAAAATTTTCAATTTTTAAGACCGGTTATTTATTAATAACCGGTCTTAAATATTACTTTTAAGACCGGTTATAATTGACAACCGGTCTTAAAACTGACCTGGATCTCAAAACCTGCCTAAATTTAGCTCTGAAATTTCATTTCAAGACTCAAGCACTTCAGCGAAACCCCTGCGTCTGATCGCGGCAGCTCCTCCTTTCCCCTTCTCTTCTCCGTCCTTAACTTCGCCGTCGTCAACGGAGATTTACTGTTGAATTCATTGTCGGAAGGCTATCGTTGTTTGTTCCCTCCGATTGGTTTCATTTTCAACCTCATTTTTATTGTCAGGTTTGTGTTTTCATTTCGTTTTTGGGTTTTTCATTGAAATTGTGAGATTACTTATCCTCCATTTTCTTTATTCGATTCCTGCAGCAAGTGGCCAAGGACTGTTCAAATTCAGAGGAATAAGAGGATCCTCAAGCAAAGGTTTAAGGTACGGTTGAATTATTCTGAAATTGTGGACGTGGGTTTATTTTGGTGGTTTTCCATTTGCATTACAGACTATAGTTTAAGCTTGTTACTTCTAGTGGACCTGGGTTAATTATTCCATTTGAAAGTAATGATTTTGAGAGTCGTAGTGAGGATTTTAATCCTAGTACACGTTGAAGACTATAGTTTAAGCTTGTTGCATCTAGTGGTGTAGCTTCTGTTATATTGTTTTGTTTAGTTTAAGCTTGTTGCTTCTGTTATATTGATTTTGTAGCTTTTGGTTTCCTTCTTTTGATTCGGCCCTGCGATTTGAATTTAAAATCTTTACCAATATGAAAACTTGCTTTAGGGAATTGCTTTTGCAATTGCAATTAATCATTCCTCCTTCAACTTGTACATTGCAATTATTTGTTCATGTTTGCATAACTTGGAAATTGCCTTTGTAGATAGTGTCGTGTTATAACAATAAGCACAGTGTAGCAAAATTGCCTTAAATAGTGTTCTTAAAGTGTTTTTAGACAATGAGTTGTCCTAGTGAGGGTACTCCTGATCCAACTAATCCAAATCAAAGCGAGCCTAGTAATGCTCCGAGTCAGGACCACAATGAGCCATGTAACTGGCCTAGACGAAGGGGTAGGAGAGCCACCCGATTGAGAGACATTCCTCTCAATCGGAATACCGGGGGAAAGATTCCGATTGAGTTTGATAGATATTGGAAACCAATCGGGCCTAATGCCCAACGGTATAGGAGTTTTGTCGGCCTCCTAGCACGCAACAAGCCTAGCATCATGATAGAGCAGTAGAGAAATGTTGATAGAGGTGTGAAGCGACATATTTGGGAAACTATCCCGCTCACTTACGATAATCCTGAGAGTGAAGTCTTGTATGACAAGACAATGACGTATTGTGATGAACGCTGAAGGAAGTTTAAGACAAATCTAGCCAACAATTACGTGCATATCGAGGTGGAAGAAGGTTAGCCTCTTCCTAATCTGTGTGAGCAGTATTCTTTTATTGACGAACAGACTTGGCAAGAATTTAGACGGATTCGAACTACTCCAGAAGCATTGGTGAGTTGTTGACATATTTTACAATTGATTTGCTTCTGAATTATGAATTGTCTTTATTGATTTACAATGACTTAATTTTGATTTCTTATTCGCAGGAAAAAAGGAAAAAGGCCCAAGAGAGTGATAGAAAGAATGATTGCCCCCATACAATGTCTCATGAGGGGTATGCGAAGGCCGAAAAAGACTTGTTGGCAGCTAAACGGAAAAGATTGGAAGAAGCAGCTTAATCCGATCCTTCTGTTCTTCTTTCTCCACCATCTCCGATACGTCGAGAAGAAAAGTGGTTGTTCGCTCGCCAAAAGAGGAGCGGGTCTTATACAAGTGAACAATCTTGTGTAGTCAGTGAGAAAATTGTAAGTATTATTGTTGACTTGTTGTTATTAATTATTTAGTAAACAAATTTCATTACTAACATTTGTCATCTATCTTATAGGAGGAGCTTTAAAAAAAACAATCTGAGGGATCGTTTAGGTCGGATGGGAGGAATGACATCTTGACCGTAGCTACAGGAAAACCTGAGCATCCCGGCCGTGTCAAGGGGATTGGAGGAGGGGTAGGCATAAGGGATTATTTTGGAGCACCCTCACGCCGTTCCTCAAGTGGTATGGTGACTAGGGAGGAGATGGAGTGTATATTGGCCACTGTGAGGGCAGAAGCTAGGGCCGAGGCAGAAGCATCATTTGATGCATGATTTGAAGAAAGGTTCAGCAAGATGAAGGAGGAATGGATGATCATGACGAGCACAAGAGAAGCAAATACCAGTGCTCCCTAGGCTCATTCCCTAAACCCTAAACAGAGCACTAAAGGGAGTTGCATTGGTCAATCATCAGAGGGTCCTGGCGGCCAAATTGGTGAGCCTTGTGACTTGTTTGTGGAGGATCCTCTGAGACGATTGGTTGCACGGGGCAGTGTACACAACTTGGGATCAACTGTCTACCACCAAAAAATAAAGGATGATCAAGTCAGAGTGGCAGTTGAAGAGGCAATCGTTGTAGATGCACCTCTCCCTATCCCTGTTGATGACTTCAAGGTTGTGGGCGATGTCATCAACTCTTTCATCTTGTGGCCAAAGAACCTTATTTCTGATCGAGCTAAGGAATCGCCGCCTCCGCCTCCACCTCCACCTCCCTCCACTCAAGATGTTTCACGGCCTCCATTGAATGTCATGCAGCAAGTGATTCTGATGGCATATGATACATCTTTTTGACCAAGAGATTGACCTACTAAGTCAGTTGTTGGCAAGTCAGGAGCGCACTGCTATCTTGAGAGGGATAATTTAATGTCCCTGGTAGCTCTTTTACAACAGCTTACGATTTCGATTGTCCAGCTCTTTTTGATATAAGTATCTTCTCAAATTGGAAGTTAATATTTTACAAATTATGCCGTTAAACTTTGATTTAATGTCCATGCTTGAATTATTGTAGGTTGATGCATTGCAGGTTGGTTGACTCTGGAAAAACCGATAAATTTGGACTCCTATGCCCTCATCAACTCTACGACAAAGGGACCACTTCTTCTATCAGACACACATACTTATCGCACAGGCTTAGTGAAACCACAATTGAGTGTTTCTTGGCTCCATATTTGCATAGGTAAGACAAATTTATATTTCATACTATACATAATATTTTATATTTGCTTAAAAGTTTTCCCTTTTTTCAGTGATCATTGGCAGTTGGCTATTTTGTGCAAGAGGAGTTATTCTGTCATTCTCTTATGCTCCCTCCACCATAGCAAGCCAACTAGTGAATTGAAGAAAAGCTTGAACTCGTAAGTTTTCTTGCATTATTAATTACCTGTCGTGTGCAAAATTTATGGAATTTGTGTAAAATAAGTAACCTTTGTGATTTTGATGATATAGGGCTATGCAGACATTCCAACACACTTGTGGTAGGCCTATGCGTGAGGTAAGAGACCCTACATGGATCTTGCCAAAGGTTAGTTACATATTGGATTGTTTTAAGAATGTATTCAATAATAAGTTATACTTTAATTTTATACTTATTTTAACGATATCATATTATTTTTCAGACCTGTAGGCAACCACCGGGGTCTAACTTATGTGGGATATATATTCTGAGGCACATGTATAATATTATTACCCTAGGCATGACAGAACTTACTGAAGAGGTAAATGTATATATATTTCAAAAATTTTGTACTATTATTTTTTTAAGTGAATTTAATGTTTTTCTGGCTTTGGTGTTTCAGATGTTTGAACTTGCTGACCCTTTTCCAGAAGAAGATATTGAGCACATTCGCAAATGTTGTGTTGAATTCATTTATGAACTTTTACAACAGTGAGTTCTTGTAAAACTGAGGAATTGTTTTCTGTATATTGATGAATTGACATGGTGGTTAATTGGGTGCAAATATTGTTGGTTGCATGATTTGACATGTTTGTTGGTTTTAAGATGATTTTTGTATATTTTGATGAATTCACTAGCTTGTTGGTTGCATGATATATATGACATGGTTGAGTTCATTTATGCCTACTGAACATTGTAAGTGGAAGGATAAAGCAAAAGGAAATGATAAGTGGAAAGTTAAAGCAAAAGGACATTGTAAGTGGAAGCAAACTGAACACCATATGGCACTTAACAAGTATGGCATTGCAGGTAGCAATTCAATGATGCGTTCTGGTAAAAACCTAATCACACATTTAAAAAAAACAAAATATAACACTTTTAAGACCGGTTATAAAAATACCCGGTCTTAAAAGTAATTTTAAGACCGGTTGTTGAAAAGAACCGGTCTTAAAATTAAAATTTTTAAGACCGGTTAGTTTTAGAACCGGTCTTAAAATTACTTTTAAGATCGGTTATTTTTAACAACCGGTCTTAAAAATTTCTCTAAAACCCCTTCCCCCAGAGGTTTTTTAAGACCGGTGCTCATGACAACCGGTCTTAAAATTGTTACTTTTAGACCGGTTATTAATATAATCGGTCTTAAAAGTTAGACTTTTAAGACCGTTTCAAAACCGGTCTTAAAAATGATATACTTTTAAGACTGGCTGTATCATGATCGGATCCAAAACCGGTCTAAAAAGTCGATTTTAACTAGTCTAAAAACCCTTTTTTGTACTAGTGGCTTTTAGAGGCATTATGAAAGATGAAGTTTGAACTACTTTTAACAAGATTGTGTGTTTTCTTTAATGCTATCTGTAATAAAGTCATTGATACTGAAAAGTTGGATGAACTAGAAAAAAAGGATTATATTATCTTGTCCTAACTAGTGATGCATTTTCTTCCTTCATTTTTTGATATAATGGTGCATTTGATAGTTCATTTGGTAAGAGAGGTAAGGCTCTGTAGTCCCGTTTACTTGAGGTGGATGTACCCTTTCAAGCAATACATGAAGATCTTAAAAGGGTATTCTAAAAATCCTTATCGACCAGAAGCCTCAATAGTTGAAAGATATGTAGTTGAAAAGGCTATGGACTTTTGCAGCGATTATCTATTAGGGAAGAAGGAACAATCTTGGCATGAAGAGGGAAGAAGCAAGGGAACACGAGGACTGAAAGTGAATACTATGCCTCATAAAGAGGTATTGCAAGCACTCTTGTATATCCTGAATAACATGGCAGAAGTTCAACTGTACATAGATGAACACAGAAAGAGATTGAAGAACATGAATCCAAGGAAGAATGACATGCAGATTGCTATTGAGCAAAACAAGACATTCATAGAGTGGTTTTAGGAAAAGGTTTTGTATAAGACTGGTGTATCTGAGACAATAGAGTGGCTAGCTTAGGGGCCTTCGTTTCAGATCATTACTTGGACCGGTTATAATATAAATAGGTATTCTTTCTACACAAAAGACCAAGATGAATGAAGTATCATGCAAAATAGTGTGGTGATGGTAGAAGCTGAAGCCATCTACTTTTCCAGTGCGAAAGGCAAAAACCCCATATTAGCACCATGGCCTATTATGGAGTGATAGAAGCAATATAGGAAATTACTTACAACAAGTTCAAAGTTGCTTTATTCAAATATAATTGGGTTAGCAATAATACTGTGGGAATAGATCAACAATTTGAATTTGTCTCAGTTGATCTTGAAAGAGTAGGTTATAGGGATGAGCCCTTCATTCTTGCAAGTCAGGTGAAACAAGTGTTTTATGTCACAGATCCTATAAATAAAAAAAATTTCCTTTATACTTCAAAGTAAAAAGCAGATGCATGGTGATCCGACCTTCAACCTTGACGACACACCACCTTTCACAATTAATCCACCTAGAACAAGTGAAGTAGAATTGGTAGATGATGAAGAATATGCAGTAAGAAATGATCATGGTGAAGGAATATGGGAAACAATATAGAGTAAGAGCTTAACTTAAAAAATATAACTGTGTAATTTTTATTTTACTCCTGCTAAGAGTAGGTTATTTTTATTGCAATTTATGTACCTATCTGATAATGGTTTTGTGCTTACAGGAATATGGACAATTCTACCGACTCACAAAGTGATAAGGACAATGAAATGGATAGACTTGAACCCATTGTGAGAAGAAGGGTTAGAGGTAGCACAAAAATGGGAGCATAGGTTGCACGTCATCAACATCAATAGGAGAGACTGCATATTGACTTTGATGACAATATGAAACCAATTGGTCCGAAGGAAGACCATTTTATTAGCTATTTAGGTTATTTAGGTCGAAGAAAAGTTCTTATTATCTATGATAATTGGAAGTTGATTACACCAAAAATGAAAGACTTGATTTGACAACAACTTTTGATATTTAAGTTTCGATACATATGCATTTATAGCTTTATTCCTATTGCTTCAAATATAATTATCTTATGTTTTTACCTTGTAGCAAACCTTCGATGTCCCTGACACCAGGTGATGTACAAGGAGTGCATGAGGAGGTTCGTCTACGATGAAAAGATTTCAAGAACAAGCTTACACGAAAGTACATTCAAGGGGGGACTTGAGGGGTGAGGATCCATGTCAGAAGTATTCATATTTGTCTCTAGAGGACTGGAGGTTGTTTATGGCATCACGAGAAGAACCTTAATTTTTGGTAAAATTTCTTTTATCATAGTGTTTTATTTGAATGTAGTTCACATTATTGATTCAGTGTTCATTGTTTTCCTTTCATAAAAATTAAGTGCAACAAATACAGAGAGGCAAGCAGCTAATAAGTATCAGCATTGCATGTCTCGTGGTGGTTATCGGAAGCTTGAGCAAAGGATGATGGTAGAAGAGTTGGAGAAAATGAAGGAAGCAGCCACATCAGATCCTACTGTTGTGGTCCAGGCCCTGCCACCTCCTCCACATCATAAAAAATGGAAAAGTAGGGAGGATTAAGGGTGGGAAGTACATAAATCCAACTGTTGCTTAGGTTTCCGTGAGGATTGTAAGTACTTAGAGCATAAGTACAAGTTTTTTCCATATTAGGAGTGCTTAATTTTCATTTATGATAACTTTTATGCTGCAAGATGAATTGGAAGATCATAGTAGCCAAGGTTCGTTCACTCCAAGTAGACGGATGGACATCTTGTCAACGGTGATTGAGAAGGCAGATTACCCTGGTCATGTTCGAGGGGAGGCAGGGGGAGTTCGTGTTGTGAAGTATTTTGGCCAAGCCTCACATTCTTATTCATCACAAGCTTAACCCAATAGGGAGCTTGTGGCCAAGATTTGCCAAGAAGTCGAACAAGAGCTTCAGTTCAACCTTCGCGACAAGCTTTGACAAGTACTGTGCCATAGCTACGTCTTGAGCTGTTGCTTGAGCTACGAGCTGAAATGACAAAGATATTTGAATCGTAGATGGCAACTTCCAAGCGTATAACCCAAGAATCCCCAGCCTTCCATAGCACTAAAGGAAGTTACAACTCGTTAGAGGAACCACTTGGCGACCCTTCTCACTTCAACATCAGGAGAACCTTCCATCCTCTATTTGGATGCCCCACTACTGCATGTAGTTGCAGATGCTCTTGTTTACACACAAGCTACCACCCACTATCATTAGCAAATTCCATAGCATTTACGTAGGGTGACTGTGACGTGTGTTTGAGAGGGGGAAGAAGGTACAACCATCCATATTCTTGATGACAAGGTTGTCATGATAGGTCAGGCGAGAGGATCTTTCATCCTTTGGCCTATAAATCTTATTGGTTCAGCGGCAACACCTCCAATGGTAGGAACTACCTTACTTTTATTTGAGATATGTTGGCATCCTACTAACAATATGTTTTTTTATGTTCTAAAAGAACGAGCAGGAAGCAGGAAAATAGTCCTTCTTAGCATGACTGTAGCATATCTATAAAGGCATTCGTCAGATTGATTTGCATATTCCTCTAGGGATTGTGGGCCAAAAATTAGAGTATCCCTTCACAATTAATAAAGAAGACCTTAAACGGTTCATTAAGTTGGAGGAGATAGATGTAGGATGGGTCAAATTTGTAATCCTGTAAGTTTTTTATTTTCTATTTTCCTAAATTTAGTGAAGTGGTTTTTTGGTCTCATAAATTCACTAGCTGATACATTCATCATTTTAATTCTATTATAGCTCCTTTTGTCGTATATGCATTGACATGCAAAGAGATGATTTATATGGATTCTTGTGTTTTGCAAATACTATAAGGGATAAGAATACATTGGCACAAGGACTCACTATACGGGCTTCACAATGGGAGAGAACAACTATCGTTGTTATCTAGCACCAATTGTTCAAGGGTACACATTTTAATTTTGTCTATTTAAGATTTTTAATAAATAATTGCCTTGCCATCTAACTTCATTTTAATTTGTATATGTCGTTATAGTTACCATTGGAGTTTGTGTGTTCTCTGTCCTCGACTCAACATAGTTTACTGATTTGATTCCTTGCGTAAAAGGCCAGACGCAAAAACAAAAAACGTCTTCAACTCGTAAGCTATTTTGTTTGTATTTCATTTATTCTTTATTCTTGACTTAAATGAATTGTTTTAATTTCTATTGATTTTCATTTTAATGATAAGGCAACTCAAACATATCAAGTGCTTGGTGGGCTACATATCATTGATTCTTTTAGATATGTCTTTATTGATTTTAACTATTTGCTTTTGATTTATAGTACCCTCAACAACCTGGCGGCCGGGAATGTGAATACTATGTCTTACTTTATATATATAACATCATTCAGAGTAGCATTACGAAAAAATTTTAAACAAGTAATTGCTTCTTTATTCTCAAAGGATAATATTTTTGGTGTTGTAATTCAATTGCAAATTAATTCATTCACTTGATTCATGATTTCATCTAAGCTTATTTTCTAATTTGCAGATTTTTGACAATGAAGATGCCTACTTATATAAAGCCAATAATTTGATCAGAGACTTTTTTGCTGAACATCTTCTTCAACGTATACCAGAGTAAAGTTTGTCTATATATTAGTTAATTAATTAGTAGTTTGTGTACGTAGATGACACACTTTGTGGTGGTTCTATATATTATACATATAATTAGAGTTGTTGTTGTACATAGTATTAGATTGTTGAATAACATTTTTCTTCTATCCCCCTGTTCTCAGATGTTAAAAGGCCAAAAAAAGGGATGTTAAAAGCGTTTTTTGTAGTAGTGAAAGTGTTTTTGGTGGTTATATGAGTATATATTTAAAATTTACCAAAATGCCCCTGGGACCCCGCTCGACCCCGCAGTATCCGGTCTGACCGTACTTTTCTTGAAATTTTGACATAGGCTATTCTAACATATTTTTTTCCTAAAGAATCCATTTCTGGCCTCAAAATTACCAAAATCACTGCCAAAAGACAGAAATCACTTAGCAGTCCCTAACTTAGCGTTTCAGGGGAGTTTTGGTCACTTTTCTTTTTAGGGCTTTTCTAAAAAAGCGATAAATAATAACCTCATCTAATTTTCCCTCCTGAACATAATAGAATCATCAATTTCATGAAAATTCTGCTCTTAGCCCTCTAATTGGTCCAGGCCAAAACTTAGGATTCTACGGGGAAATTTGGGGTTTTTGAGTTCTGACTCCACAGACTTGCTCCTTTCTACTCCTAATCACTTTATTAACTACTTAATTACATTCCCAACATGATTTAGGCTAGATTTGGGTGGCATGACAGTTAAGGTTCAACATTTTCCAAATTTACAATCCAAAGTAAATCAACCACAAAACCACCGATTAAACCAACCACAACAGTAGCAACATCAAGTATTTAAAATTTAGGAAGTTACCTTTGATTTCTTCTTGGTGTTCTCTCCTAGCCAAAACCCTAGCCTCCATAAAACTTAGGATTTTGCTTCTTAAACATCAAAAATCATGTAGAACAGCCACTTAGAGGAAGGATTATACTAATTGGAAACCAAAATACCAAGTAAATCAACTTACCTTGCAAATTTGGCTCCTCCTTCTCTCTAAAAGCTCAAGCTCTCTCTTCCTCTCTCCTCTCTTCTATAGCTAACATGAATTGAGAAAGATGAAGGGGAAAAAGCTTTTTAAAATACCCCATTTTCCCTTATTTATTTAATTATAAAAAATCCCAAATTTTGACTTTTGTGACATTTGCTTTTACTACATGTAAATTGTGTCATAGAGCCCAATTGATATGCAACTAATATTTCCATTCTTTGGTCCATCTAAAATGACGCCTAAGGGTCCTTCAATCAGCCCAAATGGCTTTCCCCATGTATCTCATAATTTCAAATTTGCCATCACATTATTTTCTTCATTTTTGGATTATTTGGCAATTCTGACAGATTTTTTGTTTAAATTTGGAAAAATCATAACTTAATTTATAGACCTCGTATTGGAGTGATTCTAAAGGCTATGAAACTATTATTGAGTCTAGTTTCAAGGAAAAATATATCTTTTAGCCAAGAATTTAAGTTTTTGGACTTTGTTCTAAAAAATAAATAGTTTTTTCTATGATAATTTCAATAATTCATAACTCTTTGCATACAGCTCTAAAAATTACCCATTGCCTATCAAATTAAATTTTATGATATCTACTTTCACCCTATAAAAGTTCACAATTTTTGAACATCATTTAATCTTCCAAACTCACATGACAAACTCATTGCCTCACAGGAAATCTCACTGGCAGCATAATCACATTCTCTAAAATTCACCCTTCCATTTTATTAATTGCCACCAATACTTACAAGGCATATTGGGGAGTAAAATTTGGGGTGTTACACTTGACTTTCTTAAAATTTATTTTTAACTATAGAAAGGAGAGCTTGGAACTTTCCCAAAACAACTAGAGCATTGTATTAGAAGAGAAATTATTGTTAGGGTTAGAGTCAAGCGAAGCAACATCAAATGCCCATTCAATAGTTTTGGTGTTTTGCAATTATCTAAGAAGGGAGATATTTTGCAACGGCTTACATACTTAGAATTAACAGTAAGAAAATGATTTAATTGATCGTAGCACATATTGTGGTTGAGTACTTAATTACATATTCATATGTTTGTCATTCCTTTTATTTCTTAGGCCATTTTTTTCCCTGGCCTCCAAAGTAGAAACACATGCCTCAAGCACCTTGACAACATTGATGTAAGCAAAAAAGGTTTAAAACGATGATGACCTTCTAATGGTTCAATCGTCAGGATCTTCAGCCATTCCTTAAAGAGAAAGAAGAGAGATGACACTCCATTAGCTAATAATAGGGATGTGGGATCATCAAGAACATCAAAATAGAAAAAAAAAAAGAGTTTCCATGTGTTCTTTTGATTTTTCAAATGTGTCATTTTAGTGCTTTAGGTTTTTGAATCTACTATAGCATGATATTTTCTTTTTGGACCTACCTATTTAAGTTTGATTTTATAATTTTTTGCCTATACATTGAGCTAATCATCGTACAAACGAATAATCAACACAAGATTTATTTAATTAATCAATATGTATGCTAAAATAGTTGAAGAACCCTTAATTAGTTTCTGACAATGTGTCAAAAAAATGTATCATTTTCACTTTGAATTATGATAACTCCTTGATTTAAGGAGATAACAAAATTTTTACCTGTTACTTTCTTGGGTGAGATCAACAATCTAATTTTAAATCACTTAAAAATATTGACAACTCTGAATTATAATAACTCTTTGAGCCTTGATTTTTGGGGATTAACATTTTTATTCTTTTAAAATCACTCTTATATATATTTAATTAGAGTCTTTATTATGTTAATTAAAGGAACGTCATAATGCCAATGAAATCTACTTATAAAATAATACATCACTTCTCCATCTAATAAGAAGTGACACACCCTCACTTAGTTTGTGACAATGCGTCAAACAATTTATAATTTTGAATTTGAATTGTAATTTAGCTTTGGCAATTACATTGAGAGAGAAAAAAACATCATATTGACAATCTGAAAAGTAAACTATAAATGTATCTTAAAATTCCCTTTCAATTCAGTTGAAAAATATATCTTTTCAATAAATAGTGAAAATGTTAGAACCGGCTAACACCCAAGAGGGGGTTGAATTGGGCGAAAAATAAAAACTTAAGAACTTTGGAAAACTTTATATCTTAATGAAAACAGTAAGTATGAAACTAATGAATCATAAATCAACAGTTAGATAAAATAATATATGCTGGAAATATAAGAGCTTCGAGAAGAGAATATGCAAACTGTGATTTATCCTGATTCGGTCCAATCTGTGATGGCCTACGTCCAGTCCCCAGGCTCCTCTTGTGATTTTTAAATCCACTATCTTTTTGTTTAATCTGGGCACAAGAAAAACCTTTACAAACCCACAAGTTTAGCCGGGTACTTGTGAAACCTTTTACAAATCTCTCACTGAAATACTCCCCCTTACGGCAAGTCTTACGAGCAGAGCAATCCCGAAGACCTTTCCCACCTGCTTACCCATACAAGTTTTATGAGCAGCAACATTCTCTCCTTCTTACACCCCTGTAAGTCTTATGAGCAGCAACGTTCTCTACTGTTTGCACCTTGTAAGTCTTA
Organism: Inga oerstediana; assembly: GCA_963210345.1. Taxonomy (NCBI): domain Eukaryota; kingdom Viridiplantae; phylum Streptophyta; class Magnoliopsida; order Fabales; family Fabaceae; genus Inga; species Inga oerstediana. The sequence goes on from OY723403.1 coordinate 69,013,971, forward strand.
CAAGCAGAATGTCTTACAGGCAATTCTCTCTACAGCTTCCCCTATAAGGAAATCAACCCTCTCAAGGTCCCTTTACCTTGAGATCAATTCAGAAATACAGTTGAAAGTGTTTACAGACTCTATCACGAGTAGATATAATGCTCACTGAAGTACAATACAAATAATCACTCTCTCAATGATAAGTAATATAGAATCTCCAGAACAGAGAGTGTTTGGGTCGAAGTGTAAGACTCATGATATTCGCATGTTGGTGTCGTTGCTCTGTTCTCTGTTACTCATTGACTTTAAATGCTCTCTTAGTTATGGTGGATGAAGATGATAACTGTAATACCTCGAATTTTGAAACTTGAAGCTAGAGAATAAGCCTGAGATAAGTGGACTGCTAAGCCCCTGTTTAGCAAGATCCTAAATTGTGATTAAGAGATAATGACTCCAAAAGTGGATGTGGTTAGTGATAAATAACCCTTTTGGAGAATTCGATGTGATTTGAGTTCCGGAATGTGATTCGTATGTGCTGTGAGCAGCGTCGAAACCCTGTATTTAAGTTCAATTATGGATTAACCTCTAAATTGACTTAAAATAGAGGGAGGGCGCATAATGTGGTGATATGGAAAGATATGAAGTGTTTGGTGGTGATCCAAGAGAGATTACCATAATCAGGGGCAAAACGGTAAGTTACCGACCAATTGATCTGTTACCGAAGAGGAAACTCATTGGTAACTTCAAGATCAATGGTTAGGATTGATTTGTGCAAGAGATCAATGGGTGGAATCACATGTGTGTGAGCTTATGTGAGCTCATGTGAGGTTTGTCAAGATGGTGACACTTGGCACCTTGTGGACTCTTAGATTTTGGTCAAATGTTCAAAGTGCTTTTCTCTTCCCTCTCCTTTATTTTGGTCGGCCAACACATGAAGCAAATGGAAAAAAAAGCTGATCCTCTTCTTCATCCTCTACTCTCTCTCTATTTCTCCATTTTCACTAACTCAAGGGAAGAAAGAGAAATCAAAAGGTGAGATTTTGGTTGGTTTCTTGTTCTCTAATGCTCTAATCACCTTCTATAAAGTTGTTCATAGTGATGAGAGCTTCATCTCTATGGTTTTAGATTCTTGATTGAAGGTGTTTGATGGCTTGAGGAAATTTGGAAAGATGAAGAATCAAGAAATTGGTTTGGGAAAGAGGAAGAGGTGAGTATTTGAAGCCTTTTGATCTAAGTTTTGTGAATTATGGTTGAGTATTGTGAATTGTGAATTTTGCCCTGATTTTATGGTATTTTCATGTGGAATGTGAATGGTGGAATTGGATGTTATTTTGTGTTGAAAATAGTGTTATGTTGTGGTATTTAATCATTGGAATTGGTTTGCATTGGATTGGACACAATGGTTGAAAAACTGAAAATTCTGTCCAGTGAGAATTCTGTCTGGGTAGTCTGTTTGTGTTGCCGTTTTGAATGGGCAAATGATGTTGGAAAATTATGAAACTTTCCAGTATTAAAGTTCACATCTCAAGCTTCAAAATGGACATAAATTTTGTGTCATTTCTCTTGGTGAGCTGGGAGTTTGAACTGACCAAAGTTTGGCATCCAAACTGGACCCTGTTTTGGCAAGTCTGTTCTGGACAGTCAGATGACGTGGACATTTTGACTGGGCAAATGATGTTCGAAAATTATGAAAATTTCCAGTCTTAAAGTTCACATCTCAAGCTTCAAAATAGAGATACAGTTTGTGTCATTTTACTTTTTGAGCTGGGAGTTTGAACTGACCAAAGTTTGGTATCCAAACTGGACTCTGTTTTGGCACAACGTTAGATTTTTGGTAAATCTGGACTTTTTTGGTGATTTCTAGTAATGGCCAATATTTTTACTATAAAGAGGACTTAAGTAGCTTTCATTTGGCTTTGGAATCACCTTATTTCGATTTTTTCTGAATTAGTTATGAGTTTTGGAAGTTCAGCCAAGAAACTGGATTTTCTGGGCCGCAGCCAACCCCCATTTTCAGCATTTTGAGATTTTGAAAGGGTTCAGTATTCGTTTGGTTCGCGAGTAAGCGGAGCTGGAGCATACGTGGAAAGAAAAGAGTAGGGAACTTACCTCTCCTGCATGTATTGATATTTGTGTTTGTGTATTGATGCATGTTATTGCTTTGCTTGATTATGTGAAACATATATGAATGATTGAAGCTCTGTTTCTATTTATGCTATGGCCATGAGTATGTTGTTGAAACATTGAGCATGCGAATATATCATTATGTGAACATGAGTTATTGTGAAGAAAGCATGTCATGCATTAAACACTTATCTTGCATGCATATTGGTATCTGTTTCCTACTGGGATTCTCTAGAATCTCACCCTCCCCTACCAACATTTTAGACAGGTCAAGTGGCTCAAGGAAGGAGCAAGTGACTAGGGGCGGCGAGAATCCCTTATGGGTATTTGTATTTGGTAGTTGGTTATCGTTATATGCTGGGATAATTATATATGTTCGGATGATAGTTGGGATGAATATTTGGATATTGTATTTGTATATTGGATGAGTATTAAGTATGCATGTATGGAGTTGAGATTTGTGTAATCCCCGTTTGAGGAATTGTAAAAGGGCGAATGTGCCCTATGAATTCTATGTAAAGGTATGAACCCGGGAGTTGTCGGGAAGTTATTGTTGTACACTCTGATATTTTTATAAATGTGATATTCTGCGTAATGTAATTGTATTCGAAATTGAATATGAGACCAAGTAAATTATATTTTGAAAGTTATCTGTGAAAACCCTGTCGTGAAGATGGGATTTTAAATAAGTTTTGTTTCCTATTGGTCTCTATTTCATTTTAATTAAGTATTTCGGATATAATTACGGAAGGGGGTTACAATAACCATTGTGAGCATTTATCTGTTGAAGTCCCCATTACTTCATCTTGACCATTGGGCGAATTTGAAAAACTAGCTCCTATGAGATTTCCGTTGCAGAGCAAACCATCCCGTTGAGGAGCAGGATGTTTCATTATGAGCTGTACGTCATGTTGTGGAGCAGGATGAATATGTTTGAGTCTCTAGACAATCTTTCATGGTAGGTCAATCTTTTGTCATGGTAGGTAGTTGATATTCGGTGTGTAATGATATCGCCCGCCACAATTGACTCTTTCATTTGAATATGTAATCTCAAAGCTAAATTTCCTATTTCACACTTGAAATATATGTTAGTTAAAGTTTAGATATGATAACAAGTGAAAACACGATGATTCAATAACATTTAAAACATGTTGGAGTTGACTGCTATGAAACTCTGTTTCATGGTGGCTTCTGTCAAAGTCTCATATTTTCTCAGTGTAATTTTCATCCATTACTCGAGTGCACACATCCTCACTCGAATGCATTTCAAATTTTCACACTCTGGCTTACTCTCGGGAAAACACTTGCTATACTTCACTTGCAAGACTCGAGTGCAATCCTTCTCCTCACTCGAGTATTACCATTCATGCTCGAGTGCTCTTCACATTTCTCTGGTCATATTTCTTCTCAAGTTAACACTTTCAAGTCAACACTTGTATAACTTGAGTGCAAACCTTCACTTTACTCAAGTGCATTGTCATTCACTTGAGTATAGCTGAAATACTTCCGCTTCACAGCCACTTCTAGACAACACTCGCATCAAAATGTCGAGCATGCGTTTTTGGACTTGTGAGTGATACGGGGCCACGTCAGACTCGATTTATTCATTTGATTCTAAATATGGAAACTGATGTATCATAAAAAAGCTCTTGTCATATGCATTCCAATGCAAAAAGAATCAGCTTCAAACTCCTTGTATTCTGCAAATTATGATCGAAAGAGTGTCTATCGCACTAGAACGCACAAGCATCAACTTCCAGAAGACATAGCTCCTAGAATATAACTTCAAATTAGTCACATTACCTATACATGGAAAGCTATTTGAGTCTAGTTTCATATGGCACTGATTTCGTCTCCATCCGATGTGTCGTTTGTGATTTATTTTCAAAACACCAAACCTGTCTTGAAAAGTGACAGTGATTTCAGTGTCAACTTCCACGGATCATCTCTCCTTCATCTGAGCTTCTTCCAATGTGATCTTTGTGTACATATTTCGTGTTGTGAGTCTTCTTTCATATACCACTAGTTTTAGGTCAATCTGACATGTGGTTTGAGAGATATGGCCAAAATACTGCACCTTTGTCAGGCGGAACGAAAAATAGAGTTGAACAGAGTAGCCCAGACACCCGAGTGTGTTCATTCTGCACTCGAGTGCTACAGTGCTGCACTTGCTACAGTGATTCTACACTTTTAGTCTGCACCTCAAGTGCTACAGTGATTTACATGCTGCAGTACCTATGCTATAGTGTCAAACAATGCTCGGCTGCTACAGTGCCTTATGCTACAATGCCAAACAGTGCCATCTAATTTCCTTTTGACCATAGAAATCTCAGAGTTATTTCTAAGAACTTAAATTTTGATATTCCCATTTGATCTTACAAGTTCCTCTTTCTTCAATATCTTTCTTCTTAACTTTCCTCTTGATGATTATTCTTCATTATAAGAAAAATAACATCAACCGACTATCGGGTTTATGACTTTCTTCAATCCCTTGCTCAAAGTAATATTAACCCACCATTGGGTTTATAACTTTCTTGCTTTTTGATTTTCTTGTTGATAATCATTTTCTTTCTTCTTCCCCCTCTTGTTCATTCTCATTAATTCAATCACTTCTTTGTTCGTATTGTTAATTTTGTCTTCTCATTCTTCCTCCATAATTCAACTTAATTAATGTATAAAATATTTGACATTAAACACAGTAATTAGTCAAAGTATAAAATACATTACATAAATTTTTTGCTCTTATCATTTCACATATATGTTTGACATCATCAAAACTAATCATATCTAACATAGTGATCAAATAAAAATGATAATAAATAAATAATCACCAATGCCCCTACTTAAAGGTAACATGATCAATTTGCTTTCATTCAGCCTAATTATCGTTAGTTATATTGTATTGATGAATAGTTCTTTTTTTAGTTGAAGATGTATTGATTGTTAATTTTAAGTGTATACAATATGTTAATTAAAATGCAATTATGTGAATATTTAATGAAAATATCAAATATGAGGGTTCGTGGGGCACTATTCTTGACTTAAGAAATGAAAAATTGGATGCTTCAAATAAAACAAAAAAATCATACAAAAAAAATGTAAGGTTAAAATGAAAGCTAATCACAATCAAAATGTTAAAGTTAGCACTTTATGGAAAAAAAAAAGTAAAGAGAGGGCACCATGAATTTGCTATATAAATAAGTAGATTATCAATTATCAATATGAAGAGGGGGGCATGAACAAATATAATTACTTAATCAATCTAATAGGAAAAAATATAAATAAAGGAAAGAAGAAAATATTAGGAAATAATCATCTATAAGTTATAAAGCGGGATGATGATGTCACTATTTCTAAATCAAATCAATATCCATATTTTTCATCAATAAGAAATGAAATTTAAGAAATAATCAAATTGTTTTAAAAGATGATTACTTAGTCAATCAATTATGAAGAAATATAAAAATAAATAAATTATTTTCAATGTTTGTTTCTTTTTTTTTTTCAAGCAATGATGTTGCATGTTTCCAACTATTTTGTTATATTCATATTATAATTTGGAATTATAATAACTCCTTGATGTAGGCCACAGAAACGAACACAGATTCACATGGAAGAGTGTTACATGTTTCCAACTGTTTTGTTATATTCGCATTGACTAACATTAATTTTATTTTCAATGTTTGTTTCTTTTTATTTTCAAGCAATGATGTTCTCCTATGTCACTATATTGATAAGAGTATTCAATATTGTTCTCATCAATATTTATCGACATTTGGGACTTTCAATATAAAAATATACAGGTCATTAAAATAGTTGATTGTAAAATAATCACACGATTTATTATGATTACAAATAAATATTTCTTATTGTGCATACAATAAAAAAAATGCCTATCCATAAAGACTAAATTGTATAATAAATATTACGTACTTCATAAAACCATTCTTTAGATCATAAACTATCTTTTTCTGCTTATAAAAGCTTCAAAAGCTCAAAATGCTATCTATGAACTTTCTCGTGCAACATACGATTAGCAAAACTTGTTATATTAACAATAGATTATATTAATAATTATATTAATGTGAGAAAATTTGGGCTTAATGGTTAATTACATATTATTAATTTAATCTTTAAAAAAAACATATTCTATAATTTTACTTGTACACCGCGAAGTGCTTCACATGGGAGCATTGTTAATTAACAAAAAAGAAAAGAAAAGAAATAGAGTTATCCTATTTTGAAGATAAGGTAATAAAGTAAATTGAATTTAAAAAACAAAAACATAGATGAAGTTGTAGTTGTAGTTATTGGGATATCAATAGCCAAACAATTATTATTATGATATTACTAAATGGGATATTAAAAATTATACCAAAATTATAAATCATAAATCATAATCACATAACAGACATTTTCCAAAAGTACCTAAGAATTCCAATTTTCAATTTGGTATTGTTGTACATAATTATATATGGAGAAATCTCAGCTCCAGCTACACATCTCTTAATTTTGGGTAATGCAATGTATTTTTATATATATTTGACAGTATTATTTTCTTTTTATGATTTTCTCTTTGGGTGGAGGTTTATAAAAGTTTTTTTTTTCAGTTTTACATTAAATCATATTCATCTGGCGCAGTGCGAGGGGGTGCAAATGCTTGTTCATTCAATATAACTTGCATTGTTGATATTAATATCAATTTATTGATATTGACGCTGAAAGACTCAATTTTTACTTGAGGGAAAAAGAAAAATTTTCGGAAAGCCTCCGTAACAACTGAACATTGATATAATAAACTGTATTATTGAAATTTGATTTAAATGAAAAAAATTTAACTTGTTTTTCCTCTCCTAAAAGATGAACAAAACAAACAAATTAAATAAGGCCTTACCTAACTAAAGGGAAAATTCCAAAAAACTACATTGGAAATATAAAAATGACAAATCAGTACATTGAAAATGAGAAAAGACAAATCAGGCGGGTGTCAGAAAAAGTGAGGAATCTGTCCTTTTGAAATCTCGGCCAAATTACGAAAATGCCCTTCAGCACTTCATCCCCACTTCAGAATAACAACATGATCATCGTAATTAACAACTTCGGATTCGGTATTAACAACTTCAATTCTTCTTTGACAATTAACAAATTTCAGGACCAAGAACAACACCTATCTCTTAATTAACAACTCCGGATTCGATATTAACAACTCCAATTTCTTCTTTCACACTTTATAAGTTTTATGGCCAATAACAACACCTATCTCACCATTAACAACTCCGGATTCGATATTAACAACTCCAATTTCTCCTTTCACATTTAACAAGTTTTAGGGCCAATAACAACACTCATATCTTAATTAACAACTTGGGATTCGAAATTAACAACTCCAATTTCTTCTTTCATAATTAACAAATTTCATGCCAATAACAACACCTACCTCACCATTAACAACTCCGGATTCGCCATTAACAACTCCTATGTTATTATAGCGACTGAGGGCTGAAGGGCATTTTCTTAATTTGGCCGAAATTTCAAAAGGATAGATTCCTCACTTTTTTTGACACCCTCCAGATTCATCTTTTCTCATTTTCGATGTACTGATTTGTCATTTTTATATTTCCAATGTAGTTTTTTGGAATTTTCCCTTAACTAAAATTGATGCATAGTATGAGAATACTATTTACGAGCTTATTACCGACTACCCTAGCTTTAAATGCAATTCTTAATTAATGACTTAATAAAGTGTCTGATATTATAGATGGGACTACGGGAGGAAGTATAAAATCTTAGAAACATTAAAAGGGTATTAATTAGCTTAACATGAGTAATTTGATAACAAAGAAAAATGGTCACACTAAGCACTAATTCTAGTAATAAAAGAAATTGTCATAAAAAATTTCAGTGACAATAATTATTGGCAAAATCAGAGAAACGTCATAGATGATTAAATAATGATAAGCATTTTAGAAAGTTGGTTAAAGTATACCTTTGCCACCTTAAAACTGTCTCATGAAATGAATCATTTGTAATAATTAAATAAAAATTAATATTATAATTATATAAAAATAAATTTTTCTTATCTACATTTTTATTTAAAATCATTGACAATTTTTCTGGGCCACACCAACAAAAGTCATTCAAGTAAAATACTGTGACTATCCTTCTGTTTTGCCTTAATTACATAGACCTTCGTTCTATTTTCAAAGCCTACACTTAAGTTTAAACTCGTTAACCCCCTATCAAGAATATTCCAAAAATATTCTAAAAATATATTTTTAATTATAATTTATATTAAAATAATTCAAATTACTAATTTACCCTTTACCATTTTAAGTCTAATTTATGATATTTGGCTTTAAATTAAATTTTTTTTAGTAATCTTAGTACTTGGCGTAATACCTTACATCTTTGTCCCTTTATTACGTACACGGAAGCATTTGCTTATGTAACACCCTTATCTTATTTTTATCATTTTCAGAGTAATTGTGCAAAACGATATGCAGTTCGGTGGGCAACATAGAAAAAACATAAATATAATGATAATATGTGCATGATTATAGACATTCACCATTGAGGTTCGTACATAATAGTTACAATCAATATCACTGTACAGGACTACTAGGGTATCTAAACCTGTTCCAGTGAAATGGAGACATCTTCCCTTTTTCATTCCACTACTGGATTCCTCCCATGTAGTTCTCTTCTCTGCTTTCAGTATAGCTCCTATTTTCACCTGTCTAAATTGTTGGTAGAGGAGGGTGAGATTTGGGAGAATCTCAGTAGCAAAACAGTTACCTTAATGCATGCAAAATATATGTTATGCGCATGACATGTTAGCTTTAGCTAAATGCATGCCCTATAATGAAATTTGTGCATACTCAATGTTTCATGCAACAAAACTATGGCCACTATATAAATAGAAAGATAGCTTCATTTATTCAAATATGCTCTACACAATCAAGTAAAGCAATCACATACATCACTACACAAGCAAAGATATCAAATACATGCAAGTAAGGTAAGTCTCTTACCTTTGGTTCTTGAGTCCTCCTCTTGTATCTTTTCTTTTTCAACCATTAAAGATGCTTCGTCTTTGACACCTCATGGCCCTAGATGAATAATCATATCATTAGGGTCTTGAAAATGAATGTCCAATGGGCTACATGGGCCTTTAGAACATGTCTTTTATATTTGGGCCCAAATTACTTTAATTACCATAATTTCATAGGTTCGGCCTAACTTGGCAGTTTTGTAGACCAACTTTGGAAATTCATAATTAATTCTATAAAAATCTAAATGGGTTGATTCTAGTGGCTAATTAAAGCTATTTAAGTCTTCTTTAAGGGAAAAATATCATAGAGCATCAATTTCATCGACATATTTCCCTGAAAATCGTTAAACTCATATTGTTCTAGAATTGGTTCTAGATTCATGGTCAAACTTTGAAAAATTATAACTTTTAATATACTAGTCCAAAAATTATCCATTACCTATGAAATTAAAGCTCAGGATGTATACTTTCATCTTGTAAAATTTTACAATTTTCGGACATGATTTGCCTATTTAAAAATGTCATACAACAAGACTGCTACACAAAGAAACTCACTGGTAGCAAATCTCAACTTGTACCACTTGTGTTCCCACATAATAATGTTGTGTGTGATCACTAATTGCCTTGTTTTTTCAATCCATATTGTCACACCTTTATCTTATTTTCACCTTTTTCAGAGTATTTATGGAAAATGATACGCCGTTCAATGGGCAACGCAGGAATAGCATAAATATCCTGATAATATATGCTTGATTGCAAAAAATTCCCTATAAGGGTTCATACATGATAATTACAATCAAGGTAGCCGCATAAGGCTACTAGGGTGTCTAAACCCGTCCCAATTAAATGGAGACATCACCCCGTCTTCGTTCCACCATCAGAATCTTCCCGTATAGTTCTCTTCTATGATCTCCGCGTACCCTCTGTATTCATCTAACTGGTGTCCATTTTGTTAAACATAAATAGTTCTTCGATCTACGTGCAAACAGCTCAAGCTCCAAATTTGATCCTAAAAGTCCAAATGTAAAATTTAGATACTTCCATAGTATTTATGATAGTTATATGAGTCTATATTGAAATATTACCAAAATACCCCTGGGACCCGGCCCGGCCCTACTATACCCGATCCAATCGCACTTTTCCCAAAAAATTGACCTAGGCTATTCTAACACATTTTCGCCCAAGGAATCCATTTCTGGAATCAAAATTACCAAATTCTCTTTCAAAAGACCAAAATGCCGTTGGCAGCCCCTATTTCAAGGTTTTAGGGGCTTTTTCGTAACTATGCTTTTTCAGGCTTTTCTGAAAAAGTGATAAACTACAACCCTACATAATTTTCCCTCTTGAACTTAGTGGAATCATTAGAATATCAAAAATCCAGCCTTAACCCCTTGAATTGGACCTAGCATAAACCCAGGATTTTCTGGGAAAATTTGGGGTTTTTCAACCACTTAATTAACTATTTAATTATGTTAAAACCACCATTTATACTCAATTTGGGTAGCATAACATTTAGGACACATCTTCTCCCAAATTTACAAACAGAGCAAATCCAACAGAATTTCACCAATTAAATTACTCAGAGTAGCCGGAACAATCAATATTTAAAGTTTCAGAAGTTACCTCTTCTTCATTCTGGCTTTTCCTTCTTGGCCAAAAACCCTGGCCTCCAAAACACCAATTAATTAATTAGCCAAAATTCAATAATTTTTTACTTTCGTGGCATAACTTATCTAAATGTAGTTGATGTCCTAAAGCCCAATAGCATGTAAATCATATTTCCCTTCCTTAGTCCATGATAAATGATGTCTATGGGGTCCTTCCACCAGCCCAAACGGCTTTTCCATTCATCTCATCATTTTAAAAACTGCCATCACATTTTTATTCAATTTTTGGATTTAATGGCAATCATTGCAGATTTTCTACCCTGACTTTGAAAAATCATAACTTGATTTGTAGACATCAAATTGGAGTGATTCCAAAGGCTATAGAACCCTTATTAAGTCTAGTTTGAAGGAAAAATATAGCCCTTTACCAATTGGAAGCACAAAATTCCCAGAATTTAAGGCTTTGAATGCTGTTCCAAAATATCAATAGTTTTTCTAGGCTAACTTCAAAAATTCATAACTCTTTATATATAGCTTCAAATGATTCGTATGACCTATCCAATTAAACCTTAGGATGTCTACTTTCACCTTGTTAAATTTCAAATTTTTGAACATCACTTGTTCATCCACAATCACATGACAAACTCACTGCCTCATAGGAAATCTCACTAGCAGCATAATCACAATATTCAAAATTCACCCTTCTATTTCATTAAATGCCATAAGTGTTTACAAGGCATATTGGGGAATAAAATTTGGGGTGTTACAGTTCTTCCCCTCTTAAATAAATTTCGTCCTCAAAATTTGCTACACAAACAAAGCCATAAACTCTGGATAATGCTTTCTCGTATTTAGTTCTTTGCGATTATACCAATACTTCAAATCCTGGTAGTCGCAGTACAACACTACAGTCGCACCATGACAGTACGTCTCCATATTTTCAGTGCAACACAATTGCTACTAACTCAAGATTACGTATAGGATAATAATTAATTTTTTTTCCATAAGGCTTCCATTCTCTATATGCATAAGCCAATATATGGCCATGCTGCATTAAAACACTTCCCAATCCTACCTATTAGCATCAATAAGGACAACAAAGGTCCACAGTAGATCTGGGATTATCAATATCAGTGATCACATTGATTTTCGTCTCAGCTCAGTAAAGCCCTTCTCCCTGTTACGGTCCCATAGATAATGTTGAGTTTTTAAAACTATTTTGGATAAATTCAGTGCGCATCTTTTGTATTATCCAGTAAAACCCAAAAAACTGCATATTTCAAAGACAATCTCTAGCCCTTTCTAGTTCAGTACTACTTCCACCTTGCAAGGACCTACTAAGATTCCTTGCTGTGAGACTATATGGCCCTGAAACTTAACCTCTGAAAGCCAAATCCCACATTTACTTAGATTCTAGTGTGTTCAGTACAATTCAGTCAGAAACATTCAGAGCCAACCACTGTCGCAACCCCTGCTCATTTCGTACCTCAGTAGGATTGCAGTTGGCCTTCGTAGTAACACATAATCATTCATAGAAGATGTGATAAATAAATATGCTGAATACCAGTTAAAGCAATATTATACTAACACATAACTCATTTTCAGTCAGAAATGTGTTCAGAGCCAACCACTGTTGCAACCCCTACACAATTCTGTCCCCAGTCCTCGACTGGGCACATTAGTGTATCCGTGGCACTATTCATTAGTGCACCCAGAGGCACTGCTCATAGGCATTATTCATCAGTATACCTGGAGGCACTTCCTGTAGGCATTATTCATCAGTATACCTAAAGTCACTGTGTATCATGCATATTTCAGAAGATGGCATATGCAAAGCATATAAACATTCAAATAGTGTATGAAGGATAAAGTTACTACATTGGCCTTTCCTAAATAATATTGGATCTCTTATATTCCCCTGGTCTGTGTTCTACTGAATCTCTCGCGGCTCATTACTATGATCCTTGATCATTGATCCTTGTTTGATGTTCTACTAACATATCTAATATTTACTATATTGGGTCAGGTTCTAGCTTCTTGACCCTGCCCAACATCTGTACCTCTTAACCTTGCCATCTTTGTGTTTCACTACTTGGAAACAAGGAAGAAGTAAATTCAACACAAACCAAGGGTAATCTTTCATTTCATAATGTTTTGGGTACAAAAGTATCCCAAAAACAACATATCACATATGTTTACAGTAGTCAGGGAAAACCTGTAACAACATACAGCCTCTTAATTATTATACAACATGTGTTTGCCCTTTTTCATAACCTGACATAACATGTGCAACAAATTCCCAGGGGGTCAATTAGTATTAGATCAAGTCTCAGTGAAACGTGTACTTATACCTTTCAGGTCGCGGCTTTGAGACTCAAAAGGTGAAAGAAACAAGGTTAACTTGGAGGGCCTAGGGATAGCATTATGAGTCCACCCCAACTACCTGGGATTGGGTTGGACTGGGGTGTGACACATGTGCTCTTTAATTCAACTTAAATATAAGGAATTTTAGTGACTAAAATTCGGGATATTAAAACTTATATTATCTTAGGGATTATTACTCATTTTCGGTTGTTGAGTCGTTAATCTTACCAAGTATAAGAGTTTGTTCTTATTCTGGTTCTTATGCTTAGTTATAGTGATCCCGACTACTGATTAAATTCTAATTCGTGTTTTCATTCTATTATCATACTATTCATACAAATATCTGGGTTGTGTGATTAATTTACATATAGTAAATTAATACATATTCTTCTTCAATTCTTCATCATTCTTCCTTCTGGTTCATCTTCAAGCATTCTTCTCTTTCTTGTTTATGTACCATATAGTTGGTAGGGGAGGATGAGATTTGAGAGAATCTCAGTAGCAAACATTATAGACAATGCATGTAAGATGAATGCTAGTACATGATATGATTGCCTTATATAGGCTCATGTTCATATTATGATATTCTGCATGCTCAATGTTTTATGCAACATACTTATGGCCACAGCAAAAATACAAACAGAGCTTCATTCATTCATACATGCTTCACATAATCAAGTAAAGTAATTCAAAAAGTCAATACACAACATAAATATCACACACATGTAAGTAAGTAAGTTTACTACCTGGTCGTTTCCCTTGAACAATATCCAACCATTTCTCTAAGCTCGGACATGTCTTAAGCTTTGAACAACTATTAGGTCCTATAATTAGAATTACGGACGACAAGTTATTATTTCGTCTAGTTCTTCCATAATTCAAACACTCAAGTTGGTTATCACTAGGGTCATTTAGTCAACTCTGTTAGATCTCATGTTTTGATGATAACAAAAGAATGGTTTGAAAAGAAAATGTTTAATAATCAAGGATGAATTAAGTAATGACAGGAATAAGATGTACTTGAGGAAAGCATGGAAGTAGTGAAGATTGGCCAAGAGAAAATGCTAAGGAACTTGATCAGAAGTGCATTTTCTAAGGCATTACTCGAGGCGCTACTCGAGTAATGACCCAAACTTGAAGTAACAAGGCAAAACTTCCAGTTATCTGCCACCATTACTCGAGGCGCTACTCGAGTAACCAGGTAAAACTTCAAGGTTGCTCTCGGCCTGCTAATGTTACTCGAGGAGGTACTCGAGTAACCATGTGAAAACTTCCAGTGGCCTTCAAGTTAGCAGAATGTTACTCGAGGAGCTACTCGAGTACCCATATGTACCTCTCGGCAGTTTGTACCACTGCTAATGTTACTCGAGGAGCTACTCGAGTAACCAGATCAGAAACTTCCAGTCAGCCTTCAAGTTCTCCATGATACTCGAGGAGCTACTCGAGTAACCGTGTATTTGAAAATGTGTAACTCTCGGCACTTTGTACCACTGCCAATGTTACTCGAGGAGGTACTCGAGTAACAGCCTGAGGTAAGTTAAAACTTGAGGTTGGTATCCGATTAACTTGAATTGTTTATTTCATCTTCCTCGAGTGCTTACTCGAGTATTCAAGTTTCTAATGTTTTATCTTAAGTGGATTCCTCGAGTATGTACCCCAGTATGCATAAATATTTTCAAAGGAAACTTCAAGTTCTTACCAGAGTAAATCATGCTCAGATGTCTTAGTTACTCGAGGAGCTACCCGAGTAACTTATGCAAAAATGAATGTATTACTCGAGGAGCTACTCGAGTAACAAGGTAATTGCTCTCGGCCTTGAAATCCTGCCAACAATACTCGAGGTGTTACCCGAGTAATCTATGAAATTGACAAAGCTTTACTGGAGGCACTACCCGAGTAAGTAACTGTTCACAA
The DNA here is from genome assembly GCA_963210345.1 of Inga oerstediana. NCBI lineage: Eukaryota > Viridiplantae > Streptophyta > Magnoliopsida > Fabales > Fabaceae > Inga > Inga oerstediana. The sequence continues at coordinate 69,029,010 of OY723403.1, forward strand.
AGGTTTGAAATTTTGTTTACTCCATGCACTACCCGAGTAATCTTGTTTGTATTCATTAAACTTCAAACAAACAGTGATTTCACGATATTACTCGAGGAGCTACTCGAGTAAACTTCATGTGCTACTCGAGGAGCTACTCGAGTAAGCTTACCCAAGAAACTTAGAAATCATTCAAACGTTCATTGATTTGTTTCCTATATGATTAACCTTTCATTGTATTAGTATTCTTAGTCTATTTACAGACAAACAATGAAGGAATCACTTCAAGAGATGAAAGTCAAATCAAACGTTCAAATGCCAACCACCGCCAACGGATATTTTTCAAAATCTTGAAAAGTCAACAGTGGCTGCGCACTCACCAACGGACGAAAGGAAAACGTTCCAACGGTCATCCCCATCATATCTATATATATGGGAACCTTCAAACAGAGAAATATAACCAAGCATCCACACAAACGATTCATTAAGTTCATTACTCTGTTTTCACGTTGAAATTGTATTCATATGCTTCAGTGATTATTATTTACTCTTTGTGAGAGATATTTCATTCAAACTCAATATTTGTTATTGAGATAACTTAAGGTTGTGGAACCTTGAGTTGGGATTGGATTACAACCTGTAAGGGGGAGCGAGTGTCCAGGTGTGAAGGAACTTGCTTGTACTGTGGTGCCAAGAACCCACTGAATCTTGGAAGTTAGTGAAACTCTCAGAGAAGCTCTGAGGACTGGACGTAGGTCAAAGTGGTTGTGACCGAACCAGTACAACTCCCGGTGTACACTTCGGTGATATTTCTCCTTACTCATTACTGTTTTAATTCTTTTGTTAAAGTTTTATATTTCCGAAAGAAATTTCAGTATCACCCAATTCACCCCCCCCCTCTTGGGTGAAACGCTTGATCTTACATTTGGTATCAGAGCATAGGTCTTCTTGTTAAGGTATAACAACCTAAGAAGGATCCAATGGCAAGCATGGGTGAAGGAATTCTTCCCGACGGAGCATCCATCACTAGACCTCCCGGTTTTAATGGAGAACACTTTTCTTTCTGGAAAGCTAAATTCAGAGTGTTCGTGATGGCTACTGAATATGGGCTATGGGATGTAATCGAGAGTGGAAACTATCAACCTACAAAAACTGTAGATTCTCAGAAAATTCCAAAGACGCCAGCGGAATATGATGAGAATGACAAGAAACTTATCACTCTCAATAGCAAGGCAATTCTGATGTTACAAAGCTCCTTGAGTCAAAATGAATACTTCAGAATCTACACACTCCCAACAGCAAAGGAAATGTGGGAAGCTCTGGAAATAGCTCATGAAGGAACTTCGGGAATAAAGGAGAATCGAATCAACACCTTGATCACAGAATTCGACCTACTTCGAATGAAATCAGGTGAGTCAATTTCTGAATTCGAACTTAGGTATACTCATCTTGTTAATCAACTTGCAGCACTTGGAAAAGTATATGATCAGAATATCCAAGTACGAAAGATTTTGAATATTCTTTCTAAAGAGTGGGAGGCCAAAGTCACTGCGATAGAAGAGGCAAAAGGAGAATCAATGAGATCAGTTGCTTCTCTATTTGGAAGCCTTTCTGAATATGAAAGCAAGTTAAAGTTCAAACGGGAACTAGACGACATCAGTGACAAAAGAAAGAAAGGTCTAGCTCTAAAAGCAAAAGAAGAAAATCAAGATGAAGTTGAGGAGTTTGATGATGATGAAATGGGCTTAATCATAAAACGATTCAGAAAGTTCTACAAGAAAGGTCAAGGCTACAAACACTTTCAAAAAGGAGGAACTAGCAACAAAGACCATATCATTTGTTATGAATGTGGTAAACCAGGACATATCAAATCAGAATGTCCAGAGCTCAATCAAAAGAGCAAAGAAAAGAGAAAAGGCAAATTCTTTAACAAAAAGAAGGCCTTTGTATCTGCTATATGGGGAGATAGTTCCTCAGACGAAGAAAGTGATGAGGAAGAAGTAGCCAACATATGTCTTGTTGCTCAAGAAGAGACAGAAGAAGAGGTAAATGATTCTGACCCTACCTATGATGAATTATTATCTGAATATAATGCTTTACATTCTGAATTCATCAAAGTAGTTAAAGAACTAATTGTTTTCAAAAAGAAAAACAAAGCTCTTGAAATTGAACTTAAAGAAAGTTCAGAAAAGAATTGTGAAAATTGTTCTTCTTTGAAAGAGAAAAACAATGATCTCACAAAAACTCTTGAAAAGTTTACCAAAGGAAGTGAGATGCTAAGTGTGATTTTAAAAGAACAACGATTTGTAAATGACCGATCTGGTATTGGATATGATCCAAAATCAGATAAAAGGAAAGGTAGAAAGAAAGCAGGAGGTAAGTCATATTTGAATTATTTCCAGCATTCTGTACATATATCAAATCCTTTTGCTTTTTGTAATTACTGTAATAGAAAAGGTCATTATACCTCCTCATGCATTCATAAAAAGAAAGGAAACATAGGAACCTACAAATGGGTACCTAAAGGCACATATATTCAGAAAATCACTTATACTAACCCAAAAGGACCCAAAAAGAAGTGGGTACCTAAAACTTAGTCATTTGATTGCAGGTATGTCTTAAAGCATCCAAAAATAACAAATGGTTCATAGACAGTGGATGCTCTAGACATATGACCGGAGATTTCGAAAGTTTTACCACATTACAACCCAAGGAAGGTGGAAAGGTAAAATTTGGAGGAAATCAATCCGGAAAAATAGCAGGAATTGGTGAAATCAAGAATGACAAAGGCATACAAATCAAAGATGTATATTACGTTGAAGGCTTGTGTCATAATTTGCTGAGCGTAAGTCAAAGTGCAGATAAAGACAACTGGATAATATTTGATTCAGAGGAATGTCTAATTATCAACAAGAATGACTTACAGCTTGATAAGAAAAATATCAAGGCTAAGCTCAGAGCAAAAAGGGAAGGTAACTGCTATACTCTAGATATTAGTAGAAATGAATCTGAAAATTGTTTTCTGAGTAATACCGATGAAAGTTGGTTATGGCATAAGAGATTGGCTCATGTCAATATGCATCAACTAGGTAAACTACTCAAAAAGGATTTAGTTCTTGGATTACCCAAAGTAAATTTCAAAAACGATTTGATTTGTGACGCATGTCAAAAGGGTAAACAAACTAAATCATCCTTCAAATTGAAAAATGAGATTTCAACAAATAGACCATTACAATTATTGCATATGGATTTGGTTGGTCCAGCAAGAGTAAAGAGTCTTGGTGGCAACTTGTATTCATTGGTCATTGTTGATGATTTTTCTAGATTTACATGGGTTATTTTTCTATCATCAAAAGATGAAACCTTTGAAGAATTTATTGTTTTTGCCAAGAAAGTGCAAAATGAGAAAGGTATGTCTATTGCAGGTATTAGGACTGATCATGGTGGAGAATTTGAGAATCAAGCCTTTGAAGAATATTGTGATACTAATGGCATTGATCACAACTTCTCTGCTCCAAGGACGCCTCAACAAAATGGAGTTGTGGAACGCAAGAATAGAGTACTTACTGAAATGGCTAGAACAATGTTAAATGAAAAGAACATGTCTCAAGTTTTCTGGGCTGATGCTATGAGTACAGCATGCTATATTTCAAATAGAGCCTATATCAGAACGAAACTTGGAAAGACACCATATGAGCTATACAAAGGAAGGAAGCCAAACATTGGTCATCTACACATCTTCGGTTGTAAGTGTTTCATTCATAATAATGGTAAAGATAACTTAGGAAAATTTGATTCTAAAACTGATGAAGGAATTTTCTTAGGATATTCTAACCGAAGTAAAGCATATAGAATTTTCAATAAAAGAACTTGTGTTGTTGAAGAATCAATTCATGTTGTATTTGATGAATTTGAAACCTCTGACAAAACCATTGATGAAGAACAGGAAGTTGTTTTAAATCAAGAAAATGGTCAATCTATCTCTAAGTCTCTTATTCCAGAGGTTGATGAAACTAAGGATGAAGAGCAATCCCTAGGTCAACCTAAAGCCTGGAAATACAATAGAAGTCATCCCTTAGATCAAGTCATAGGAGATGTGAATGAAGGGATCAAAACCAGAAATAGAGTTTTCAATGAAGTAAGTTTTTCTGCATTTATTTCTGAGATTGAACCTTCTAACATTGATGAAGCCCTATCAGACAATGATTGGGTCATAGCAATGCAAGAAGAATTAAATCAATTTGAAAGGAATCAAGTCTGGGATTTGGTGCCTCGACCCAAAGATCATACGATCATTGGTACTAAATGGGTATTCAAAAACAAACTTGATGAATATGCAATTATTGTCAGAAACAAGGCAAGATTGGTGGCCAAAGGCTATAATCAGGAAGAAGGAATTGATTATGAAGAAACGTATGCTCCAGTGGCTAGATTGGAAGCTATACGTGTACTCTTAGCCTTTGCATGCATCAAAGGATTCAAACTCTATCAAATGGATGTTAAGAGTGCCTTTCTAAATGGTTACATCATGGAAGAAGTGTATGTGGAACAACCTCCTGGTTTTGAAGATGTCACTAAACCGGACCATGTTTTCAAACTTAAAAAGGCTTTGTATGGTTTAAAACAAGCTCCTAGAGCCTGGTATGAAAGGCTTAGTAAGTTTCTCATCGATCAAGGTTTTGTACGAGGAAAAGTTGATACAACATTATTTATAAATCGAAAACGTGATGATATTTTAATTGTACAAATATATGTTGATGATATTGTTTTCGGTGCTACTAATGAATCTCTGTGTAAGGAATTTTCTGAGATTATGCAGGGAGAGTTTGAGATGTCAATGATGGGAGAATTGAATTTCTTTCTTGGTTTGCAAATCAAACAAAGAAAGAATGGGATCTTCATATCTCAAACAAAGTATTTAAAAGAGCTATTGAAGAAGTATGGAATGGATGAAGCAAATGGCTCAGATACGCCTATGAGCTCAACAACGTTGCTTGATGCTGATGTCAAAGGGAAAGACTACAATATCACAAAATATAGAGGAATGATTGGATCATTACTCTATCTCACAGCAAGTAGACCAGACATCCAATTTAGTGTTGGCATATGTGCAAGATATCAATCGGCACCAAAGGAATCACATGCTGAAACTGTCAAACGAATCTTTAGATACCTTGCTGACACACCAGAATTGGGTCTGTGGTATCCCAAAGGAAGAAGTGAGTATCTAATTGCATATTCGGACTCTGATCATGGAGGATATAAAACAGACAGAAAGAGCACCAGTGGACAAGGACAATTCCTTGGAGGATCTCTTGTCTCGTGGTTCAGCAAGAAACAAAATACAGTGTCTCTTTCATCAACGGAAGCCGAATATGTTGCAGTCTCAAGTTGTTGTGCACAAGTGATATGGTTAAAACAACAACTACAAGATCTTGGTATTTATCTCAAAGAGATACCAATCTATTGTGACAACACTAGTACGATAAGCTTGGCAAAGAATCCAGTTCAACACTCTAGAACCAAGCATATCGATGTCAGACATCACTTCATCAGAGATCATGTCCAAAAGAAAGATGTGAAAGTGATATTCATTCCTACTCATCTTCAATTAGCCGATATCTTCACAAAACCCCTTGCAAAAGATCAATTTCTATACATTAGAAGAGAATTGGGAATGGTAAATCCCAATGAGTTATAAGTAATTTCAGCATTTCATAATATTAGATGAAGTCATTTAATAATGTTTTGATAATTACTAACTTAAGCATCGGAGTATATAGAAACTTGTTTTGCAGGAAGAAAGAAACTCTGTTTTGAGAAACAAAAACAGAGGTGATCAGAGGACACCATTACTGGAGTACCAACTTGAAGTAATGGGTGACAGAAAAGATTTACCCGAGGAGTAACTTGAGGTAAAGTGGCAGTTTACTCGAGTATGTACTCGAGTAATGGCCCCCAAAACTGGAAGTAATGGATCAAGTAACTTGATATTTAAATCTAACGGTTCAGTTTTGAGAAAATGAAAGGTCAGAAGTTCAAAAGACAGGTTACCCGAGGCGAGCCTCGAGTAAAATTGAAGCTTACTCGAGGAAGGCCTCGAGTAAAGTCGGAGTCCAGATTCTCAAATTGATAAAGAATGATGCAAATCTGATCAACATGAGTTATAAATGATCGAGGGAACATCTATGGATAATTACTATATTATTCATACAAGGTACGCAATTTAAATGAATTATTTTGAATTTTTCCTGTATGAACACCCGAGGAAGGCCTCGAGTAATTATGAATGTTACTCGAGTAAGGCCTCGAGTAAAGTCGGGATTTAGGTCTTTATCTTGCGTAAACTTGGTCATTTCCACAAAATCTCCTCGAGTAAATCACTATACACCCTTTCAAAAATTTTTCCCAATCGATTCCTTGCCCTATTTCCGTCAAAACCCAACTAGTTTCAAAATCAAAAACTTCCTATTTTGTTCAAAATCCCTCTGCCCTATTCTCGCGACAGTAACTCTTTTTCTGAGATTTCTGATTCTCTTTGATTCAAAATGGTTAGAACCAAGAATCTCAGCTTCACTGATTCTGATTCTGAGCAAAATCCTGATCTTCTTTCTCCTCCTCCAACAAAGAGAAGAAAGTTGATTCCTAGATCAAAAGCCAAAACCCCTCTTCAACCTAAATCTCCACCTAAAGCCAAAGGTGTGGTGATCAAAGAGCCTATTGTGACTAGGGCTCAGTCCAAAAAGAGTACATCCACTGGAAGAAGCAAAGGTGTCAAAACTCCCTCACCTTCACACTCAGACTCATCCACACCCTCTTTTACTCCAAAAATTCCCAAGAAGCCAAAATATGACAAAAATGTGGCTAAGGCAATGGCTGGGATCATTGACCAATTGGAGAAGGGTCAATCATCAAAGAAATCCAAGATTCCAGAGGCAGAGATCACTACCCCTCCCAAAGGATTCAATGTGGGGAAACTGGTGGAGTCTCCCAAGTATCTGACACAATTCTCCAGAAGGAAGGTGTGCAAAACACACTATGTTGATCTGAAGCTTCTACAAGAGGTAGTGAAGTTTGACCTTAGTCCTTATCTTACTCCATTTATGCCTTGGTTATCTGTGAGATTGCCTTTTTGCACAAAGGTAATCACCCATTTTTACTGCAACCTTGAGATCATAGATGAGCCTGACCGAACCTCAGTTGAGGAAGAAATGACTACCACAGTGAGAGGACAGAAAATCCTTATATCTCCCTCTAGGATCAATTTATGGTTAGGAATTGAGAATCCCCCGGATGATATCTATTCTGAACTTGAGCCTAACCAGATATTCACTATCCTTAAGCCCGGAGAGTTAGTTGGCCCCCTCAATTTCAAACCGAGTGATATGTGTGATCATCACAGGGTCCTATGGTACATCTACTCTAGGTCCCTAGTGAACAAAGCCAACAACTATACCCATTTTTCAGACAGGGACTATAGGTGGTTTGCTTCACTACTATTGAAAGAAGAAAAGGATCTGGGAGAATACATATTCTCAGAAATGAAGAGATACAAGGTGGATGGAAAGGGAACCACTCCAATGCCATATCCTCAAATTGTGTCTCTTATCCTAAAAGAGAACAAAATTTGGTATTTGGATAGTAAGGAGCCTATTGAGAGAGTGACCCCAGTGGGGAGGAACCAAATTGGCAAGCTAAACATAGACATTCCTCTCAAAGGCCCACTGGAGTCTGGGTCCAAGAAGAAGAGAAAGGCTACTGAGGCAGAAACCAGTAGAATGGATGACACTCAGTCATCGGCTCCAGCTGCAACCACATCCTCACCATCCTTCCTGAATGCCACTCTCCAGCACTTTATGGAGAATATGCTGAGAGGTTTTCATGTGGACATAGCCAACACCAATGCTGAACTCATTACCCACATGAACACCAAGATGGGTGAGTTGGTTGAGAGAATGGATAGGAGACATGAGGAGTTGCTAGCAGAGCAACGGGCTCAGGGAGAAACCCTAAGATTGATTCTAGCTCGTTTGGATTCATTGGGTCCCGGGCCTTCTTCCGGTCCTTCTTCATCTGCACCACCACCACCTTCAGTAGACCCTCCTTCAGATATTCCTATTCCTACTCCTACTCCCGAGGCTGAACCATCTATCCCTTTGGTTTCTGATCCACTTGAGCCCCAAGGAAAAGACATCTTATTCACAGTGGATGATCCTGAAACCCTTGAGTCTACACATATCACCATTGGTGATTCACCTCAAAAGCCACAATCTGAGACCACACCCAAACCTATCCCCTCTCCTACCCAAACAGAGGTAGTGTCATCTTCCTCTTCTGAGCATCTCATTCCAGCATTTGACACAACTCCAGAAGCTCAGACCACTATGGTTGTTTTTCAACCTTCTCCTCTCCTACCTAGAGATGATATCCAAATTCCACCTCTAAATCTTCCTGAACCAGAGTCATCTAGCTCTTTTGATTCATCCAGTTCAGATGGTGGTGGGTTGGTCCTTCCAGTAAAACCTATCTCTATGGTGAAGCCTTCTAACCCTCAACTTGAATGATGAAGCCAAAAAGGGGGAGAAGAGCTTGAGAGTGATTTTGTGGACTTGTCCTTGCTTATTTTGGGATTTGGTTGTATATGGGCTTTAGGGTGCATTTTGTTATTAATCTTTCTTAAACTTGACTTGTAATTTGAATTTCTTAAAGTTTAATGCAAGTGTGTTTTTATGACTTCATTTGATTTCATTTAAGTTTGTGATTTGTGATACTTGTTTGGACTAACGAAGTTGTTATGTATGCAAGGTTTAATCAACTTAATAAGAAATAATTAATTAAGAAATCAATTTGAAAAACCATGTTCAAAATCACACCAAGTTTTGTCATCATCAAAAAGGGGGAGAATGTTAGATCTCATGTTTTGATGATAACAAAAGAATGGTTTGAAAAGAAAATGTTTAATAATCAAGGATGAATTAAGTAATGACAGGAATAAGATGTACTTGAGGAAAGCATGGAAGTAGTGAAGATTGGCCAAGAGAAAATGCTAAGGAACTTGATCAGAAGTGCATTTTCTAAGGCATTACTCGAGGCGCTACTCGAGTAATGACCCAAACTTGAAGTAACAAGGCAAAACTTCCAGTTATCTGCCACCATTACTCGAGGCGCTACTCGAGTAACCAGGTAAAACTTCAAGGTTGCTCTCGGCCTGCTAATGTTACTCGAGGAGGTACTCGAGTAACCATGTGAAAACTTCCAGTGGCCTTCAAGTTAGCAGAATGTTACTCGAGGAGCTACTCGAGTACCCATATGTACCTCTCGGCAGTTTGTACCACTGCTAATGTTACTCGAGGAGCTACTCGAGTAACCAGATCAGAAACTTCCAGTCAGCCTTCAAGTTCTCCATGATACTCGAGGAGCTACTCGAGTAACCGTGTATTTGAAAATGTGTAACTCTCGGCACTTTGTACCACTGCCAATGTTACTCGAGGAGGTACTCGAGTAACAGCCTGAGGTAAGTTAAAACTTGAGGTTGGTATCCGATTAACTTGAATTGTTTATTTCATCTTCCTCGAGTGCTTACTCGAGTATTCAAGTTTCTAATGTTTTATCTTAAGTGGATTCCTCGAGTATGTACCCCAGTATGCATAAATATTTTCAAAGGAAACTTCAAGTTCTTACCAGAGTAAATCATGCTCAGATGTCTTAGTTACTCGAGGAGCTACCCGAGTAACTTATGCAAAAATGAATGTATTACTCGAGGAGCTACTCGAGTAACAAGGTAATTGCTCTCGGCCTTGAAATCCTGCCAACAATACTCGAGGTGTTACCCGAGTAATCTATGAAATTGACAAAGCTTTACTGGAGGCACTACCCGAGTAAGTAACTGTTCACAAAGGTTTGAAATTTTGTTTACTCCATGCACTACCCGAGTAATCTTGTTTGTATTCATTAAACTTCAAACAAACAGTGATTTCACGATATTACTCGAGGAGCTACTCGAGTAAACTTCATGTGCTACTCGAGGAGCTACTCGAGTAAGCTTACCCAAGAAACTTAGAAATCATTCAAACGTTCATTGATTTGTTTCCTATATGATTAACCTTTCATTGTATTAGTATTCTTAGTCTATTTACAGACAAACAATGAAGGAATCACTTCAAGAGATGAAAGTCAAATCAAACGTTCAAATGCCAACCACCGCCAACGGATATTTTTCAAAATCTTGAAAAGTCAACAGTGGCTGCGCACTCACCAACGGACGAAAGGAAAACGTTCCAACGGTCATCCCCATCATATCTATATATATGGGAACCTTCAAACAGAGAAATATAACCAAGCATCCACACAAACGATTCATTAAGTTCATTACTCTGTTTTCACGTTGAAATTGTATTCATATGCTTCAGTGATTATTATTTACTCTTTGTGAGAGATATTTCATTCAAACTCAATATTTGTTATTGAGATAACTTAAGGTTGTGGAACCTTGAGTTGGGATTGGATTACAACCTGTAAGGGGGAGCGAGTGTCCAGGTGTGAAGGAACTTGCTTGTACTGTGGTGCCAAGAACCCACTGAATCTTGGAAGTTAGTGAAACTCTCAGAGAAGCTCTGAGGACTGGACGTAGGTCAAAGTGGTTGTGACCGAACCAGTATAACTCCCGGTGTACACTTCGGTGATATTTCTCCTTACTCATTACTGTTTTAATTCTTTTGTTAAAGTTTTATATTTCCGAAAGAAATTTCAGTATCACCCAATTCACCCCCCCCTCTTGGGTGAAACGCTTGATCTTACATTTGGTATCAGAGCATAGGTCTTCTTGTTAAGGTATAACAACCTAAGAAGGATCCAATGGCAAGCATGGGTGAAGGAATTCTTCCCGACGGAGCATCCATCACTAGACCTCCCGGTTTTAATGGAGAACACTTTTCTTTCTGGAAAGCTAAATTCAGAGTGTTCGTGATGGCTACTGAATATGGGCTATGGGATGTAATCGAGAGTGGAAACTATCAACCTACAAAAACTGTAGATTCTCAGAAAATTCCAAAGACGCCAGCGGAATATGATGAGAATGACAAGAAACTTATCACTCTCAATAGCAAGGCAATTCTGATGTTACAAAGCTCCTTGAGTCAAAATGAATACTTCAGAATCTACACACTCCCAACAGCAAAGGAAATGTGGGAAGCTCTGGAAATAGCTCATGAAGGAACTTCGGGAATAAAGGAGAATCGAATCAACACCTTGATCACAGAATTCGACCTACTTCGAATGAAATCAGGTGAGTCAATTTCTGAATTCGAACTTAGGTATACTCATCTTGTTAATCAACTTGCAGCACTTGGAAAAGTATATGATCAGAATATCCAAGTACGAAAGATTTTGAATATTCTTTCTAAAGAGTGGGAGGCCAAAGTCACTGCGATAGAAGAGGCAAAAGGAGAATCAATGAGATCAGTTGCTTCTCTATTTGGAAGCCTTTCTGAATATGAAAGCAAGTTAAAGTTCAAACGGGAACTAGACGACATCAGTGACAAAAGAAAGAAAGGTCTAGCTCTAAAAGCAAAAGAAGAAAATCAAGATGAAGTTGAGGAGTTTGATGATGATGAAATGGGCTTAATCATAAAACGATTCAGAAAGTTCTACAAGAAAGGTCAAGGCTACAAACACTTTCAAAAAGGAGGAACTAGCAACAAAGACCATATCATTTGTTATGAATGTGGTAAACCAGGACATATCAAATCAGAATGTCCAGAGCTCAATCAAAAGAGCAAAGAAAAGAGAAAAGGCAAATTCTTTAACAAAAAGAAGGCCTTTGTATCTGCTATATGGGGAGATAGTTCCTCAGACGAAGAAAGTGATGAGGAAGAAGTAGCCAACATATGTCTTGTTGCTCAAGAAGAGACAGAAGAAGAGGTAAATGATTCTGACCCTACCTATGATGAATTATTATCTGAATATAATGCTTTACATTCTGAATTCATCAAAGTAGTTAAAGAACTAATTGTTTTCAAAAAGAAAAACAAAGCTCTTGAAATTGAACTTAAAGAAAGTTCAGAAAAGAATTGTGAAAATTGTTCTTCTTTGAAAGAGAAAAACAATGATCTCACAAAAACTCTTGAAAAGTTTACCAAAGGAAGTGAGATGCTAAGTGTGATTTTAAAAGAACAACGATTTGTAAATGACCGATCTGGTATTGGATATGATCCAAAATCAGATAAAAGGAAAGGTAGAAAGAAAGCAGGAGGTAAGTCATATTTGAATTATTTCCAGCATTCTGTACATATATCAAATCCTTTTGCTTTTTGTAATTACTGTAATAGAAAAGGTCATTATACCTCCTCATGCATTCATAAAAAGAAAGGAAACATAGGAACCTACAAATGGGTACCTAAAGGCACATATATTCAGAAAATCACTTATACTAACCCAAAAGGACCCAAAAAGAAGTGGGTACCTAAAACTTAGTCATTTGATTGCAGGTATGTCTTAAAGCATCCAAAAATAACAAATGGTTCATAGACAGTGGATGCTCTAGACATATGACCGGAGATTTCGAAAGTTTTACCACATTACAACCCAAGGAAGGTGGAAAGGTAAAATTTGGAGGAAATCAATCCGGAAAAATAGCAGGAATTGGTGAAATCAAGAATGACAAAGGCATACAAATCAAAGATGTATATTACGTTGAAGGCTTGTGTCATAATTTGCTGAGCGTAAGTCAAAGTGCAGATAAAGACAACTGGATAATATTTGATTCAGAGGAATGTCTAATTATCAACAAGAATGACTTACAGCTTGATAAGAAAAATATCAAGGCTAAGCTCAGAGCAAAAAGGGAAGGTAACTGCTATACTCTAGATATTAGTAGAAATGAATCTGAAAATTGTTTTCTGAGTAATACCGATGAAAGTTGGTTATGGCATAAGAGATTGGCTCATGTCAATATGCATCAACTAGGTAAACTACTCAAAAAGGATTTAGTTCTTGGATTACCCAAAGTAAATTTCAAAAACGATTTGATTTGTGACGCATGTCAAAAGGGTAAACAAACTAAATCATCCTTCAAATTGAAAAATGAGATTTCAACAAATAGACCATTACAATTATTGCATATGGATTTGGTTGGTCCAGCAAGAGTAAAGAGTCTTGGTGGCAACTTGTATTCATTGGTCATTGTTGATGATTTTTCTAGATTTACATGGGTTATTTTTCTATCATCAAAAGATGAAACCTTTGAAGAATTTATTGTTTTTGCCAAGAAAGTGCAAAATGAGAAAGGTATGTCTATTGCAGGTATTAGGACTGATCATGGTGGAGAATTTGAGAATCAAGCCTTTGAAGAATATTGTGATACTAATGGCATTGATCACAACTTCTCTGCTCCAAGGACGCCTCAACAAAATGGAGTTGTGGAACGCAAGAATAGAGTACTTACTGAAATGGCTAGAACAATGTTAAATGAAAAGAACATGTCTCAAGTTTTCTGGGCTGATGCTATGAGTACAGCATGCTATATTTCAAATAGAGCCTATATCAGAACGAAACTTGGAAAGACACCATATGAGCTATACAAAGGAAGGAAGCCAAACATTGGTCATCTACACATCTTCGGTTGTAAGTGTTTCATTCATAATAATGGTAAAGATAACTTAGGAAAATTTGATTCTAAAACTGATGAAGGAATTTTCTTAGGATATTCTAACCGAAGTAAAGCATATAGAATTTTCAATAAAAGAACTTGTGTTGTTGAAGAATCAATTCATGTTGTATTTGATGAATTTGAAACCTCTGACAAAACCATTGATGAAGAACAGGAAGTTGTTTTAAATCAAGAAAATGGTCAATCTATCTCTAAGTCTCTTATTCCAGAGGTTGATGAAACTAAGGATGAAGAGCAATCCCTAGGTCAACCTAAAGCCTGGAAATACAATAGAAGTCATCCCTTAGATCAAGTCATAGGAGATGTGAATGAAGGGATCAAAACCAGAAATAGAGTTTTCAATGAAGTAAGTTTTTCTGCATTTATTTCTGAGATTGAACCTTCTAACATTGATGAAGCCCTATCAGACAATGATTGGGTCATAGCAATGCAAGAAGAATTAAATCAATTTGAAAGGAATCAAGTCTGGGATTTGGTGCCTCGACCCAAAGATCATACGATCATTGGTACTAAATGGGTATTCAAAAACAAACTTGATGAATCTGCAATTATTGTCAGAAACAAGGCAAGATTGTCTCACAGGAACCCTATTCTGGCAGAAAATCCATTTTTATATTTTGAATTTCAATGATCCAAAATTCACAATCCGGGGCTATTCTCACATAATTTTTCATATAAAACACAATGGCAACATCAAAATGAACAAATTTCCACTCCTTCCCCATGTTCTAGTTTGGCAGAAAATTAACAAAAATTTCAAAAATTACCAAAGTCCCAATTTAAGCATCAACCTTGTCTCATATGGCTTCTAATCATCATAAAATAGCAAGAACACAACCAAATCACCATGACTTCTCCAAACCCTTATTTGGCTGAAATCAAGGAAGGTTCACACAAGCAAAAATACTCATTCAACCATTACAACCAATTGCTCAAATTGAAGCCAATACTCACCTCTTGCTCCTCCTTAGCTCCTTTCTTTGATTCTACAACTTTTGCTCTTGGATGATGGCTCAAAACACCTCCTCTTGAAATTCAAAAACCATAGAAATGAAGCTCTCATCAAGAATAACAATGTTTATGAAGGGTGTTTTGGCCATAGATGAGATTAAGGAGGTCAAGAATCAAGATCACAACTCACCTTCAACCTTATTTTCTTCTTTCCTCTTTTTCTCCAGCTGCTACATGACTTGGAGAGAGAGAATAAGATTGTTCAAATGATCAAATTTTGGACCCTCTTATCTCTTAAAGTCCAGCCAAAAATATGGTCCAAAAGGTGGTAAAAGTTGAAGAAGCTTTAACTATTGCCTATTGCCTTCTTTCTTCTTTCTTGACTTTTCAACCAAAATTTGCTTGTCTAAAAAGGTGTCTTGGATAATTAAATCTTGATCCCTTCTTTCCTCTTCTATTTACCTAAATATATGTCCCTTAAAGGTGACAATTTGGTTGGCCAAGCCTTCTTGCACTTCACTTACTTTTTGGTCAAAATTTCCAAGTTCAAGTTTTGACTTTTCAAATGGTTTCAAGATGGCTTCAATTAAATCTTTCTTTCTTCCTTTCCTTGTGTTTAGGCGTCTTTCCATATGGCAAGGTAAGGAAAAGTTAATTGAATCTTATATCCAATTTATGGTTTCGGTCATTTTTGACTTTAGGCGAAAAACTAGGTAATTACCTCTAGCTAATCGAAACTAAAGTCATAGAAAATTTTTAGGGGTAATTCTGTCATTAATCCCACTATCTATTCTGTACATGTAGCCCTTGAGTACATTTTGGGATATTAAAGTACTTCCCTTTTCCTTTGGGTCCGAGTTAGGTTCCATGTCATTCGGACACATCCTAAAGGAATCGGGTATTTTCTTTTAGCTAATGTGCACCGAAATTCATAATTTACTCTAGGTTCAATTTCTAATAGTCATTCTATTTCTTATTCATTATAGGGACCCTTACTAAAACAGGCTTAGTAGTCTACTTTGTTCAAGCTTATTCTCTTGACTCTAGTCCCAAAATTCAGGGTATTTCACTTGGTTTGCAATAGAAAGCGATAGGATGCATTGTTACATGTGGACAAATAAAATCAGTGCACAAATTATTACGTTGAAAATAATGATAATTGCAATAAAGAGAATCATATCTTGGTTTTATAATGTTTAGCGTGTGTGTGTTCAAATAATTCTTATGTTAAATAGGGGTATTTTGAAAACATTGTTTATAAGTCAAAGTTAATGGTCGGCTAACTATTGTATGGATGGAAATGAAATCTTTAAAAAATAAGGGAGGTTTATGTAACATATATTTTAATTTTAAGGGAGATTTATATGAGTTTCCAAAATAGATGGGTGGTATGAGTAATTAAGGCAAAATGCAATCATGGTTCAAATATTGTACTCAGGTTATTTTGTTTAACTTGGGAATATAGTCATTGAAAATAATAATCATACACAAGTAAACTAAAAAAACGGCTCCTTACCAATGGAATTTGAATTTATTGATGAATTAGCGACAAAAATGGATTACCAACGGAATTGCCAATTACCGACGAAATCTGTCCAATGGAAATTCGCTACCATATCAGTAGCTCGTCCACATCATATAGCATTTTGTGATGAATAGAGGAAAAACTCTTGACCTCGGCCGTGTATGTTGATGCCTCTTCTTTTTATACTAGTTGCTTTTACCAATTAAGCTATTTTACATAATGTTTTGGGTATAAGACAAAATGATATAAAACAAAAAAAATGTTTTACATATTATATATAGCAAGTGATCCTATTGAAGAAGTAAAAGAGAGATGAAAACATTTATTTGAAATGGCATGAATACCAAGTAAAAATCATATAACAGTGGAAGTATTTCCTGCTATGTGACGCTAGTCAGATGTGAGGAATTAGTAGGAATTTGTAAGAAGTGTAACATCCCAAATTTCAATCACCAAAATTCTTTATACTTAATGGAATAAAATGGTGAATATTGATATAGTTTGAATAGCCTCTAGCTATAAATTCTAGATCATACATATTAAACCTTGAAAATCAGAATGTCAATAGTGTTGCCAGTGTAATTTTCGGCTAGTCGGCGAGATTGCCATGTGAATTTGATTAACAAAAATGATGTTCACAAATTATGAAATTTTACAGGTTGAAAGTAGACATTCTAAGCTTTAATATGATAAGTCATATGAATCATTTAAAGTTATATACAAAAAGTTATGAATTTTTGAATTTAGCCTAGAAAAACTATTGATTTTCTGGAACAGCATCAAAGGAATTTAATTCTAGGAATTTTGTGCTTCCAATTGCAAAAGGGCTATATTATTCCTTGAACCTATGCTCAATAAGGGTTTTATAGCCTTTGGAATCACTCCAATTTTATGTCTACAAATTTAGTTATGATTTTTTTAAAGTTTGGGTAGAAAATCTGCCAGAATTGCTACCAATCCGAAAATGGAAAATTTGTGATGGCAAATGATATAATTTTGAGATAAAATTTACATTAGCCATTTTTGCTCTTTTAGAGACTCCTAGGCTTCATTTTTAAATGGACAAGAGAGTGAAGGACTTAGTTGAATTCAATTGGGCTTAGGACCCATTTACATATACATAAAGTTTATGTACATAAAGTCAAAATGTTGCTTTTTGGTTAATTAATTAAATAATTAGAGAAATTGTGAGATAAAGGCAACATGTATTAAAAAGCATTTCCTTCATCTTCCCTCCCCCAAAACCGACGTCCTTGATCTCACAAAGAGAGAGGGAATGCTTTGGTTTTCTAGAGAGAGAAAGAGGAGCAAAAGTCACAAGGTAAGTTCATTTATTCAGTGAATTAGCTCCTAACTCATATAATCCTTCCTCTAATCTATTCCTCTACATGATTCAATATTGTTTTGAAGCAAAAATTCAGTGTAGTTGGAGCTAGGGTTTAAGCCAACAAGGTAAAAGCCAGAAGGAAGCTAAGGTAACTTCCTAAACTTCAATCTTTAGTTATTTTGGCTGTTGTGGTTAGTTTAATTAGTGAATTTCTATTGGATTTGCTATGATTGTAAATTTGAAAAATGTTGAACCCTAAATGTTATACTTCCCAAATTGAGCCTGAATGGTGTTTATAACATAACTAGATAGTTAAGAAAGTGATTGGGAGTAGAAAGGAGCAAGTCTATGAAGTCAGAATTAGAAAACCCCAATTTTTTTTGGAGAATCCTGGGTTTTGGCCAGCTTTAGTTCAGGGGGTTAAAGTTAGATTTTTGATGATATAATGATTCCATTGCATTCAGGAGAGAAAATTAGGTGGGGTTATAGTTGATCACTTTTCCAGGAAAGCTCTAAAAATCATAATGACCAAAACGCCCCTGAAACCTTAAGTTAGGGGCTACCAAGGGCATCTTTGTCTTTTGGTAGTGAATTTGATAATTCTAAAGTCCGAAATGGATTCCTTGGGTGAAAATATGTTAGAATAGCCCAGGTCAAAATTTTTGGAAAAGTACGATCAGCCTCGATAAGTCAAGGCCGAGTCGAGTTCCCAGGGGTATTTTGATAATTTTTCAAGAGAAACTCATGTTACCTCTAGAAACACTATGGAAGTATCTAAACTAGTACATGGATGATTTTTAACC
The DNA here is from genome assembly GCA_963210345.1 of Inga oerstediana. Lineage (NCBI taxonomy): Eukaryota > Viridiplantae > Streptophyta > Magnoliopsida > Fabales > Fabaceae > Inga > Inga oerstediana. Next base: position 69,047,261 of record OY723403.1, read on the forward strand.
TAATTCTTGTACATTTGGAAGTTTTAGGACCGAGTTGAGAGCCTGTGTTTGGCACGCCAATCAAGGCATGCGATTTGAGGAGAAACAGGTTTAAGGTGGTGACATTATCCTTCATACATGTATCTTCCCATAGTTCATATGATTGTGTGGATGAATTGTCTGTACTTTTATTAATCAACATGGTATGCCGAGAAAGGGCATCAAGTGCGATAAGTGCACTTTTGCCTAGTTGTGGAGTAATAATCCTACACATATAGTGGTGGTGAAGCCCTATCCCGTGTATACATACATTTATATTGTTCATTAATTGGTGCATACATCACTACTACAAAAAACATTTTTAACGTCCCATTTTTAGGCCTTTTAACATCTGAAAACAAGGGGACGTCTATGTGAGCGACGTAGTAAAAAATGGCAATAACGTCCGTAGATAAAAGGACGTCTAAAGTCTAGACTTTAGACGTCCCCACTTTAAATTGGGGACGTCTAAAGTGGGACTTTAGACGTTGCCACTTTAAAGTGGGGACGTCCACTTTACAAGTCCCCACTTTAAAGTGGGGACTTCTAAAGTCCCACTTTAGAAGTCCCCACTTTAAAGTCGGGACGTCTAAAGTGCGTTTTTTTTTTAAAAAAAAATCGTTTATATTACAGATCTGGACTAAACAGTATTTTAAATCAGAAATTACATATCATCGTCAATAAAATTACAGATCTAGTATTTGAACTCCAAATCCAAAATCTACACAATAATAACTCTAGAGCTGAAATCTCATAAACAGAAGATGATAACAATAAGATGAATCAGTTGCGAAAAACTTATCTCCTTCTATTATTAAAATTCATTTTCTCATAATAATGAATAGAGAAGAGCAACAGAGAGAGATGTACCTCATTTTCTCAGTGGGAACCTTGGCCATGAAGCATGTTTTGGAGTCTCGATCTACAAACCATAACAACATGAGTTAGAAGATAAAATAGAAGGGAAATCCAAAGAAAAAAAGAGAAAGAAGATAAAATAGTAAGAAACATAATAGATCTGGTGAAAAAGAGAGAGAGCAAAGAAGAAGCAAGAGTTAAATGCGTGGTGGTAAGCATTATAGATCTGGTGAAAATAAAGAGAGAGAAAAGAAGAAACAACAGCATATAAAGAAGAAGAAGTAAAAGTTAAATGTTTGGTGGTAGTGGTTGCGTTGATGAGAAAGAAGAGTGTGGATCTATAAAACTGACAAATAAAGACTGTCAGTACAGATTTGAATTGTTTTTGGCGTCCCCAATTTAATTTAGGGACACCTAAAGTTGTTTAGTTAATTTTTTTTTTACTTCAGACGTCCCTAGTTCAAAAAGGGATGTCTAAAGTCACTTTAGACGTCCCCAATTTAATTGGGGACGTCTAAAGTTATTTTTTTATTAATAATCAGGCGTCCCTAATATTAGGGACGCCTAAAGTGGCGTCCCTGATATTATATCATGGATGCCACTTTAGGCGTCCCTGATAACATTAGGGACGCCAAAAGTGGCGTCCCTGATATTTAAGGGACGCCTATATTAGGGATGTTAAAAGGCGTCCCTAATTAAAAAAAAAAATTTACTTTAGACGTCCCCAATTAAATTGGGGACGTCTAAAGTGACCAAAAGGCGTTCCTGATTTAAAAAAAAATTAACTTTAGACGCCCCCAATTAAATTGGGGACGTCTAAAGTGACTTTGGGGACACTTTAGACGTCCTCAATTAAATTGGGGACGTCTAAAGTGACTTTAGACGTCCCTTTTTGAATTGGGGACATCTAAAATTATTCAAATCTCACTCAGAATTATAAAAATGCCACCACCTTATTTTTTACGTCCCTTTTTTAAAAAGGGATGTCCTTTAGGGTCGTAAAAGCAATATTTTGTAGTAGTGCATGGTGCATATGATATCTACTTTTCACATTTTATATGAATGATAGTATATTGCTACTAATATTCCTTAGAATCTCATTCTTTTTCATAAACAAAATGTGCTAGCGGGAACTAGTGGATCCAAAGACAAGGTTGTAGACACGGAAAACAGACGGACACGGATCCTGAGTCGAGGATAGGTGGTTAAATGTAGTTTACTTTGAATATTGTGGACACAATGTATGTATATTATGAAACCCCGAGGGGAAAACCGATAATGTAATCAAGCCTATTATTTCAATAATATAAGTATATTTTTACTATTCCTATGTTACTCACTAAACTACGTGCAAGCAGTATGAAACATATGAAAATAAGGTAAGGGTATTACAAGAAGCATAGTAACACAGTAGACAAAGAGCAAAGGCTTGGTTTTGGGTGCTATCAGACTAGAATTTAAATTCCAAAAGAGTGAAGCTTAGAAACACTTAGATGAGAAGGTGATGCCAAGGGTGGACTAACTTCTCCATAGGAATTCTTTGAGGATTGGTCCTCGATGGCAAATAATCCAATGACAAAAATGTTTATGGTGCCTTTTATATTTATAAAAGACCAAATACCAACATTTAGGATTACAATGAAAGACATCCTTAACTTGAGCAGTGGGTACCTATTTTTCCCTGTCATAAGATGAGAATGCTAATGTTGTAAAAGAAGCTATATGCCTTGTTTCTTGAATCATAATAATTGGAGAGACCACTTTCCTTTGACGATGAAGAACTAAATTGCGCTTCCTCCAAATAATGTTGAGCAAGCATATAATTTAAAACACCATGTGAACATGACCATCATTATAAAATTGTACCAAGGTTGTGTTTATCCAACTTTCAAATTCAGAAAAATTATTAGTAGGTATTTTGATTGATACATCATCAAACTAAAGGGATATAGCTAAAGGACAGGGAGAATGCAAGTAATGCAATTTGAGAATATCATAGGATGGAATAGCATTATTCAACAATTTACATACAAAAAGAATTTGCTTTGCAGGGAGCTGAATTTTCCATATGAATTTCCAAAAATGATTGTTCGCCTGATTGATATGATCATTTAAAAGAGAAACAACCTCATACAAATAAGAGTCAAAAGCATTACCACACCATATCAACTTATCATAATTGTTCAAAATGAAAATGGGTATTTGGGCAATAGCATTTACTGTGTCTGATTGGTAAAGTGACCTAACCAGTGGTATGTTCCAAGATATTGGATTCCAAAGATAAGGGGGATGTAGCAATAGATCAGCTACATGATAAATGTTCGTAGAGGTAGATCGATCCTGTTGATTGGCCCAACAGAGGTGGTGCTTAAGAGGAATAGAAGCGCCCTTGCCTTTTCTCCACTTGACCTTTTGAACAATTAAACTGGAGTTTTCCGCTATATGTAACATCCTAGTTTTAATTTTTAGAAATTAAATAATTTTAGAAAGAAATTAATTCATGGTGAATGGAATTTGACCATGTAATCAATTAAATAAAGAGAATTTACCTACAGCATGATTGATGAGAGTAAAAGAAAATAAATAAATTTAGAAATAGGAAAAAAAATAGAGAGAATTGAATTAATAATAATGATATCATCATCATCATTAAGGTTAAAGAAAAGAAAAGTTAAAAAAAAAAAAAACAAAATGAACCCCAAGTTCAACTTTAAGGCCCATTGTTGCTTAAAAAAAGAATATATATATATATATATATTATAAAAAATGCTAAGGGACCACGGCCCTTCAGCATTTAACGCACAATGGGAATTAAATTTGCTCCCCCTAAGCATTGCATTTCATTTCCGAGAGAGGGGGTATGAGAATCAGTCCGCTATTTTTATTGAACGTTAGCGTTGAACCTTTGAGGTCCATTTTGGCAAGTAAAATCACTTTTATTTACTAAAGCCTTTCCATTTTGGCAAGTAAACTGCTGGGGAGTTATCAACAATTTAAAGAGTGACTTAAACTATTAGAGAAAATACAGATTTGCAAAATGAGTAGTTATGGTTTATGGAAGATTTGAGACTATTTCTTTACTTGGAAAGCATGAACTTTAACTATATAAATAGCTAAGTTGTTCGAACTAATGGAAGCCTCTAGTCATGTTGGGATGATTAAGTATGGTCTAGAGTGGAATTGGAAACTCTAGAGGGGACCAAGTCCCTAATTTGTTATTTTTACCACCTAATTAGTTGATAAACTTGTGTGGTGATGTTGAATTGTGTAGATTAATTTATGATTGTTGATGTTGAGCACATGGCTTTGATTGTGGTAATATTACTACTCCAGAAAGTACTTTTAATGTCCGCTTTTGGGCCTTTTCTATGTCCTTTTATAGGGGGACGTCTATGTGAGGGACGTAGTTAAATATGGAAACAATGTTTGTTAAAAAAGGGAGCCTTACGGTGTCCCTTTTTGAAGATGTTATGGTGTCCCTTTTTTTACGGATATTGAAAGTTTTTTTTTTTTTTAACTTTGCTTATATTTTTCATTGCTCAACAATTAATACCAATAGAAATATTATCGAACAATTCTTCACAAACTAAGATATCCTTACAAATAGTAAGGAAACATCCAGTGCTAGCTAATTAAAATGTTAACTCCTACTAATATTATGTATAAAAATCACCACGAAGTGTTAAAAAGTTGTCTATTACACAACTACAAACTAATATAAAAATAAACTTTTCTCATCTATGTATTGAAGAAGATATCTAGCTAAAAGGTCTTGGATCAAATTAATGTGTTCATATAAAGAGGCATCTTCATCATTAAAAATATGTAAATTGGAAAATAAGCTTAGATAAAATGAATCAGTGAATGAATTAATTAACAATTCAATTATAACACCAAAAATACTATCATTTGAAAATGAAGAAGCGATTACCTATTGAAAATTGCTTTATAATTCCACTTTGAATGATGTTATACATATAAAGTATAACATAGTATCCGCACTCAGTGCCTGGTTGTCAAGGGCACTATAAATCAAAAGCAAATGGTTAAAATGCATAAAGACATATCTAAAGCAACCATCAATGAATGAACTTGAATTGAAACTACTTACTTTTGGATAAAACCACTTTGGGTATCTAATAAATTTACTCTCATGTGTCCCGCCAAGTACTTTATATATCTGGATCGCACTATCATTAAAATGAAAATCAACAAACATCAGAACAATTCATTTAAGTCAAGAATCACTGAAATACAAACAAATTAACTTACGTGGTGAAAACAGATTTTGTTTCTTTGTCTGGCTTGTGATCCAAGGAATCAAACCAATAGATGGTGTTGATGTGAGGGCTAACAACACATGGACTCCAATAGTAACTTTAACATCATAATCACATTAAAATGAAGTTAGATGATAAGTCAATTTATTCTTAAACATCTTAAATAGACAAAACTAAAATGCATACCCTTGAACAATTGGTGCTAGATAACAAGGCAATTTAGTCTCTCCCAATGTGTAGCCCAGATATCTCATCCTTGCTTCCAAAGTATTACTATCCGTTATTGTATTTTAAGACAAAGAATCTATATAATCCATTTGTTTCCATGTTGTTCATATGTGATGGAAGGAGCTATAATAGAAAATGATAAATGAATTATTGAATGTATAAAACCAAAAAACCAATGCATTAATTGAAGGAAAACATGAAAAAAAAAACTTACTAGATTGCAAGTTTAACCCATCATACATCTATCACCTCTAAATTGATGAGCTCCTTGAGATCTTTCTTGTTAATCGTAAAGGGATACATCAATCTTTGGCCTACAATCCCACAAAGCATATGCAAGTCAATCTGGCCAATATCCTTATGGAGCTGTTGCAGTTGTGCCAAGAAGAGCCATTTTGTCACATCTTGTTCATCTTATTAGAACACAAAAAAAATAGATTATTAGTAGGATGCCAACAAAACTCAAGTGATACTAAGGTAGTCCTTACCATTGGAAGTGTTGCTGCTATACCAAGAAGATGTTGAAACTAAAGGATGAAAGATCCTATCACTTGACCTAGTGTAGTAACCTCTTCATTAGGAACTCACACACTACAACTTCTTCCTGCTCTCAAACACATCACAGTAACCCTATGTAAATGCTATGGAATTTGCCTATGATGGTGGGTGGTAGCTTGTTTGTGAACGAGAGCATCAACAACAAGAGGCAGCAGTAAGACATCTAAATAGAAGGTGCAAGGATCTCCAAGCTCTAGAATGGGAGAAGGGTTGCTAAGTGGTACCTCTGGTAGGTTATAACTTACTTTGGTACTGGGGAAGGTTGGTGATTCCTGAGTTCTACATGACTCATTTTCCCTCTCTAAATCAAATAAAGATCTCATTTCACCATGCAGCTCTTTCAATAGCTCTTCTCTGAGTGAATCACAAAGTTTTTCTTCAAGCACTTATCGGACGTCCTCTCGAACTAATAGACGAACTTCCTCTTAAACCTTAGTCATAAGTTCCCTACTGGGTTCACCTTGTGAAGAATGTCGTGAAGCTCATCCAAAATAATTCGCGACACCAACTCCCGTTGTTTCCCCTCAAACACCACCGTAGTTATCTGCCTTCCCAATCACCATTGATAAGATGTCCATTCGTTCAATTGGAGTGAAGGAACCTTGGCCTATAAAGAAAATTTACCATAAATTAAAGATCTTGTTGTGATGCCACAAACAAGCTCCAGACCTCTAAAGAAATATATGAATATTTTTTTACATGGATCCTAATGTAACACCCTCCGTAATTATATCCGAAATACGCGATTAAAGTGAAATAGAGACCAATAATAATCAAAACTCATTTAAAATCCCATCCTTGAGATAGGGTTTACACAAATACCTTTTAAAATCTAATTAACTTGGTCTCATATTCACATTTAGAATACAATTACTACGCGAAGATAAATCATATTCATATAAATATCAGAGTGCACAACATAATTATCCCGGCAATCCCGGGTATATACCTTCGCTAAAGATACACGGGGCACAATTGCCCATTACAATTCTTCAAATGGGGATTACACAATCTCATCTCAAATTTATAACCCTATATTCAACCGAATCATATACAGTCTTCACAACTCCTTGATAACCAACTACCAACTCTCATCTCGAAGGAGTCATAGCCGCTCCCTCCACGAGCCACTTGCCCTGTTTAAATTGTTGGTAGGGGAGGGTGAGATTCGAGAGAATCTCAGTAGGGAAACATTATCAATATGCAGGCAAGATAAGTGTTTAATGCATGACATGCTTGCATCACATAACTCATGCACACATACAATGACAAATCTATAAGCTCAATGATTCGAACGATACATATATGGCCATAGCATATATTGAAACATAACTTTAAATCATTCATACATGTTCCACATAATTAAGCAAAGCAATAACATGCATCAACACATTAATACAATTATCAGAGCATGTAGGAGAGATAAGTTCCCTACCTCTAGTCTTTTCTCCTCGATTTGCGTGCCAGCAACTCGGGGCTTCACATTCGATCCTACAATGTCAAATGTACTATTTAGACACTTCCATAGTGTTTCTGGGGGTCATACGAGGCTATATTGAAAATTTACTAAAATACCCCCAGGGACCCAGCCCGGCCCCGTCGTACCCGGTCCGGCTGTACTTTTCTTGAAATTTTTACATGGGCTATTCTGACATATTTTAGCCCAAGGAATCCATTTCCAGACTCAGAATTATCAAATTCAATGTCAATTTACAAATTTACCCTTGGCAGCCCCACTTTAAGGGTTTCAGGGGTGTTTTCGTAATTATACTTTTTCGGCCTTTTCCGAAAAAGTGACCAACTATAACTCCACCTAATTTTCGTTCCTGAACTCAATGGAATCATCAAATCATTGAAAATCCATCTCTAACACCTCCAAACTAGCCTTGGCCGAAATTCTCAATTCCCCAGGAAAAATTGCGGTTTTTCGGTTTCGATGCCGTAAATATGTTCCTTTCTACTCCTAACCACTTTAGTGACTATTCCATTAGGTTACAACTACCATTTAGTACAAATTTTGGCAGCATAACACTACTAACACAACATTTCCAAATTTTACAAACAAAGACAATTCGGCGAAATTTCACCGATTAAATTGTCCACAGCAGCCAGAATAGTCAATATACTAAAGTTTGGAAGTTACCTCAAGCTCCTAATAGCTTCTCCTTTACTTGGCTGAAAACCCTAGCCTCTTGAACACCAAATTGTTTCTGAAACACCTTAAATAACATACAAGAGAAGCTTAGGAACAAGGTTATACGCATTAGGTACAAATTTACCGAAGAAATCAACCTACCTTGTAAGTTCTCTTCTCTTTCTCTCTCTAAAAGCTCTCAAACTTTCTCTCTCTCTTGGCTTCTGGTTCAGCATGAAAATGAGAGCTGAAGATGATGAGAAAATGTTTTAATTTAAATGCTGATGTCATCTTTTATTTTGATGATGTCATAATTCCCATTTTCGGATTTTCTGGTAGATTTTCTGCCCAAACTTTAAAAAATCATAACTAATTCTAGAAAACTCAAAATGAGGTGATTCTAAAGCCAAATGAAAGATATTTAAGTCCTTTTCATAGGAAAAATATTGGCCATTACTAAAAATCACCACACAATTCCATAACTACATAAAACTCATCACTGCCCCAAAACAGAGTTCAGTTTCCATCCCGAACTTTGGACAGTCATATCTCCTAGTTCACAAAAGGAAATGGCACTTTTAATTATATGTCCATTTTGAAGCTTGAGATGTGAACTGTAAGACTGGAAAGTTTCAGAATTTTTAAACACTATTTGGTCATTTAAAACGTTCACACAAACTGACTGCCAAGAATAGAGTTTCACTGGACAGAATTTCAGATTTTGCATCTTTGCTTCTTTTGGTTCCATTTTCATACCAAACATCATTCCCACATAAATTTTCACAAGGAATCCATTGGAAACACAAAATCAATCAAATTCACATCACATTGACATGTTTTCACAACAATTTCAACATGTCAACACAATTCACATTCAATTCTTCCCTCTATTCTAAGTCAATTTGGATGTTAATCCACAATTGAACTCAAATACAAGGTTTCGGCGCTGCTCACAACACACACGAATCACATTCGAGTGCCAAATCACATCATATTCTCCAAAAGGGTTATTTATCACTAACCATATCCACTTTTGAAGTCATTAACCCTTAATCACAATTTGGGATCTTGCTAAACTGGGGCTTAGCAATCCAATAATCTCAGGCTTATTCTATAGCCTTGAGTCTTAAAAGATGGGGTATTACACCTAACCCCTCCTTGCCCCTCGAATGTATTTTTGTGACAGCTTATTCTTGAAATCTTTCCATCATAGATGAACCGCCTTTATCCAGTGCTTATACATCACCTTGGTGTCTAGGATATCGTATATTTGCTGCAAGATAAAACATAAAATACTTACATTTAAAGCAATAGGAATAAAGAAACAAATACAGATGTATTGAAAGTTATATACCAAAATTTGTTGCCAAATCATGTATTTTGTTTTTGTTGGAACCAACTTCTAATTATCATAGACAATACAAACTTTGCTTTGACCTAAATAGCCTAAATAGCTAATGAATCGGTCTTCCTCAAAACCAAATGGATTCATATTGGCATTGAAATCCACATGCAACCTCTTCTATTGATCTTGATGACGTCCAACCAATACTCCCATCTTTGTGCTACCTTTCACCCGTCTCACAACGAGTTCACCTCTATCTATTTAATCCTCCCATCACTTTATGAGTCATCAGAATTGTCCATATTCCTATTAACACAAAAATCATTGTCAGATAGGTAAATAAATTACAATTAAATGAATTAAATAAACTAACTAGAATTAAAATAAAAAGCACACAGTACTATTTTCTAACTTAAGTTCTTACTCTATATGGTTTCCCATATTCCTTCACAATGATCATTTCTTGCAACATATTCTTCATCATCTACCAATTCTACTTCACTTGCTATAGGTGGATTTGTTGCGAAAGGTGGTATGTCGTCAAGGTTGAAGGTTGAGTCACCTTACTTCTGTTTTTTACTTTGAACTATAATGGATATTTTTTTATTTGTAGGATCTGTGGCTTAAAACACTTGTTTTGCCTGGCTTGCTAGAATGAAGGGATCATCGCTATAACCAACTCTTTGAAGATCAATAAAGACAAGTCCAAATTGTTGATCTGTTACCATACCATTATCGCTAACCCACTTACATTTGAATAAAACAACTTTAAACTTGTTATAGTTAATCTCCCATATTTCTTCAATAACTCTATAATAGTCCATGGATGAGGCTTTTGTCTTTTCAACCAGAAAAGTGCATGGCTTAAGCTTATACCATCATCTCACTATTTTGTATAGTACTTCTATCATCTTGATCTTTTATGTAGAAAGAATACTCGTTTGTATCATAATCGGTCCAAGTAATGACCAGAAACGAAGGCCTCTAAGCTAACTACTAGATTGTCTCAGACATACCGATCTCGTGTGAAACCTTCCCCTCAAACCACTCTATGAATGTCTTGTTTTGTTCAATAGCTATCTACATGACATTCTTTCTGTGCTCATCTATGTACGATTGAACTTCTTCTATATTATTCAAGATATACAAGTGTGCTTGTAAAACCTTTTCACAAGGCATACTCACTTTGAGTCCTCATGTTCCCTTGCTTCTCCCCTCTTCATGCCGAGATTGTGCCTTCGTGTTCCCTAATAAATAATCTTTACAAAAGTCTATAGCCTCTTTAACTACATATCTTTCAACTATTGATGATTCAGGTGGATAAGGATTTTTAGAATACCCTTTTAAGAACTTCATGAATCACACGAAAGGGTACATCAACCTTAATTAAACTGGATCGCAGAGCCTTACCTCCCTTACCAAATAAACTATCAAATGCACCATTATGTCAAAAAATGAGGGAGGAAAATGCATCTCTAGTTAAGAAAAAATAATATAACCCTCATTTTCCAATTCATCCAATTTTTCAGTGTCAATGACTTTGTTACAGATAGAATTAAAGAAAACACACAATCTTGTTATAGTGGTTCACACTTCATCTTTCATAATGCATGTAGTACCTACTGGTAATAGTTGTTGCATCAACACATGATAATAATGGGACTTCATTCCCACTAACTTCAAATAGTCCATAGAGACATACCTTCTCACATTAGAAGAATACCCTTATGGCACCTTATTGTCATTCAAACACCCACAAAAACTTTTTTTCTTGGCTTTTGAGAGTGTATGCGTTGTTGGCTCTATGTATGCGCTCTCCTACCATCATTTCATAGTTGTGGATTTAACTGTTCTTTTATTCTCATATCAACAAGGTCTAGTCTCACACTAATTCCATCCTTAGTCTTCCCTAGTATGTGTAAAAGCGTACTGATAAGGCTATCAAAAAAATTTTTCTCCATACGCATCACATCAATATTGTGTCTTCTTCATGTGTTCTTTTCATATCAATATTGGCTTTTGATAGTCTTGACAAGGCTGTCAAGACTACGCCAATAAATTTGATCTCTTCTTCCATATGTTCTTTTCACCCATAGTCCTTTGATTATAACCGAAGATGACATTGTTGCGCTCTACCCAACTATAAACTTCCTCTTTGGTTAATGCATTTGGACCATTCCATGCTCCAGTAAGCCATTAAAACACTTTATTAACCTATGATATATGTGGAACTAATGAAGAAACCTCCTATGACTAAGGTTAACCCCCTCTGTTTTCCATGCTTAAGTTGGTGGAAGTATGTGTTTGCTTCACATATCGGACAATCTTTATGCCCCTTTACACTATACCTTGACAAATTTTTGTATACAGGGAAGTCATTTATCATGGTGAAAATCATTGAACATGGCTTGAAGGACTCCTTCTTATATGCATCAAACACATTTATGCCTTCCTCCAACAACTTCTTCAAGTCCTCAATTAAAGGCACCAAGTAGACATTGATATCATTCCCTAGTTGTTTTTGTAACACCCGTTACTTATGCCCCTTTATTATGCATCGGAAGTGTTAACTTTATTCTTATGGCTCAGGAGAACCAATAAATAAAGCTCTCAGCCAAAGATTTACACCTTTATTTTTGGGGCACTATTCATTCGATAAAACCGTATTTACCAAATTAATTCAATTTATTCACGGGGTTACTATTCACTTTAACTTTTCAATTCTTTCATTTATTGAATCAAAGTTTTCTCTGCTTATTAATTCCTTAGTTTACTTAACTAATGGACTCGTACTATGCGATTACCCATCTCCTAATTCAATTATCGCACTTTGAAAAACATTCATCCGTCATGCGGGTTATACCATTAACCATTTTAAATATTAATTATACATAACGAATTAGTGCATTTTATTCTTTATCTCCTCATCACAACTTCTTCATCTGGCACATTGTGCAGCACTCCTCTTCTGTGCTTACGTGCTTGTATGGTTGGTTAGGGGGTAAGATTCAGGGGAATCTCAGTAGCAAACAATACTAAACAATGCATGTAAGACAAATGCTAGTGCATGCTATACTTGCCTAACGTAGGCTCATGTTAACATAATGACATACCTGCATGCTTGCTTAATGCTTCACATTTCTTACATATGGCCATAACATCAATGGAAAATATAGCTTCAATCATTCAACTATGTTACACATAGACAAGTAAAGAAATCATGCACATAAACACACAAGCATACATATCAATACATGTAAGTAGGGTAAGTTCAATACCTTTTATCTTTGAGTCCCCTTTTGTACCTTTTCTTCCAATCATTAAAGTTGCTTCCATTGTCTCTTCTTTGTCATCTCATGGTCCTAAATAGATGGTCAAATTATAAGAGCCATGAAAAATAAATGTCCAATAGGCTACATTGGTCTTTAATAACTTTAAGGGCCTAATCCTAACCCTTGGAGTTCATAATTATTATATTTGTGCCATTAAGCTTAAATTTACGTAAGAGATAAAGCTGGCATATTTTTTACTGTACTTTGAAAAATCATAAATAATTCTACAAAACTCCAGTTGGATTGGTTTAAAGCTCAATATATGATCCTTATTAAGTCCACTTTAAGATAAAAAGAGTTGTCACTGCCAGTTACATGCACACAGTTCTAGAATTCTTAATTATTCACTTCTATCACAAAATCCTGCCCAGAATTAATGCCCAAATTCCAATAATAATAACTTTTTGTATACTTATCCAATTAGTACAAATTACCCATAAAATTAAATCTTCTTAGATCTACTTTATTTTTGAAAAATTTAGCGGACATTGGAGTTTATTTGACCAGACAAAGACATGTCACCATTAGTCTACCATAGAACAACTTCCAAGTTCAATGCCCAATTTTTCAAAAATCAAAATTAATTCTAGAAAACTCCAAATTGATTCATTCCAAGTACATTGTAAACATCTTTAAGTGTATTTTCAAAGAAAAATATCATTTTCTGGAAACTACAACTATACAATTTCCAAAAATTTGTCAAATGTTAACTGTTCCAAAATGGTTCCAGAAACAGGGTCCAAATTTGAAAAATCATAACTTTAAATCGACTAGTCCAAAGTTTACATTCTACCTATCAAAATGAAGATCAAGATGTCTACTTTTATTCTGGAAATTTCATAGCATTTGGACTAGGTTTGATTGATAAAAAACATGCCACAAAATCACTGCCTTCCAAAAAATGAAATCTAGCAGCCTTACTCTTACGTTCCAAATTTGTGATTTCTCAGTTCTAAACCTTACTTAGCACCCTTTACAAGACCAAACCATCATGAACTCTAAGAATAACCATATAACTGAAGATTAGGGAAAAACTACCCATTCCATAAAGCTCTACTAAACCACACTCTATATGGTTCAAAATAAAGCCCTTACTCACCTCTTGCTTCTTCTAGGCTTCATTCTTTGATTCAAACACTTTGGGTTTTGATAAATGCCTCAAAACACCTCCTCTTGAAAAACATAAAACCATATAAATGAAGCTTATTCCAAGAGGAACAATGTTCATGAAGACATTTTTGGCTAGAAAGGTAAGTAAGAAGGTGAAAATCTAGAGAGAAGGTGCTTACCTTTCTTGAGCTCTTGAAATTCCAGACTTATCTTTCTCTCTCCATGCTATTACTTTAGACAACTTTTGGGTAGAAAAATGAAGAGACGAGGTGTTTTAAAGTCACTTATTGTCCCTTGTCAAGTATTGGCTGAATGGGAGAGGAGAGAAAAAAGAAAATGTGATGATATGTCCTTCCTTGGTTCCCTCTTGTAACTAAATTGGTTAGCCCAACTAAGTGTAATTTGGTTAAGTGTAAGAGAGTATTTTCTCTCCCTTCTTGTCTTACCTTTAACCGAACTCAAGAGGGAGGGGAAAAGGAAATGTATTACCCAATGGTTTATGGTATCTTATACTCAAGGAAGCTTTTTAACCAATGGTTACTTTGATAAATCCTCTTATCTCCCTTCTTCTTTCTATGACTGAAATTTTAATCAATTTGGGAGGGAATTAATTTGCTTTTTGAGTTTCATAATTACTTCACTTTTCAAGAGTAAACCCTAGCCCTTAATATTGGGTTCCAATTTTAACCTCAAGATCAAATGGCAATTGTCTCTTTTGCCCTTAATTATAGCAACATTAACTAAGTTGCCATTAAGTATGTTTTTCCACTTTAATTATCTTCTTTCTTTCTTTCATACAGCATTCCCTCTCTCTTTGGATCCAAATTAGGTTATATCATTTTTGCTTTTAGATAAAGCAATTGGGTATTTTCCTTTAACTATTTGGAACCAAATTCCATACTTTAATTTCAATTCCCAAATTAATCCCTAAAAGTCATTATGTCTCTCAAATATTCTTAAAACTCTTACTAACCGGGGCTTGGTAGTTTTCTTGAGTTAGGCTTAATCTCAAGCTTCTGGTCCCAAAATTTGGGATATTATAGTTTTGGTCCAAAAATCATTATAGAAAGCATCACATACTTGCGCTTTCTGTAAAGCTAGGGAGGTAATTTCTATATTACAATGAGAATTGGCCATATACTATGTGTGCTGGTAAGTGTTCCATATGGATTTATTTCATCTGTACAAAGCCCAAGCTAAAGGCTTCTAAGCTCGCTACCAAATTTAGAGAACATTTTATCTATTTTCTCCCATTGTGGAGAGTCAGCCGGGTGTCAAAGATATTTTCCATCTAATATTCTCTCATCAAAAGGCCATCTCAACTTCTTTACTTTTGTTGCACTCACAAACAAACGCTTAAACTGTAGTATTATTAGAAAATACCACAACACCTTTAAAGGCTGCTTTTTAGTCGTCCCTTAGCCACAACTACCATCTTTCTTTACTTTGTATCATGAAGTTTTACACTTATGATACTTACTAAGACCTTCATACTCCTCTATATAAAATACGCAGTCATTAAAGCTTATACGATTTAGAAGTACATTATCAACTGGAAACATATCACACAATAATTCAATTAGCAATGTATATAGATAGATTGTTAGGATCGGTAGGCACAGTGGAAGAAATTTAAAAATTTTCACCGATCCTAATCGAGGATCTATCAACGGCGTTTAAACCAAGTTGGAAGGATTCATACCTTTTTGATGATTCAGAGTTTTCACGATCTCTAGGAGCCAAAACGTCAGGTCCGCTCCCTCTACCGGTATCGACACGAATGCTCTCCAACCGAGACTACGTGCTAGCGCCTCTAATGTCTCCTAGGGTTTCACTTGCGGCTCTCAATTCTCATGGGCGTATGAATATATCTGCTCTATCAAGTTTATAACCTATGAGGGCTATTTTCAAATTTCAAAATTAATCATCATTAATTTCAAAATTAATTAACAATTAATTATTTTGATGAGCTAATTAAATAAATTCAGTTTAAATTAAATCTGCCCAACAGTTTTAATTTAACTTATTTATTTAATCCAAATAAAGAGCCATTAGATTTAATTTATCTTCATAAATTAAATCTAAGATACTATATCTCTATCATGTTAGTTATTAAATTTAATATATCTTAATAAATTAAATTTAAAACTAACACAATATAATAATATTATATAATATATATATATATGCATATATATATATATATATATATAAGATATATATTTCGAAAATATATATATCTATATAATATTATTAAATATAATAATATCATATAATATATATATACATATATATATATAAGATATATATTTCAAAAATATATATATCTATATAATATTATTAATGAATTTTATATTATATATATATATATAAAATTCATCCACCCTAAATTAAACATTATCTCTTGTTGGGCCATTCTTGTGTGCGACCCTGTAGGCCCATATGAAGTTGGCAGTGGGCCAATAACTATACTAACCCAAAAGTCGCAAGCGGCCTGTAGCAAGACATTACAACTACCCAATTCATATGAGGATTATTATCACGATATAACCTGTCATACAACCATGTCACGTCCCTTTTGTCACACGATATATCGATCAAGGATAAGGCATGGATAATGTCATCCTCTTGTTCCTGACCATTACTTTCTCGATTCCTGAGTAGCTTGATAGCAGAGATAGAAACTCCTTTCATCACAGTATGGTCATACATTTCTCAGACTCACTCATCGAGGGGCCCAGTAATATCCTACTAATGTGAGGGACAAATTCCATCATGATCATTCATATTCCTATCCATGAAAAATCACTAAGCCTGATCGTAGCCTTTATCATCACCCAGTCAAAAGTGACTTTTAACTAGTTTAAAGCTTAGCAACTCTCATGTAGGAATCCATGATGACCTCAGGTTTAAGGGCACTGTGATGTGGTTATACATGAGAAAAACTTATGACTTGATCCATGTAGCTTTCTCATAGTGGGTCGGTCCAGCACCTTGTACTCTTACAAGTGCCTAAGACTTTGATTCGTATCTCCATATCTTATCAAAGTCATATTGGTCTTGTTTCATCTCTGCTCCCGCATAGATGATCGACCAGGGACATTTTAGGACAATCTTTATGAATTATCCAAGGATACAATTATCACAGTTAACATGCAAATAATATGATAACAGAATAGAGAAATTTCATTAAAATAATAATGTTCAAAGGACAATGATTGGCCCTTAGAGCACAATTTCCAACATAGATAGGAATGATTAGGAATTGAATGATTGAGTTTGGTGATTTTGGGATTTGGATGCTTATGTTGCCTCTAAAACAAAAGCATGTTAATGGAATGGAATTTTGGTAATTATGATGATTCCATTGAATTCCTTGGATGTTTTTATGGGGGAGTAGCTTTGGTAGAAGTTTTGAGTCCATTGGGAGCAATTGGGCAAGTGTTAGGAAATGTGGTCAGTTTTGCTATATTTTCTGGTTTCTGATAAGATCACATGAGTGATCTGGGGTTCACTCAAGTGTGGGATGAATGTCACTCAGGTGAGGTTGAGCATCACTTGAGTGCTACGTTTGTATTATGTTTCTCTTCAGCTTTCTGTTGTGCTTCCATTATTAAAATCCAAAGTATGTCTTGATACTCGCAGGTGTCAAGCCATCACTCAAGTACTCTTGTCCCTGCTCAAGTGATGTTCCCTTCTGAAAGTTTCTTGTGCTCTCGGGTGAGCACTTCCTGGACCTCACTTTGGGGAACTCAGGTAAGCATTAGGCTTCCACTCGAGTGATTGTGTTTGTGCTCGAGTGCAGCGAGTAACTCTAGGGTCTGTTGTTCCTTTGTGCTCTTGGGTATTCACTCATTGTTTTTTACTCTCTAGTGCTCGAGTGTAGACCATACCATCACTCTAGTGAGGTCTTCTTCACTCAAGTATCCGTACAACATTACTCGAGTGAGGCCATCTTCACTTGAGTGTCTCAGTGAAAAATGTCAGGTTTGAGTTTTCGAAAGAGGATCTTTGGGGATAGTGTTTCAACCCTTTAGATCAATTTATAGAGATATTCCTGGGTACTATATAAGCAATAATGATAACCAAAATAAGTGGAAAGAACTCATTGAGAATTGGAATAGAGAATTGAATCTTCGTCACTGATTATAATTATATGATACGATATTTGCCTTACTTGGGAGGGACCAGTGCCAAAGCGTGTATAGAAGGAATGAGCAGGTAGTGCCTTTTCTATCATGTTATGTATGATGTCTGGTATACATAATTGATTATTGTTTGTTTGTGAAATGTGAATGAAAATGTGCCATGGTCCATTGCAGGGTGACTACTTCTGCGGGAGCCATCGTAGGGGGTTGATACTTATCACACCTACCCCAACCATTGAACTATCGTTGTAATAGACATGGATCTTTGAGAAACAGCTTTGTGAATTTGGCTAGTGTGGCCGTGTATTGTAAAATGCTTTATATTAATCCCAGCTGTGGTGAAATATATTGTTGTGAATTGTGTTGTGGTGCAATACAGCGTAAGCACTTCAACGTGAGCAAACGTAAGGGTGACGCAAGTCATACCTGCCCTTGCCATTGTAACTGTCGTTATAGTTGCTAGATGTATGTTATGATTGCTTTCATGCCTTATTATGATGCATATTATGAGTGACTTGTTACTACGGGGATTCTTTAGAATCTCACTCTACCAAAACAATTTTATACAGGGCTGAAGGATCAAAAGGGAAGTGGGTGACGAAGAGCGGGTAAAGCTCCGGATAAGAATTTCATTTTGAGAATAGTTGGTTATCCTATTTGTAATTTTTGGATACATTCTTGGGATATGAATGTATATATATTTGTGGTATAGTTTGGGTAATCCCCAAGAAAAAGGGAAAGAGATTATGGCATTTATGCCTTGTGTAAACCCTTTTATCAATTAATGGAACCCGAGTGTATCGAGAATTTATGATGTACTCTAATATGTATAAATAGAATCAACCGGTATAGGCCAATTGTGTATTTGTATTGCTTGAAAATGTGTATAGGACACCATGTGGAAGAGACTTTTGAAAAGTTTTGCAAACACGGTTTTGGGCAAAAGTTTAGTTTTATAAGTCCCAATTTCTAAGGTCTCTAATTTCACTTAATTACTTGATTATAAACTTAATATTGGCCTATAGTTGGAAGGGGGTTACATAAAGCTCTCTCAGTACTCTTGCATTCTTGCTTTTTTATCAACTCTTCAAGTTGAACAAGAATAAGACTTATTGACTTTTCTTCTATTCTTTTCTTCCTTTTTTGCTTGGTCAATGGATATAGATTTACTTTAAACTATATTCTCTCTCTCTCCCCTTGGTCTTAACTAAAATGCTTCAATAAAAAGGGAAGCTTAATCTTGACCAAAAGCTTATGTGTGTATGTCCCTAAGTTTGACCAAGTCTTCTTCAAAAGTGAGTTGACTCTTTGACCAACTCCTTCCTTCTTCCATTTTTACCCTTGGCCATTCCTTATCATCTTAAGAGAAATAGTTAACTTGCTTTTTGACATATTCATCATTACATTTGCTTTTCAAGAGAAAATCCTAACCCTTTATTTTAATTTCCAATTTTAAATTTAAGATCAAATGGCAATTGTCTCTTTTGCCCTTGAGCATAACAATATGATTTAATTTGCCATTAGGTATTTCTTTTGTTTTATTTTCCTTCTTCCAAAACATTTTCCCTCTCTTTTTGAGTCTATTTTAGGCTCTATTCCATATTGGACTATAGATAAAGGTTTTACGTGCTTTCCTTGCAACTAGTTGGTACTAATTCCCTTACTTAATTCCCAAAGTAGTCTCTATCGCTATTACACTTTCTTTTCAGGCATGTGACCCCTTGCTAAACTTTAGCATACTACAGTTCCGACACTCGTGTGACCTAACCAAATGGTGCCATATATATGTCCAGTGCACATCTATATCGACACATTAATCCTACTACTTACACATACTGAGCCATTTGCCAGGAAGGGCCAAATCATAGAGTCCCTGCAAAGCATTCTATTTCTCAACCATCCTTGAGACTCTTACTAATTTGGCTTAGTAGTCAGCCTGATTTAGGCTTATTCTCAAGCTACTAGTCCCAAAATTTGAGATATTACAATTTTCCTCCCATTGAATAAATTTCTTCCTCAAAATTTTGAACATCATATAGTTTTTACTATATCTCAGGGAATCACTTCTTATCACCTAGTCTGTCTCTTTCATTACTCAGTGAATTCTTTCCTGTGTAAGCTTATAGAGTTTGCAACATAAATTATCATATCATCATCAAAGATCCAAGATAGCATTCAGCAACCATCAAAAGATATTCTTTGGACTCATTAGTCCAATACAACAACGCTAGGCATATAGGTCTCATGGGCAAGAGCCTCTACCCCATACAAGATGCAGATTGGGTCTTACTGCCGTTCGACCACCCAAGGTCTCTGCCCCATGCAAACTTGTATAACGGGTCTTACCGCCTTAAGCCTCTGCACATCAACCTATTGGCCTAAGGACACATTGGTCTAATAGATGTTATGGCCACAGGACACACAGTCCAATGTCCATATATAATGCATATTGGGTTTTACACCCTCAAGACAGACAGTACACTAGGTACTCTAAATATATTCTAGGCTCTATCTCTTGCTACTCAAGTCATTCATACACTTGTGTAATATTCACGAGGCATGCAAAACAAACCATCCAATAACAATTAGTCAATCGGCATTCAGCAATCATAGGACATATAGTCCATTGGGTAATCATAAGACACACTATCTATCATCTATTATCTAAGTAGCCTGTGAGGTCTTATCGCCTAAAGAATCACCCTTATGCCTTAGGCAAATCGGGACTTATGGCCTCGGGTCTCTGCCCATCTGTCACAAGATATTCACTAGGTCTTATAGTACAAGGTAACTCCCACACAAGGTGCACTCAAAGGCCTTCTGCCTCAAGCCTACTGGCTCAAGTCATATAATTAGGGTAACTCCCTATACTGTTGCCCAGGGTAACTCCCTATGCCACTTATACTTATAGGTCTTACTACCTTAGGACTAATTGTCCCATCATTCTCAAGCTTTACAACCTCTTCGAGATACTGATCAAAATATCATGCATCAAGTCACTACCCAAAATCTCATATTCGGATTGCACAGCAGGTCTTATGACCCTGCTTTGAATGCACATCAGGTCTTACGGCCTAAAGACGCATTGGCCCAACAGGTTTTACTGCCTACCATATATTCATAACACGAATATACTTTATGGTAAACACATACATGCAGAACCATTACATAAGATATGAGAGCAAGAGTTGCTTGACTGTCTCAATCTCGTTAAGCCTATTTTGCTTTAGCCTCTCTTTTATCTTTCTGTCAACAAATAACACTTCAGTACCCCATAGCGATACACTGGGTCATATAAACCCTTTTTCACAGGTAAACTCTTCTATATTGGGCCTCGTTACAATGTACCATTCTCGAAAGTCGACGTCTCAGTAGCTTTACCTACTGTTCAACATTTCAGTGGCTCCACTTGCAGTACTTCAAGCACTTTTCTCAGTCAGTGACTAGTCAACCCCTCTAATTAGAACCCTCTAAAGGTAGCCTTTTCCAATCAGAACTTTTAGTAGATAGCCCTCTCCGGTTAGTCACCTCTTAATGGAAGCACATTGTAACAGAAACCCAAAGCCTCATAAGGTCCCTCTTCTCTAGCAGTTCTACAATCTGCTTTCTTTAATTTTGATATCTCATACAGGGTTATTCTATATGGACTTTCGATATCAGTCTATGATGAACCCATGTCATGTGAGTTCTCAAAATAAAACAAGGTTTGAAAATGTAGGGTAGTAGCTCAACCTAGGTCGTTCTTGTGAGGAGATTAATTTCCAAATTTTTAAATAGTAAAGTGATAAAAACATTAAAGTTGTGAGAAATCCTTTAGAGAAATTGATTTTAAAACTAATGAAGTAATCTAATCTAATTCAATACTTTTGTATTTTTCTGGTTTTCAAGACAAAGAAGCAAATGGAATTGAAATTAACACTAACAACAAGATAAATTCAATTAACTAGTATAATGATGAGATGAGATTTCCTTGAGTTGAGGTTTTAGTCTTCCTTGCTTGCTAATGATATGAATTCCATAATATGAGTCAAGAGGATGGAACTAAGTTACCACTAGCTCCATACTTGCAATAATCATTTAATTCATTATGCCGAAGCAATTAAATGAATACCACCAAATAATTCAGACTTAAGGAGATGAATAATCAACTTCCAATTCTAGCTTGTAATTACCATTACAAAAGTTCAAAGCATTCATTTTAGTCATTTACAATCCACTTAACAAAGTTGGAATAAACAACTCAACCTACTCCTAATTTGAATCGTACAAAGCTTAATTAATAAACTCCTAGCTCAACTACCAAGTTTATTCACTTGGCACAAAACAATCTAGATCACAACTATATACTTAACCAAGCAATACAATTATGAACTAGAAAGAGAGATTAAAGGAATTCCATTGAAGTTTAGAAGCTAAAACCATTACCCAACTCAAGGAAATCACCAAAGCTTAGCTACTCATAGAAGAGGAGGAAGAAAATGAAGATTGAAGAATGTTGATGATATGAGCCATGGAGAATTGCAGCACTGAATAGCAGCTTGCGCCTTCTCTTTTCTCCCTTTCTTTCGGTTGCAATGATCCTCTTTTCACCTTCTCGTTTTCTTTCATCTCGTGTAGCTTTCCTTTTTCACATTCCGTCTTCTTTTATTTTATTTTACACTTCCCTTTTTTTTTCATTATTCCCTCACGGTCAAGCACTTCCTTTAACTCGGTCAGCCCTACTTCTTTTCTTCAAAATCCCCTCGGTCCAAGTCATTTAACTTCGTTCTTCAAATTGGTCCACAAGTTCGGCTGAAGCCTCTCCAACGTGTCCAGCTTTTTCTTCTATTCCTTTTCATTCTTTTATTCTTTAATCCAGCGCTGTTCTTCCTTTCCTCACAGCTGCCACTTCTTTTCTCCTTCAATTATTTCCTCTCGGTTCAATTGCTTCTTTTTCATTTGGTTCAACATCTCCAATCTAGTCAACAATTTCGGCTCTTCTCTTCCTTTATCTATTTGGTCTCCTCTTGGTCCAGCAGCCCTTTCCTCCTTTATTCCCATCAGTTCAGCAGCTCCTATTTCCTGCACTTATCAATCTCAGTCCAGCTTTCTCTAATTCTTTTTTTCGGTTCACTCTCCTTTGCTTCCTTAATTTCAGCCACCACTTGCCTTCTCATTTCATGTGGTCCCCCTTCCTTCCAATTTCTTCAATTGTCTTTAGGTTAAAATGAGTTATGCCTTGTTTGGATAAGAGGTAAAAATCTATTTTGGCATTAGGGATAAAATTGTAACTACCAAACAAGGCCCTTACTCATTTAACCTCCTCTTAAAAAAATGTGAAAATAAATTCTGCACTTTTGATGTTCCACACTTGTCCTTCATTAAGCTCCAAAATGAAATCTTTAACCTTGACCACTCAAGTTGTGCCACATCATCACATACAAAATTTTATTCACAAAGGTAATATCTTTTTGCTCATAATTAAATAATAATGGGAATAACAAATATTAATTAAAAATATAACAATTTAACCACTTTAATTCCCAAATTATCCTTTCACTAAAGTCACATATTAACATTTGATTATGCCCAAAATACTGAATTAAGTCCCACAAAAGCCTAAGATTAATTAATAAAAATATATAAATATTGAGCTCTATCAATTCCCCCACACTTAAGCTTTTGTACTCCTGAGCAAAACATTAAACTCAACACTAGGCAAAGAGGGATGAAAGTTGAAAGAATAGGCAAGATCAAGCTTCAAGAATCATACTTAGTCAAAAGTTTGATGTAGCTAAAGCAATGCAAAGTTTAATTACAATGAGCTTAATTGGAAACCTTAACTAGGATAAGTGTTTACCCTATTCTCTCATATAAGGTAGTTTTTCACTCACATCCACTTTAACCACACTACCATAGGCTTGTGGTATTTCTAGGCTCTCCACTACTTGCAACAATTACATAAATAAATTCAAAGGACTTTGTAGGGTTGTAATGTTGAATAGACCAAATGATGGAAAATGTAACAAATACTATGCTTGCACCAAATAATTTGCTAGATCACTTAGCACTATAGAACTAACTTAATTCACATATTTTACCATTGTGACTTTATTTCTTTCTTTGAATTTTTCTTTTTTTTATTCACCCTTTTTCTCTTCTTTTTCTTCTTTTCTATTTTCTTTCTTTTCACTATTCTTATGGCATTTTTTTCTTTTCATTTTCTAATATATAATAGTACTCTCTCTTTTTTTCCTTTTCTCTTTCTTTTTTCAATAGTGCTATGAAGAACTTGATAAATGATACAAACATAGCATTTGTATAATGAAATAGAAATGAAAGTGAAAGGCTCAAAGAGGTAAACAAAGGTGAATGATGAATGGTTTGTATTTAGGATAGAAGGTTTAGAAATGAATGCCAATGTCATCTCTATCCATACCATTGAAAAATGTAGCCACAAGCAAGAAACAAAACAAATTCTAGAGAGCAATAATCTAAGTAGATAAATCACACAATGAAATGAACAATTAGCCCAAAATACCTTCCAACTAAGCTTTTTGTCCCTAACAAACTCATTAAAATTAAACCATACATCATTAAAACACTTGAATTTTATGGAAATTCACTAATTTAAAGCAAGTTTCAAACATGAATCCAACTAAGAGTATTTGAGATACTTGATCATGACTAAAGGCTTCAAAAATCTCAGTCAATTGGACCAAAAATAATAGAGGACATAAGCAGGAGATAGAGGCACGTGATATCACAGTGAAATCCATCATGAGAATAAACACACTTAATCCCCCATACTTATTCTTACATTGCCCTCAATGTAATGAATAAAAACAAAGAACCTAGACGCACTTATCTCTTGGGTAAAGTGAATGTTGTGAAGTCCAATTCAATATTGAAGCACAACATATCATCATCATAAGGAGAGAGAGAAGACAAGACATAAGTGGAAATAGCTCTTAGAAATTAGGCATAAGGATATAAAGAAAGGGTAGTGTAGGATAAGGCTAAGCACAAGAGTACAATTCAAAATAGAGTTTATTCAATTGAAAAATGCAATCTAACAAACTACTTTTTACTACTGGTAAATCCCTTCCCCATACTTGTTCAATAGCATATATCATCAAATAAAACAAGGAACAAGGTAAGGAAAGAGACTACCATGTAATCATGGTGGTTGATGACTAGCATGGTAATGCTTCAACAAATGACCATTCACTTGAAATTTTGCACTACTTGTAAGATCTTCAAGCTCTATTAACCCAAAGCTATGCACCTTGACCACTTTGTAGGGACCTTGCCATTTGGTTTTGAGCTTCCTATTTTAGAGCTTGAATATTGCCTTAAATAGAAGCACTTGCTCTCCTTCATGAAACTGCTTACGTAAGATGCCTTGATCATGAATCAATTTGGATTTTTCCTTGTAGATACGTGAACTTTCATATGCATCCAACCGCAACTCTTCCAGCTCTTATATCTCAAGCATCCTTTCCTCAGCAGAACCTTGAACATCCATATTACAAGTCTTCACAGCCCAGTAAGCTCTATGTTCTAGCTCAACAGGTATATGGCAGCCCTTACCAAAGACTAGCTAGAAAGGAGACATGCCAATGGGAGTTTTAAAAGCTGTACGATATGCCCAAAGAGCATAATCCAACCGGAGACTCCAATCTTTCCTACTTGGCTTGACAATTCGCTCCAAGATATACTTGATTTCCCTATTAGACACCTCAGCTTGCCCATTTGTCTGTGGATGGTATGAGGTAGAAGTCTTGTGAAGAACACCATATTTGGATAGCAAGTTGTCCATCAATTTGTTGGAAAAATGTGAGCCACGATCACTCTCAATTGCTCTTGGAACCCTAAACCTACAAAAGATATGAGTACGTAGGAATTTAATAACAGTAGAGGCATCATCCTTCCTTGTAGGAATAGCCTCAATCCACCTTGAAAGATAATCAACAGCCAACAAAATGTACAAATACCCATGAGATGGAGGAAATAGACCCATAAAATCAATGTCCCAAACATCAAAAACTTAACAAAACAACATGGGTTGTTGTGGCATTTCATGCTTTCTAGATAACCCCCCAAAACACTGGTATGCATCACAAGTTTTATAAAAAGCATAACAATCCTTAAAGAGGCTAGGCCAATATAAACCACATTCTAAGATTTTCCTAGTAGTTCTATTTGCCCTAAAGTAACCACCACATAACAAAGAATGACAAGATGTTATAACAAAAGAAATTTCATTATCTGGCACACATCTCCTAATGATTTGGTCACTACAATGCCGCCACAAGTAAGGAGGATCCCACAGATAGTATTGAGCTTCATGTTTCATCTTCTATTTTTGAAAATGAGAAAAAGAATCAGGTAAGACTCTAGCAGCAAGATAATTCACAATATGAGCAAACCATAGGTCATGAAGTGTAATAGCAAGGAGATGGGTATCAGGAAAACCATCACAAGTAACTTTAGCATCAACTACTCCTTGTGTAGCAAGGGGCAAGCAGCTTAGATGATTAGCAGCAAGATTTTCTGCACCTGTATTGTCCCTAAACTCTGTGTTAAATTCTTGAAGTAGTAGCATTCACCTTAGCAATTGAGGCTTAGTATAAGTCTTCCTAGACAAGAACTTGACAGCAGAATGATCAGAATAGATAATCACTTTAGAATTCACTAGATAAGACCTAAACTTCTCAAGTGCAAAAACAATGGAAAAGAGCTCTTTCTAAGTGGTAGTGTAATTGATTTGAGCCTTATCTAATGTTTTAGAAGCATAAGCAATAACACAAGAGGTCTTACCAATTTTCTGACCAAGAATTGCACTAATAGCACTATTGGAGGTATCACAACAAAGCTGAAAATCAAGATCCCAATTAGGAGTAATGAGTATAGGAGGAGAAATGAGTCTAGACTTAATTTTATTAAAAGCCGATTTGCATGCATCATCAAAGATAAAATCCACATCTTTTTGGAGAAGCTTAGATAGGGGACAAGCTATTGTACTAAAATCCTTAACGAATGTTCTATAAAATCCAGCATGCCCCAAGAAAGATCTAAGTTCTCTTAAGTTATAGGGATAAGGGAAAGATGAAATTACTTCAATTTTAGATTTGTCAACTTCTATACCCCTCTTACTTATCAAGTGGCCTAAGACTATTCCTTGATCCACCATGAAGTAGCATTTCTTAAAATTTAGCATAAGGTTCTTTTGCACACACTTTTCTAATGCTCTCTCCAAATTTAGCAAACATTCTTCAAACGAATTGCCATATATAGAAAAATCATCCATGAATACCTCAATACCTTATTCAAGTAAGTCACTAAAGATGGAGAGCATGCATCTTTGAAATGTCCCAGGAGCATTGCATAACCCAAAAGGCATCCTTCGGTATGCAAACTGTAACCCCCTGCCTTAATTACCGTAATTAATATTCGATAATACATAATAAAAAGGGGTTTGAGACCGTCGGATAGTTCAAAACGTATTAAAAGCAGTAGGACCTTACAAAATTTTCAAAACTTCTTTCCTATCCAGGTCTCGTTTTCAATTACCGAATATAATCACCTGTGCAGTTAATTTACATTCACATATATCAGAGTTCGTAATTTAAACCCCGGCAACCCCCGGGTTCATCTATATATATATAGAGTTTCAAATTCCAAGTAGGGGATTACAAACCAAATATTCACACTATGTACATCTCAAAATATTATACAGTAATCCCTATCCAAAATGAATAACCAACCGAAACCATACTAATGTCCCTAGGAAAACTCTACCCGCTTCGGGTCACACGCTTCTCCTTGGAGCCAGTCGCCCTGTCTGAAAGGTTAGTTCAAAGGAAAGAATGAGATTCAAAAGAATCCCAGTAGTAACTAAATAATTATACCACATATAAGCACACAGCATGTAAGCAAATCATCATACAGCAGCAGCAGCACAAATCACACTCCACCCTCATCCCCTTTCTCCGCCGGGAAGGCACACCGTCCTAACCCGAACCGTTGTTAGCTACTCAGGGACTATTGGCGTGGCAGTGCATCAACATAGCCTTATAGCACATAGCTATCCGGCTTCACCAATGGCCCGTCGGCCTCACAGATAGCCTTTCGGCTCATAATCAGCCTTTCGGCCCACATATCACATAATCACACCTCATCCTCATCCCCTTTCTTCGCTGGGAAGGCACACTGCCTAAACCCGAACCGTTGTTAGCTACTCAGGGACTATTGGACTGACGGTGCTAACACATATCCACATAAGTCGCAACATACGAACTTATCACAAATCAATGATAATACACACATACAATGCATCACATATGGTACGAAAGAAAAGTCACTACCTGATCCCTTCCTGATGTCTCTGGGCACAGTAGGCTCACGAGGACAGCAGATGTCAAATCCTATAATCAAAATAGGGACATTTGGTTAATTCCTTTTTCCAAGTTATTACTTCAATAACACTCTAAGTTGGTATTCATTTGGACTCTTTAGATGGCCATTAAATGCCTAAAGGGTTGGGATAACTATCCCCAAAGATCCTTCTTTAGAAAGCTAAACACTGATTTTTGGACCCCTCACTCGCACCCCTCACTCGAGCACAGAAGGCCGTGCTCGAGCACAACTCCCATTTTCACTCGAGCACACGCGAGTGAGACGCAGGAAGTGCTTGCCCGAGAGCAACTCCCGCGACCAACCTACACTCTCACTCGAGCACAAGAGGCTGTGCTCGAGCAGAGACCCCGAGCACACTCGAGCACCACGGAAGTGAGGCCTGCGAGTGACAACCCGAGAGCATCTCTCAACATCTTCTTCCACCTTCACTCGAGAACAAACGCCTGTGCTCGAGCACTGACCCTCAGTGCTCGCGAGCACAAGGCAGCGAGTGTCCGCCCGAGAGCACCCCAACGCCCAGGCGACAGACTCACTCGAGCACAACCCCAGTGCTCGCGAGTGATCCCCCAATGCTCGCGAGTGCCAGGCGCACTCTTGGCAATCACTCTCGAGTGATACCCTGAGGTATACACCCGCAGCTCCAAAAACACACCCTCACTCGAGCACAAACATGCTCACTTCGAGCACGTTCATCCTGTGCTCGAGTGGGTTCTTCTCTCACTCGAGAAATCACACCAGAAACCAGAACGCAGCAACTGGTAAACTTTTCCAAAATCCACCAAATGAACTCCAATGGTTCTTAAACTTGTGTCAAGGCTCATTATCACTTATTTCAACACAAGGAACCCATTGGCAACCAACAACAACCCAAATTCAACCCATCCAACACATTCTCTCTCTCAATCCTCAAACCACTCAAAACCTCCTTCTAACAACTTCCCTTATTCAACTTCAAATCAAATTCTAATCACTCCCAAATGTCAAAACTGACCAAATGAACAGTGACACTCTCATCAAAGTCTACCCTTCACTTAACATCATAATTAGGTCTAATTTCCAGATTTCTCATTGATTAAGCAAACATCTTGACATATATATCAAAATGCATTACAAACCTACCTCTTCAAATTGCTGAACTCAACACCTTGATTCCACCAACTTCCAGATTTATCCAACAATCAAACACCACCAATGGAAATTCTGAAAACATGGAAGTAAAGCTCTCAACCACTTGGTCAACATTAATGAAGGGTAACTAAGCATATAAGATCATTTACCTTAACAAAATTCAAACCCTTACTTCCTCTTTCTTGCTTGCTTCCGCGAAAATGGAGGGAATGGAGAGAGAAAGTGAGTAGGTGAAGATGATGATCATTCTTTCCTTCCTCCCATGCACTTGGCCGACTAAGAGGGAGAGAGAAAGAGTTTGAAAATGTTGACTCATCCAATGGCTCCCATTTGGACACTTGTCACCATCTCATCCTTCCCACCAAAATCTCACCTAAACTCTTCCACACTTGATTCCTCCCCATTATCATTCAATCTCAACCCTTGATCTTGATTACTAAGGGGTTTTCTCATCAATCACTAACCAGACGGTTGGTAAATTTACCGTTTTACCCCTGATTAGTACAATACTTATTAAATCATTAACAATCGCCTTCATTTCCCATTGTACAACATATACTTCAAATATGCTTAATTAACATTAATTACATCATTTGAAGTTATTAATCCTTGATTAAAATCCAGGATATTACAATTCTCCCCCCGAAAATTTAATTTCGTCCTCGAAATTGTTACACTACTTGAGCCATAAACTCCGGATATCTTCTCCGTAGATCTTCCTCCGCTTCCTAAGTTGCCTCTCTTGGAGTCATTCCCTTCCAGACCACCTTCACATATGGAA
This sequence comes from Inga oerstediana, assembly GCA_963210345.1. Taxonomy (NCBI): domain Eukaryota; kingdom Viridiplantae; phylum Streptophyta; class Magnoliopsida; order Fabales; family Fabaceae; genus Inga; species Inga oerstediana. Next base: position 69,077,582 of record OY723403.1, read on the forward strand.
TGCTTCGGTGTCTGAGCCGTCGCTCCTCTCGGTCAATGATCTGCTCTGGCTCCACCGCATATGTAAAGTTATCTTGTAGTTCAACTTCCTCATATTCAACTATGTGAGATGGGTCTGGTTGGTACTTCTTCAGTTGGGAAACGTGAAACACGTCGTGGAGTCTACTCAAGCTCGGAGGTAGTGCTACTCGATACGCGACAGGTCCAATCCTCTCAAGGATCTCAAAAGGACCAATATACCTCGGGCTCAGCTTCTTCCTCTTGATAGCTCGCCCAATGCCCGTAACAGGAGATACTCTCAGAAAAATATGATCTCCGACCTCAAACTCTAGAGGCCGTCTTCTCTTGTCAGCGTAGCTTTTCTGTCGACTCTGCGCTGCAAGTAACCTCTTTCGAATAGTCTGAATCTGTGTTGAGGTTTTGTCAACAAGATCTGGTCCGTAAAGTTTTCTTTCGGATAGTTCGTTCCAGCACAAAGGCGATTGACACCTCCTTCCATACAATGCTTCATACGGAGCCATCTGAATACTCGCATGATAGCTATTGTTGTAGGCGAATTCCGCAAGTGGAAGAAAACAATCCCAACTTCCTTTAAAGTCAAGAACACACGCTCGCAGCATATCTTCCAACGTCTGGATTGTTCTCTCCGACTGTCCATCTGTCTGTGGATGATAAGCCGTACTGAACCTCAATTGAGTTCCCAAAGCTTTATGCAATGCTTTCCAGAATCTCGAAGTAAATCGAGGATCTCGATCAGAAATAATATTCTTTGGTGTACCATGGAGCTTCACAATCTCATTGATGTAAATCTCTGCTAGTTTATCGGGAGAATAACCAGCATTGATTGGTATGAAGTGCGCCGACTTCATTAACCGATCCACAATAACCCAGATCGCATCATAATTCCTGATCTTGGGCAATCTCGTCACAAGGTCCATGGTCACACTTTCCCATTTCCATTCCGGAATCTCAGGACTCTGGAGTAAACCAGGTGGTCTTTGGTGCTCAATCTTCACTTTCTGACAAGTGAGGCATCTCGCCACGTATTTGGTCACATCACTCTTCAAACCCGGCCACCAGTACACAGATTTCAAGTTATGGTACATCTTGGTCATACCAGGATGAAGAGTATATCGGCACTTGTGCGCCTCCTCTAGAATCTTTTGTCGCAACTCCGCCTTAAGGGGAATGCAAACTCTGTTCTGATAGCGAACCAATCCTCTAGGCGACAAATCATAACCTGGGACTTCTCCCCGTTCAATCCGAGTCAGATTGCGTTGTATCCAGTCATCCTGCCCCTGAGCTTCTTCAATCTCAGTTCTTAGATCATTTTCCTCTTGAGAGACAGTATAATTGGCACAGACGATCTGGTTCGTCAGATTCAAATCACGAAAATCTTCAATCAATCTCTTCTCTCGTATCATCATAGCTGCAACGAGCACAGTCTTTCGACTCAGAGCATCAGCGACTACATTTGCTTTACCCGGATGATATTTGATTTCCAGGTCGTAGTCCTTTAACAATTCCATCCAACGACGCTGTCTCATATTCAGTTCCTTCTGGTCGTACAGATACTTGAGACTCTTGTGGTCGCAGTACAGTTCCACAGTCACACCATACAGGTAATGACGCCAAATCTTCAAAGCAAACACAATGGCCGCAAGCTCCAGATCATGAGTGGGATAGTTCAATTCATGGGGTCTGAGCTGTCGAGAGGCGTAGGCCACCACATGTCCCTGCTGCATAAGGACACACCCTAATCCCTGCCCACTGGCATCAGAGTACACAACATATGTCGTACTGGGATCGGGTAAAATCAACACAGGTGCCGACGTCAACCTCTCCTTCAGCTCCACAAAACAGTTTTCACATTTATCGTCCCACACAAACGGCTGATCCTTTCTCGTGAGCTTGGTCATTGGTAACGCAATACGGGAGAAATTCTGGATGAATCTCCGATAGTACCCGGCAAGACCCAGAAAACTGCGTACCTCTGCCACAGATTCTGGCCTCTTCCAGTCTAGTACTGCTTCCACTTTACTGGGATCCACAGAGACCCCTTCTTGCGAGATAACATGGCCTAGGAATCTCACTTCCGATAGCCAAAACTCGCATTTGCTCAACTTAGCATATAATTGCTTCTCACGCAAAATATTCAATACAACTCTCAGATGATGCTCATGCTCTTCCATACTTTTGGAATATATCAGAATGTCATCGATAAACACAACAACAAACTGATCCAGGTATTACCGAAAAATACGGTTCATGTAGTCCATGAAAACCGCAGGCGCGTTGGTTAGCCCAAATGGCATCACCAGAAACTCATAATGACCATACCGGGTCCTGAAAGCAGTCTTTGGAACGTCTTCTGCTTTTACTCGCAGCTGATGATACCCTGACCTTAGATCAATCTTTGAAAATACACACGATCCAGATAATTGATCTAAAAGGTCATCAATTCGAGGAAGTGGGTACTTATTCTTGATAGTAACTTTATTCAATTCTCTGTAGTCAATACACAACCGTAGGCTTCCATCTTTCTTCTTTACGAATAACACTGGAGCTCCCCAAGGCGATACACTGGGTCTAATGAACCCTTTCTCAAGCAAGTCTTCTATTTGTTTCTTTAACTCCGCCATTTCGTTTGGGGCCATACGGTATGGGGCCTTTGAAATAGAACCTGCTCCAGGCACAATGTCAATTGGAAACTGAACTTCCCTCTCAGGAGGCAATCCGCTAAGGTCGTCTGGAAACACCTCAGGGAATTCATTCACCACGGGTATATTACTCAACGTTTCACCAGTTTCCCCCTGAACGGAGAAGAATACCATATACCCTTGGCAACCCTTTTCAATATATCTCTCAGCTTTAGCCGTAGAAAGGAAATTCATACTCGCATTCAACATTTCAGCTCTTTGACAAGCAGGATATACTATCCTTTTGTTCCCGCAATCAAGCAATACGTTATATGCCGTTAACCAATTAAGACCCAAAATGACTTCCAATTGATAAAGCGGCAGACAAATCAGGTCTATAACAGACTGGTGCCCTTCCACAGTTATAATACAATTCAGACAAACTTCTGTGGTCAAGGCTTTAACACCCATCGGAGTCGATACTACCAAATCGAATGGTAACTTATGCACATGCATACCCAGGCGTCTCACACAATCATACGCAATAAAGGAATGACTGGCACCCGAGTCGAATAATGCTTGTAATAGATAGCCATTTAGAGAGATTTTACCTTGTATCAACTTAGGAGATCTACGAGCCTCCTCATGGGTCATTGCAAACACTCGACCCTGTGTGTTCGGCCTTTGCTCCGCTCGTGGTTGTTGACAATCTCTAGAAAGATGTCCTGGCCGCTTGCAGTTAAAACAAATCATTTGTCCCTGACAATTCTGGCCATAATGTGATTTGTTGCAGCGACGACATTTCCACTCGGTTGCAAATCTCTGAGGTTCACGGTCTCTGGGCTGATAAGGCTTCTTATCACCGCCCTTAAATGAAGATGATCCTTGGCCTTTCCGCTTCTGAGAAGCATTACCCTTACTGGGTTCACTGCGATGGCCAGTAGCTCTGGTAGGATTCAACTCCCTCAGATTATTCTCTGTAATTCGACATTGCTCCACAGCCTTGTTGAACTTCTTGAATCGGTGAGTAACTAACCGCTTCCTCAGCTCTCGCCTCAGACCACGAATAAGCATGTCTGAACTCCATTCTCCGTCATCCTTGTACCGGAGATAGGAGGAATACCGGGACAAGCGGATGAATCGGGACAAGTAGTCATCAAAGCTCTCCGTGTCCCCTTGCCTGATGTTAAGGAATTCTGTCTCCTTTTCAAGCTGAACTGACTTCGGAAAGTACTTCTCATTGAATTCTTGCAAGAACAACTCCCAAGTCAGTGGCACATTTCCGCTCTTCAATGCTAGGGCGATATTCCGCCACCAACGATCCGCATCACCCTCAAGTTTATAAACTGCCAACCGTGGCTTCACTTCATCCGGACACCCGAGGACCTCAAATATCTTCTCCAGACGATTTAGCCAATCTTCTGCCACTTGAGGATCAAACCTTCCTCTGAACGCCGGAGGCAGATGTTTGCAGAATCTTGTAACCCAGAACTGAAGATCTCTATCCTCTCTGGCTGGTCCCCCATGAGACTCTTGATTCGGAATAGCACGAGATGGGGATTCTGATGGTCGTGCTGATCCCTCCGCAGTGTCTTCATGTTGGGTTCCTTCTTGAGTTTCCTCCGGTGTGGACTGAACCGGATTCACCTTGTTCTTTGCCTTCTCCGCTCTGAGCTCGTCTCTCAGCTCAGTGATCATGTCCCGCTGGTCCTTTATCAGACCCATTAATTCTTGCATTGGATCCGGTGGATTATCGTTGACGACCTCCACCACAGGGTCTGCACGCGGAACACTGGGGCGTCCTCTAGTTTTCTTCATTCTACAAACAACTCAACCCCATTAACTGAGCAGAAATAGTATACACATATACTCACAGACCTCATATATCCACATCAATAACATATATGTGTATACATAACCATCATTCACAAACAATCTTCTATCCCTAAACCAACTAAGGGATCTATCCTAGCAAACTCTACCCTTGCCAGGAACTACAGCTCTGATACCAAAATGTAACCCCCTGCCTTAATTACCGTAATTAATATTCGATAATACATAATAAAAAGGGGTTTGAGACCGTCGGATAGTTCAAAACGTATTAAAAGCAGTAGGACCTTACAAAATTTTCAAAACTTCTTTCCTATCCAGGTCTCGTTTTCAATTACCAAATATAATCACCTGTGCAGTTAATTTACATTCACATATATCAGAGTTCGTAATTTAAACCCCGGCAACCCCCGGGTTCATCTATATATATATAGAGTTTCAAATTCCAAGTAGGGGATTACAAACCAAATATTCACACTATGTACATCTCAAAATATTATACAGTAATCCCTATCCAAAATGAATAACCAACCGAAACCATACTAATGTCCCTAGGAAAACTCTACCCGCTTCGGGTCACACGCTTCTCCTTGGAGCCAGTCGCCCTGTCTGAAAGGTTAGTTCAAAGGAAAGAATGAGATTCAAAAGAATCCCAGTAGTAACTAAACAATTATACCACATATAAGCACACAGCATGTAAGCAAATCATCATACAGCAGCAGCAGCACAAATCACACTCCACCCTCATCCCCTTTCTCTGCCGGGAAGGCACACCGTCCTAACCCGAACCGTTGTTAGCTACTCAGGGACTATTGGCGTGGCAGTGCATCAACATAGCCTTATAGCACATAGCTATCCGGCTTCACCAATGGCCCGTCGGCCTCACAGATAGCCTTTCGGCTCATAATCAGCCTTTCGGCCCACATATCACATAATCACACCTCATCCTCATCCCCTTTCTTCGCTGGGAAGGCACACTGCCTAAACCCGAACCGTTGTTAGCTACTCAGGGACTATTGGACTGACGGTGCTAACACATATCCACATAAGTCGCAACATACGAACTTATCACAAATCAATGATAATACACACATACAATGCATCACATATGGTACGAAAGAAAAGTCACTACCTGATCCCTTCCTGATGTCTCTGGGCACAGTAGGCTCACGAGGACAGCAGATGTCAAATCCTATAATCAAAATAGGGACATTTGGTTAATTCCTTTTTCCAAGTTATTACTTCAATAACACTCTAAGTTGGTATTCATTTGGACTCTTTAGATGGCCATTAAATGCCTAAAGGGTTGGGATAACTATCCCCAAAGATCCTTCTTTAGAAAGCTAAACACTGATTTTTGGACCCCTCACTCGCACCCCTCACTCGAGCACAGAAGGCCGTGCTCGAGCACAACTCCCATTTTCACTCGAGCACACGCGAGTGAGACGCAGGAAGTGCTTGCCCGAGAGCAACTCCCGCGACCAACCTACACTCTCACTCGAGCACAAGAGGCTGTGCTCGAGCAGAGACCCCGAGCACACTCGAGCACCACGGAAGTGAGGCCTGCGAGTGACAACCCGAGAGCATCTCTCAACATCTTCTTCCACCTTCACTCGAGAACAAACGCCTGTGCTCGAGCACTGACCCTCAGTGCTCGCGAGCACAAGGCAGCGAGTGTCCGCCCGAGAGCACCCCAACGCCCAGGCGACAGACTCACTCGAGCACAACCCCAGTGCTCGCGAGTGATCCCCCAATGCTCGCGAGTGCCAGGCGCACTCTTGGCAATCACTCTCGAGTGATACCCTGAGGTACACACCCGCAGCTCCAAAAACACACCCTCACTCGAGCACAAACATGCTCACTTCGAGCACGTTCATCCTGTGCTCGAGTGGGTTCTTCTCTCACTCGAGAAATCACACCAGAAACCAGAACGCAGCAACTGGTAAACTTTTCCAAAATCCACCAAATGAACTCCAATGGTTCTTAAACTTGTGTCAAGGCTCATTATCACTTATTTCAACACAAGGAACCCATTGGCAACCAACAACAACCCAAATTCAACCCATCCAACACATTCTCTCTCTCAATCCTCAAACCACTCAAAACCTCCTTCTAACAACTTCCCTTATTCAACTTCAAATCAAATTCTAATCACTCCCAAATGTCAAAACTGACCAAATGAACAGTGACACTCTCATCAAAGTCTACCCTTCACTTAACATCATAATTAGGTCTAATTTCCAGATTTCTCATTGATTAAGCAAACATCTTGACATATATATCAAAATGCATTACAAACCTACCTCTTCAAATTGCTGAACTCAACACCTTGATTCCACCAACTTCCAGATTTATCCAACAATCAAACACCACCAATGGAAATTCTGAAAACATGGAAGTAAAGCTCTCAACCACTTGGTCAACATTAATGAAGGGTAACTAAGCATATAAGATCATTTACCTTAACAAAATTCAAACCCTTACTTCCTCTTTCTTGCTTGCTTCCGCGAAAATGGAGGGAATGGAGAGAGAAAGTGAGTAGGTGAAGATGATGATCATTCTTTCCTTCCTCCCATGCACTTGGCCGACTAAGAGGGAGAGAGAAAGAGTTTGAAAATGTTGACTCATCCAATGGCTCCCATTTGGACACTTGTCACCATCTCATCCTTCCCACCAAAATCTCACCTAAACTCTTCCACACTTGATTCCTCCCCATTATCATTCAATCTCAACCCTTGATCTTGATTACTAAGGGGTTTTCTCATCAATCACTAACCAGACGGTTGGTAAATTTACCGTTTTACCCCTGATTAGTACAATACTTATTAAATCATTAACAATCGCCTTCATTTCCCATTGTACAACATATACTTCAAATATGCTTAATTAACATTAATTACATCATTTGAAGTTATTAATCCTTGATTAAAATCCAGGATATTACACAAACATCCCAAATGGACAAGTAAATGTTGTCTTTTCCTGATCCTCTGGTGCAATAAGAACTTGAAAATAACCAGAAAAACCACAAGAAAACAATAATGTGATTTGCATGCCAATCTTTCTAACATCTGATCTATAAAGGGGAGGGGAAAGTAGTCCTTTCTAGTTGCTTCATTCAACTTCCTAAAGTCTATACAAACTCTCCAAGAGTTTTGGACTCTTGTTTGAATGAGTTCATTCTTCTCATTTTGCACAACCGTTATTCCACTCTTTTTTGGAACAACTTGGACTAGACTGACCCACTCACTATCTGAAATAGAATATATGATCCCTACACTCAAGAGTTTGTTGACCTCCTTCTTAACTACATATAAGATGAGAGGGTTGAGTCTACGTTGCGACTATTTCACAGGTTTAGAACTCTCATTCAAAAGTATTTTGTGGGTGCATACAGTTGGGTTAATATGTGGAATATCACCTAAAGTTCACCATATTGCCCTCTTGTGTTTCTTTAACGCATGGAGAAAACTCAACTCCTCAAATGTACTTAAGGAACTAGAGATAATGACAGGTAATTGATCATGTTCAATAAGAAAAGCATACTTCAAGTTAGAGGGAAAGGGTTTTAAATCAAGTTCAGGGGGCTTTACAATTGAAGGTAAAAGTTCTTTCATCTCAAGTGTACCAAGAAACTTCCCTTTCTTATGAGAATCCCAATAATTGTTGGATTGAAGGTATGTCTCCCTTGTTTAGATATGGATTGAGATTGTGGCTCATTCACAAAGCAACCTTGACTACCACCTACATCATTCAAAGAGTGAAATATATGAGAGGTAGCATCATGAAATGGTAAGCAACAATTTAGTTATTGATTAGAACTGAGTTTCTCCCCTGTTACAGTCTTAACATGTGATTGATCATTGTGTCCAGAATTTTTAGCAACGAAATTTATGGCTTTTGACCTGCTAAGTTCATCACCAAAAGGAGAATGTAAGTATTTCAATAATTGGAAAGAAGTAAGGTTACCTATACAATTATCCTTGAGGTTAGGAGAAGTCTGAAACTTGTAAGATGGAGAAATGTGAAGCTTAAACCCATGAATTGCAGTTGTGCCATCAGTAGCACATTGATATCTTTCCTCATGTTCAACAATGACTCCATTTGTGTCCATAGGAGTATATTCAATGCTAATGGATGTTACTTCACTTCCAAAAGTGCAATCCATTTCACCAACATTCTCAAATTCTACAAAGCTACACAATAATTCTTTCCCAACACCATGATATCTATCAAATGACGATATAGTACTACCAAGGTTAGAAAAATCAAAAATAAAAGGATTGGAAGTGGAAAGTGAGCTATCAATTGACATGCAATCAATACTACACACATCATCATCACAATCAATAGAGAGAGGAGAATTTAAACCAATGGTAGCACAGACATCATCATGACAATCATTTTTCACACACAATGAGAAAGCAAACTCATTAAATGTCTCTTCTAATGCCAAATCAATCAAATTCAAGCCAAGAAGCGAGCAGTCCTCAAATAAGTGATTCATAGCTTCATAAACATTGAACCGAATCACATGATCACCTACTTCTATAGTTATGTACCAATCCTTCATGCTAATGATAGTATTAGCTGTTTGCATGAAAGGCCTACCCAAAATCAATGGTTCCTTAACAGAGACCTCAATAGACATGTCCAGAATATAAAAATCAGCAGGAAATACTAAGTCTTTGACTTTGACTAAGATGTCTTCCAATAAACCAAGAGGTTTCCTAGTAGTGCGATCAGCTAGTTATAGGATGACATTAGTGGATTTGATGTTTGTGAGGCCAAGTGAGGTGTAAACAGAGTAGAGCATGACATTTATAGTGGGTCCTAGATCAAGAAGAGCATTACTAAAAGGCAAGGTACCTATAGTGCATAGAACAGTAAATGAGCCAGGGTCTTTACACATAATTGGAAGATGGGGCTTAAATATAGCATACACACTAGGACTCAACTGAACATACTCATTGGGTTTACACCTACACTTTTGGGTACACAAATCTTTCAAGAATTTATCACAAGCAGGCATTCCTTTCAACACATCAAGCAAAGGCAAATTAACTTCAATCTTACTGAAAATATCCATCTTATCAAGAAATTTATTTTCATTTGAAACCTTCTTACTAAGCACATATGAATTAGGAAAAGGAATTTTAGAGAGATTTACCTTTTTACCTTCCTCTTTGCTTGAAGAAGAAGAAGTTGAAGGGTCAAGCACCTTAGTATTTATTGGAGTTGACACTCCTTGCTTGCTATCCATATTTGAATTTGGAAAAGAATGCCTTTGTAGAAGCTTTTGTTTAGCTACACTCTCATATTTTCCAATAGCAAGGTGAGTTCTTTGATCAGAATCATCACTACCATCAATATCTTACACATGTGGTTGCAATAGAATCTCAACCTCTTCATTGTGCCTATCACTAGAATACATTCCAGATTTGAAACTCTCAAAATTTTCTTCAAATCAGACTTGTTTACCACTTCTCAAGGAGATAGCATGTATATCCTTAGGATTGATCACAGTGTTGGAAGGAAACCCTTGTCCACTTTTAGCTTGTTGCTCATTAAGGCTATCTGACATTTGAGTGACAAATGACGTCAAATTAGCATTCTTAGAATCCAACAACTCCAACTTGTTGAAGATTGTGTCAAACTTAGTCCCAATGTTAGAAAATTTAGAATTGGTTTGAGCTCTCCCTTCATCAAATCTCGAGGCTAAGTTACCCATGGAAGATGACACATTGTTCAAACACTTGAGAAGTTGAGAGATGTCATCTTTAGTAGCATGGGATTCTGGTGTAGCAACTACTGTTTGTTAGGGATTAGATTGGTTTCTTAAAGCTTGATTTGAAGAACTCCCTGAAATTGATTCTGGTTCCTCCAACCAAAGTTGGGATGAGACCTCAAACCCTCATTGTATGTGTTGGAGTAGGGATTCCAAGGTCTTTGATTATGTCCTTGTTTCCCTTAAAAAATAGTCGAGACCTCCCCAAGTTGGTGTGGGCAATTTGGAGCAATATGCATGTGAGAGATACATATGTCACAGCTAGGAGCCACTAGAGCTTGAGAATGTAACCCATGAATGTTCACATTGTTTAGGTGGGCCATGAGCTTATTGAGGTCAGTTCTCATCTCTATCATTTGAGATGACAAATTATCATACTCCCTTGAGGATCTTAAAGCATATGAGACCTCATGGACTTGTCTAGCATCCAACCCTTCAAATTGTTGATCATTACTAGCTATCTTCTCAATTAAAGCACATGCTTCTTCAGGTGTAAGCAATTGAATAGTGCCTCCAGAAGATGAATCCAAACTCTTTCTATCGTGAGGAAGTAACCCACTATGAAAATAATACACCAATCAAGCTTCTAGGATTTGATGATGTGGACACTTGGCTAGGAGTTCTTGAAATCGACACCAATACTCATAAAAAGATTCATAGAGGCCTTGTTTAGCACCAAAGATTTCCTTTGTGAGAGATGTTATATTTGAAGAAGGGAAGTATCTTTCCAAGAAGGCACTCTTCAAGGTGTCCCAAGAGGCTAAGGCATTAGGATTGTGGTGAGGTAGCATCAAGAACCACTCCTTTGCTTTACTTTCCAGTGTAAAATGGAAGACTGTCCTACACACCTCATCTAGATTAACCCCCATTGGTTTCATGGAGTTGCACACAATGTACATCTTCCTTAAGTGTCTGTTAGGGTCTCTTGCAGGTAAACCATTAAATTTTGGTAAGTCACTCAACAAAGGACCTTTCAACTCAAAATTAATATTAAATTCAGAACAAGTAAGGAAATGATCAATAATATCATTAGAAGAGGTAAGATCTTTGATAGCTCTACGCTCTCCATTGGATAGAGGTGTGCCTTCTAGAGAAGGAACTGGATTCATGGCAAGATGGTGATCTACAATGAACGAAGAACTAATATGAGAAGAATTATCACAAGTATGTGTAACAACTTCAGTGTCAATGGCTTGTCCAAGCCCTATACTAGATGATTCAGCTTTCTTACCTTTCTTAAGCAACCTAATTGTCTTGTTAATGTCTTTATCTAAAGGCACAAGTTCATTTTTCTAAGATCTAGTTATGCACAGTAAGGAAACTCAAATAGACACATAAATTACAGCAAAGTAATTGGTCAAATGGTCAATTGAAGAAGGGTTGTATACAACAAAAATGAGCAACTTACAAGAAACCAAGTTAACTAATCTTTGACAACCAAAAGAGTTAACCAAAACCAACAAAATTCAAGTGTCTAAAGAATAAGACCAGATTCAGCAATAACAAGACAAGTGCAACACAATGTGATAAGAGACAAATAGGAGTTGCAAGGTAAGAATGCACCTTTTAGGAGAACATGTTGGTATATCAGTGGAGTAGTACCTCAAACCCCAAGTATGTAAGTAGAGTCACTGGAAGCACAACTTACAGAATGTGATAGCTACCTAAAATATCAAGTTGCAACCAACAACTTTCCAAGGATAAAGAATGCAAAGTTGCTGACCACAAAACAATAGTAAACCACACAATGGCCACTTAGAACATGATAGCAAAGCAACAAAATGCATATTTCATTTTTTTTGTTTTTTTTCAAATGCTAATGGAATGCAAAACAACTATGAACATGAAAATTAACTTAAACCACTACCAAACACTCCAATAATTAACAACTAACTAAGAAAAACTAAAAACAATACACCAACAACCAAGCTAAGACACACTATGACAACTAAAAAGAACACTTAACTACTTAAAACCTTGGCAATCATTCTCCCCAGAAACGCCGCCAATTTGATGAACCCATGTCGTGAGTTCTCAAAGTAAAACTTGGTTTGAAAATGTAGCGTAGTAGCTCAACCTATGTCATTCTTGTGAGGAGATTAATTTCCAAATTTTTAAATATTAAAGTGATAAAAACATTAAAGTTGTGAGAAATCCTTTGGAGAAAATGATTTTAAAACTAATGAAGTAATCTATTCTAATTCAATATTTTTGTATTTTTCTGGTTTTCAAGACAAAGAAGCAAATGGAATTGAAATTAACACTAACAACAAGATAAATTCAATTAGCTAGTATAATGATCAGACGAGATTTCCTTGAGTTGAGGTTTTAGTCTTCCTTGCTTCCTAATGATATGAATTCCACAATATGAGTCAAGAGGATGGAACTAAGTTACCACTAGCTCCATACTTGCAATAATCATTTAATTCATTATGCCGAAGAATTTAAATGAATACCACCAAATAATTCAGACTTAAGGAGATGAATAATCAACTTCCAATTCTAGCTTGCAATTACCATTACAAAAGTTCATAACATTCAATTTAGTCATTTACAATCCACTTAACAAAGTTGGAATGAACAACTCAACCTACTCCTGATTTGAATCGTACAAAGGTTAATTAATCAACTCCTAGCTCAACTACCAAGTTTATTCACTTTGCATAAAATAATCTAGATCACAACCATATACATAACCAAGCCATAAAATTATGAACTAGAAAGAGAGCTTAAAGGAATTCCATTGAAGTTTAGAAGCTCAAACCATTACCCAACTCAAGGAAATCACCAAAGCTTAGCTACTCATGGAAGAGGAGGAAGAAAATGAAGCTTGAAGAATGTTGAAGATATGAGCCATAGAGAATTGCAGCACCAAATAGCAACTTACGCCTTCTCTTTTCTCCCTTTCTTTCGGCTGTAATGCTCCTCTTTTCACCTTCTCTTTTTCTTTCATCTCGTGTAGCCTTCCTTTTTCACACTCGGTCTTCTTTTCTTTTATTTCACACTTCCCTTTTTTTTCATTATTCCCACATGGTCCAGCACCTCCTTTAACTTGGTCAGCCCTGCTTCTTTTTCTTCAAAATCCCCTCAGTCCAAGTCATTTAACTTCATTCTTCAAATCGGTCCACAAGTTTGGCTCAAGCCTCTCCAATGTGTCCAGCTTTTTCTTTTATTCCTTTTCATTCTTTTATTCTTCAATCCAGTGCTACTCTTCCTTTCCCCACAGCCGCCACTTCTTTTCTCCTTCAATTATTTCCTCTCAGTTCAATTGCTTCTTTTTCATTTGGTTCAATATCTCCAATTTGGTCAACAATTTCGGCTCTTCTCTTCCTTTATCTATTTTGTCACCTCTTGGTCCAACAACCCTTTTCTCCTTTATTTCCATCAGTTTAGCAGCTCCTATTTCCTGCATTTATCAATCTCGGTCCAGCTTTCTCTAATTCTTCTATTCGGTTTACTCTCCTTTGCTTCCTTTAATTTCAGCAGCCACTTGCCTTCTCATTTCATGTGGTCCCCCTTCCTTCCAATTTCTTCAATTGTCTTTAGGTTAAAATGAGTTGTGCCTTGTTTGGATAAGAGGTAAAAATCTATTTTGGCATTAGGGATAAAATTGCAACTACCAAACAAGGCCCTTACTCATTTAACCTTCTCTTAGAAAAAATGTGAAAATAAATTATGCAGTTGTGATGTTCCACACTTGTCCTTCATTAAGCTCCAAAATGACATCTTTAACCTTGACCACTCAAGTTGTGCCATATCATCACCTACAAAATTATATTCACAAAGGTAAATATCTTTTGCTCACAATTAAAGAATAATGGGAATAACAAATATTAATTAAAAATATAACAATTTAACCACTTTAATTCCCAAATTATTCTTTAACTAAAGTCATACATTAACATTTGATTATGCCCAAAATACTGAATTAAGTCCCACAAAAGCCTAAGATTGATATATAAATATTGAGCTCTATCAGTCTAGCTCCAGGAATATTTACAAATTCAATTTCCCATACTGGGTAATCTATCCATGTTGTATAGGGAATCCGTAAGCCAATTGTACATTCTATTCTCTGTCTTGACCATGAGACCATAACCTATGGCTTTACTTATTCTTTATATCACTCTGTTCCATCAGGATCAAACTCTCATTCATTCTTTCTATGGGAATATTCTATAATCAAGAACTTTCCTTATGTTAAGTTAGAAACTAGTGACCTCCATAAACCTAATACATATCTGTACCATATTCTAGTACCTCAAATAATTCAAGTAAACTCAAATGCCTAAAGAATCAATTCTACTATTGTTTGATTCTTAGGTCATAATTCATTCGATTACTATTCTTAGAACCTTACATTAGCTGAGCCAAAAAATCAGGTTTCCTTAATTAAACCCAACATGCATGTTAGGAATCATTAAGATTTATCATTCTCATAAGGTTCTAATGCTACCTCAATCCTTTATATAATAAAGGCGTATTCAGATCATCATTCTCTCAAATCAAGATAATCACTGCCAGATCTAATTCATGAGTAGGGTATTCTATTTCATGAGACTTCAGCTGCTAAAAGGCATCTGTCACCATTCTGCCTTACTACAATAGGGTATATCCCAATCCCCATACACTCATTTCATTACAACCCATACAGGTTACTAGATTTGCAGACCACTTAGGTCGCACCCTGCAGACCACACTGGCTGCAATAAGATCTAGGATAATGACAAACCCCTATTTTTATTATATATTTTTATACTTTAATTAGAGATTTTGTCATAATTATTGAGCTTTAAATGCATTTCTTGAGATAAATTGAGATTAAGAGTAAACACATTAAATTATGACTAAAAAAGGAAAAATTGTCAAAATAATTGTAATTACTCTTATCATTGATTTTTTTTTTTGAGAATATTCTATTGTTGGTTTAATTGTTTTAATTATAGGTTCCTGAAAAATTGGATTAAAATTGAAAGTGGCAGTTTTAGGGCACGAATTTAACAATGATAGTTTGGTACCACAAATTTCACAAATGATAGAATGGTCCTCATAAAACTACTATATTTTGCAGAGTTGAATTAGGTATGGTTTAAGTATAGTTTCAGTAGAGATTTAGAAGGGGGAGCTTCCACGAGCGAGCTTAAGAGGTAACTCCAAAATCACATAGCATTCGACCAACTTCATCCATTACCTTCAACTTCTTCCTCTCTTACCGGCAGCATTATCCACCACCATAGGTCGTTGTCGAGCATCATTTCCACCATAACCACAAGATTCAAATATAGTAGAGTCAAAGAAGAGTTTCTGGACTTAGAGACAGAGAAGCTTAGGAGTGGTTGAGGTTAATCGATTCACCACCATTAACTCCCTTCACTACCATACCGAACTTGCCGCTGGAATTCTAACTGTGGTCTCTTCATCGCCTATTCTTCACTATCAAATATAGATTCTCCTATGGTCTTTCATCAAATTTAGATTGTGGCTCCCCTGAACTTAATTATTCATTGATTTTGTCTCCTGTGGTTATGTATTTATGGATGTGGTTTTGAATTTAAAAATGAAGTGGTTTACTGAAGCTAATTTCATGAGTTGCAATGGCTAAGCTTTATCTTCTCCTAGAGCAAGGGATTGAGTCCTGATGTTTGGAGCTACAAAAGGGGAGTTTTAGTTTTAGTTTATTAGTTTCACTATATATTTATGATTTCCTTTTTAAGAGTTATAATTTGAAGTTAAGAGTAAGATATTTGGTTTAGTCTTTGTTTGAACCAATTTGTGATTTGAATTATTTTATGTTGAACATTGTGTTAATCAATATATGTCATTACATATATGTTTCATTGTAACTTTCTTGACTCTCTATTATCTTGCATGGTATTGTTAGGATATTGAGTTGATTTTGGAGTTTGTTGAACCAATTGCATTAATTGATTTAAATCATGCTCTAAGAGTGCTTAATAGCATATCTAGAGTAGGGGTTCCTCTCTTTTTATGCTAGACTCATAAGTTGATAGGGTTTGATATTTTAGAAAACTTATTAATTTCATAACTTACAAACAAAGTGGTTTCTAATAGTATTTTAAGAAGTGATTATTTTCTAGGTCTATAAATAATCATCGATTAATGCACTAGACTCAACAGTGCTTAAGGTTTGATATTTTGAGGGACTTTGGTTGCAATTGTTAGTATTTTGTATTGAGTTCTGGTTTAAAGGATTAAGTCTTACCCAATATGAAAGATTTAATTCACTTAACTCAAGCTAGCTTAAAGGGTCTTTTGGGTAATTTTTTTTGTCAAACTAATACGCTCCCAAAAATATTTTGAAGCAAAAGATAAATGAAATACAATGTTCTAGGAGTTTTTTATCATACCTTTCAAAACCAATTTTTATTCCATTCCACTTTTATTCCAAAAATCCAAAAATATTTGTTTTTAAACCATTTTAGTTTTTAGATAAAAAGCTCAAAATCATTTTTTAACTTTTTTTATATCAATCATCACACTTAGTTTCTAGGTAATTAATAAAAGGCTCCTCAAGAGACGATCAGAGATTGCACCCTATATTGCAATCCTTAGTTATTTTTTGAAGAGGTTACTAAGGCACAAGCACACCCTTCATCAAGGAAATCATTACTAGTGGGAATGTCAGCCCCTCCCTTACTACTATGAATCTCCTCTCATATTTAGCATCTCATATAACATCAAATTCTTTCGTTCACAAGAGCTTTATCAATGGCTAGTCAATTCAGGAGTCAGGATATCTCCTCGACAATATCTGGCAAAAACCAAAAAACTATGTATCTCTATAATAGTTTCTAGCCTCCTCCAGTTTAATATTGTCTATCATACCTATATGCCTTTGAATACGATTCATCTAACTAAGATTATCAACAATCATGAAGAAATCTCAAGACAATCACTATTCCTTAATTCTCCATAACCCTACTAACTTAACTTCCCAGGGGGTCACCTATCAAGAGATTACTCTCGTATAAGCACACTTAACCACAGAGTTCTGTTAGAATCCAGGTCACATGCCAATTCAGCATCAGATTCATCTGAGATCATACCCTTCTCTACTAGGTATACATCATTGTTGCTCCATTTCATTCTCTATATACAAATCTACCCTTTCCTTTTGCAAGGGAATCTATAGTTAGTCAGTTCACTGATATACGACTTTACCCTTCCTCTATACCAGCCTGCCAATAAGTGGTCAGGGAAATTCTATTTCTTTGGGTTCATATATTTCCCATAATTCTTAACCCTAGTATTACTTAGGATTATCTAAGTATCAACATAGATGTTATTCACATTAGCAGAGCATACTAGCCAAATG
The DNA here is from genome assembly GCA_963210345.1 of Inga oerstediana. Taxonomy (NCBI): domain Eukaryota; kingdom Viridiplantae; phylum Streptophyta; class Magnoliopsida; order Fabales; family Fabaceae; genus Inga; species Inga oerstediana. The sequence goes on from OY723403.1 coordinate 69,095,174, forward strand.
CCAGAATCTCTGCTTTGATACCAATAAATGTAGCACCTTATCTTCCACAGCATATTTTTATGAGTCTTAGACCACTAAGCCCGAATTCCGTTTTGGGACAAATATTCCTTTGTAACAGTTTCAAATCCCAAACTTAATACATGGTTCAAACAAATAACTTAATGGGTTTTTCCTGAATAATTTGAACATCTCAAAATTTATCCCTTAATGGTTCACTACTTACTATGACTCATCTTTTCTTAATTCCTTTTATTACTATCAGTGCACTTCTGCTTATACTTCTTATGGTCTGTTATTATTTATCAGAAGCATTAGCGTTATCATTATAGCTTAGAGGAGTCAATGCTCAAATTAAAACTTTACATTTTCCTTCCTCTTTTAAACTTCTCAAACATGAAAACTAGCACTCATTCATCCTTGTATTCAGATATACATACATCATTCATGGCATGTTTAAACAATTAATAAAAACACACAATAATTTATATATGACAAACTATCACATATAATTCTTCAATTCGCCATCACCCTTCCTTCTTGCATATCTTCATGCACTCCTATTTCGTGCTCATATACCTATATGGTTGGGGAGGGGAGAGTGAGATTTGAGGGAATCTCAGTAGCAAACCTTACTAACTATGCATACAAGATACAAGCTTAATGCATGACATGCTTTCTTACATAAATTCATGCTAGCATAATGACATACGTGCATGCTCAATGCCTTACACATTACACCTATGGCCATTGCATAAGTGAAAATAGAGCTTTAATCATTCATATATGCTCCATACCATTCATCAAAGTAATTAAAGACATCAATACATAAGCATCCTTATCAAGAACATACAAGTCAAGAAAGTTTTACTACCTTTTATCTTTAAGTCCCCTTCTTGTTTCATTTTCTTCCAACCATTGTAGTTTGTTGCAAAGCCTTCCCTTTGCTCTTCCTTGACATCTCATGGCCCTAGACACACAATTATGTTATGTGTTAACTCATTAGATCCATGAATGCAAGCCATTTCACTTGATTTGTCTCTTCATGAATTTTAAAATTCGGGTATTAGCCTAGTCTGCCAGTTTTCATAAGTCAACTTCTAAGATTCATTACTTAATCTCTAGAACTCCAAATGAGGTGGTTCAAAGCCCTATATAAAGCTTTCTCAATCCTCCTACATTCTTCCTTTCTAGTCAATTCTCCAAGTTGAATAAAAATAAGACTTATTTATGTTTCTTTTTCTCTTCTTTTCTTCCTTTTTGTCTTGGTCAATGGATATGGATTTGCCTTAAATATATTCTCTCTCTTTCCCTTTTGTCTTGACCCAAATGCTTCAATAATAAGGGAAGCTTAACATTGACCAAAAGCTTATGTGTGTATGTGCTTAAGTTTGACCAAGTCTTCTTCAAAAGTTTGTTGACACTTTGACAAACTCCTCCCATCTTCCATTTTTACCCATGGCCATCCCTTATCATCTTAAGAGAGAGAGTTATTTTGCTTTTCGACATCTTCATCATTACATTTGCTTTTCAAGAGCAAATCCTAGCCTTTCATTTTGATTTCCAATTTTAACCTCAAGATCAAATGGCATTTGTCTCTATTGCCCTTGATCATGGCAATATTATTTAATTTTCTATTAGGTATTTATTTTATTTTATTTTTCTTCTTCCAAAACACCATTCCCTCTCTTTTTGAGTCCATGTTAGGCTCTATTCCATATTAGACTGTAGATAAAGAGTTTGGGTGCTTTCCTTCGACTAGTTGGTACTAATTCCCTTAATTCCCAAAGCAATCTTTATCACTACTACACTTTCTTTGTAGGGCATGTGACCCCTTGCTAAACTTTGGGATACTACAGTTCATACACTTATGTGGCCCAACCAAATGGCGCCATAAGTGTCCTATGCACATATGCATCGACACATTAATCCTACTACTTACACATAATGAGCCCTCTGCCAGGAAGGGCCAAGTCATAGAGTCCCTACAAGGCATTCTATTTCTCAATCATCCTTGGGACTCTTACTAATTGGGCTTAGTAGTCTGCTTGATTTTAGCTTATTCTCAAGCTTCTAGTCCCAAAATTCAAGATATTACAATATTCATGTAATTGTGTAAAGGATTCTACCTCAACATCGTGAATCATTTTCTCCATTCTATCTTCATCTATGATATCCACAACTTTCTTCTTGTGGGACGGACAATCAATTACTTCCTCACCATGCCATATCCACTTTATGTATCAAAGATTTATTCCATCAAAAAGTAGGTTATTCCTTATAACATCAGCATCCTGTCAAATCTGATTTAAACAATTGACACAAGGACAAAAACACATCCCATTTTTTTGTTAGAGCATTCCTTCTAGCAAATTCAATAAATTCTTCCACGCCATTCTTATATTCTTCACTAGTTTTCAAAGTATTCATCCAACTATGATCCTTTTTATTACCACCTAAGCCATTTTCAACAATACTCAAGTTTAGAACAATTGTCAACAATAAGATTGCCTTTTCTCACTTTTTTAAAAATATTTTGGTACCATTTCTCCTTAAAAGTAAGACATCCCAAAATTTCAATAACAAAGCATTTCATCTTAATTCAAACAAAACAAACTAAATGAGGCAATTTAGGACAATATCAGCAATTTAATCCAACAATTTTCCATATAAGATTATTAATATTATATAATTTTTCCATTGGAATCTCTTGTTTGGTCCTTAGTTGTCATTCTCCCAATAAAAATTCAACTCAATAAATGCTAAATAGTATTATTTACAAATCTTATATTTTATATAATATATTAATTAACAATTTTTTACTTTACAAAACTGCTATATACAATATTTGATTTTCCCCAAAACAAATAGAATGCAAGTTTAAAATAGGGGAACTAAACCCAATAGTCTCATTTCTTACTGACATTAAGAAGTTTCAAATTCCAAGTAAGAAATTTATTAATTCCTGCAAAATGTCTTGGGATGACATGTAAAGAGAACCGATTGGTAATTAAATTCCTTACCTAAGGCTTTCATGTGATTTTTTCTCAAGATCTAATCTCAGCAAAATGTTATTCATCTTTTAGCTTCTTAACTTTTTTGTGAACTGCTTTAACTTTGTCAACCATACATGTAACAAAGCCAAACATACATGCAAAGTTCCAATAAATACAAAACAAATATATATAGCTAGGAAAGATTTTTTTAAATAAAAAAATTAATTCTATTTCTAAAGGATTATCATGGACATGGAGGCCTCGACAACAACAATCATCTAAGCCTATAATAAATAATGGCATCAAATTTTACATTTACTAATAACTACACAACATTAGTAATTTTACATTTACTAATGCAATTACTTCATTGTGCTGAGAAATTTCATTGCAAATAGACCCTACTACCCCCAGTAGATCAAATAAAGAACCCACATTCAAAAATGTTACTTTGTAATGAACTAATTCTAGTGGTCTCAATTCAAGTCAAATTAGACATTGCAAAGAAAGAAACTTCATATAGGTAATTCATTCAACCAGAACATAACATCAAATAGCGAGAATGCATATTTTTACAAAACTAAAAGCATACCGTGAGAGAGGGAGAAAGGGAGAGGGAGGAGTGATGAGGCTACAACACCATGAGAAAAGGAAGGAGGACGACAAGCACCTTCAATAATGGAAAGGGAGAATGGAGGACAGTGGAGGATAGTGGTGAAAGAGTGACAATAAAAAAGAGAGTAAGGGATAGTGAGAGAGGGATGACAATGAGGGAGTGAAAAAGTAAGAGTGAGGGATAGTTAGAGAGTGAAAAAGAGAGACTAAGGAAGGAGTGATCAAATAGGGGATCCTTTTGGCATCCCAAATTTGAATTTGGGAGGCTAAAACATACCTATAAGCATCTCAAATTCAAAATTGGGGTGCTAAAAGTACTGCTCTTGGTGCCAAGAGCAAAGCTTTAGGCATCCTAGAAAAATTTGGGATGCCTAAATCTTACTTTATACGTCCTAATTTAGAAAAATGCCACTAGGTTTTTTACATCCCTTTTTGAAAAATAGACGTCCTTTAGGGTAGTAGAATCTATATCCTGTAGTAGTGTATTTCTTTGCTTGGTAAGAAGTATCCACTTTTCACTTGTCATAAATGTTAATGTCTTGCTTTTAAAAGGTTTTGATATTATTATATTATGAAATGAGAATAGACTTTCTATTGGTATGGCATATACTCTTCATTTGAGAAAATTGTCTTGTGTGAGTTTTGATTTTGAAATAAAAATGTAAGGTATAAGAAAAGAGGCTTTGCCTTGATTATTCTTTTTGCAAGAACATAACCATGAGTAATCATGAGATATATTGCATCAGTTGGTGTTATGATGTTTCTTGGTTGTGATTGATGGAGAATAGTTGGAGAAAGATACTATCATGTGATAAGGCCTCCCTAATGTATATTGGGTTAGTTATTCATCACTATTGGGATAGGCCTTTATGGCTTATTCATCCTAGAGAGAAGGATACACTCTTGTAGATCTTTTCATTTCTAAGAGAAAGGAATAGGCTCTTGTGACTTGTGAGTAAGAAAACTACTATCACTTGATAAGACCTCCCATTAGTACACATTGGGTTGGTTATTCGTCCCTATTGGGATACGCCTACATGGCTCATTCGTCCCTACTGGGATAGGCTGATGTGGCTTATTCATTCTAGAGAGAGAGGGACATGCTCTTGTAGCTCTTTTTATTCCAAAGAGGAAGGAATAGGACCTTTTGGCTAGTGTGTAGTCTCTATTGTAACATCTCAAATTTTATACACCAAAATTCTGTATAAGAAAAGTAATAAAATGGAGAATTAAAGAGCACATGAAATGAGAAAATAGTGCAATTAGTAGTCACACACAACGTGATTATGTTTGAAATACAAATTGTCAAATGAGGATTTGCTGCTAGCGTTTTTTTCTAGCGTGGTAGTCTAATTGTGTGACATTTTTAAATAGGCAAATGATGTCCAATGCCTATGATATTTTTCATAATGAAAGTAAACTTATCAAGCTTTAATTTAACAGGTCATATAAGTCATTTGGAGCTATACACAAAGATTTATGAATCTTTGAAGTTAGCCCAGTGCAACTGGCAAGCTTTTGTGACAACATCCAAAAATGGAAATTCTGGGAATTATGAGTTTCTTGTTGGCTAAAGGCTATATTTTTTCCTAAAATTAGACTTAATAAGAGTCACATAGCCTATGGAACCATACCAATTGGACATCTGTACAATTAGATATGAATTTTCAAAATTTGATGAAAATTCTGCTAGATTTCTACAAAGTGCGAAAACGTAAAAAAAAATGTAAGGGCAAAATGGTCATTTGACCAATAAAGCAAGAATTCATATGTTTTTCCCATTAATTGGGATAAATTTTGACTGGATTAGGGAGCAAGGAAGGAAAATAAATTGCTTGGCTCACATTAATTCAAGAGGAAAAATCCTTAGCCAAGTAAAATAGACACATGTAATGAGCATTAATATAATATTCTAAGAAGAGATAAAGTGATATTTAAAGAGTCTTTTATCCCTTCCTTTCTTCATTATTTCGGCCAACACAATAAAAAATAAAGAGAGGAAAGAGTTTGAAGAGAGCTTGAAGAGCAAGAAGGTCTTAGGGTTCAAGAACCAAAATCCAAGGTAAGTAAGCTTAAATTCAAGTGTTATTGACTTCTAATGCACGTAGAACCTCTTTTTCTTCTTAGAAATCATGTTTAGCAAGAAAAATCAAGAGGGAAGAAAGAGAAAAAGGTGACGCCTAGAGAGAGAAAGCCAAGAAATCAAGAGGTAATCTCAAAAACCTTAATCCTCTGATTTGTAGGTTGTTGTTGTGGTGGTTGTTGTTGATTTTGTGAAATTGGGAATGCGAAACCCTAAAATGTTATGCTGCCAAAATTTCCATGAATCATGTTTATTGAGTGTTTAAATGGTTAATCATGTGATTATAAGTAAAAAGGAAGTGTTTAATCAAGTGTAATCAAGAAAACACAACTTCTCTTCTAAGGTTCTAAGTTTCAGCCAAGTGCAGAACATAGGGGAGGAGTTGGAATTTTTCAATTTTGGTGATTCCATTGGATTTAGAAGGGAAATTCATGTAAAAATACATGTGTTTATAATTTTTGGATGATTGTACGCAAATCTGGAAATTTTAGAAGTTAAAAGGGGATGTTATTTGATTAATTTCACTGGAGGTAGTTCTGTTGTGAAATGAATTTTGTTTGTCAAACCTAGTCCAAATGTTATAAAACTTTATAGGTATAAAGTAGACATGCAGAGCTTTAATTTAATGGGTGTAATGGTATGCCCCCCTCACACAAGGGGCTACAGAGCTTTAATTTTGTTGGTCATGGGGCACTACTTATCCCTCATGTAGCATATTCGATCCCTTGGGGAGGCAACTCCCTGTGAGGTACTGACGCCCTCAGAAGGAAATCCCTAAGCCTTTGAGAGGTGGAGAAAGGGACAAATCCTAGCCAGTCAAAAGACTTTGGGGAGGCAGGGTGAGGTTGGTTCGGCACCACTATGTAGTCCCTTGGGTAGGGGGTCGTGCTGTTACAATTGGTATAACATAATTTTTGGACTAGTACACTAAAAGATATGATTTTTTGAATTTGAGCCCTATTTCTAGAAGGGAATCTGGAACAGGGGAGTTTGATGAATTTCTAGGAACAATGTAGTTAAATTGGCCAGACTTAAGTATTTTTCTATAAAAACAAACTTAAAGAGCTTCACTTAAGCTTTGGAACCAATCAATTTGGAGTTTCCTAGAATTAATTATGATTTTCTAAAGTCGATTGAAAATCTACCCGTTTTCTGGAAACAATGAAACTACACTTTGCAGAATTGTACTGTGCAGAAATTGCTAAAACTGTGATAGATAACTAATAGAATATGATTAATAGGTAGTAGTAATGCATGTAATAACCAGTTACTTGTTAACTTTAATTTATAGGAATCAGTAATAGCCCGAGCTGGATCAAAGACATTGAGCAGATAATGGAGCAGGAAAGGGGCGATTCCTGGTAGTAACTCTTTCTTTCATGCACTATGTGATTATTGTATGTTTGTGTATGCCATCTTTTATAACATGAGCACAGTGTCTTAGACACGCATATTAGCTTAGTTGTGGTCTGGGATCCAACGGAGGAGTAGAGTTAAGCCAGTGTTGCAAATAGTCATTTGGCCTTATATATTGTGCACCCAGCATTCTATCAGTTTACATAACATGATGAATGGTATATTTATTTTTAGATCGTATATGTTTGATTGTATATTACTACTGAGATTCTTAGAATCTCATCCTTGTCGTAAATGTAAAAAATTTTCAGCAGCATAAAATAGCTCAAAAGGCAGAATCGTAATTACTATCAATAGAAGGATCCGGATGAGAATAAGAGGAGATATTGGTTATCTCAAGACCTTTTATTATTTTAAGGTCTATAATTATTATGTACGAACCGCTGTGGGGAACTCCTATAATATAATCAAGCAATATTGTTTCAATAAATATTTTTTTTATTCCTGTGTGTCCACCAAACTGTGCAATTGCTACTCTGATTAATATCAATAATAAGTGGTAAAGAAAGCAGGGTCTTACATTATGGTATCAGAGCAAGTGGTTCTGACAACAGGATAGTATACTAATAAGGTCTTGATTATATAGTAAAAGGAAATACGCACAAAATAGGGCACTAAAGAAGTGAAGTACCCCTCTTCTATGAATCAGCCCCTGAAGGATTTAATGAATACCCGAGGGCAGCAGGTAATGCAATACCAATCCGATTATGGTCTAAGGATATTGCAAAACCTAAGAAAACGACTACGGCCAAGGCCAGTGTTCAGACCATACAGTATTTAGTCAACTGGAGGCAGCTAGCACAATATTTGAGACTTGAGGAATAAAGTCGGTATCTGTCTTTTGGCGTTGGTACATAAAAGTTAAGCGTACTTAACCCAGGTAAATCTTAGGATAGGTGACCCCACAGGAAGTTAAGTTGGTAGGGTTATGGAGACTTGAGGAATAGTGATTGCCTTGAGATTTCTCTATGCCTAATAATCATTTTAGTTAGATGATTTAAAGAACACTTAGAAGTATGGAGATGATGATGATGGAAGTATTGATTTTTAATTTGAACCATTTCTATTGCATTAAGTACTGTGCAGAAAAGTTCATTTGATCGGGTGATAGGAAACTTGAGGCATAGTAAATGTTTTGAGGTTTCTCTATACTAAGTAATAATCCTTAGTAACACCGTAGTGTTAAAGGAATGTAGATATGATATATGGCACTGTATGATTAGTAGTGATTATGCCATATATTGATCCTTAAGGATCCGATCAGATAGTACTAAAGGTTAAGGATAGGTTTGAATCATATCTAAGCTAAAATAGTGCTTAGGTCGAAAAGTGAATCAGGTTGCACTATAGTTCTGTTTCATAATGGAAGCTTGAACCTTGTGAACCTTATGAATATTATTGAACCTTCAATAATGTTTTGAGGATATTACCTGAATACCATGAATGTTAGAATAGGAGCTATTGATTATGATTTTAGCATGCCTAAAGGGTATAATTGAGGAAAATGATTTTCCATCTATGTGATGTTGAGCTTCCAAATTTCATCATGAACCTAAAAGTTGGGTTAGAGACAGAGTACTCCCAAGATACAACTGAGGTGAGTGATCAAAGTGTTCGACCTAGTGATGATCCGTGGAATCAAGAAACAAGATTCTTATGGGTAAAAATCCTTACAGAAAGGGATTTTGAAAGGTTGCTAGCTATTAAGTCTAATATAGGGAAAGATTATGATAATGAAATATTCCCTTAAATGATTGATTAAGGTGATAGCTCTCTAATGAAATGAGAGAAAGAATTGATCAACCTGCTATTCCACTAACTTAAGGCAATACTAGGAGTTGATTGGTTGACGGTAAATAATGTGTTGAAAGGTATAAGTAGAGAAGGGTTACCAAGTAAGTTATAACGTAGAAATCAACTGTTAAGTTTGATTCCATAAGAATTTGAAATGGCCCAAAATAAATTAAGTTGAAACAGGCCAGTAACTGGCACAGAGGAACACATATTTTGGGTACAATCAAATGTTATAGAAGGTTCCTGTGGGACTTTGATAACTCTCCATATTTTATACATTTAAAGAATATTTTGAAGATAATTAGAGAGTCATCTATGCAATTTTAGAAGATTCAATGAGATTTTATTAGGAAAAGATCAAATCAAAGTGGTGAATTATTTGTGGGATTTAGATTGTAAATATTTAGGATAAAAATAATTAATTTTAATAAGATAAAGTTTCTAAAAAACATCTTTTTATTTTATTTTATTTTATTTCTCTTACCTGTTGATGTACATATATATTCCATGTCGTTTGGGGTAAGAATTGCGGAATCAAGTTAAATTGAAAAGGAAAGCACGTTTTTGCATAATGGACGACGACAGCGTTTTGGAAAAGGAGCTAAAATGGATGACCTAGAGAAAAAGGGGTGAGCTACAAAAAAGAAAGGGAAGCAGAGACACGGCCACAATTGTTGAATAATAGAACTTCTTCTCTTGACTGGAGCAGCCGCAATATGCATTGAAAGAGCAGTGAGCTGGGTAGCGGCAACTGGGAGGCATCGTTTCTGACCATCTTCATTGCAGAACCAGAAGGAGCGAGAGAAATCCAGAGCCTGTGACAGTTAGATAACAGCAACTCCTCACCGTCTTCCTCGAGCTGAATTAGAGAACAGTTAGCGTTTCTGCGAGCTAGAGAGTGGGAGGACCAGCGTCTGGAGAAGCGTGAAACAGAGAGGAGCCGTACAGTAAAAAAAAGACAAGCAAAGAAAGAGAGCAGCGGACATGGAGGATGAGAACCAGAGCAGAATCGGAGCTGAGAAAGTGGTGACTGAGCATTGTTGAAGATCATCATCAGTGGTGGAAAACAGGGGAGAGGCTATTCTGGACTGAAATTGTGGATAGTGGATAGTGATTAGTTCATGATTTCTGCCCATTATATTTTAATCTAATTCTTCTTGTTTTCATTATGATTTTCAATCTGAATTCTGGATTTGCTGCTACTGTGATGATGTTTAAAGCAAGGTGTGGCTAATTTTCTTGGAACCTAGAGTAGCTATGAACTAATTTGAGCATGTATGAACTCATTAATTTGTGCTTATTGTAATTCTTGTTTACTTAATCTTATATATTTTACCTGCTTTGTGCTTGATCACCACTAAGTATGAATTTGGGAAATTTAGATTATCCTTGGGAGAGGGATCTTAATTAGACTATAATATTAAGTAATGTGGGATTAGAATTTATTCTAATTTGTCAATAAGATAAGAATATACCTATTGGATCCATATAATCATATTAGAGTGAATTTGAATATTTATTGCCTCTTGAGTGAATTAGTTAGGAATAACAATTTTAACTTGAGATAGGAGTATAGGTGATTGGAAGACACTTATATTCATTTAAACTCTAGATTAACAATTTAACATTACATACTTTTAATTGGGTGAATGCATGCTCTAAAATTTAAAAAAGGGATTAGCCACTCTAGGTTGTTTTTATCAATTGAAATATTTAAATCATTAGATTTATTTCTTTTGCATTTGTTTAAATTGTCTTTCAATCTCTTTCTTTGATTTGTTCAACTTAAATGAAAATAGGAATTTTAATGCCTAATTATCTATTACCTTGAATCTCTGTGGAATGACCTTGATTTGCTATTATAATATTCTAACGGCCCGTACACTTGTAGTGCATATTTAAAATTTAGTAGCATCAGACTTCTATTAAATCATCCTGACATTATTAAACTCATATAAGAAGATAAATATCAGAGTGGGCAGCAGAAGCATAGTAAATTTATCTTTAATTTTTTAGGACAATAAGAGAGGTTGATATTCGTACTAGTGTTGATCATCCCAAGTCCTAATTAGACTTGTATGGTCTACAATGACATACCAGGTATGGCATATAGTGATTTACCCTTAGTAGCAAGGTAGCCCATCAGAGCATGTTAAATATGCAACTAATCAGTCTATGATTAGGCGACTCTTACCCTGACATGGTCATGCAGGTTGCGCTATACAAGTTGCTTGTAGTCAAGAGATTGGACATAAATTATATGTGCTATGGTGGTGTGGTGAACAGTGATACGACCATTATGGTCAAGAGTCACAAAACCAATGTGGTTCATAATGACACATAAATAGAGATTGGGATAAGCCCTAGTGTAGTAGGGCAGAATGGTGGCAAATAATCACTCTCAATAACCATATAGAAATAATTACCCACTTAAAGGATAGTGCACCCCAGTGAGCAGTACACATAGTAAATAGTACACACAGTACGGCCAGTAAGGGTCAAATAGTCATTTGTTCCTGAACACAGGACAGGCAAGTATAGATGCAAACGATCACAATTAAAGGCAGAAATGTAATATCCCAAAAAGTGATTAAGGGCTAATGATTTCAAAAGTAGATGTAATTATTGTTGAATAAACACTTTTGGAGAATGTGTGATGAGAATTTGGATATTTTAATGATTCCAATGGCTTCATTGTGAAAATTCGTGTGGAGAGAGTGTTTATTGTGAAATTGGAACCATTGGGAACAATTGTGCAAAAGTTGAAAACTCTGTCCATTTATTCTCTGTACAGGGCAGCCGATTTGTGTGGACGTTTTAAATAGGCAAATGGTGTCTAAAAATTATGAAACTTTCCAGTCTTAAATTTCACATCTCAATCTTCAAAATGGACATATAATTTGTACCATTTCGTTTTGGGAACTTGGAGATATGTCTGTCCAAAGTTTGGGATCAAAACTGGACTCTGTTTTGGAGCAGTGTTGAGTTTTGTGTAATTCTGTATTTGTGTGGTGATTTCTAATAATGGTCCATATTTTTCCTATGAAGAGGACTTAAATACGTTTTATTTGGCTTTGGGATCACCTCATTTAGATTTTTCTAGAATTAGTTATGATTTTTTAAAGTTCGGTCAGAAAATCTGCCAACAAATCCGAAAATGGGAAAATAAGGAATTATGACATCAACTCATTAAAAGATGATGTCAGCATGGATTATTAATCAAATTGCTCATCTTCTGCAGCCATTTCACGCCATTTTCAGCTGAAGCAAGAGGAAAAAACTGTTAGATCTCATGTTTTGATGATAACAAAATAATGGTTTGAAAAGGAAATATTTAATAATCAAGCTTTAACTAAGTAATGACAGAAATAAGCTTTACTTGAGGTAAGCATGGAAGTAGTGAAGGTTGGCCAAGAGAAAATGCTGAGGAACTTGATCAGAAGCAAACCTTCTAAAGCATTACTCGAGGCGCTACTCGAGTAATGAGCCAAAACTTGAAGTAACCAAGGAAAACTTCCAGTAACCTGCCACCATTACTCGAGGCGCTACTCGAGTAACCAGGTAAAATTTTAAGGTTGCTCTCGGCCTGCTAATGTTACTCGAGGAGCTACTCGAGTAACCATGTGAAAACTTCCAGTTGCCTTCAAGTTTTCCCAATGATACTCGAGGAGCTACTCGAATACCTTTGTTTCAGAAAATATGGACTTCTCGGCAGTTTGTACCACTGCTAATGTTACTCGAGGTGCTACTCGAGTAACCCTGTGAAAACTTCCAGTTGACTTCAAGTTTTCCCCATGTTACTCGAGGCGCTACTCGAGTAACCGTGTATTTGAAAATGTGAAGCTCTCGGCACTTTGTACCACTGCCAATGTTACTCGAGGAGCTACTCGAGTAATGCACCAAGGTGAGTAAAAACTTGAGGTTAGTACCCGATTAACTTGAACTCTCTTTATTTCATCTTCCTCAAATCCTTATGGTTTAAGTGGATTCCTCGAGTATGTACCCCAGTATATGCAAATGTTTTCAAAGTAAACTTCAAGTCATTACCAGAGTAAATCATGTTCAAAAGTCTCAGTTACTCGAGGAGCTACCCGAGTAACCTATGCTAACATGAATGCATTACTCGAGTTCCTACTCGAGTAACAAGGTAATTGCTCTCGGCCTTGAAATCCTGCCAACATTACTGGAGTAGAGCATCGAGTAATCAAAAGTTTTTTTAAGGATTACTCGAGGTATTACCCCAGTAATCTATGAAGTTGCAAAAGCATTACTAGAGTAGCTACCCGAGTAAATAACTATTCTAAAAGGTTTGAAATTTAGTTTACTCCATGCACTACCCGAGTAATCTTGTTTCTCTTCATTGAATTTCAAATAAACAATGATTTCACGATGTTACTCGAGGAGCTACTCGAGTAAACTTCAAGGGTTACTCGAGGAGCTACTCGAGTAAGCATACCCAGAAATTTAGAAATCATTCAAACTTTCATTATATTGTTTCCTATATGATTAACCTTTCATTGTATTAGCATTCTTAGTATATTTACAGAGAAACAATGAAGAAATCATATCAAGAGATGAAAGTCAAAAGAAACGTTCAAATGCCAACCACCGCCAACAGATATTTTTCAAAAACTTGAAAAGTCAATAGTGGCTGCGCACTCACCAACGGATGAAAGGAAACGTTCCAACGGTCATCACCAACATACCTATATATATGGGAACCTTCAAACAGAGAAATAACAACCAAGCACACATACGAACGTATCATTAAGTTCATTGCTCTGTTTTCACGTTGAAATTATATTTCTATACTTCAGTGATTATCATTTACTCTGTAAGAGAGATATTTCATTCAAACTCAATATTTGTTATTGAGATAACTTAAGGTTGTGGAACCTTGAGTTGGGATTGTATTACAACCTGTAAGGGGGAGCGAGTGTCCAGGTGTAAGGAACTTGCTTGTACTGAGGTGCCAAGAACCCACTGAATCTTGGAGGCTATAGTGAAACTCTCAGAGAAGCTCTGAGGACTGGACGTAGGTCAAAGTAGTTGTGACCGAACCAGTATAACTCCCGGTGTACACTTCGGTGATATTTCTCCTTCCTTATTACTGTTTTAATTCTTTTGTCAAAGTTTTATATTTTGCAAAGAAATTTCAATATCACCCAATTCACCCCCCTCTTGGGTGAAACGCTTGATCTAACAAAAACGTGAGAGAGAGCTAGGAGAAAAATAGAGAGAAGGAAGGAGAAATCTTACAAGGTAGGTCGATTTCTTTAGTGAATTCGTACCTAATGTGTATAATCCTCCTCCTAAGCTATTCCTCTATGTGAATTAAGGTTTTGAAGCAAGGAATTTCATTGTTCAAATAGGCTAGGGTTCAGCCATATTTGGGAAAAGCTTGTGGGAGCTTGAGGTAACTTCCAAACTTTCGTATATTGCTTATTCTGGCTGCTGTGGGCAATTTAATCGGTGAAATTTCGCCGGATTGCCATTGGTTTTAAAGTTTGGAAATGATGTGGCCTAGGGGTTATGCTGCCCAAATTAGGTCTTAATGTTAGTTGTAACCTAATGTAATGGTTAATAAAGTGGTTAGGAGTAGAAAGGAACGCGTTTACGGAGCCGAAATCGTAAAACCCCGATTTTCCTCGGAGAACTCATAAATTTTGGCCAGCCCTAGAAATGGGTCTTAGAGTTGGATTTTCAATGATTTGATAGTTACAGTTGGTCACTTTTTCGGAAAAGGCCGAAAAAGCATAATTACGAAAACACCCCTAAAACCCTTAAAGTGGGGCTGCCAAGGGTCAATTTGTAATTTTACATTGAATTTGATAATTCCGAGTCCGGAAATGGATTCCTTGCGCGGAAATATGTTAGGATAGCCCAGATTAGAATTTTGGGAAAAGTGCAACCGGACCGGGTACGGCGGGCCTGGGCCGGGTCCCCAGGGGCATTTTTGTAAATTTTCATTATAGACTCATATAACCTCAAGAAACACTATGGAAGTTTCTAAATGGTGCATTTGGAATTGTAAGATTCGATATTTGCCCTGTTCGTGAACGACCCGTGCCAGAGCACGTTCGGAAAGAACCAGGTAGTGACTCCTCTCTTATACTTTGTGTGAAACATTGTATGTATGTTTGTCTTGCATTGAGAATACATTGTGACATTGTGACATTGTGATGCTTTGTGATCGCAGCGAAAGCTGACGCTTAGAGTTTACAGCCATGAGTGCTGTTGTTTGTGGCGAAAGCCATCATACATTGTGATGCTGCTTAACATGATCATATATGCTATGTGTTTATACACTGTATGAGTGGTTTGTTACTACAGAGATTCTTTTGAATCTCATTCTTTCCATTGACTAACATTTCAGACAGGGCAAGTGGCTCCAAGGAGAAGCGAACCACCAGGAGCGGCTAGGATCTTGTAGAGTGTGTTGTTAGGCTGTTGGTTAACTATTTTGGACTTGGGATTACTGTTTATTTTTGGAGATGTAAATATTACTGTTGCTTTTGGTTATGTAATCCCCTAGTGGAGACTTTTAAACCCTCAGATTATATATGTATAGAACCCGGGAGTTGTCGGGGATTTGGTTATACACTCTGATGTGTGTGAATGTAAATTAACTGTACAGGTAATTATATTCGAATTTTGAAATTGAGACCAGGATAGAGAAGAGTTTTTGAAAGTTTTTGGTGAAAACCCTACTATAGTGTAGGAACTTGAAATGAGTTTAAGCTATCCGACTGTCTCTAAACCAATTTAATTATGTGATATCGAATTATAATTACGTGGTTAAAGGCAGGGGGTTACATTTTGGTATCAGAGCTGTAGTTCCTGGCAAGGGTAGAGGTAGCTAGGATAGATCCCTTAGATAGTAGTAAGGATATCTGTGAATGATTGTTGTGTATGCACATGTATGTTTTATTGACATGGATATATATATGAGTTTTGTGACTATATGTGCATACTATCTCTGCTAAATTAATGGGGCAAGTTGTTTGTAGAATGAAGAAAACTAGAGGACGCCCCAATATTCCGCGTGTAGACCCAGAGGTGGAGGTCGTCAATGATAATCCACCAGATTCTATGCAAGAGCTGATGGGTCTAATCCGGGATCAAAGAGATATGATAACTGAGCTGAGAGAAGAGCTCAGAGCAGAGAAAGCGAAGAATAAGGAAGGTCCAGTTCAGTCCACTCCGGAGGAAACTCACGAAGAAACTCGACATGAGGACACTGCTGAAGGGTCAGCACGACTGCTGGAGTCCCCACCTCACACTATTCCAAGCCAAGAGTCTTATGGAGTACCTGTAAGAGAGGGTAAGGATCTTCAGTTTTGGGTTACCAAATTTTGCAAACATCTGCCTCCAGTGTTCAAAGGGAGGTTTGATCCACAAGTGGCGGAAGATTGGTTAAACCGTCTCGAGAAGATATTTGAGGTCCTTGGATGTCCGGATGAGGTGAAGCCACGCTTGGCAGTCTACAAGCTCGAGGGTGATGCGGACCGTTGGTGGAGAAATATCTCTCTCGCACTGCGCATCAGAAACGTGCCATTGACTTGGGAATTGTTCTAGCAAGAATTCAATGAGAAATACTTTCCCAAATCAGTACGGCTCGAGAAGGAGACAGAATTCCTTAACATTAGACAAGGGGACACTGAGAGCTTTGATGATTATTTGTCCCGTTTCATCCGTTTGTCCTGATATTCCTCCTATCTCCGATACAAGGATGACGAAGAATGGAGTTCAGATATGCTTATTCGTGGCCTGAGGCGTGAGTTGAGGAAACAGTTGGTCACTCACCAGTTCACCAAGTTCAACAAAGCGGTGGAACAATGCAGGATTACAGAGAACAACTTAAGAGAAGTATATCTTACTAAAGCTACTGGGCACCGCAGTGAACCCAGTAAGAGTGGTACTTCACAGAAGTGAAAGGGACAGGGACCTTCATCTGGGAGTGGTAAAAAGCCCTACCAGTCTGGGAGCCGTGATCAGCAGAGAACTCCTTTTACACCTTGGATCTCTCCTCGTTGTAATCAGTCACATCATGGTAAGACTTGTGAGGGTCGAATAATATGCTTTAATTGTAAACGTGTGGGGCATACTGCTGTCGAATGCAAAGAGCCACGACCAGACCAGAGGCCAAAAACTCAGGGCCGAGTATTCGCTATGACCCACGAGGAGGCCCATAAATCTCCTAAGTTGATACAAGGTAAAATTCTTCTTAGTGCCTATTTATTGCAAGTTCTGTTTGACTCGGGTGCAAGTCACTCCTTCATTGCCTATGATTGCGTGAAGCGCCTGGGATTGCATGTGCATAAATTACCATTTGATCTGATAGTGTCAACTCCGATGGGTGCTAAGGCCTTGACTACAGAAGCTTGTCTAAATTGTGTCATAACTGTAGAAGGGCACCAATCTACTGTGGATTTGATTTGTCTGCCGCTTTACCAATTGGAAGTCATTTTGGGTTTTGATTGGTTAACGGCGAATAATGTAATGCTTGATTGTGGGAACAGGAGGATAGTATATCCTGCTTCTCAGAGGGTCGAAGTTGTAAATGGTAGTATGAATTTCCTTTCTACGGCTAAAGCTGAAAAATATCTTGAAAAGGGTTGCCAGGGGTATATGGTATTCTTCTCTGTGCAAGGGGAGATTAGTGAACCTGTGAGTAGTATACCCGTGGTAAATGAATTCCCTGAGGTATTTCCGGATGATCTTAGTGGATTACCTCCAGAAAGGGAAGTTCAATTTCCCATTGACATTGTGCCTGGAGCTGGTTCTATATCTAAGGCCCCATACCGTATGGCCCTAAATGAAATGGCGAAGTTAAAGAAACAAATAGAAGACTTGCTTGAAAAAGGGTTTATTAGACCCAGTGTGTCGCCTTGGGGAGCTCCAGTGTTGTTTGTAAAGAAGAAAGATGGAAGCCTTCGGTTGTGTATCGATTATAGAGAATTGAACAAGGTTACTATTAAGAACAAGTACCCTCTTCCCCGAATCGATAACCTTTTAGATCAACTATCCGGTTCGTGTGTATTTTCGAAGATTGATCTAAGGTCAGGGTATCATCAGCTACGAGTGAAAGCAGAAGATGTTCTGAAGACTGCTTTTCGGACCAGGTACGGTCACTATGAGTTCTTGGTGATGCCATTTGGGCTAACCAATGCGCCTGCGGTTTTCATAGATTACATGAACCGTATCTTTCGACAATATCTGGATCAGTTTGTTGTTGTGTTTATCGATGACATTCTGATATATTCCAAGAGTATGGAGGAGCATGAGCATCATTTGAGAGTTGTATTGAATACCTTGCCTGAGAAGCAACTATATGCCAAATTAAGTAAGTGCGAGTTCTGGCTATCTGAAGTAAAATTCCTAGGCCATGTTATCTCGCGAGAAGGGGTCTCTGTGGATCCCAGTAAAGTAGAAGCAGTACTGGACTGGAAGAGACCAGAATCTGTGGCGAAAGTACGCAGTTTTCTGGGTCTTGCTGGTTATTATCAGAGATTGATCCAAAATTTCTCCCGTATGGCATTGCCGATGACCAAGCTCATGAGAAAGGATCAACCGTTTGTGTGGGATGAGAAATGTGAAAACTGTTTTGTGGAGCTGAAGGAGAGGTTGACTGTTTTGTGGAGCTGAAGGAGAGGTTGACTACGGCACCTGTGTTGATTTTACCCGATCCCAGTTTGACATATGTTGTGTATTTTGATGCCAGTGGGCAGGGATTAGGGTGTGTCCTTATGCAGCAAGGACGTGTGGTGGCCTATGCCTCTTGACAGCTCAGACCTCATGAATTGAACTATCCCACTCATGATCTGGAGCTTGCGGCCATTGTATTTGCTTTGAAGATTTGGCGTCATTACCTGTATGGTGAGATTGTGGAATTGTACTGCGACCACAAGAGTCTCAAATATCTGTATGATAAAAAAGAACTGAATATGAGACAGCGCCGCTGGATGGAATTGCTTAAAGACTACGACCTGGAAATAAAATATCATCCGGGTAGGGCAAATGTAGTCGCTGATGCTCTTAGCCGAAAGACTATGCTCGTTGCAGCTATGATGATACAAGAAAGGAAATTGATTGAAGATTTCCGTGATTTAAATTTGAAAAACCAGATCATCTGTGCCAATTACACTGTTTCTCAAGAGGAGAGTGAACTAAGGGCGGGAATTGAAGAAGCTCAGAGTCAAGATGACTGGATACAGCGCAATCTGACTTGAATCGAACAGGGAGAAGTTTCAGGCTACGACATATCGCCTCGTGGATTGGTTCGTTACCAGAAAAGAGTCTGCGTTCCACTTAAGGCAGAGTTGAGGCAGAAGATTCTGGATGAGGCACACAAGAGCCGATATACTCTTCATCCTGGTATGACCAAGATGTATCAGAATCTGAAATCGATGTATTGGTGGCTGGGTTTGAAGAGTGACGTGACCAAATATGTTGCAAGGTGTCTCACTTGCCAGAAAGTGAAAATTGAGCACCAGAGACCGCCTGGTTTACTTCAGAGTCCTGAAATTCTGGAATGGAAATGGGAAAGCGTGACCATGGATTTGGTTATGGGATTACCCAGGATCAGAAACTATGATGCGATCTGGGTAATTGTGGATCGGTTAACTAAGTCAGCCCACTTCATACCAATCAATTCTGGTTATTCTCCTGATAAACTAGCGGAGATTTATATCCGAGAGATTGTCAAACTTCATGGAGTTCCGAAAAACATCATTTCCGATCGAGATCCACGATTTACTTCAAAGTTTTGGAAAGCATTGCATGAAGCCTTAGGTACTCAACTGAGATTCAGTACGGCTTATCATCCTCAAACGGATGGACAATCTGAGAGAACAATTCAGACGCTGGAAGATATGTTGCGAGCTTGTGTTCTCGACTTTAAAGGAAGTTGGGATCGTTTCCTTCCACTGGCTGAGTTCGCTTACAACAATAGCTATCATGCGAGCATCCAAATGGCTCCGTATGAAGCGTTGTATGGAAGACGGTGTCAATCACCTTTATGCTGGAATGAATTATCCGAAAGGAAGCTTTATGGGCCAGATTTGGTTGATCAAACCTCAGCACAGATTCAGATCATTCGTAAGAGGCTCCTTGTAGCGCAGAGTCGACAGAAAAGTTACGCTGACAAGAGGAGAAGGCCTCTAGAATTTGAGGTTGGTGATCACATATTTCTGAGAGTATCACCAGTCACTGGCATTGGGAGAGCTATCAAGCGAAAGAAGCTGAGCCCAAGGTACATAGGTCCTTTTGAAATCCTTGAGAGGATTGGGCCTGTTGCTTATCGAGTAGCCCTACCCCCAAACTTGAGTAGACTCCACGATGTGTTTCATGTTTCCCAACTAAAGAAGTATCAACCGGATCCATCTCATATTGTTGAATATGAAGAAGTTGAGTTACAAGACAACTTCACATATGCGATAGAGCCAGAACAGATCATTGATAGAGAAGAACGACGGCTCAGACACCGAAGCATTCCATTTGTGAAGGTGATCTGGAAGGGAATGACTCAGAGGGAAGCAACTTGGGAAGCAGAAGCAGATATGCGAAGATGTTATCCAGAGTTTATGGCTCAAGTTGTGTGACAAATTTCGAGGACGAAATTTATTTTACGGGGGGAGAAATGTAATATCCCAAAAAGTGATTAAGGGCTAATGATTTCAAAAGTAGATGTAATTATTGTTGAATAAACACTTTTGGAGAATGTGTGATGAGAATTTGGATATTTTAATGATTCCAATGGCTTCATTGTGAAAATTCGTGTGGAGAGAGTGTTTATTGTGAAATTGGAACCATTGGGAACAATTGTGCAAAAGTTGAAAACTGTGTCCATTTATTCTCTGTACAGGGCAGCCGATTTGTGTGGACGTTTTAAATAGACAAATGGTGTCTAAAAATTATGAAACTTTCCAGTCTTAAAGTTCAAATCTCAATCTTCAAAATGGACATATAATTTGTACCATTTCGTTTTGGGAACTTGGAGATATGTCTGTCCAAAGTTTGGGATCAAAACTGGACTCTGTTTTGGAGCAGTGTTGAGTTTTGTGTAATTCTGTATTTGTGTGGTGATTTCTAATAATGGTCTATATTTTTCCTATGAAGAGGACTTAAATACGTTTTATTTGGCTTTGGGATCACCTCATTTAGATTTTTCTAGAATTAGTTATGATTTTTCAAAGTTCGGTCAGAAAATCTGCCAACAAATCCGAAAATGGGAAAATAAGGAATTATGACATCAACTCATTAAAAGATGATGTCAGCATGGATTATTAATCAAATTGCTCATCTTCTTCAGCCATTTCACGCCATTTTCAGCTGAAGCAAGAGGAAAAAACGTGAGAGAGAGCTTGCAGAAAAATAGAGAGTAGGAAGGAGAAATCTCACAAGGTAGGTCGATTTCTTCAGTGAATTCGTACCTAATGTGTATAATCCTCCTCCTAAGCTATTCCTCTATGTGAATTAAGGTTTTCAAGCAAGGAATTTCATTGTTCAAATAGGCTAGGGTTCAGCCATATTTGGGAAAAGCTTGTGGGAGCTTGAGGTAACTTCCAAACTTTCATATATTGCTTATTCTGGCTGCTGTGGGCAATTTAATCGGTGAAATTTCACCGGATTGCCATTGGTTTTAAAGTTTGGAAATGATGTGGCCTAGGGGTTATGCTGCCCAAATTAGGTCTTAATGTTAGTTGTAACCTAATGTAATGGTTAATAAAGTGGTTAGGAGTAGAAAGGAACGCGTTTACGGAGCCGAAATCGTAAAACCCCGATTTTTCTCGGAGAACTCATAAATTTCGGCCAGCCCTAGAAATGGGTCTTAGAGTTGGATTTTCAATGATTTGATAGTTCCATTGAGTTCAGGGGCGAAAATTAGGTGGGGTTACAGTTGGTCACTTTTTCGGAAAAGGCCGAAAAAGCATAATTACGAAAACACCCCTAAAACCCTTAAAGTGGGGCTGCCAAGGGTGAATTTGTAATTTTACATTGAATTTGATAATTCCGAGTCCGGAAATGGATTCCTTGCGCGGAAATATGTTAGGATAGCCCAGATTAGAATTTTGAGAAAAGTGCAACCGGACCGGGTTCGGCGGGCCTGGGCCGGGTCCCCGGGGGCATTTTTGTAAATTTTCATTATAAACTCATATAACCTCAAGAAACACTATGGAAGTGTCTAAATGGTGCATTTGGAATTGTAGGATTCGATATTTGCCCTGTTCGTGAACGACCCGTGCCAGAGCACGTTCGGAAAGAACCAGGTAGTGACTCCTCTCTTATACTTTGTGTGAAACATTGTATGTATGTTTGTCTTGCATTGAGAATACATTGTGACATTGTGACATTGTGATGCTTTGTGATCGCAGCGAAAGCTGACGCTTAGAGTTTACAGCCATGAGTGCTGTTGTTTGTGGCGAAAGCCATCATACATTGTGATGCTGCTTAACATGATCATATATGCTATGTGTTTATACACTGTATGAGTGGTTTGTTACTACAGAGATTCTTTTGAATCTCATTCTTTCCATTGACTAACATTTCAGACAGGGCAAGTGGCTCCAAGGAGAAGCGAACCACCAGGAGCGGCTAGGATCTTGTAGAGTGTGTTGTTAGGCTGTTGGTTAACTATTTTGGACTTGGGATTACTGTTTATTTTTGGAGATGTAAATATTACTGTTGATTTTGGTTATGTAATCCCCTAGTGGAGACTTTTAAACCCTCAGATTATATATGTATAGAACCCGGGAGTTGTCGGGGATTTGGTTATACACTCTGATGTGTGTGAATGTAAATTAACTGTACAGGTAATTATATTCGAATTTTGAAATTGAGACCAGGATAGAGAAGAGTTTTTGAAAGTTTTTGGTGAAAACCCTACTATAGTGTAGGAACTTGAAATGAGTTTAAGCTATCCGACTGTCTCTAAACCAATTTAATTATGTGATATCGAATTATAATTACGTGGTTAAAGGCAGGGGGTTACATTTTGGTATCAGAGCTGTAGTTCCTGGCAAGGGTAGAGGTAGCTAGGATAGATCCCTTAGATAGTAGTAGGGATATCTGTGAATGATTGTTGTGTATGCACATGTATGTTTTATTGACATGGATATATATATGAGTTTTGTGACTATATGTGCATACTATCTCTGCTAAATTAATGGGGCAAGTTGTTTGTAGAATGAAGAAAAATAGAGGACGCCCCAATATTCCGCGTGTAGACCCAGAGGTGGAGGTCGTCAATGATAATCCACCAGATCCTATGCAAGAGCTGATGGGTCTAATCCAGGATCAAAGAGATATGATAACTGAGCTGAGAGAAGAGCTCAGAGCAGAGAAAGCGAAGAATAAGGAAGGTCCAGTTCAGTCCACTCCGGAGGAAATGTTGAATATGAATGTTGAATACTAATTATTAAATGTCATTATGATGAATATGAATGTTGAATACTATCTGAGATCTGTGTTGAGAATATAATGATGGTTGTGTTGTATGGTTTGTGAGCCTACGTATGAAAGAGATACATTAAGTGACAAAAAGGGATTCCCTAAAGTATAGGCGATTCTATACTATGTTCAAATTTCAAAGACGAAATTTATTGAACGAGGGGGAAAATGTAACATCCCAAATTTTATACCCCAAAATTCCTTATATTAAAGGGAATAAAATGGTAAAATAAAGGGCACATGAAATGAAAAAGTAGTGTAATTAGTGGTCACACACAACATGATAATGTTTGAGACACAAATTGTAAAATGAGGATTTGCTACCTGTGTATTTTTCTAGCATGGTAGTCTAGTTGTTTGACATTTTTAAATAGGTAAATGATGTATAATGCCTATAATATTTTTTAGAATAAAAGTAGACTTATCAAGCTTTAATTTGATAGATCATATTAGTCATTTGGAGCCATACACAAAGATATATGAATTTTTAAAGTGAAACCGGCAAGCTTCTATTACAGCATCCAAAAATGGAAATTCTGGAAATTATGAGTTTCTAGTTGGCTAAAGGCTATATTTTTCCCTAAAATTAGACTTAATAAGGGTCACATAGCCTTTGAAACTATACCAATTAGACATTTGTACAATTAGATATGAATTTTCAAAGTTTGATGAAAATTCTACTAGATTTCCAGCAAAGTGCTAAAATGGAAAAAAATGTAAGGGCAAAATGGTCATTTGACCAATAAAACAAGAAGCCATCTATTTTTCCCTTTCATTGGGATAAATTTTGGCTAAAGTGGAAGCAAGAAAGGAAAATAATTTGCTTGGCTCACATTAATTCAAGAGGAAAAATCCTTGGCCAAGTAAAATAAACAAATGGTAATTAGCATTAATATAATATTCCAAGAAGAGATAAATTGATATTTAAAGATTCTTTTATCCCTTTCTTCATTATTTCGGCCAACACAACAAAAAACAGAGAGACGAGAGACTTTGAAGAGAGCTTGGAGAGCAAGAAGGTCTTAGGGTTCAAGAAGCAAAATCCAAGGTAAGTAGGCTTCGATTCAAGTGTTCTTGACTCGTGTAGAACCTCTTCTTCATCTTGGAAATCATGTTTAACAAGCAAAATAAAGAAGGAAGAGAGAGAGTAAACAGTGACGCCTAGAGAGAGAAAGCCAAGAAATCAAGAGTTAATCTCAAAAACCTTAATCTTCTTGATTTGTAGGTTGTTGTTGTGGTGATTGTTGTTGATATTGGCTTGGTTATGTTGATTTTGTGAAATTGAAAAGATGAAACCCTAGAATATTATGCTACCAAAATTTTCATGAATCATGTTTATTGAGTATTTAAATGGCTAATCATGTGATTATAAGTAAAAAGGAAGTGTTTAATCAAGTGGAATCAAGAAAACATAACTTCTCTTCAGGGTTGTTAGTTTCAACCAAGTGCAAAACATAGGAGAGGAGTTTGAATTTTGTAACTTTGATGATTCCATTGGAGTTATAAGGGAAATTTGTGTAAGAATACATGTGTTCAAAATTTTTGGATGATTGTATGCAAATCTAAAAATTTTAGAAGTTAAGAAGGGATGATGTTTGATTAATTTCACTGGAGGTAGTTCTATTGTGAAATGAATTTCATTTGTCAAACCTAGTCCAAATGTTATAAAACTTTACAGACATAAAGTAGACATGCAAAGCTTTAATTTGATAGGTAGAACATAATTTTTGGACTAGTATACTAAAAGATATGATTTTTTGAATTTGAGCCCTGTTTCTGGAGGGAATCTGGAAGAGGGGAGTTTGATAAATTTCTGGGAACAATGTGGTTAAACTATCTAGACTTAAGTATTTTTTTGTAAACAATTTGCCAGTTTTCTGGAAACAGTGAAACTGTACTGTGGAGAATTGTATTGTGCAGAAATTGCTGAAGCTTTGATAGATAACCAACAGAATATAATTAAAATGCAGTAGTAATGCAAGTAATAACCAGTTACTTGTTAACTTTAATTTATAGGAATCAGTAATAGCTCGAGTTGGATCAAACGTATTAAGCAAATAATAGAGCAGGAAAGGGCAATTCCAGGTAGTAACTCTTTCTTTCATGAACTATGTAATTATTATATGTTTGTATATGCCATCTTCTATAACATGAGCACAATGTCCCTTACATGCATATTAGCTTAGTTGTGGTCTAGGACCCAACAGAGGCGCAAAGTTAAGCCAGGGTTGCACATAGTTATTTGGCCTTAGACAGTGTGCACCAGCATTCTATCATGTTACATAACATGGTTCATGGCATATTTATTTTCACATCGTATATGTCTGATTGTATGTTACTATTGAGATTCTTTGAGTGTCACCCTTTCTATAAATGTAAAAATTTTTCAGCAGCAGATAGTGACTTAGAAGGCAAAATTGTAATTACAGGCAAGAGAAGGTTCCAGACGAGCATAAGAGGAGATGTTGGTTATCTGAAAACTTTTTATTGTTTTAAGGTTTGTAATTATTATGTACAAATCCCTGTGGGGAACTCCTATAATATAATCAAGCAATATTGTTTCAATAATAGCAGTATATTTTTTCTATTCATATGTGTCCACCGAACTGCGCAATTACTACTCTAATTAATATAAATAATAAGTGGTATGTAAGGTGAGGTCTTACATCCATAATTATAAGGATTGGCCTTTTTTGGCTTCTCTGTTTGCATTCCTCCTTTGAGAGAGACTTGAATGAAGTAATGTGTATAATTATGAGATTATGTGAATGATATTATATGCATTGCTAATTTTTGTCCCACTTGACACTCCACTAGCACATGTTGGTATGTACGATAAGTTGGAACTTTGGTTTGCTTTTATCTCATCCTATTATTCTTAACATTTTTTAGGTAATTGTTTCAGTACTAGAACATTAGGGAGAGTTTCAGAGGATTAGACAACTCCTTATCTTGGTATAGCCTCTGTTGTTTATTTATGTGTTGACATTGAAGTATATTGCCACTTATAGAGCTCATATTTTGCAAAATCAATTTGATTCATATTTTGATTAACTGTCACTAGCGAATGGGTTAGCAGAAGCCCATAGACCTTTAGACTCTTCTTAGAATGATGATTGTGGATCCACAAAAGCATGTTTTGATATTTTTTGATGTTGGAAGGTGTTTTGTTATTGTGTGGAAGATAGTTTCATTACTTGGGCTTATAGTTTAATGTTATATTCTGGGCTTTGAGAAGCTTAAGGCCTAAATGTGTTAATTAATTATGATTTGGTTTATGAAATGATAAGAAATGTTTTATTATCCTTGATAAGTTTTAAATGTTCAGTCTCACGCTTTTCTATCATGGATAAATTCATTAAGTAGTTTTAATCCTTTTAACTATGATAGGTGTTTTCAGATGGGTTAGTTCAATTCTTTTCTATCATGGTTAACTTCAATTTAAAGGAGAATCTTTTGATAATAGTATCTAGCATTTAAAAAGTAAACATGAGAATTTTCTACTATGGTAGACCTTTAGGTTTAATCTTCTTTGTTCGCCATAGTAATGTTGATTATCTTGAGATTTTGATCAAGTGTATGGATAGTAGAGTTTTAAGAAAAGGATTTTACATTATACCTTTCCAAATCCATGATGAATTATAAGACTCCTTGATGATATCATGGAAGTATAAATCCATATACTCCTTCGATCCTAATTATAGGATAACATTTAGGAGTTCTTCTTGGTCCTAAATAAGACATAGTTCACATATTTGTCAATCTTTTTCCAATTTATACCTATTGATGCTCCTTCAACACTAATTAAGGAGGAGAGGGAATTTGGGAATTAAGGAAGATGCTTAGAGTGTTTTAGAAAATACATGTCATATGAACCAACTCAACTAACTTCCTTAATCTAATCAAACTAAGTAAATATGTCTTATATTAAGGACCGTACGAGTATTTCACATTGATGGTAGAGGGTAGAAAAGAAGGAGGATCAGATGTGATAACTCTCCATACTTGTTTTGCTAGAATAGCTAAATTGACAACTTTAGTTAGCCATAATCCTAAACCTACCTTTTCAATTGGCTTAAATAGTGCCCCCTTTTTAGAATACAAAGTTTCATTTTTGACCATGTTGATTCACATAAAAAAATATGCGCAAGTTTCATCAATTCGATCACAAACATAATTTGGCGACTTTGCACATGACAAAATATGGATGCTTATGGAGGCAAGATTGGCTCGATGAGAGTAAGCCCAGAAGCCTGAGAAAGAAGCCTAGTTTGCCAAGAACTGATTCGCCTTTCAATTGAATCAATTACTTGTTGATAGATAGTAGCCTTAGACCTTCTAGGATTTATCTATGTGCCAAGGTACCCCAAGCACAAAGAGAAATGAAGGCATAAAAGCTTGGCAAATCTTACCTTATCCAAGTGTCCAATATTTGAGCTAAAGAACAAGAATGATTAAAATTTGTTATATATCTTACTAGACAACAACCCATACATGTCTAACACCAATTTAACAGAGAAAAAGTTCCTAATATTTCAATAAAAAAAAGAACAAGAATCATTTTCATAAAGAAGATGGGAAATAGCCTGGAAACTTTGGCAAACTTTAATATCTTTCCACTAATTTAATAGTTGCATCTTATGAATCATACAAGAAAGAACATTTACAGCAAGAATATATAGATAAGGCAAGAGGGGATCACCTTGTTGCAAACCACAACTTGGTAAAATTGAAAGGAGAAAGCGACGCAAGCCAAAATTTGATGCAAACCACAATTTGGCATGATTTATGATTAAATCATAATTTAGAAAGTGTTAAGTGAGAGAGATTTAGTAGTTGATGGAATAAAAGTTGCAAAATCATTTTGTTCTCCCCTATATTTGTTTCGGCCAATATATGGAAAGATGAACGCATGGCATTTTGCTAATTTTGATGCTTCCAATGAGTTAAAATGAAAAATTGTGTAGGGTGCCATTGAAAAAACAAGTTTTAAAGCATTAGACACTAAAGTAGAATTTTTGTGTAATAACCCCACTATGCCACTATTTTGGGTAATTGAATGGGAAAGAGGTTTGTTTTGATCCATTTGAGTTTAAAAATGGAATCTACATGCAATATTTTGGGGGAGAAGCATGTTAGATTAATTTTTAAGCATATGGAATTAAATTTGCTAAGTTGAAATTTAAGTGACAAGTAAAAGTAGTTTTAAGATGTTAATAATTTTAGTGGTCCTAATAGTTTTAGGAATTGATATGTGATGTTTACTTAGGGCCATTGGATGTTATGGAAGTAGATTTGGAGGCTTGGTAATGCATGGTGGATCAAGTTACAGAATCAAAGAAAACAAAAGGGAACTAGTAAAGCTAAAAGTTAGCTAACTTACTTTCATTATGTGCTTGGTATTTATGCTTGTGTGATTATATATATGATTGCTTTCATCAATTACATGATGCATGAATGAATTTTGAAGCTCTGTTTCTAATTATTCCCATGGCCATGTATAACGTATGAAACACTAAACAAGCAAACATATCATTATGGTAGTCATGAGTTCATATAATGTAAGTCTATCTTGTGCCAAACTTTTGCCAAGTAAGCATGAATAATATTGTTTGCTACTAGGATTCTTTGAATCTCAATCCCCAATAACAAACCATGCTAGGTTATGAGCCTTCAAAGGAAACGCTAAAGCAAGAGGAAATGATAAGTGGAAGGAGAAATGAACCTTCTATGACATCTATGTCTTCTATAATACTCATAGTAACGTAGTTAAAAAATGTTCATGAGCAACCATATTTTGAGAAACTAGTCATGTTTATATTAATTCTATTAGAGTATTCCATTTACTTTAACACCAATAAATATCAATATCCATATTTAGCACTCTCCTTTTACTATCATAATTATTTTATCGTAATTATTTACCACTTTCTTTTATAATTTAATATCACTATTTTTTATTTTATATCTATAAATTATTAGTTGGATCCCATGATTCAAGGAGTTATAATAATAATAGTTTAGACCATAAATCAAAGAGTTATCATAATCATAATTCAAACTAAATCTACAAGAAGGTTAATTTCCAAAAAATATAGTTGACCCCCAAGATTATAGTAATGATCATATATATTAACGTCATCAATGTATTTCATTTTGTCTTCTTTGTTCTTCATTGTTAGTGATCTCAATTCTTTATCCCCAATATCAAGGCAGGTCAACCTTATCACTACAAAAAAAACATGCTTTTAGTAGAAATTAAATTGTAACAGTTACAAAAAACCACTAGAGATATCAAGATTTGTAGCGGTTATAACGGAAACTGCTAAATATTTGCAATGGTATGACTCCCGCCAAATGGCAAGCTGGTAAGAGACGGTACTTTATAGCTATTGGAGCATAAAAACTACTACAAAAATTTGTAGGGGTTCAAAAGGGTAAACCACTATAAGAGACAAAAGATTGGAGGTTTGTAGTGATTTTACCGCTGCAACATGAGTCATGATTTATAGCTATTTTAAAGGCAAGAACATCTATAGAATGTAAAAGGTTGCATGTTTATAGCGGTTGAAGACAATAGCTACAAAGTGTCATGCTGATCGAGTTAGGGTTTCATAATTTGTAGTGGTTTTGGGGAAAACTGTTGCAAATTTCATGCCTATATAAACACCACCACCCCTCATTTTACCGCTTTTGGCAAACTCCTTTTACACGCGTACCCTGAGAAATTGTTATCAAATCTAAGGTTCTGCTCGAAGATATAAGGAGTTAGGCACTTGAGGTTAGTAAAGTTACTTGTTTCATTTCATTTTTGGGTTGAATAGATTTATTTATTGTAATTTTGATTGTTATGTAAATTTATTTTATAATATTTATGAGTTATAATTGGTTAAGTGAATAATTATAGTTATATTTTCCAAGAGAGACAAGGAGAAAGGGAAGGTGGTCGATGAGCGTCCCCCTAGTCAAGGTAGAGAGCACCCCAAAGGCATCCCCATAACACCACAGTAGGGAACCCCACTACAGCAGGTGACCCTATCATAGCAGGAGCAACACAATAGGCCCCACTACAACATAGCAGAAATATCGAATGTGGTGCTTTCCAAGTCCTGGGAGAAGGTGTTTCCTTCCGAGTAAACTCCAGTGGTCCTGCCAATCCCTAAATTCATCATGCAGCCGCCTCCTAACACTATTGACGATGATGATGTTGTTGTCACTTCTAGTCCTACCTATAATACCCCGAATTTTGAGACTTGAGGCTAGAGAATAAGCCTGAGATTAGTGAACTGCTAAGCCCTGGTTTAGCAAGATCCCAAATTGTGATTAAGGGTTAATGACTCCAAAAGTAGATGTGATTAGTGATAAATAACCCTTTTGGAGGTTATGATGTGATTTGAGATTTGAATGTTTTGTGAATCGCGTCGAAACCCTGTATTTAAGTTCAATTATGGATTAGCATCTAAATTGACTTAAAATAGAGGGAGGGCGTATAAGGTGGTTAAATGGAAAGATAAGATGAGTTTGGTGGTGATTCAGTGGGAATTGCCGTAATCAGGGGCAAAATAGTAAAGTTACTGGCCAATTGATCGGTTACCGAAAAGGAAGCTCCTTGGTAACTCAAAGATCAATGGTTGAGATTGATTTTTTTGAGATTAAAAAGGGCGGAATCCTATGTGTGTGTGCCTATGTGAGCTCATGGGTGATGGATTAAGATCTTGACAAGTGTCACCATGAGAGCCATTGATTGGGTTAAATGGTTAAAATTCTTCCCTCTCTCCTCTCCCTCTCTTTTAGGTCGGTTTTGGGCTCCTAAAATATGCCCATCTTCATCTTTAACTCATCTCTCTCTCTCCAAAAGACTCCATAGATGTCCAAGCAAGGGGGAGGAAAGAGAAAGAAACAAGGTGATTTTTGGCTTGTGTAATGGCCTCTACTGCTTAAATAATCTTCATTAACTTGATCATGTTGATGAGAACTTCATCTCTATGGTTTTAGATTCTTTAAGGGAGGTGTTAGATTGCTTAAGCAGAAGTGGAAAGATGAAGAATCAAAGAATTGGTTTGGGAAAGAGGAAGAGGAGAGTATTGGAAGCTTTTTTTATCTAAGTTTTGTGAATTATGGTTAAGTATTGTGAATTGTGAATTTTGCCCTGATTTTGTGGTATTTTCAAAATAGATGAATTGCCTTGTGTTTTGTGTGGCAATTGGTGTCTTGATGTGTTATAGAGACATTGGAACTGGTTTGAGAACTTGGAATGAAAAGAATGGCAATTTGTGTTTGTGTTGTGGTTTTGTGATGACATGTTATGATTAGTGGTAAAACATGTCAATATAATGTAAATTTGATTGATATGGTATTTCCAATGGATTTCTTGTGAAAATTTGTGTGGGAATAATGTTTGATGTGAAAATGGAATCATTGGAAGCAAATGTGCAAAACTTGAAAATCTGTCAATTGGAAGTCTGTTTTAGGCAGTCTGTTCGTGTGGACATTTTGACTAGGCAAATGATGTCTAAAAATTATAAACTTTTTAGTCTTAAAGTTCACATCCCAAGCTTCAAAATGGACATATAACTTGTGTCATTTCGTTTTGTGAGCTAGGAGATATGATTGTCCAAAGTTTGATTTGAAAACTGGACTTTGTTTTGGAACAGCAAGGGAATTTAGTGTAATTCTGGAATTGTGTGGTGAATTTTGATAATGGCTCATATTTTTCCTATGAATAGGACTTAAAGAGCTTTCAATGGGCTTTAAGATCACCTCATTTTGATTTTTCTAGAATTAATTATGAATTTCTGAAGTTTCCTTGGCTGCAGTGCAAAACTTTCTGTGTGCGTTTTGGCCGCAGCCAGACAATTCTTGGATGTAGCCAAAAACCTTTTGTGCACGTTTTGGTTGCAGCCAGAGGATTCTTGGCTACAGCCAACCCCCATTTTTAGTATTTTATGATTTTGAAAGGCGATTTTCAACCTAGTACTTCCCAATCCTTTAGGCTTTCATTGAGCTTATTATAGCCACCTAAAGGGTGTGAATGATAACCAACTTTAAGTGATATGAAAGTAAGGTTTTGGAATAGAGAATAACCCTATGTCCTTGCTTTGGTTATAGGGTTTATGTTCACCCTAATCGTGGTTCGATATTCATCTGATCATGAGTAAACGGTGCTGGAGCATACGTGGAAGACAAGTGTAGGGAACTTACCTATCTTGCATGCTTTGATATTTGTGTTTGTGTATTGATGCATGTATTGCTTTGCTTGATTATGTGAAACATGTATGAATGATTGTAGCTCTGTTTCTAGTTATGCTATAGACATGAGTATATTTTTAAAACATTGAGCACGCAGATATGTCATTATGTGAGCATGAGTTATGTATTGCAAGCATGTCATGAATTAAACACTTATCTTACATGCATATTGGTATTTGTTTCCTACTGAGATTCCCTCAAATCTCACCCTCCCCTACCAACATTTCAGATAGGGTAGGTGGATTGAGGATGAAGCAAGCAACCAAGGGCGGTAAGGACTCCTTTGGGTTGTAGACTTAGTGGTTGGTTATCATAGATGTTGGGATGACTGTATCTGATTGAGGAAGTATATTTGATGTATGTTGGAGTATGTATTTAAGATGATATTATGTAATCCCCTATAAGGGAATTTGTATACCCTTTATAAAGGAATGAACCCAGGATTGCCGGGAATTATATTGTGCACTTTGATATTTATATGAATGTGATTTATCTTCGTATAGTAATTGTATTCGAAATTTGAATATGAGACCAGATTAATTAGATTTCGAAACGCATTTGTGAAAGCCCTATCATGAAGATGGGATTGTAAAATGGTTTTATTTATTATTGGTCTCTATTTCATTTTAATTGAGTATTTCGGATATAATTACGAAGGGGGTTATACTACCAATAATGCCACCCCCTTGATAGAGGACCTGATGATGAGACTGCTTCTTAGATATTTTTTTCTTTGTTATGTTTAAAATTTCAATTGTTGATTTTTAAAAATATTGTTATTATGGACTTTAATTAATAATTACTATTTCAAGAAATTTCATGCTTAAATATATTTAAATTGTCATTGTATAATTTCAATTGCAAATTTGTGGGTTTCAAAATAATATAACCTAAAGTAAAACAAAATAATATCTAAACTTTAAAACTTAAAAGCAAGTTTTATTTAAACTTTAAAAAGTTGTAAAGAGAAGATAACCTTTATTTAAAGAAATAGAAATTACACTTCGTAGCAGTTATAGGCTTTGAACCACTACAAAGTGTAATGATATTTGTAGCGGTTTTGGACTCTCAACCACTACAAAGTGAATATTTTTGAAATTTGAAAATTTGAATGCCCGTCAATGGTCATGATGTTTGTAGTTGTTTTGGTCCCTAAAATGCTACAAAGTGAATATTTTTTAAATTTCAACACCCTCCAATTGTTATAAGGTTTGTAACAATTTTGGTCTCTGAACCGCTACAAAGTGAAATTTTTTGAAATTTGAAAATATGAACGCTCGCCAATGATCATGATGTTTGTAGTGGTTTCAATATTTAAACTGCTATAAAGTGTACACTTTGTAGCGGTAAAGTAAAACGTTAGACAAGTTTGAATTTAATCCTCCACGCATGTATCATTCAAAAAACTTAGAATTCTCTCTTACACATCTTCTATGCTAAGTTTTTACATTTTCTAACGTATAATAGATATGGATAAGTCATAGATAAAATTGCTACATAATTCTCTAGTATATTTGGTAGGATTAAACAATTTCTTGGATTTTACAATCTTACACTCTAGCTGCAATGGTAAGGCCATATGTATGTGTCCCAAATACAAGTTTAAGAAGTGCCATACATGAGAAGTTGTTTGTAACATTTACTTGTTAAGCCTTTCCTAGAAGATTATACATTTTGGGGATTTCATGGTGAGAAACCCAGTATGAGTTATGTTGCTCTTCCTAGAAGTTCACAAGTAGGAGTTCAAGTTGATCATGATTGTAACACCTTATTTCTGTAATCTTTCTAATGAGTTTTATGCAGTGAATTTGAACCACTAAGTGATATTTGTAATGCCCCAAAATATGATTAAGGGCTAATGACTCCAAATGTGAATGTAATTAATGTTAAACAAACACCTTTGGAGAATACAATATGAATTATGACCAAAGTGGAAGTAACCAGTGCCCTAACCATGTATTTAATCTCAATTGTGGTATAAAACCTAAATTGAATTAAAAGTGAGGGGAGGGTGTATGACATAAAGAAATGGAAGTATATAATGTGCTCAATAGTGATTCAGTAGGAATAGATATAGCTAGGGGCAAAATGGGAGGAAAGAAATTTATTGGCCAACTAGTCAGCAATCGAATAGGGAATCTACTAATAACTTAAAGATTAAGTGGGGTGACTAATTGCTAAGTGAATAAGAGAGAATAATCACATGGTAGCATGTACATGGAAGGAGTTACAAGATCAAGACACTTGGCATCACTTGGTCCATTGATCAAAGTCAAATGTTCAAACTCTATTCCCTCTCTCCTCTCCTCTTAAGTCGGCCAAGAGAGCGCCTAGGGAAAAAAACTAATCTCATCTTCATCTTCTTTTCTCTCTCAAGCTCTTTGGTTGGGCATAGCAAGAGAAGGAAAGAGAAAGTGAAATCAAGTAAAGGTAAGCTATTTTGACTTTGTGAATGACCTTGAATGCCAAAAACCTCTTCTCTAATCTTGACCATCTTGATGAGAGATTTATTTCTATGGTTTTATATTTTCAAGAGGAGGTGTTTTGGAAGTCCAAGAAAAGTTAGTAGTGGAGGAATCAAATAACAAGCTAGAGGTAGTGAAAGAGGTGAGCAAAATCTACCTTTTGATACCAAAAATTTCATTGCATATATAAAAATTGACTGGAAATTTAAAGCAGTTAAAAGCTAGGAGAAATATCACCGAAATGTACTCCGAGAGTTATACTGGTTTGACCACAACCACTTTGACCTGCATCCAGTCCTCAGAGCTTCTCTGACAGTTTCACTATATCTTCCAAGATTCAATGGGTTCTTGGCACCTTAGTACACAGCAAGGCCATTCATTAGACACTCGGTCCCCCTTACACGTTGCAATCAAATCCCCAACTCAAGGTTCCACAACCTTAAGTTGTCTTTATAACAAATATTGAGTTTTTAAAGAAAATCTCTCTCACAGAGCAAATATATAATCACTGAAGTACAAAGAGTAAATATGAGAAAATAAAGTACTAAGAATGTATTGATCGATGTGAGTTTATGTGTTCTCAGTTCTTGTGTTCTGTTCTTTGTTGAATGCTCCATATATATATATATATATGAAATTTAATGTTTGTTGGAAGCATTTCAAACATGTCCATTAGAGTCACATAGCTTCGTTTGACCATTCTTCAAATTTGAAAACTAGCCGTTTGTGGTAGGTAAGCGTTTCAGACGTTGCGGATGATATATTTGACTTATCTCTCTTACTGCATGATCTCTTTATTGTTTTTCTGTAAATATACTCAAAATACTAATACAATGAAAGGTTAATCATATAGATAACAAATTAATGAACATTGGATTAAAATCATGCTTTCTATAATACATTACTCGAGTGATCATGCTTCATTACTCGAGTAGTCCCTCAAGTAACCTTATTAAAAATAAGCTAAAGATTGAGTCAACCTTGTCTGACCAGCTTACTTAGGCAAACCATCGAGCAATTCTTTTTATAAAACTTGATAGACTTACTTCTCAAGTGGTCCCTCAAATAAGTGTTCCTTTTCTTTACTGATTACTAGAGCAGTCCCTCGAGTAATACTTGCAATTCTTCCCTCATTACTCAAGTAATCCCTCGAGTAAAGACATCAAAATCTTGGTCGACTTCTTCTTTGCTTACCTGATTACTCGAGTGATCCCTCGAGTAACTTTATAGATTACTTGAGTGATCCCTTGAGTAATATCACTCATTTCTTAGCCGAGAGCTACTGGATGATTTCTTCTCTGATTACTCGAGTGATTCCTCAAGTAATGTTTCAGATAACTCTGAAGATCACTTGAGTGATCCCTTTGAGTAATCCCAAGCCTTTTTTGACAGAGAGCTTCTGGAATGATTTTTCACACATTACTCGAGTGACCCCTTGAGTAATGTTGGTCATTACCCGAGGGCTCCCTCGAGTAATCCTTTAAAAAATCTCACAGTGTTCCTTTCTCCTGTACTCTATCTTTTACTTCATCTTCATCACTTGAGTACCTACTCGAGTAATGCTTTTGCCTGCCACCAAGAACTTAGTTACTTTGTTCAAATCTTTTATTTAAAACTTTTGTAGTATTAATCCAATCTTTGTTATCGTTAAAACATATGGGATATAACAGTGTTATGGTGTTTTGTTGATGGTTATGGTGTCTTGGGTTATGTTTTGGACAATGGAATTAGTTTTTAGTCTTGAATGTGAAATGTTAGTAATTGTGAGTTTTATGTTGAATTGTGGTCAAAACAGAACATGAGAAAGTAATGAGAATTTGGGTGTTTTGATGTTTCTATTGGATTTCTTGTGGAAAATTGTGTGGAAGTAGTGTTGGTTGTGAATTTTGGACCATTGGAAACATTTGTGCAAAAATTAGAAATTCTGAAAAATTATGTTAAGTTAAAATTCTGTGCAGGGGACCAACTTTGCATAGTGTTCTAAAATAGCAAATGGTGTCAAAAGGTTGCGAAACTTTTTAGTTTTGTAGTAGACATTGCAAGCTTTAAAATGGCATAAAGTTTGTTCATTTGGGGATGTGTGCTAAGAATTATGGTTAGTTGAAATCAACCTATAATTAGGCCAGTTTTTGGCTGCAGCCAGGCATTATTAGCCGCAGCCAAAAAGTTTTGGACCAATTCTTGGCCATGACCAAAGGGGAGTTGGCTGGGACCAGTGGATCTTGACCGCGGCCCAAAAGTTTCTGACCTGATTTTGGCCATAGCCAGTGGTTCCTGGCCGCAACCCAAAACTTTCTAACCTTCTCTTAGCCTCAACCTAAGAAGGTCTTGGCCACGGCCAACCCCCAAAATCCTACATTTTGGATTTTTGAAAGGTGGTTTCCGATCTAGTTCTTCCTAACCCTTTAGACTTTTGTTTGAGCTTTTAGTAGCCACCTAAAGGTCTCAAATGATAATAAGCCCTAAGTAT
This sequence comes from Inga oerstediana, assembly GCA_963210345.1. Lineage (NCBI taxonomy): Eukaryota > Viridiplantae > Streptophyta > Magnoliopsida > Fabales > Fabaceae > Inga > Inga oerstediana. The sequence continues at coordinate 69,132,710 of OY723403.1, forward strand.
TTTGGAATTAAGAATTAGAATAGGGAATAACCCATCTTCCTTGATTATGATTTATAGGATTTGACATTTGCCCTACGCTTGATAATCTGATGCCAGAGCATGGGCAGAAAGAACAAGGTAGTAGTGACCCTTTCTCTTATATCGTGTATATTGCATTGCATGTTTGTGCATATCATTGAATTGTAGTGAAAGAGAATGATGTTGTTGTATTGCGATTGAAAATGCCGTTGTTGTACCGCTATTGTGAACACCATTGTTGAATTGCGATTGAAAATGCCGTTATAGTATCGCTGTGGTGAATGTTGTTGTACCGCTGATGGGAATGTCGTTGTTGTATTGCTGCTCTAATAATTGCTTACATGCTTTGTTTGCATATCATTGAATTGCCGTGAAAGATAATAATGTTGTATTGCGATTGAAAATGCTGATGTTGTACCGTTGTTGTGAATGCCATTGTTGTGTTGCAGTTGAATATGCTGTTATAGTACCGTTGTTGTGAATGTCGTTGTTGTATTGTTGCTCTGATAATTGCTTACATGCTTTGTTAGTATATATCATATGAGTGAATTGTTACTATTGAGATTCTTTTGAATCTCACTCTTTTCAATGACTAACCTATAGCCAGGGCAAGCAGGTCGAATGAGAAACAAGTGAATAAAGGCGGCTAATGCCACTACTATAGATGGAAGATATTACTACCCCAATAGACGTCCCTTTTTTAAAAAGGGAGATTAAAATATAAAGGCGGTGGCATTTCTGTAAATGAAGTGGTGAAATCGCAACATTAGGTGTCCCAAATTTAAATTGGGACGCCTAAAGTAGAGCTTAAAATTTGGGAAAATTTGGGACGCCTAAAGATTTTCACTGGCACCAAAAAAGTAAATTAAAAAAAGTTGACTTACTTTAGGCGTCCAAAATCCCATTTGGGACACCTATTGACTTTAGGCATCCCAAATGGGATTTGGGATGCCTAAAGTCTTACTTTAGGTGTCCCAAATAAGTCCCAAAAAAATTTGGGACACCTAAAGTCTTACTTTAGGTGTCCCAACTTCTTTTGGGACTCATAAAGGCATGTCAGAAATTCTGACATGCGTGAGACTTTTCTTCCCTTTTCTTCATCCAATGTCAGAAACCCATCCCTCCTTTTCCATCTTTCCCATCCCCCATGACTTCTCTTCCCTTTTTTTCTTCATTTCCTTTTTTCTTTTATTCCCGTGACTTCGTCTTCTCTACACCATGGGTAAGCTTTTTCATTATTCCTTTTTCTTCATTACACTTCGTCTTCCTCAATCTTCTTCCTTTTCTTCATTCCCTTTTCCTCTACCTCCTTCCATTCTCACAGCACCATATTTGCTCTCACCCTCCGCTGTACACCTCCTCCACCTTTTTTGCCCCTCCATCCTCCGGCGTAGACCTCCCACCTTCTTCTTTGCTTTCAGCCTCCAGCATACCTCTCCTCTCCACCGTGCATACACAACTCCTCCAACATCTTCTCTCCACCTTGGAAGCACATAGACACCGTTGGCTACCCTCTCCCCTGCTTTCATCAGTTTTTTTAAAATATAAATTTACATGAAGAATTAAGTTAAACTTGCAATGTGAAATTATTATAATGCTTTCAATTTATTTACATGATTCTAGTTATTGGAGTGTTTTTCCCTTGTTTGTTTTTTTCCAAAAACATAAACTAGTTGTTAGTAGTTATGCAATACTAATAATGTTTTTGTTTTATACGTTAAGAGCTTGGAAATCGAGGGAAATACATATGTATATTTATTTTGATGAAATGAACAACAATTAGTTTGTAGTTGTGTGGTGACAAACATTTTGACACTTTCTTGTTGTTGTTATACATATATAATATTAGGTTATATGAGTTGTTGTTACTATACATATATATAGTAAAAAGATTGCAGTGCTAGATGTTCGTACCATTTTGTAAAGGACATTTTGTGGTTTATGAATCCATCTTCAATTATGTTTCTGCAATTTTAATTTGCTAGGTAATGAAGAATATAAATAATCATTTAAAAAAATCAAACCTTTTAACGTCCCAAATTAAAAATTGGGACGTCTAAAGTCCCCATGTAGAGGACTTTAGACGTCCTAAATTGAGATTTAGGACGTCTAAAGTCTCACTTTAGACATCCCATTTTTTTGGGACGTCTTTTCTTAAAACATACTACGCCTCTCACATAGACATCCCCCACTTTAGACGTCCCAGGTAGGAGATTCGTATTTTGGTAGTTGGTTATCATATTTTAGAATTATTATACATATTATAAACGTTGTAAATTGGTTAGTGTAATGTAATCCCCAGTATGGAAAACTGATACAGGAGAATACGCCTTGTAAATCCTTGTGGTAAATAGATGAATAGAACCAAACTACATAGGTTTATAGACTCGAAAAGTGAATGTGAGACTGCATTTAATAGATTTTAGAAAGATTTTTGAAAACCCACTTTATCACAGGCCCAAACTCTGTCTTAAAGTTGGGACTTTTAATAAGTTTTGAATTATCCGTTAGTCTCTAATTTAACTTAATGATGCATTTTTGAACTATAATTACGGCTATTAAGGTAGAGGTTACAATATTCTTTTGCAAAACTCTTTCTATTCCCAACCTTAAGACAGGATTCGAACCTATAGTTGAGTTGGTTTTCCTGAAATTTCAAAATCTTGCAGAAGCATCATTCAGTGATTCACACTTCATTATTACTCATTGATTCTTATCTTTATTTAATTTAATCAGAGTGGTTCGCTGCTCATTTATTTACCCAGATTATTCTTCTAGTCATTCTTAGCTCATTATCATGCTAGGGCAATTATCCATTTAGATGCATATGCATGATTATATAATCATTCCCCAAGCATGACTATTAATACATAACATGTCATCAAATAACATTCTTGAATTTTCCATCACATCTTCCGCTGCATGACTCCAGTACATTCCACTTCGATGCTTAACATACCTATATGGTTGGTAACATGATGACATGCTTGCTTACATAAATGTATGCCAACATATGATATATGCATGCTCAATGTTTTACACATTATACCTATGGCCATAGCATAAGTAAAAATAGAGCTTCAATCATTCATGTATATTCCACACAATTCATCAAAGCAATAACACACACCAATACACAAGCATACATATATCAAATACATGCAAGTCAGGAAAGTTTAACTACATCTTGTTTTCATGTCCTCCTCTCGTATCTTTTCTTCCAACCATTGGAGTTGCTCAAGAAACCTTCTATTTCCTCTTCCTTGTCATCTTATGACCCTAGATATATAATCACATCATTAGAGTCATGATAATTGAATATACAAGGTGGCTACACAAGCCTCAAGTGCTTATCTCTAGCCTTAGAAAAATATCTCCCTCAGCCAATTACACTCACAGAATTCCAGAACCACAATTTAATTCACCTTGCACAGAATCATTCTAGTTTTAAATGCCTAACTTCAAAAATTCATAACTCCTAATGTACATATCCAAATGGCATAAATGACATATCAAATTAAATTTTGACATGTCTACTTTTGTTCTGGAAAGTTTTATGGCCATTAGATAACACTTGATCATCCAAAATCTCGTTATAACCAAGCTGCCTCTCAGAAAATGAAATCTGGCAGCACTATCCTCAAGTTCCAATTTCAAGATTTTCATTCCAATCATACATATACCTCTTCTATCATCATTTACATATTCATAAGACCATCAAATCCTAATTTCCACCCCTCAAACAAAATTAGGTAGTATACCAAAATCATGAAAACTTAACCAAACTTAAACATACCTAGCTTAAAACAAAGCTTACGCTAACCTCTTTCACTTTCTAAAGCTTGTTCTTGATTTCTCCAACTTCAACACCTTCTAGTCAGCCCCAAACTTCTCCTCTCAAGAAACTAAAACCATAGAAATGTTAGTCTTGAAGAGAGGAACAATGTTTGTGAAGGAACTTTAGGCTAGAAAAGGGATCTTAAGGGTGAAAATAATTGAAGAGCACTTATCTTCAAGCTTTGTTCCTTGTTTTTGCTCCAATCGTCTCCTTCTCTCTTCTTTTCTTTTCTCCCTAATTTTTTCTCTTTTTTTGGCCGACTTGGATGAATGAGAAAGAGGAAAAGATGGCAATTAATATTTTCCATCTCTTCTTTAGCCTCTTAACTAACTTTCACTTCTTCAAAAAAATAAGGAATGTCTTTTATAAATTCTTTCTTTTTCTCTTCTTGAATTTGGCCGAAATCTTTGACTAAAAGGGAAAGAATATATCAAATAGACTCTCTCCTCTCATGCCCTTTATTGCTAGCTGAAATGTTTGGGAAAAAGGGAGGGAATATGTTGGTAGCGCACTCTCTCTTCTTCTCTTATATCCCTAGCTGAAATTTTTGCCCAAGAGGTGAGAATATGTTGACTTTCCCTTTTTCTATTGGCTTGACTGAATTTTGCTTTCAAAAAGGCAAGAAGAGGTATATGTATGATGAATAATTCCTCTCTTCTTGCTTTCCTTATGCTTGGCCAAAATTATTGACCAAAGGGAGGGAAAAGTTGTGTATTAATTGAATTCCTTTCTTCTTTCTTGTCTTGGACTTGGACGATTTGTGTGCATAAAGAAGGAGCAATATTTGATTCAATTCTCTCTCCATTCTTCTTTTCATGACTTGGCCATCCTAACATGAATAAAAAGAGAAGGGAGTGAATTTGACCAAGTCTTGCATGATACATTTGAAGGAAAATTAGTCTCTAAAAGTCACTCTAGCTCTAGGACATTCTTGAGACTATTACTAAATTGGGGATTAATAGTCTGCTTGATGTAGACTTATTCCCAAGCTTTCTAGTCCCAAAATTTGGGATATTTATTCCCAAGCTTCTAGTCCCAAAATTGGGGATATTACAATGATGATCTTGTTAATGACGCTATTCATGGTGCGTTTGGTATTCATGATGACAACTTCAACAAAGAAGTACAGGGTTTAAATCCTGTGTTCTTGAGGAATGAAACAACTCAGGAGTTTTTCAACCTAATGAATAAAGTAGATCATCCTTTATATCTTGGCGTGGAAAATGCTTGAAATTGTCTTTTTTTGATCAAATTGTATCATATCAAGTGCCTGTGTGGAATCACTGATAAGGGAATGTTGATTTTGTTGGAATTATTACAATATGCATTCCCTAATGTGGAGATTCCCACAATGTTCCATGAGGCAAAGAAGATTATTAACATATTGGGCTTGAACTACCAAAAAATTGATGCGTGCCCTAACGATTGTATATTGTATTGGGGAGATGATACTGGTAGGGAGACTTGTTATCGATGTCACACATTAAGGTATAAGAAAATTCGAAAGGGGAAAAAGCAGAAGAAGAAACTTGTAAATATTCTTAGGTACATTCCTTTAAAGCCGCAGTTGCAAAGATTTTTTATGTCATCTAAAACAACTGAGCATATGAGGTAGCATGAAAATGAGAAGAATCAAGATGGTAAATTAAGACATCCATAGGATGCAGAAGCTTAGAAAGCATTTGACTCAAACTTTCTAGCTTTCACAGATGACCCTAGAAATGTTCAGCTTGCTTTGCCAACTGACAGTTGAATCTATTTGGGAATCTTAGCATAAGTTACAATATTTGGCTAATAGTCTTAGTTCCATATAACTTGCCCCCTAGATGTGTATGAAACAGAGCTCCTTTATTTTGTCTATGATCATTCTAGGGAAAAACGCACTAGTTAATTATATATATGTGTATCTCCAATCGCTTATTTAAGAATTGTTGAACTTGTGGAATGTCGGCATCGAGACATATGATGCTTTTGAGAAAATACTATTCAACTTGCATGCAGCCTTGATGTGGATGATAAGTGACTTTCCTAGGTTGGGAATATTATCTAGGTAGAATGTGCATACTGGGAAGGTGTAACACCCTGCCTTTAATCATGTAATTATAATTCGATATTAAATAATTAAAGTAGATTAGAGACCTTCAGATAACTTAAACTCGTTTCAATCTCCTACTTTGTGGTAGGGTTTTCACAAAATCATTCAAAATCTCTTTCCTGTTCCTGGTCTCCATTTCAAAATTCGAATATAATCACCTGTGCAGTTTATCTACATTCACGTATGACAGAGTGTAAAACCAATTCCCCGGCAACTCCCGGATTCTATACATATATAACCTGAGGTTTAAGTATCCACTAGGGGATTACATCCAAAATCGAATATACTATTCATATTTCAGATTATACAGTAATCCCGAATTCAAAAGATATAACCAACATTCCAAAATCAACTATACCCCTAAGGGTCCTAAGTGCTCCGGGTCGGCCTCTTCTTCTTTGAGCCACATGCCCTGTCTGAAAGGTTAGTCATAGGAAGGAATGAGATTCGAGAGAATCTCAGTAGTAACAAACCACTCATACAATGTATAAATACCAAGCATGTATATAAATCACAACCAGCAACAACAGCAACATCAATCTCAAAGATACATGGTTTTCACCACAAACAACAGCACTCATGGCTGTATACACAATACGACAGCTCTCGCTGTAATCTTCATCACGACAGCTTACGCTGTAATCACAATAACGACAGCTTGCGCTGTAAACGACAGCTTGCGCTGTAAACGACAGCTATCACCAGCTGTAACCGCAGCAGCATCAAAGAAATCATCACAGAACCATGATAACACACACATACAAAGCATTACACACAGTATAAGAGAGAGAGAGTCACTACCTTGTCCTTTCCTGACGTCCTTCAGCGCAGTTGGCTCACGAGGGCGGCAAATATCGAATCCTACAATTCCAAATGCACCATTTAGACACTTCCATAGTGTTACTTGGGGTTATATGAGTCTATAATGAAAATTTACAAAAATACCCCCGGGGACCCGGCCCGGGCCCGCCGTACCCGGTCCGGTTGCACTTTTCCCGAAATTCTAATCTGGGCTATCCTAACATATTTCCGCCCAAGGAATCCATTTCTGTACCCAGAATTATCAAATTCAATGTCAAATTACGAAATTGCCCTTGGCAGCCCTACTTTTAGGGTTTTAGGGGTGTTTCCGTAATTATGCTTTCTCGGCCTTTTTTGAAAAAGTGCCCAACTGTAACCCCACCTATTTTCGCCCACTGAATCCAATGGAATCATCAAATGATTGAAAATCCAACTCTAAGACCCATTTACAGCCTTGGCCGAAATATACATGTTCTCCGGGAAAAATTGGGGTTTTTCGGTTTCGGCTCCGTAAACGCGTTCCTTTCTACTCCTAACCACTTTATTAACCATTACATTAGGTTACAACTAACATTAAGACCCAATTTGGGCAGCATAACCCCTAGGCCATATCATTTCCAAACTTTAAAACCAATGGCAATCCGGTGAAATTTCACCGATTAAATTGCCCACAGCAGCCAGAATAAGCAATATACGAAAGTTTGGAAGTTACCTCAAGCTCCCACAAGCTTTTCCCAAATATTGCTGAAAACCCTAAGTGCTCAACAACAGATTTTGAGCTTCCAAACCTTAAAGAACAAAGAGGAGTAGCTTAGGATCGGATTTATACGCGTTAGGAGCTAAATCGTCGGAGAAATCGGCTTACCTTGTGATTTTTCTTCTCCTTTCTCTCTCTACAAACCTCAACGTTCTCACTCCTCATTCAGCTGCTGTGTGCGACAGAAATGAGCTGAGGAAGATGATAACATATGTAATTCCATGCTGACATCATCTTTTAATGAGATGATGTCATAATTCCCATTTTCGGATTTTCTGGCAGATTTTCTGCCCAAACTTTGAAACATCATAACTAATTCTAGAAAAATTGAAATGAGGTGATTCCAAAGCCAAATGAAAGGTATTTAAGTCCTCTTTATAGGAAAAATATGGACCATTATTAGAAATCACCAAAAAATTCCAGAATTACACAAATTTCATCACTGCCCCAGAACAGAGTCCATTTTCGACCTCAACCTTTGGACAGTCATATCTCCCAGTTCCCAAAACGAAATGGCACAAATTATATGTCCATTTTGAAGCTTGGGATATTATCTTTAAGACTGGAAAGTTTCATAATTTTATGACATCATTTGCTTAGTCAAAACATCCACACGAGAAGACTGCCCAGAATAGAATTTCACTGGACAGAAGTTTAGATTTTGCATCTTTGCTTCCATTGGTTCCATTTTCATACCAAACATCATTCCCACATAAATTTTCACAAGGAATCCATTGGAATCATGAAAATATCCAAATTCCCATCACACATTCTCTAAAAGTGTTTATTCAACAATAATTATATCCACTTTTAAAGTCATTAGCCCTTAATCACTTTTTGGGATATTACATTTCTCCCCCCGTAAAATAAATTTCGTCCTCGAAATTTGCTACACAACTTAAACCACAACTTTGGATGCCCCTTCATGATGGCTTCCGTTTTACAATTCATTTCTTATTGGGACAGTCTCTTTTAGACCACCCACACAAACAATACTTCACACTTTGATTCTCACAAGAATCTCAAACGAACTTATTGTGCAGTGCTCAATTTCCCACAAAAACACTCGGAATTCTCATAATCACCATACAATGGTTAACAAATGCAATCGCCTCACGTTGATTGCCACAAAACATTATCGTTACGTAATATAACTACTGCAAACCCTCAGTTAATAAGTGAACTAGCACATCTCATACAACCATAGCAGTTAGGAGGCATATGCCACCACCCTGCCCAATCTAGTCACCCTTCTTGCAGGAATAACTCAAGCATCACAAATTCATTACACAAAACCGACAGCCTTAGCTGTACTCATATACACTTCATCTTTTGCTGTATTAACTTTCACAGCATTACCCTCATCCAACCAGGACTTTTGGGTATCCCACAACATTCGCAGCAGATTTCACATTGATGCATAACTAACATCACAAGATTCACAATCACACAACTTACCACTATTTACAAGAACATCTCAGCTCTCGCCGCTTGCACAAATACACATGGCCCTTCCAGCATTCACGCAACTCCCATATCCAATATGCATCGCAGATTCTAATTTTACGCACCGCCTTTCGGCCTAGGGTCAACACCGGTGCAACCAGCCTGGTGGCTAGCCATGCTGGCCATGCCGGGGTAAGCGCCCCGACAAGTGAGAACCCCCGATCATGTTGTCGAATTCACCATCAGCTGAACTAGCTCTGCTCTGCCATACGACTACACCCTAATCCCAGCTTGTTCACAACTATCACAGATTCACAATCACACTCCACCCTCATCCCCTTTTACCGCCGGGAAGACACACAGTCTTTACCCGAACCGTTGCTAGCGACTCAGGGACTATTGGCGTGGCAGTGCATATACATAGCCTCGCGGCTCACAAATAGTCAATCCCCCGTAACTACCGCCCCAGCGGAACGGTCCTCCGCCATAGGAATCACCCTATGCGGTCGCAGGTGAGAGACTCACAATGCACAATTAATCCCTCATGTTGGTAAACCAGTTAAAGTGAGAACTTTAGACTAACTGCAACTAAGAAGTTCTAATCACATAAACATGTCTTGATTAATTACAGTTAAGTTGATCCCTTCCTTCAATAAGAATTGTACACTAATATGTTATTCTATATATTTCCTTACATTTCTCTCACATTTCATGATCACCTCTCACGATTAATTGCAAGGAATTCAGAAGTCATGTGAAGCATCAACTCTAGGGGTGTTCAAAACCCCGGCCGAGATGGGGATCCATCAATTTCAATTCTTAATCCTAATTTTTGGTCGGGATGCAAATTATATCTCAATCCCAGTCCTGGAAATCCCTGTTTTTTTTAAAAAAATAAATTTAAAATATATTATTTTAATAGTTAAATTTTCTATAATATAGTGTTTAGAGTGATCATTTAATGCTTAACAAGGCCATAATAATCACACAAATTGATCTAGAATTGAAGAATAGCAATTTTTTTTATTGTTATCATCATCATCACCACTATCTTCTTCGTTATTATCTTTATATAGTATAGTTAGGATTAGTATCACGATATATATGGTTTAACTCCAACTAAAAATGTGATAAACACCTTATCAAATGATAACTTAATTTATGGTGTAAAACATGCAAAAATAAAAAGTATAAATTAATGTATAAGGTAAAAAATTAAAAAATAAAAATAAAAAAAACTGGGACAAGGATGTCAAGGGTGATCCCAATCCCCGTTCCTATATATTCTAATCCCGGTCCCAGCCGGGATAAGAAATTCCTAGGATCAAAATGTCTGGGACAGGGCCAAGACAACCAAGACTAGAATACTTTGAACACCCCTAGTCAACTGAGGAGCCATACATAAAAATCCTTTGAAATTGATAAAAAGGTCTATAGAGAATTCCCAAGTTGGTTTGCATGTTTAATACTAAATGACCACAACCTATACTCACCAAATTTCAATGCTCTCGCAATTGGCCCGCTTGACCTTGCAACAAGGTTTACAAAATACAATGTTAATGGTTTCAAGTCTTGCATGGTTTCACGAGATCAAGGATTGCTAACCCAAAACTCGGGTGTTTATAGCACCTTTGGGGTAAGCAGCAGTGACGGCAACATGTAGTTCGGAGGCATCCCTTATTATAGAAAGTTTGTTGATGTCATCGAACTAAATTACCAAAGCCATGTCACCATGATGCTCTTCAAGTGTTTTTGGGCAAATACGACAACTTCATGTGACTTTAAATATTATACGAAGCCTAGGATTATTTATTCCCTTTGTATTTCATAGAACTTGATAAAGTTCCTCTCCAATAGTGTTTTCAATGATTATATGTGTTAGTCTAAGGTTCAAAAGCATTTGGTTAAGCTTTCTCAAGTCAAAACCAAATTTATATCCTTAATTAATATGCACAATCTCTTGCTACAATTAAGAGAGAATATTCATTCAACAACAACCTCAATTTGACAATGCTAGGCTAGTAACTATATCTCTATGTCACTAACAACCCATCCATTTATCAAGTGAACTTCAAGTCAAGCATGATTTTAACCAAGTTCTACACCTAAATTAGCATTCTCAAGTCAAACCAAAGTGAACAAAATAGACTAAATGATGGCCAAACACTTAGAAGCATTAAGCAAAGGATAAAATCAACACATATATACCATTAGCACAAAAAAGATAGGAGTATTCAAGTCTTAATCCATACAAAAGTTCAAAAGAACCTTAAAATGAAAATTTTAGCTACTCATGTTCAGGAAATGGACACAAATATACATAATAGCTACAGCCATATCAGGAAAATGGAGAAGAAAGGGAAAGAAATCAATAAAACCAAAGTAAATCAACTTAAATCTCTTCAAAACTTCAATCTCCACTTGATTTTCCTTGAAAAACACCACTCCTTCCCTTGGAAATGCTTCCTGACCGCGTACAAAATGCCCAAGAAGTCAAGAATGACACTCTGGTTCATAGATCTAGATTTTACAATCCCTAGAATTCATTTTGACATCAAAACGTACAGCCTCAGTTACAAGCAATGGCCACAGCCAAGAGAGACCTTAGTTGCAACCAAGCAAACCTTGGTTGCGGCCAAGCAATTATGTCTGTCTTCTGGATATAGCCCAAAACCTTCTAGGTGTCTTCTTGCTACAGCCAAAGGATTTACAGCCTAAAAGCTTCTGGATAGCTTCTAGCTATAGCCAAGGGATGTTTTGGTTGCGGCCAAACCTTCTCTTCATCTCTTCTCGCTTTTCCATTGTGCATTGAATTTCTAAGCCTCTTTACAACTTCTTAATCATTGATTTATGCTTCTAATTTCTCAATGTGTTTCTCAAATGCTAACCTATCAATACAAGAAAGTCTATAAAAGCCAAATGTTGATGAATTATAGCAAAATATTCACACTTAACCAAAGAATTATGCCCTTTTATCCCAAATATTCACTAGGCACATTTCCTTTGCATATGTATCCCCACATATCTATTAAATCACCAACATGTGTGAGAAATTAAAGGTAAATATGCCAATTTGACATGAATTTCCTAAGGTTAACACACCCTCAAACTTGAACTTTTGCTCATCCTTGAGTAAAACTAGTTAGGTGATAAAAGAGCTAGATTGATTCATCATTGACTTAGTATATATGCATGATGAATTCCTCATTGGCTGCTCAATATGTTATATTTAATAGGAAAAATAATGGAATATAAAGGAATGCAAGGTTCACAATTTAAAATAGGTTTCCTAACAATTTCCAAAATGTGTGTGTGAGGAGAGTTCACTACTACAAAATATAGATTTAGCGGCGTTAATCTTATGGCACTTCTTCAAACAAGCACCAAAGGAGACTTTTTAAAAAAAAATACATGTGGCAGCTATAGCTTGACAAGGAAAGTGTCAGAGCCACTTAATACCTTGTATGGCCCTTGTCTGGGGAAGCGCCATACAAGGGGTTATTTTTTTTAAGAAAAAATTACTCGCCTTGTATGTACAAGCGCCATACAAGGGGATATTAAAATATCCCATTTAAGGGGATATTGCCTAAAAGAATAACCCATGTATGGCAAGCACCATACAAGGGCTATTGGGATATTACAATATCCCCTTCAAGGGGATATTACTATACAAGGGAAAAGCCCCTTTATGGCAACAAGGTGGTGCAATTTTTTAAAAAAAATAACCAAAAGGTTTTTATTTTTTTTAAACAAAAATAATGGATCAGTTATGGTTCTTTCTTAGGTAAGCACCATAATTGGCCTTATTTTTTTAAGGTACTCCCTCGATTTCTCCATGGAAACAGTAAGAACGAGCTTCTGCGAGACAAGGTGACGCAAACAATGTCTCATCCAAAAGCCCTAAGTCCTTTGTTGAGTATCAACGGCCACTACCTCCTCAATCTCTCGCCATCTTCAATCTCCCCTTCCTCACTCCCTCCCTCCCTCATTGGTCTTCAGTCGGTAAGTCCTCAATCTGTATTCCCTCATTGATTAATTTAGTGGGTTTTTGAACTCAAATATAATCTTTTCCATTTATTTAGTTTTTGTGTATACGATTTAGTAGGCAAGAGTAGCTATATTGCTTTGATAGATCTATAGAGATATAAAAAATGAGAGAGCCCATCTTCAGTCTGAATTCAATTCAGGTCTAGAAGTATTTTTCTTCAATAGTGTTAAATACTTCCCTGAATGTCTTGTTTGAAATATGTAAACTTCACATTATATGTGTATATTAAATTATGTTGTGCCATCTCTTGTATTTGGTGTTATGCATACAAGCATTCTCAATTGTTCAAACTTACTCTTTCTTGCCTTCTAAGAAGAATCAATCAACCCAGTTGAATTGAATTTGAATTTTGAACACAACGCCAAAAATTAAAACAAATAGAGAACTAAAAAGGCAGATACGCACTTTCTTTTATAATTTCCATGTGTAGGATGACCTACACTTATTGACTAAGAGAAAAGTGGTAGCTATATAGACAGTAGAGTCCCCCACATACACCAATTCTATAGGATTTTCATTCATATTTTGCTTGTGTTGTTCACCAGATGTGGAACCACATAAATGAGTTTTGATGCAAGAGACATTTTATAGAATCTCTTAGCCTCTTAAGGTATTAAGTTGTAATATATTCTTGTACTCTCTTGTTACTGTCTTCTGCTTTAAGGAGGCCTTTAATATTGCCCTCCTCTATTTTGCTACAATTAAGAATGGTAGTTTGATGTACCCAGTTGCTTTGTCTGAATATTATCACAATTTTTTGTTTTTGGGTTTTGCTCTTTGGCTGATGAGGTTTGATTTATGGTTAAGATAGTGAATTTGAAATTATTTCTATTTAATCTAGAATATACTTCTTATCTTGTGAATTCACCCTAAAAGAGATTATGGAGATCACAAGGTTTGGATATAGAAGGAGGGCTTGGAATTTTGTAAACTGTAATTGTGATGTTTCTATTACTATCTTATTGATAGAAATAGGGAAGGCATAGCAATTACATGGAGCCCTTATATTTTGTAGTGTTCTTTGGGCTAACCTAAAATTAGTAAGCGTTTTGATTGTAGAAATCTATCTTTCAATCTGTTTGATTTTCTGTTTTAATACGTTTGCCAACAACTCTATGGAACCTAGTAATGTCTCTAGAAAAATTGCATTTTTATTAGTGATGACTGTAGCAAAGCATAATGTCTTTTTATGTGTTGATGGAATGTGAACATGAAAGGGAATTAGAATGAGAAAGTAAAAGGAATGAAACTAGACTCCAAATGTATGTTTGGTACATTAGACATGATAAATGGAATCCTGGTAGTGTCATTTTGGTTTGGTATATATGCATTTGAAATTTAAATCATGGAATAGAAGCCAAAACTAAAAAAAGGACTATAATACTGCTGGGAAAATAAATGTAACATATCAGATTTAAAAATCTAGCCTATTAAACACTTTGGCTTGCAATTTCTCTCTATTGACAAACATAAAACCTAACAGCTACCCCATGTTTGGCTTTAACAGAAATGGTTGTTGCCATAGCCAAACCTCCATCCTAGAATTAGGTAAAGATCTCACTGTGGGCTTGTCATTCTCATGTGATTATGTTGTAGGTACAGTTAGTTTGTAGAATTATGGTGTCATCTGAGGCTTGCTTTTTGCAAAAGCCAGTAAGATTCTTTCTTGTAGATTTGGCTGATTGGTTGAGTTAGGCTATGATTTAAAAGTTTTATTCTTCTTATCACATTATGCTATGCTGGATTGTATTTTAACCGTTGTAAAACTTGTTATAGTAAATGATTATGTTTTTCCTGGTCATACTTTCGTTAATTGATGATATACTTAGGCTTGTATGGAACTTTCAAGGTCCCAGCTTCTGCAATTCACCTTATTTAAATAGCATACTATATAAATGTTTAAAGGTCTCAATTAGAATCTTTAAAACTAATAATTAAAATTACCTGTAAGCTCTTTCATATGTAACTTGGTTGTCTACCAAAAATACTACTTAATTATTAGATGGGGGAGCAACAGATCAGGATAAGGGAGAAATTTTACTATTCATTCAAGGTGTTTAATGAAAGTGCTGAATGAAAAATATTGAATTGGAAGACTATGTATTAAAATTGATATTGGTATAATTTTTGTTGCATTTGGCTAGTTTTCTCCCTTTCTTTTATCTTGTGTATTACCTCCATTTATGTTAAATTTGATTAACTTATTAATATCAAGGGGTTTCTACTTTCCTGGTCATAAAACGTAAGAAACAGCACTAATTCAAAGGCATGGATTTGGTTGAACATTTTATATTCTTTTTATAGGGTTAATTAAACTTGTTTGCCTTAATTTTTATTGTAATTTTTACTATCATAGATCAGATTTGAAAATATAGCCTATCAAACCTTTTAGTTTGCAATTTCTCTCTATTGACAAATATAAAACCTAACAGCCAGTCCATGTTTAGGGATTGGTTGTGTTTAATATTTTCTTGTCATTGGTTTAGAGTATTAAAGTTTAACCCACTTGTATTCTGAAACTTAGTGTGTTTAGAATTAATTGCTACATATTTGACTGTTGCTAAATCTATTTCTGAAGTGTCTTGGTTAGGATGCACTATGCTTTACTAAATTGTGAATAATAACTGAGTTTTGGGTCCTTTTACTGTGACATTCTCATACTTCTAAAAGCTAAAAGGGTTCTGAATTTTAACTGTGTTTTGTTGTGCGAAATGCAGCAGTCAAGTACTTTGAACTTTAACTATCCTGTAAAAATTTGTCCTTCATATGTTTTGCCATATATTGTTCTAATAAGTTGTTTGATTATGTTATGTTGAATCTGAGTGAGTAAAGTTGGTGCGGAGTAAATTTTAAATTGATAGCGCTATTGAGGTAGTTCCTTCATATATGTTATTTAATTCTTAAGTTTCAGAACACCTCAATGTCATGTAAATGTTTTTCTCTTCTTGATGCTCTTTTGACATTAGTATGTTGATTCAAATGGCCAGTGCATTACTGGTACACCTTTTTAGTTGCATACATCATAATGACTTTACATATATATTCCTATAGTTTTCTTCATCACTCTATACTAATACAAATATTTTTCATGGTAGCATCATATATATGCCTATTGTCAAACTTACTTTTGTCTACTCCAAATCTTATTTAGTATTTACTTAGAATTCTTATTTCTTAGAATGGAAGTCCAAGAACATCGAAGATGGATGTATAGAATAATTAATCCGAGAACTAAATAGGTTATGGTAGAGTTCAAGCAAGGTGTTGATGGGTTTCTTGCATGTGCATATCAATCACATTATTCTCAAAAATAGGGAGAGCTTAGGTTTCCATGTGTGAAATGTAAATGTAGATATTATCTACCTTTTGATGACGTTAGGGTGCACCTTTATAGTAAAGGATTCTTGCCGAACTATTATGTATGAACTAGTCATGGTGAAACACGAGTAGAAAATCATCTACCCATGTCTCCAATACCATGTGCCTTACATGCCTTATATGGGGCACTTGGAACCCATCCGAGTCCATATGAGACAATGGTGATGGATGCAGTCGGGCCTAGTTTTAGGGATCACTATAATGAAGGTGTTGAAGAGATGCCAAATAGTACAATAAGAGAATTTTATGACATGTTACATGCTGCACAACAACCGTTGTGGGAAGGTGTTAGAATCGGTAGGCATAGCGGAAGAATTTTAAAAAAAAATTCACTGATCCTAATCGAGGATCTATCAATGGCGTTTAAACCACGTTGGAAGGATTCATACCTTTTTAATGATTCAGAGTTTTCACGATCTCTAGGAGCCAACACGTCAGGTCCGCTCCCTCTACCAGTATCCACACGAATGCTCTCCAACCGAGACTGTGTGCTAGCGCCTCTAATGACTCCTAGGGTTTCACTTGTGGCTCTCAATTCTCATGTGCGTATGAATATATCTGCTCTATCAAGTTTATAACTTATGAGGGCTATTTTCAAATTTCAAAATTAATCATCATTAATTTCAAAATTAATTAACAATTAATTATCTTGATGAGCTAATTAAATAAATTCAGTTTAAATTAAATCTGTCCAACAGTTTTAATTTAACCTATTTATTTAATCCAAATAAAGAGCCATTAGATTTAATTTATCTTCATAAATTAAATCTGAGATACTATATCTCTATCATGTTAGTTATTAAATTTAATATATCTTAATAAATTAAATTTAAAACTAATACAATATAATAATATCACATAATATATATATACATATATATATATAAGATATATATTTCGAAAATATATATATCTATATAATATTATTAAATATAATAATATCATATAATATATATATACATATATATATAAGATATATATTTCGAAAATATATATATCTATATAATATTATTAATGAATTTTATATTTTATATATATATATATATATAAATATAAAATTCATCCACCCTATATTAAACATTATCTCGTGTTGAGCCATTCTTGTGTGCGACCCTGTAGGCCCATATGAAGTTGGCAGTGGGCCAATAACTATACTAACCCAAAAGTCGCAAGCGGCCTCTAGCAAGACATTACGACTACCCAATTCATATGAGAATCATTATCACGATGCAACCTGTCATACAACCATGTCACGTCCCTTTTGTCACACGATATATCGATCAAGGATAAGGCATGGATAATGTCATCCTCTTGTTCCTGACCATTACTTTCTCGATTCCTAAGTAGCCTGATAACAGAGACAGAAACTCCTTTCATCATAGTATGGCCATACATTTCTCAGACTCACTCATCGAGGGGCCCAGTAATATCTCTCTACTAATGTGAGGGATAAATTCCATCTTGATCATTCATATTCCTCTGCATGAAAAACCACTAAGCCCAATCGTAGCCTTTATCATCACCCAGTCAAAAGTGACTTTAGACTAGTTCAAAGTTTAGCAACTCTCATGTAGGAATCCATGATGACCTCAGGTCTAAGGGCATTGTGACGTGGTTATACATGAGAAAAGCTTATGACTTGATCCATGTAGCTTTCTCATAGTGGGTCGGTCCAACACCTTGTACTCTTACAAGTGCCTAAGACTTTGATTCATATCTCCATATTTTATCAAAGTCATACTGGTCTTGTTTCATCTCTGCTCCCACATAGATGACCGACCAAGGACATTTTAGGACAATCCTTATGAATTATCCAAGGATACAATTATCATAGTTAACATGCAAATAATATGATAACAGAATGGAGAAATTTCATTAAAATAATAATGTTCAAAGTAAAATGATTAGCCCTTAGGGAACAATTTCCAACAGAAGGTTGTGAAAAATCTCAGCTTTCAACAACATTGCAGTTATTAAGTATTAAGCCAACAACAAATATGTCTCAACATGCCTTTAATTTAGTTTCCAAACTCATGCTGAGGACACAACCTAAAGACACACTAATGCTTCCAACTTATACCAAACAAAGAAGTTAGTGTCGAAGCTAGGTCTAGATTATAAGAAGATTGATTGTTGTGTGAATGGGTGTATGTTGTATTATAAAGATGACGCTCATGCAACAAAATGTAATTTTTGTTGTATGAAATGATATTCCTTTAAGAAGTGTCATGGAAGAAAAAAGAAAGTTGTAAGGAAGCATTTGTTTTTCTTATGTCTCATTTCAAGATTACAAAGATTATTTGCTTCTGTAAAAAGGGCAAAGGAAATGAGATGGCACTTTGAGAATCGTCGAGGTTCCAATGTTCTCTCGTCCCCTTCTAATGGTGAGGCATTGAAATTTTTTGATATAACATATTCAGACTTTGCATATGATCCAAGAAATGTGAGGCTTGGATTGTGTGCGGATGGATTTGTGCCATTTGGCCAATCTGGAAGACAATATTATTGTTGGCCTGTGATAGTTGCTTCCTATAATCTACCACCTGAGATATCCATGACACAGGAATATATGTTCTTGATGTTGATTATCCCTAGTCCTAATAATCCAAAGGAAAAAATAGATGCGTATTTGCAACCACTGATAGATAAATTCAAGTTATTGTGGGGTGTAGGGTGTCAACATATGATTCCTCTTTGAGATTAAACTTTCCTATGTGTGCTGCACTTTAATGGACAATAAACGACTTTCCACCTATGGTATGTTGTCTGGTTGGATGACCTTAGGGAGACTATTATGTCCTATATGTATAGAGAACTCAAAAGCTTGCCAACTGAAGCATAGGTGAAAAGCATGTTTCTTTTACTGTCATTGTCAATTCCTTCCCGTTGACCATCAATTCTGGAGAAATAAAATATCTTTTTTGAACAATAAAGTCAAGAAATCAGTGCCACCACCCCGGTTTAGCGGAGAGGAAGTTTGGCAAAGAGTTAAAAATCTACCCAAAGTCATTAAGTATAGGAAAAATTTTCCAATTGAAGGGTATAAGGCTACTCATCATTGGATAAAAGAAAGCATATTTTGGGAATTGCCTTATTGGAAAACTAATCTCATTCGACATAATCTTGATGTCATGCACGCTGAGAAAAATGTTTTTGATAATGTGTTTCACACTGTTATGGACACAAAAGGGGAAAAAAGATAATACACAAGCTTGAATGGATGTGAAAGAGTATTGTCGAAGGAAAGACGATGAACTTTTTGAAATCAGAGGGAGAATGGTGAAACCAATCATAAACTATACATTGAATTTAGAACAAAAACGACATATTGGTCAATGGGTGAAGAACTTGAAGCTTCCTAATGGATAATCTAAATAGATGTGTGGACATGAAGGAAGCAAAGTTTTATGGAATGAAGAGTCATTATTGCCATGTGTTCATGGAACACTTGCTTCCTATTGCCTTTGCGACTTTGGCGGAAAATGTCTTGAATTCCTATAGTAAAGCTTAGTCAATTCTTTACACAACTTTGTTTCACAACCTTGTTGTGAGATCAACTAGAGTTGTTAGAGCAAAATATTGTTGTGACATTGTGCAAGTTGGAGAAAGTCTTTCCCCCAAGGTTCTTTGATTCAATGAAGCATTTACCCATCCACCTTCCATATGAAGCTAAGGTAGGATGGCCTATCCAATATAGACGGATGTATCCATTCGAAAGGTATTGAAAATTATTTTATGTGAGTTGACAAAAAATATATGATAATTGTATTAAATAATTGAGCAATAGACTTCACTATATGTAGGTTCCTTTATACCTTGAAACAAAAGGCACAGAATAAACCTCAGGTTGGAGCATCTATATGTGAAGCTTATATTGCTGAGGAGACTGCCATGTTTTGCTCACACTACTTTGAGCCAGGTGTTCCACCAAGAATAACAAGACCTATCAGAAATGACAATAGTGGAGAACCAGAATTGCAAACTACTTCAATTTTTAATCATCAAGGAAAACCTTCTGGGACTTGTAAATCTCATTTTTTAAAGGATAAAGACGTGAAAGCCGCAAACACATTCATTCTAATGAATTATGATGAGGTGCAACCATATATAAAGTAAGTGATGTTAAATCCTGATAAATTAAAATTTATGCCAAATATATTATGGATGACACATAACTTGCAATGTAGTTTTTTTGTACAAAAATTAAAGGAAGAGCACCCTCAAATTATAGATAATGAGATAGAAGCTCAGATCAATAATAGATTTGCATCATGGTCTACAATCATGTAAGTAGTTAATATTATGAATGAAATACCTAAAACAAACCTTATTTGACATGATTCTTATTGATAATGTCACTTAGGTTGAAAATCCTGCCAACAATATTGAGGATTCATTTTTACATGACATTGCTTGGGGCCCAAAGAGAAGAGCAAGAACATGGCCTATATACTTTATGAATACATACAAGTTTCATACAGCCAAAGTTGCCCTTAATAAATCAACCAACAATAGTGGTGTATGTATTAAGGGAACTAACTATGCACAAGCAGAATATGACTTCTATGGCATTCTACACGAGATTTTTGAACTTGAATATACGGGTGTCCCTGTGAAAAGAGTGGTGTTATTTAAATGTGAGTGGTTTGACCCAACACCGAATCATGGTACCAAGGTTCATCCGCATAACGGGACTGTTAAAGTTCATGCATATGAAGGTATAACAAGTATGACCCATTTATTTTGGCCCAACAAGAAATGCAGGTCTACTACATGCCTTACCCTTATTGCCGTCAAAAGGAAAATTGGTAAGCTGTTATTAAGATCAAGGCTCACAGCATAATTGATACTCCTGCATCTGAAGCAAATATAGGGCCATTTCAAGTAGATGACCTTGAAGTCATACTGCCAATAATTGTTGATGATAATGAAGTCCCTATGCCAATAATTAACACTCTTGCAACTAAAATTCGCTATGAAGATGTAGATATGCCAGTGGGTAACATGGAATATGAAGAAAATGAAGAAGAAGATGATGATGATGATGATGAGGAAAAAGATGATGATGATGGAGAAGAAGATACAGATGATGAGGTTGAAGATGTTTATATGGATGAAGATGAATATAAGGACGAAGACGAAGATGATGAGGAAGCATATTAATGTTAAGACATTTTGTTGTAATGAAGTTTTTGCCTTTACCTTTGATTGCATTGACTTTTAATTATTTTATTTTTTATTTTGATTCAATTTTGTCATTATTTATTTATTTCTTATTACTAACTCAAGTCTCACAATGAATATGTAGATGTCAAGTCATCGCTCAAAGCGTGATAGCAGCCAATCTAGTACCCCACAATCATTTCTTCCTCAGCAATGTCCTAAGTTGTCTCTTCCTCAAACAACTACTTCTAGTTCATCTATTCCTAAGGTAGTTAGACCATCATTGTCATTTGTATCAGCTCCTCAATTGCATGAATCACTTATCCGACCCTCATTACCACCTCAAATCCTTACTCTAATTGTCAGACCCACATTATTCACCCAATTGCATCATGACTCAAGTGAACCAACATTTCCACAATTGCATGAATCAAGACACGCATCATCACCTGGCCCTTCTCCATCTTCAATCCCATCTCCTTAAATACCATCTCCTGGAATAGAATCTTCACACCCCCTCTCCACAGGGTCCTCGTGGTAGATTATTACCTTGGGGTCATGATCCCATAGATGGTCGAATATGGATATATCCTGAGAAAACAACATAAGTCATCAGAAAGCTTGCGGTAATTTGTATCTTCATTTAGTATATCTTAAAGCCATTTTTACAATGACAATGGTATTTTTACAATTGTTAGTAGGTTCAATCCTGTTGTTTGTTCTATATGGCAAATTCTTCAAGTAATTCAAGGGAAATTTGACTATCCATGTCATAGTTGGAAAGCAACACCTGCCAATTATAAGAAAATGTGGTTTAAAGAATGGGTGGTATATGATATCTTCTATTTGTATTATGTCTACTTGTTTCCTCATTATATTTGTATTTGTTACCTTTTTAATTTCTCATTTATGCAGAGAAAATATAAATGGCTGCCCTAATATGAACATGAAGTTAAAACAATATGGAATGCAAAGTGTTCAAAAATCTTGAGAGGTACAATGCATACTATCAGGCAGGAGTTGTTTCACAAGCAAGTTAGACCTAAGTGGATTCCACACGAAGTGATGAATGAGTTAGAGAGAATGTAGACAACACCAGAATATCTGAGCAAGTGTGAGATAGCAAAGACCAATCGAGCCTTTAGCAAAGGAGGCACTCAACACAAAGGGGGTAGTATTCCTAATAGTGAGCATAAGAAAAGGATGGTAAGAATTTATCTCTAAATGGTTCAATCATTACTTATTTGATACTTCATATAATACATCTTTATAAATTCCTACAGGCTGTATTGGGAAGAGAGCCTTTTAAATTTGAATTGTTTAAGAAGACTCATTATAAGGAGAAAACTGGAGAATTTCCAAACCATCGTGAAGCTGCAACTCATGTAAGTATATGGCTATTGCTTCCTACGTCTATCCCATTTACATAATGAATAACTATTCACATGCTTGAGTATATAATTCAAGAGACTTAAACAATAGATTATATTTATCCATAGCCACCCATATAAAGATTACTTACCAGTCATTCTTTTCCATTATTAATATGTTGAGAATTAAAAAACTATTCTGTTTTTTTTTTTTTTTTTTGCTATCAGTTTTCTCATTTCCTATTAATTGCTTACCTCAGCTAATTATATCAACAATACATATCACCAGACTATGCTTTCTGAATATGAAGAAAATCCTTGTTTGCTTTTCAATACATGTGGATATGGGGTTATTTTGGAGAGAGACTTGTGAACAACTTGAGGTATTATATTATTATTTTATGCATACATAAAGATTTGTGAACAACTTGATACGTACGTACGTATGTACGTACATACATACATACATACATACATACATACATACATACATACATACATACATACATACATACATACATACATACATACATACATACATACATTGCACGTGAAAAGAAGAAAAATGTTTTTAAAAAATTACTGGACTTTGATTTATTTTCATAATGATTAATTAATTAAGTTGATTTATGGTTGGATGGATTTGTAGGATAGCGATTTATGAACAAGACATGATAATGAACAAGATAAAATGGGAGCTAAAAAGTAGAGTAGTAAAATTTCCAATTTAGGCACGGGTAAGTTGAGATGAATGCAAAATTAGGTATATGAGAATTAAAGAGAGGAAAGGGGTCACGCAATTCTAACCATTAGGATAATACATTGAAGTATGGGGAGTGGGGATGAATAGACCTACCCCCTCCGATAGTGCTACATCCGATCCTCTGTCATGGAAGTAGTTATCATTTCTTTACAAAATAAAATATAGTGTAATAGGTAGGGAGGAAGTGAGTGAGTGGATGATGATATAATGAACGATGAATGGAAGGGGCACGCCAATTATGTAATTACATGGGAGGCAATCGAATGATGATCATCATGAAGCCCCCAAGCACAGAGGTGGCCTGAGAAAAAAGAGTTTTGTTTGCTTTCCCATTTTAACTTACCAAAGTAGTTGAGCCCTATTAAACTACTTATTGGGTAAAAATTACTAGTATAAAACAACCCATCAAAGTGAACACCACATTATGCTGCTTTAATCTTGTCTTGCTGTCCAAAGTCTAATTGATTTCGCTAGCCATTATACATCATTTTCTTTTGAAATATTATTCTTTATTGCACTTTTTAGGGGGCTCAGTAAAGTTAGTATATGTCACATTTTATGTTCTCCTTATATGAGAATTATGGTCTGGAAAAAAATCTATTATCATGTATTTTTTTTATGTACTTTTTGTTGGTAGGATGAATTTCTGAGACTAAAGGCATCTGTCAGTTCTAAGACAGGTAGTGTCCAATCTAATCAGGATGAACTTAATTTGTGGTTAGAGGTTACAGGTGGTAAGAACAAGAAGGGTCGCATCTATGGGCTTGGATTTAAAAATCAACATATTGTTTCTTCTGCCTCACCTCCTTCCATCAACTCGACAGGGGATTCTAATGTTCAAGAATTGCACATGAGGATAACATACCTCACACAAGAGACTAAACATCTCAAACAAGAAAAATCAACACCTTAAACAAGCAACTGACATGATAATGAATGCATTGCAAAGAATGGGGATTCAATTGCCTATTCTCTCTAACAATGCCAATGATGATGCTCCCTCTGCTACCAATGCAAATGAAGAAGATGAAAATCAAAGTTGAGAACTTGTAGCTTTCTTATGTTTAGTGTTTCTGTAGACTTGTTATTGTTAACTTCTATTAAGCCTTTTTTTACTGTTTCAATGACTTTGAACTTGTGACATTTTTCCTTCTTCAGTGTTTTAGTTACTTTAAACACATTTTAAGTTCAATGATCAGGCTATTTTGCTCAACATTTTAAATTTTGTGTTTCAAAAATTAATCTCATGGAAATCATTAAAAAATGGCGAATAAAAAATTACTGACGGACTTGCGTGGCAAACCAATTGTATGGGTTATGTCCACAATTCTTGGGAAATTTCCCATGGAATTACAGACGGAATTCCGTGGGAATTTCTGTGGGTAATTTCCCACATAATTCTGTCTTCCATTCTGTGGGAACTTTCCCACTGAATTCTGTGTGAAATTCCATTAGGAATTCTTTATGCAATTTCATTAGGAAGTGCCTACGGATATTTCCGTCACCATTCTATTTGTAATTATGGAAGGAAATTTCTGTCCGTAATTCTGTCTTAAATTTCCAATGGACTCAAATTCCATCCTAAATGCCCTTTGCCACAGTTTATTTTACGACGGAATGTGGTCGATTAGCAATTCCATCTGTAACTAATTACCGACGGAATTCCATCGGTAAGTTTCGTCTGCAATGATTTTAGTGACGGTATTTCATGGGTAATTTCCGTGGGTAATATGCTATTTTTTTGTAGTGATATGTGTGCTTAACTTTGTTTTTTCCAGGTATTTACTTAAAGTTTCAACTCTATCTTATTCAACTTCATATACATTGTAAGTTTTTTAATTTTTGAGCTTACAAATATAATAATATTAGTTTAATCCTCCATAGAACTACATGCACCAGTAACGTGTATGGCTCAAGTTTAATTAACTTAAATGCTAGGGTTCTTTTATGCTTGATAGATAAAGACAGGAATTCAATATTGCAAAGGATACCAGCAAGTTTGATGATGGATCCTTCTACAAATATAATATATGGTCAGACAATTAGCTAATATTTAGGTATGTATGATTTTTCTTGCTTATTCTTGAATTGTTTATTCACTTAAAATTAGTTGTGCATTACAATTGTTCTAATTAAATACATTTAGTAGTGATTTTATGAATTAGTTATACACTAGGAAAAGGAAATAATTACACAAAATTATTTAAAAAAAAAAAGAACTTCCTATGGCACTTCTTTGGGAAGCGCCATAGGAAGCGCCATGGGAAGTGATCCCTACTTCCTATGGCACTTCCCCGAGGAATCGCCATAGGAAGGTATTTTTTAAAAAAAAGTTGTAGCACTCCTTTAGATTCAAGAAGCGATATAGCTTTCCTTTATAGCGCTGAAATTATGCGCTTCCCAAGTGCTATAGTATTCTTAAAAATAAACATCATATATTTTGTATTTTGTAGTAGTGGTTAGATAACAATTTTCCTACAGTTATCAAGATCAAATGCAACACTTCAACATGTATAAAGCAACCTTGATATCAGGCCTTCATATGCCCACATTCTCCTCTCTCTCTCTCCACTAATAGATCATTCCACGCAATTTCAAAATCAATGGGATTTTATAAGCTTGTAATGTGGCCAATGGTTAAGCTCATTAAAAGAATGGGGAAACAAAGAGGATTCAAATCTCTTGAGATAAATGACAATACATAATTCCTCTCTATGTACTACACAAAATTTTCTTTCAAGAAGCCCAAACACTCCCCCAAACTTATCTCAAATTGATTTCTTTGCACTCTAAGCCCTATTGGATTGAACACTTTTTTTCCTTTTTTTTCTTTTTTTGTTGTTTTTTTTTTGAAGGAAGCAAAAACAAGATAGAATTGACTTAGGAGTACACACTGCTGAAGAACATGCACTACATTCTTTATACCCTATTTTTCAATAACATACATCTTCTAACTACCACACAAATGCCCACTACCAATAATCATTATCAAATCATCATTTATCTCAAGACTAGGGTAATTCAT
Source organism: Inga oerstediana (assembly GCA_963210345.1). Lineage (NCBI taxonomy): Eukaryota > Viridiplantae > Streptophyta > Magnoliopsida > Fabales > Fabaceae > Inga > Inga oerstediana. Next base: position 69,159,412 of record OY723403.1, read on the forward strand.
GGTTTTTCAGGCTACATAGGCTAAGGTCCTGTGTGGGTGTCAAAAAAAAAATTTACATGGTCTGTTCTTCATAAGGCTCAAATGGGGTGTAAATGGAGTGATTGTCATAAGTAGGCTTTAAAGGCACAAACGCATTTAAAAGAAAATGCCCAAATCATTTTTCAAAAATATATAAAATCAGTAATTCATTTCAAGAGATTCCAATGTAAGTTCTAAAGCCCTTCAATGAAGAAAGGACATGCACATCAATTATAGAGATTAAGTCTTGCCCGATGTGCAAGAATTAATTCTCCTAACTCAAGCTATTTCAAAGGGTTTTTTGAACATTTTTGTCTAACTAGCACACTCTTGAAAATACTTTGAAGCAAGGATAGATCAAATTCATTGTTCTAAGGGGTTTTACCATACTTTTCAAAACCAATTTCCATTCCATTCCACTTTTATTCAAAAAAGCAAATCCAAAAATATTATATAAAGGCGATACAACAAAGGTCTTCATTAAAAGATAAAGTTTGAATTAACAATAACAACATTCAAAAGGTGAACTGGAATCATATAAAATTGAAAAGCGGAATTTGCTCATAGACTATGTCAGTACATTACAGGAAGTTCATAAACACAACTGCCTGCTTTTTTAAGTAAAGCATATGTTTATATGGTCGAAAGAGAGTCTTACAAAAGTAGGTCAAATAGACTATATCAGACCAGATTGGGAATAGCGAAAATGCAAATAAGGATACAACCACTAAAAGAAGAAAAGAAATGAATTTAGGAACCAAGTTTAAACCATGATTGTATGCAGTAAAGAAGCCACTACCAAATGCTATCACCATGCTTATTACGGACATGAAAAGTGCAACCAAACCAGATATCAACTTAAATAGTAGTGACTTGTGAAATCCTGCTCTGAATAGCGTGAGTTGAGGACAGACAAGAAAATGAGTGTGGAGGTTGAGGATGAGATCAATGCAATTGCATTAGATGTGCCAAATACTAGGAATGATCTTTTTTGCAAGTAACTAGGAATTCCAGTATTGTCAATGAGACCACCTGGTGTATTGAATTAGCAAAAAATACTCCAATAGCAATAAGAGTGGAAACAACCATACAAGAGTTTGCTTCTCCCTTCATCCATGATTCAGCTTTACTCAATAACTGTTGATGCTCTTTTATGAATAGTTCTTAGGAGTCAAGCCTTCTGCATTCTTCATGTCTACAAATGACGGTGGCAGTATCTTCTTCACGTCCTACAATATATTCCAAATGAAATATAAAAGGCATCAATATAAAATATAAGATCAATGATAAATTATATTATTCACAACTATACTTGATTTCTTTTGCACAATCATTGATGGTCTACCTAGTGTAAATGTAAATCTATAATATAGGCAGTTAGATATTACTACCTCCAGTCCTAAATATAAGAGTTAGTTGACTTTTTTGAGGAGATTAAGGAAGCTAATTAAATTGCTTTACAGTATTTATATTTATCATTTTTTCTTCAAACTACTTTATCTAATTATAAACTGACATGTAATTTTATCACACCCAACATATGATATGATGAAGTAATATATTTAGCTTCCATAATCTTTCCAAAAAAAAAAAGTCAACTAGGCCATATATTTAGAAGCAGAGGTAGAATTAGTAAAATACCTCAAACCATGACAACTCAAGGGTCATCTGAAATGCTGCTCCGGAAATTAGGGTTAGTCGATCTAGTGGTGGTAATTTTGCAGCCATATGTAATAAATTGCTTTGATCTTTATTATACAAATAACATGCTATGAATTCTTTGATTAGGTCAATGTCTTGTAGGAGTTTAAAGATATCAACATGACATTGCAAAATGGCAATGTGAATTATGCTTCGATTTCTTTCATCAGCTTCCCATATAAACTCAGGATAGGTATTCATAAGCACGGCTAGAAACTCAAAATTCCCAACTTCTACAGCATTAAATGCCACATGTGAAGGTACTCTTATGTTGCCCAAAATCTCCTTGTCGTCTTGGGTAAGAAATATATTCCATAGGAATTGTACAAGTTGACGTTGCCGAGTTTGTTTCAAACCAGAGAAATACAATTTAACCATTTGCTTAATTGAGAAATGAAGTCGAAAACTTCAAATGTATTAAAAGATAAGAATGGGATATTGATCAGGTTATAATCAAATTTTAACATTAGTCGCCATCATTTTTTTCTAAAACAAATTCCAAAAAGTTTATAGAAAATTGGATAGTAAGTGCGAAAAGAAAATGATGAAAAGCATATGTCAAAAAAAAAAGAAAATGATGAAAAGCAAAGAATTCACATGCCTGAAGGCTTTCGAGCCAATATATGCAATATTGTCTCATTTGCTTTATCCCTCTTAAAAGCAAGATCTGGTTTCTTCTTAAGCAACTGCATTGCTAAATCTGCACCAATGAATAAAAAAAAATGAAGTCATGATTGTATCTGAAAAAAAAATTGTATAAAAAGATACGATATCAGGTTTCAAATTATAAATATAATATTTTATAGTCTTAAGCTTTTGTCTATGTGTTTAATATACTAACCATAGATTCCAGAGTTAACACAGTAGAATAACAGTATGATCCAGTCTGTTTGTTCAAAATCTTGTACTGTTTATAAAAAGGGATTTTAACGTCCTTATTTTGGCACTTTTAACGTCCAAAAACTAAGGGACGTATATGTAGGGGGCGTAGTATGTTTTAAGAAAAGACGTCCCAAAAAAGTTGGGACGTTTAAAGTGAGACTTTAGACGTCCCAAATTGAGATTTGGGACGTCTAAAGTCCTCTATGGGGGGACTTTAGACATCTCAAATCTCAATTTGAGATGTCTAAAGTCCCCCCGTGGAGGACTTTCACTACTACAGAATTGAGATATAACCACCCCCAAGGACGTCCCAAATTGAAAATTGGGTGATTAAAAAGGGAGGCGGTGGCATTTTCGTAATTATACATATGTAGGGGAACCTTTAGGCGTCCCAAATTTAAATTTGGGACGCCTAAAGTGCTTCCAGGTACGAAATATAAATTTCGTAAATTTTTTTTAGCGCCTGGAGCTGGGATTAAACGTCCCAAAAGAATTTTGGGACGCCCAAAGTCAGACTTTAGGCGTCCCAAATGCCATTTGGGACGCCTAAAGGCGTCCCCAAGGCGCATGTCAGACACTTGTCTGACATGCGTCTTCTCATCAACCACCTCCTCACATGTCTTCTCTTCTTCACTTTACTCTTTTACTCCTCCCCACCCACCGTCGGCTCCCTCCTCCCTTCTGCTTCCTCTTTGTTTTTCTTCAACTCCTCCCTCCTCCGTTCTTCTTCCTCTTTGTTTTTTCTTCAACTCCTCCCTCCTCCCTTCTTCTTCCTCTTTGTTTCTTCAACTCCTTTGTTTCTTTGTTTCTTCAACGCACGCAACCAGTCGACCCTGCTGCAACTTCACCTCCTCCACAGTGTGTATATTTTTGCTCTCCTCCACCTCCTTCCTTCCATTGTTGTGCACACCACAGTGGATCTCCAACGTCCTCTCCAGCAAACTAGTGGGCGCCCCTGATCAGGTTCGTTTATTTTCTTCTTGTTTTTTTTTTTGTAACAGAATGGTATGTATATTTTGTTTTTGAAATATAAATTTACTTGAAATGTTTGAGATTGTGCTTATATATTGTTTATATTGAGATGGTTGAGATTAGCCTGGTGTGTTTGGTGTCTTATATTGCTTAAATTGCATGTATTCGGAAACTCTAGTGCAATGGTTTATTTACTTGTTTAAATATAAATTTACTTGTGTATACCATTAATTAGTATATATAATAAATTAAAATATGATTTGTTTAAATTAAAGAAATTCTTGTATTCCAAATGAATTATGAAGAATTATTCAAGCCAAAACTAAAAACAAAACCATAACCCCAATATTCATTAAATGATTTTTATCTAAATATTTTCAATAAAACAATTTTATTTTTGGAAGAACTCAACTTAAAATTTTTTTGTTAATATGAAACTCATTTTTTTTAAATCTTCCAAACCTCAAAAAAATTCTTTAATTTAATCTTATTATATTTATTTTATTATACATTAATGTTTATATACATATACTTATTAAAAAAATAAGTTACATAGCACTGAAACCCTTTTAAGAGGAGAGAGGAGGCTAGAAGGGCAATAAAGTTATTAAGCCCATATTTTAAAATCCTAAATTGGGTTAATAACTTAATTAGGCAATCCCATCATATGTCGTTGACAATTGTACTAAACGTGTGAATGTTATTGGGAATGCCTTAGGTGGTAATAAAATGGATCATAGTTGGATGAATGCTTTGAGAACTAGTGAAGAATATGAGAAAGGGGTGGAGTATCCCTACACGATTGACAATACAGATCTCAAGCAGTTTATCAGGTTGGAGGAGATAGATGCAGGCTGGGTGAAATTTGCAGTCCGGTAAGTTTTTTTTCAATTTTCCCATAGAATTCATTTAGTGGTTTTTTGATTTCATACATTCAATAATTCATTCCTTATTTTAATTCTATTATAGCACCTTCCACGGTCTCTGCACAAACATAGAAAGACGTGATTGGTATGGATTCTTATGTCCTGCGAATACGACAGGGAATACTTGTACTGTGGCGCATAGGACTCACTATGTCGGCTACGTAATGGGACAGACCAAACTCCGTTGTTATCTAGCACCCATTGTTCAACGGTTCGTATTTACATTTTGTCAATTTAAGAAGTTTAATAAATAATTGTCTTCTCATCTAACTTCATTTTAATGTGTACATGTTGTTAAAGTTACCACTAGAGTTGTGTGTTATATGTCCCCGCCGCCACGTGGTCTATTGGTTTGATCCCTTGGGTAAAAAGCCAGACAAAGATATAAAATCCGTCTTCGACACGTAAGTTATTCTATTTGTATTTCATTGATTCTTTACAAAAATGAATAGTTCTAATTTCTGTTCATTTTGATTTTCATGATAGTGCTTGTAAAACATATAGAGTCCTAGGTGGGTCACGCAAGGGTACAGTTGTTAAAAAGCCAAAGTGGTTTTATCCGATATTAAGTACATTCGATCCTAGCTAATTGTTTCATTGACGGTTCTTTTAGACATACCTTTATTGATTTTAACAACCAATTGCATCCCTTTGATTTAAAGTGCCCTCGACAACCTGGCAACACTGAATGCGGATATTATGTTATACTTTATATGTATAACATAACTCAAAGTGGAATTACTAGCGATTTTGAAAAGGTAATCGCTTCTTCATTCTCAAATTATAATATTTTTGGTGTTCTAATCGAAATGCTAATTAATTCATTTTCTTTAGATTCATTTCATCAAAGCTTACTTTCTAATTTTCAGATTTTTGATAATGAAGATGCCTACCTACGTGAAGACCTTGATTTGATCAGAGATCTTTTGGCTGGACATCTTCTTCAACATATATAGCATTAAACTTTTTATTTTATATCAGCTGTTGTAGTTGTGTGATGACAGCGTTTTGACACTTTCTGGTTGTTATTGTTGATATATATAGTAGTAGGTTGTATGAGTTGTTATTGTATGTATATATAATAAAGATTGTAGTGCTGGATGCAATGTTTTAAAACTCGGACCGGACGTTGAGCCGGAAAGGTCAGCGGGTTAAGGTTCAACCGGTTGGAACGGTTGAGCCGTTGAGCCAGACCAATGATGTAATAATTAAATTTAAAAATATTATATTTATATATATATTACAATAATTTGTCTTTAGGCTAATTTCATATGAAATTAGTAAAGTCACAAAACACTATTTAAGGAAGAACATTTGTCAACACCCGTTTCCATTTTGATATACACAGGGCAATAATGAACAAGTTCCATAGGCAAACAGAAAAGTACATTTATACTGATAATAAGTATTTGTTTACAGACAGACATTAACAGAGCAAAATTCACTAATAATTACAAATATATACAGAATATCCCAAAATATTCCAAGTACAGGCTAAATGTAACCACCAACTGTGTCTCGAGAAACATGCCCGTCAGTTTCCCGGAACTATGTCCTTGCCTTTTGAACCGCTGGCACCCGCTGAGACATTTGGATTAGAAAAAGGGGTGAGATTCCAAGGAATCTCAGTAGAAACATACGATCAACATATAAAATGCGAAAATTAAATATGCAATGCACCGTATCAAGTAAAATGAAAATTCATATCATCCGTGTGTGTACACAAAATTCAGGGCCAACTAACCCGTTGAAACCCCTACATGTACCTCAGCCGAGTCCTCAACTACAGCTAGGTAAGACTAGTGTACCTCAGCTAGGTCCTAGACCACAGCTAGGTAATGTGCCTCCAGCACGTATTCAGATCACAAAATACAGTAACATGCATCATACAAATAGTCACATAGTATATGAGAGATAGTAGTCCCTACCTTAACCTCTTTCTTGTCTCAAAGGGCCCGCCTCGTAAAACGTGTCAACTAAAGGCGTCCAACTCGGTCCTAAAACATCAAATGTACAAGAAATAGGTCATAACCTATCCAAGTATCATTTTAGAGAACAAATTTTTGAGCCTCCAAACCCTAAAGAACAAAGAGGAGTAGCTTAGAGTCGGAGATATACGCGTTAGGAGCGAAATCGTCGGAGAAATCGGCTTACCTTGTGATTTTTCTTCTATTTCTCTCTCTAAACTCTCTCAACCTTCTCTCTCTCTATTTCAGGTTGTTGTGCGTGAATGAGCAGCTGAATGAGGAAGATGACTTATATTCTAATATCTCATAATATTATAATAATTTGTTTAATTTTCCAAAATTGCTAAAATCCAATTTTTATGTACATAACTTCCTACATTCACGTAACCATGCCATCATGTCCAACCAATATTTCCTTCTTTAAGCCACATGTAGGAGACACCTAGGGGTCCCTCCCTATGGTCTCAATTGGCTTCACAACTTGTTTCGGTTACGTATACACGTAAAGTCTCAATTTTGGTCAAAATTGCACTTTTTGCTCAAATTTTCCATAAATTCATATTAAATTGACCAAAATATTCTAAATATATTTTTAAACTTTATTTCCCTTAATTAATTGAAATTAACTTCAATTAATTGAAAAATAATTAATTTTGTGATATTTTGGCAAAATTACGATTTTGCCATTACCTTTCTAATCCAATTTCTTTTCTTATTTTTCTTTGGCCAATTTCCATCTATTTTTGGACCAAATATTTTCTCTAATATTCCTTCATTTTTGGACCTTAATATTGGGCTTTTTAAATTACCCAAATTAATTCCATAATTATTTTTTGCCAATTTCCCATGAAATTGAACATTTATAAATTCATAAATTCCAAATTCATGAATATTCACCATTTTATTGAATTTCCCAAATAATTACAATATATTTGGTGAATATAAAATTTGGGGTGTTACAGTTCTCCCCCACTTAAATAAATTTCGTCCCCGAAATTTGCTACACCTGATCAGCCATAAATTCCGGGTAACGTTTCTTTACACTTTCTTCTGTTTCCCATGTAGCCTCTCTGGGCGATAACCCTTTCCAGACAATCTTGATGAATGGAATGCTCTTGTTTCTGAGATGCTTTTCTTGCCGATCGATGATTCGGTTAGGTGTGACTTCGTAAGTCAAATCGTCGCGCATTTCCACATCTTCATACTCTATTACGTGTTCTGGATCAGGTTGATACTTTTTCATTTGGGAAACATGAAAAACATCATGTAGTCTGCTTAGATTCGGTGGCAAAGCGATACAATATGCTACAGGCCCAATCTTCTCTAAGATCTCAAACGGACCAATGTATCTTGATTGTAGCTTCTTTGCTTTCAATGCCCTGCCAATACCCGTAACAGGTAATACTTTCATGAATACGTGGTCACCGACTTCAAATTCCAGAGGTTTTCGCCTCTTATCCGCATAACTTTTCTGTCGGCTCTGAGCAGCTAGCAATCTCTGCTTGATCAATTTTATCTGCTCCGTTGTCTGATCAACAAGATCTGGCCCTAGCAATTCCCTCTCAGACAACTCACTCCAGCATATTGGTGATTGACACTTCCTCCCGTAGAGTGCCTCGTATGGAGCCATTTGAATACTCGAATGATAACTATTGTTGTAGGCAAACTCTACTAATGGAAGGAATTTGTCCCAGCTACCTTTATAATCAAGCACACACGCCCTTAGTATATCCTCAAGGGTTTGAATCGTTCGCTCTGTCTGCCCATCTGTTTGAGGATGATATGCCGTACTGAATCGGAGCTTGGTACCCAAAGCTTCATGAACCGCCTTCCAAAATTTGGAAGTGAATCGTGGATCTCGATCAGAGATGATGTTCTTCGGAATACCATGCAATCTCACAATCTCTTGAATGTAAATTTCTGCTAGTCTATCAGGAGAATAGTGAATGCTAATCGGTAGGAAGTGAGATGTCTTCGTGAATCTATCAACTATCACCCATATAGCGTCATGGTTTCTAACTTTTGGCAATCCTGTCACGAAATCCATGGTAACGCTTTCCCACTTCCACTCAGGTATCGCATTATTCGTCAAAAGCCCCGAGGGTCGCTGATGTTCAACTTTCACTTTCTGACATGTTAAGCAACGAGCAACGAACTCAGTCACCTCTCTTTTCATTCCAGGCCAATAGTATTGAGCCTTCAAGTCATGGTACATCTTTGTGGCTCCTGGATGCAGAGTATACTTACTCTTATGTGCCTCCTCCAGGATTTGTCGTTTTAGTTCTTGTTGTGGTGGAATATAAATCCGCTTCTTGTACCTGACTAGCCCGCTGGGAGACAAGTCGTAATCCTGAGTCTCGCCCCTATCAATCATACCTCTGATATACATCGCTTCATCATCATGTTGTTGGGCTTCTTCAATTGCCGCCCTCAGATCATTGTATATCTGACTGACCCCACTGCCTAACAAAATTTGACTAGACAGATTTAGGTCTCTGAAATCCTCGATCAGTTTCTGCTCATAAATCATTATGGCTGCCACCTGCACTGATTTCTGGCTTAATGCGTCAGCGACAACATTAGCCTTACCGGGATGATATTTGATTTCTAAATTGTAGTCCTTCAGCAACTCCATCCATCTGCGCTGTCTCATGTTGAGCTCTTTCTGATCATACAAGTACTTCAAGCTCTTGTGGTTGCAGAACAACTCTACAGTCTCACCATAGAGATAGTGTCTCCAGATCTTTAAAGCAAACACAATTGCCGCTAACTCAAGATCGTGGGTGGGATAGTTCAATTCATGAGGTTTCAATTGTCTGGATGCATATGCCCAGACCTCATTCGTGAACCTGACTCCCATATCCTCCTGAAGCCTATACATCGTTACCACACCTACCAAGAACATAAGATACTGATCGCGGGGAGTGTCATAGTCCCGTACCGCTCGGATATATCGGCCCTGCAGATAGTGCCATAACTCAAGGTTCGGCTGCAGGTTATATAACACCTGCACTGGCTCTGCCTGAGACTCACGATCGCTCGACTCATCCTCAAACATCGCCTCTAGATCATCATCAGGATCCCACTCTGGATCCTCCTCTGGATCCTCCTCAGAGTCTTCTTCGGGATACTCCTCAGTCTCTCCTACCCGAGATTGCCCTGGAGAAGCCGGCCTGGGTTCAGGTCCAAATACAGGTAGCTGTGGCACACTCTTTCGTGCCGTTCGCCTCATACGAACGCCTCCAGGTCCAAAGTACTCGATGAAAAGTCGCCCGTCTGGTATCCGCTGCTCTGGAGGGCTCTGGTTGACGGACACCTCTGACCCCTCAAATGGTACACTCAAACTGGTCATAGGCTCCCTCGAACTGCTCATGATGTCCTGTCGCCAGCAAACAAAACTATATCAGTATACCATTCTGATAATGCCAGAACCGCTTATTAGCTCTGATACCAAAAATGTCAACACCCGTTTACATTTTGATATACACAGGGCAATAATGAACAAGTTCCATAGGCAAACAGAAAAGTACATTTATACTGATAATAAGTATTTGTTTACAGACAGACATTAACAGTGTGTTAGGTAAGACTAGTGTGTTAGATCAAGCGTTTCACCCAAGAGGGGGGGTGAATTGGGTGATACTGAAATTTCTTTCGAAAATATAAAACTTTGACAAAAGAATTAAAACAGTAATAGGGAAGGAGAAATATCACCGAAGTGTACACCAGGAGTTATACTGGTTCGGTCACAACCACTTTGACCTACGTCCAGTCCTCAGAGCTTCTCTGAGAGTTTCACTATAACTTCCAAGATTCAGTGGGTTCTTGGCACCTCAGTACAAGCAAGTTCCTTACACCTGGACACTCGCTCCCCCTTACAGGTTGTAATCCAATCCCAACTCAAGGTTCCACAACCTTAAGTTATCTCAATAACAAATATTGAGTTTGAATGAAATATCTCTCACAAAGAGTAAATGATAATCACTGAAGCATATGAATACAATTTCAACGTGAAAACAGAGCAATGAACTTAATGAATCGTTTGTGTGGATGCTTAGGTGTTCTTCTCTGTTTGAAGGTTCCCATATATATAGATATGTTGGTGATGACCGTTGGAACGTTTCCTTTCGTCCGTTGGTGAGTGCGCAGCCACTGTTGACTTTTCAAGTTTTTGAAAAATATCCGTTGGCGGTGGTTGGCATTTGAACGTTTGATTTGACTTTCATCTCTTGATATGATTTCTTCATTGTTTCTCTGTAAATATACTAAGAATGCTAATACAATGAAAGGTTAATCATATAGGAAACAATATAATGAAGATTTGAATGATTTCTAAATTTCTGGGTATGTTTACTCGAGTAGCTCCTCGAGTAACCCTTGAAGTTTACTCGAGTAGCTCCTCGAGTAACATCGTGAAATCATTGTAAATTTGAAATTCTATGAAGATAAACAAGATTACTCGGGTAGTGCATGGAGTAAACTAGATTTCAAACCTTTGTGAACAGTCATTTACTCGGGTAGCTACTCCAGTAATGCTTCTGCAACTTTATGGATTACTGGGGTAACACCTCGAGTAATCCTTTGGAAAACTTTTGATTACTCGATGCTCTACTCCAATAATGTTGGCAGGATCTCAAGGCCGAGAGCAATTACCTCATTACTCGAGTAGCTCCTCGAGTAAGCATTCATTTTTGCATAGGTTACTCGGGTAGCTCCTCGAGTAACTGAAACTTTTGAAAGTGATTTACTCTGGTAATGCCTTGAAGTTTATCTTGAAACCATTTGCATTTACTGGGGTACATACTCAAGGAATCCACTTAATAAAAACCATGAAAAACTTGTTTAATGGAGTATGTACTCGAGGAAGATGAAGAAAAACAAATCAAGGTAATCGGGTACAAACCTCAAGTTTTCACTCACCTTAGTGTGTTACTCGAGTAGCTCCTCGAGTAACATTGGCAGTGGTACAAAGTGCCGAGAGCTTCACATTTTCAAATACACGGTTACTCGAGTAGCTCCTCGAGTATCATGGAAAACTTGAAGGTGAACTGGAAGTTTCTGACCTGGTTACTCGAGTAGCTCCTCGAGTAACATTAGCAGTGGTACAAAATGCCGAGAGGTCCATATTTGAGGAAACACTTGTACTCGAGTAGCTCCTCGAGTATCATGGGGAAAACATGAAGTCAACTGGAAGTTTTCACACGGTTACTCGAGTAGCTCCTCGAGTAACATTGGCAGGCCAAGAGCAATCTTAAAATTTTACCTGGTTACTCGAGTAGCGCCTCGAGTAATGGTGGCAGGTAACTGGAAGTTTTGCCTGGTTACTTCAAGTTTTGGCTCATTACTCGAGTAGCGCCTCGAGTAATGCCTTAGAAAATGCACTTCTCATCAAGTTCCTCAGCATTTTCTCTTGACCAATCTTCACTACTTCCATGCTTACCTCAAGTAAAGCTTATTCCTGTCATTACTTAGTTCAAGCTTGATTATTAAACATTTCCTTTCCAAACCATTCTTTTGTTATCATCAAAACATGAGATCTAACATTCTCCCCCTTTTTGATGATGACAAAACTTGGTGATTTTGAACATGGTTTTTCAAATTGGATTCTTAATTAATTATTTCTTATTAAGTTGATTATACCTTGCATACATAACAACTTCATTAGTTCAAACATGTATCATAATCCAAAACATAAATGAAATCAAATGAAGTTATAATTTAAACACACTTGCATTAAACTTTAAGAAATTCAAATTACAAGTTAAGTTCAAGAAAGATTAATAACAAAATGCACCCTAAAGCCCATATACAACCAAATCCCCAAAATAAGCAAGGACACATCCCCAAAATAAGCAAGGACACATCCACAAAATCACTCTTAAGCTCTTCTCCCCCTTTTTGGCTTCATCATTCAAGTTGAGGGTTAGAAGGCTTCACCATAGAGATAGGTTTTACTGGAAGGACCAACCCACCACCATCTGAACTGGATGAATCAAAGGAGCTAGATGACTCTGGTTCAGGAAGATTTAGATGTGGAATTTGGATATCATCTCTAGGCAGGAGAGGAGAAGGTTGAAAGACAACCATAGTGGTCTGAGCTTCTGGAGTTGTGTCAAATGCTGGAGTGAGATGCTCAGAAGAAGAAGATGATACTACCTCTGTTAGGGTAGGAGAGGGAATAGGTTTAGTAGTGGTCTCAAGCTGTGGCTTTTGAGGTGAATCATCAATGATAATGTGAGTGGTTTCGTGGGTATCAGGATCATCCACTGTGAATAAAACGTCTTTCTCTTGAAGCTCAAGTGGATCAGAAACCAAAGGGGTAGATGGTTCAGCCTCAGGAGTAGGGGTAGGAAAGGAATGTCTGAAGGAGGGTCTACTGAAGGTGGTGGTGCAGAAGAAGAAGGACCGGCAGAAGGTCCAGGACCCAATGAATCCAGTCGTGCCAGTATCAATCTCAGAGTCTCTCCTTGGGCACGTTGCTCTGCTAGTAGCTCCTCGTGCCTTCGATCCATTCTCTCAACCAACTCTCCCATTTTGGTGTTCATGTGGGTTATGAGTTCTGCATTGGTGTTGGCTATGTCCACATGAAACCCTCTGAGCATATTCTCCATAAAGTGCTGGAGAGTGGCATTTAGGAAAGATGGTGAAGATGTGGTAGCGGCTGGAGCCGATGACTGAGTGTCATCCATTCTACTGGTTTCTGCCTCAGTAGCCTTTCTCTTCTTCTTGGACCCAGACTCCAGTGGGCCTTTGAGAGGAATGTCGATGTTTAATTTACCAATTTGGTTCCTCCCCACTGGGGTCACCCTCTCAATAGGCTCCTTACTATCCAAGTACCATATTTTGTTCTCTTTCAGGATAAGAGAAACAATTTGAGGATATGGCATTGGAGTAGTACCTTTTCCATCCACCTTATACCTCTTCATTTCAGAGAATATGTACTCTCCCAGATCCTTTTCTTCTTTCAAGAGGAGTGAAGCAAACCATCTATAGTCCCTATCCGAGAAGTGGGTATAGTTGTTGGCTTTGTTCACTAGGGACCTAGAGTAAATGTACCATAGGACCCTGTGATGATCACACATATCACTTGGTTTAAAATTGATGGGGCCAACTAACTCACCGGGCTTAAGGATAGTGAAAATTTGGTTAGGCTCAAGCTCAGAATAGATATCATCCGGGGGATTCTCAATTCCTAACCATAGATTGATCCTAGAGGGAGATATAAGAATTTTTTGACCTCTCACTGTGGTGGTCATCTCTTCCTCAACTGAGGTTCGGTCAGGCTCATCAGTGATTTCTAGGTTACAGTAAAAATGGGTGATTACCTTTGTGCAAAAAGGCAATCTGACAGACAACCAAGGCATAAATGGATCAAGATAAGGACTAAGATCAAACTTTACTACCTCTTGAAGAAGCTTCAGATCAACGTAGTGAGTTTTACACACTTTCCTTTTGGAGAACTGTAACAGATACTTGGGAGACTCCACCAGTTTCCCAACATTGAACCCTTTGGGAGGGGTAGTGATCTCTGCCTCTGGAATCTTGGATTTCTTCGATGATTGACCCTTCTCCAATTGGTCAATGATCCCAGCCATTGCCTTAGCCACATTTTTATCATATTTTGGCTTTTTGGGAGGTTTTGGAGTAAAAGAGGGTGTGGATGAATCTGAGTGAGAAGGTGAGGGAGTTTTGACACCTTTACTCCTTCCTGTAGATGTGCTCTTTTTAGATTGAGCCCTAGTCACAATAGGCTCTTTGATAACCACACCTTTGGCTTTGGGTTGTGGTTGAGGTTTAAGAGGGGTTTTGGCTTTTGGTCTAGGAATCAACTTTCTTCTCTTTGTTGGAGGAGGAGCAAGAAGATCAGGGTTTCGCTCAGAATCAGAGGAATCAGTGAAGTTGAGATTCTTGGTTCTAACCATCTTTAAACACAGAAGATCAGAAATCTCAGAAAAACAGAGCTACTGTCGCGAGAATAGGGCAGACAGATTTTGAACAAGATAGGAAGTTTTTGGACTTGAAATCAGTTGGGTTTTGACGGTAATGAGGCAAGGAATCGATTGGGAAAAGTTTTTGAAAGGGTGTATAGTGATTTACTCGAGGAGATTTTATGGAAATGACCAAGTTTGCGCAAGATAAAGACCTAAATCCCGACTTTACTCGAGGCCTTACTCGAGTAACATTCAAAGTTACTCGAGGCCTTCCTCGGGTGTTCATACAGAAAAATTCAAAAATAATTCATTTAAATTGCGTACCTGGCATGAATAATATAGTAATTATCCATGGATGTTCCCTCGATCATTCATAGTCCATTTGATTCAGATTTGAGTCATTATTGAGCACTTTGAGAATCTGAGCTCCGACATTACTCGAGGCCTTCCTCGAGTAAGCTTCAAGTTTACTCGAGGCCTGCCTCGAGTAAATAGCTTCTCAATTTCTGACTCTTCATTTCTTTGAGATCTGAACCGTTACATTTGAAAATCAAGTAACTTGATCCGTTACTTCCAGTTTTGGGGGCCATTACTCGAGTACATACTCGAGTAAAGTGCTTCTTTACCTCAAGTTGCTCCTCGGGTATTGCTTCTGTCTTACCCATAACTTCAAGTTGGTACTCCAGTAAATGTATCCTCTGATCACCTCTGTTTTTATTCCTCAAAACAGAATTTCTACCCTCCTGCAAAACACATTTCTATACACTCCGAAGCTTAAGTTAGTGATCATCAAAACATTATCAAATGACTTAATCTAATATTATGAAATGCTGAAAATACTTATAACTCATTGGGATTTACCATTCCCAATTCTCTTCTAATGAATAAAAATTGATCTTTTGCAAGGGGTTTTGTGAAGATATCAGCTAGTTGAAGATGAGTAGGGATGAATATTACTTTCACATCTTTCTTTTGGACATGATCTCTGATGAAGTGATGTCTGACATCAATATGCTTGGTTCTAGAGTGTTGAACTGGATTCTTTGCCAAGCTTATCGTACTTGTATTATCATAGTAGATTGGTATTTCTTTGAGGTAAATACCAAGATCTTGTAGTTGTTGTTTTAACCATATCACTTGTGCACAACAACTTGAGACTGCAACATATTCGGCTTCCGTTGACGAAAGAGACACTGTATTTTGTTTCTTGCTGAACCATGAGACAAGAGATCTTCCAAGAAATTGTCCTTGTCCACTAGTGCTCTTTCTGTCTGTCTTGTATCCTCCATGATCAGAATCAGAATAGGCGATTAAATATTCACTTCTTCCTTTGGGATACCACAGACCCAATTCTGGTGTGTCAGCAAGATATCTAAAGATTCGTTTGACCGTTTCAGCATGTGATTCCTTTGGTGCCGATTGATATCTTGCACATATGCCAACACTAAATTGGATGTCTGGTCTGCTTGCCGTGAGATAGAGTAATGATCCAATCATTCCTCTATATTTTGTGATATTGTAGTCTTTCCCTTTGACATCAGCATCAAGCAATGTTGTTGAGCTCATAGGTGTGTCTGAGCCGTTTGCTTCATCCATTCCATACTTCTTCAATAGCTCTTTTAAATACTTTGTTTGAGATATGAAGATTCCATTCTTTCTTTGTTTGATTTGCAAACCAAGAAAGAAATTCAATTCTCCCATCATTGACATCTCAAATTCTCCCTGCATTATCTCAGAAAATTCCTTACACAGAGATTCATTAGTAGCACCGAAAACAATATCATCAACATATATTTGAACAATTAAAATATCATCATGTTTTCGATTTATAAATAATGTTGTATCAACTTTTCCCCGTACAAAACCTTGATCGATGAGAAACTTACTAAGCCTTTCATACCAGGCTCTAGGAGCTTGTTTTAAACCATACAAAGCCTTTTTAAGTTTGAAAACATGGTCTGGTTTAGTGACATCCTCAAATCCTGGAGGTTGGTCTACATACACTTCTTCCATGATGTAACCATTTAGAAAAGCACTCTTAACATCCATTTGATAAAGTTTGAATCCTTTGATGCATGCAAAGGCTAAGAGTACACGTATAGCTTCCAATCTAGCCACTGGAGCATACGTTTCCTCATAATCAATTCCTTCTTCCTGATTATAGCCTTTGGCCACCAATCTTGCCTTGTTTCTGACAATAATTGCAGATTCATCGAGTTTGTTTTTGAATACCCATTTAGTACCAATGATCGTATGATCTTTGGGTCGGGGTACCAAATCCCAAACTTGATTTCTTTCAAATTGATTTAGTTCTTCTTGCATTGCTATGACCCAATCATTGTCTGATAGGGCTTCATCAATGTTAGAAGGTTCAATCTCAGAAATGAATGCAGAAAAACTTACTTCATTGAAAACTCTATTTCTGGTTTTGATCCCTTCATTCACATCTCCTATGACTTGATCTAAGGGATGACTTCTATTGTATTTCCAGGCTTTAGGTTGACCTAGAGATTGCTCTTCTTCCTTAGTTTCATCAACTTCTGGAATAAGAGACTTAGAAATAGATTGACCATTTTCTTGATTTAAAACAACTTCCTGTTCTTCATCAATGGTTTTGTCAGAGGATTCAAATTCATCAAATACAACATGAATTGATTCTTCAACAACACAAGTTCTTTTATTGAAAATTCTATATGCTTTACTTCGGTTAGAATATCCTAAGAAAATTCCTTCATCAGTTTTAGAATCAAATTTTCTTAGGTTATCTTTACCATTATTATGAATGAAACACTTACAACCGAAGATGTGTAGATGAGCTATGTTTGGCTTCCTTCCTTTGTATAGTTCATATGGTGTTTTTCCAAGTTTTGTTCTGATATATGATCTGTTTGAAACATAGCATGCTGTACTCATAGCATCAGCCCAAAACACTTGAGACACATTCTTTTCATTTAGCAATGATCTAGCCATCTCTGTGAGCACTCTATTCTTACGTTCCACAACTCCATTTTGTTGAGGCGTTCTTGGAGCAGAGAAATTGTGATCAATGCCATTAGTATCACAATACTCTTCAAAGGCTTGATTTTCAAATTCTCCACCATGATCGGTCCTAATACCTGCAATTGACATACCTTTCTCATTTTGCACTTTCTTGGCAAAAACAATAAATTCTTCAAAGGTTTCATCCTTTGATGATAGAAAGATAACCCATGTAAATCTAGAGAAATCATCAACAATAACCAATGAATATAAGTTACCACCAAGACTTTTTACTCTTGCTGGACCAACTAAATCCATATGTAATAATTGAAGTGGTCTATTTGTTGAAATCTCATTTTTCAATTTGAAAGATGATTTAGTTTGTTTACCCTTTTGACATGCGTCACAAATTAAATCGTTTTTGAAATTTACTTTAGGTAAACCAAGCACTAAATCCTTTTTGAGTAGTTTACCTAGTTGATGCATATTGACATGAGCCAATCTCTTATGCCATAGCCAACTTTCATCGGTATTACTCAGAAAACAATTTTCAGATTCATTTCTACTAATATCTAGAGTATAGCAATTACCTTCCCTTTTTGCTCTGAGCTTAGCCTTGATACTTTTCTTATCAAGTAGTAAGTCTTTCTTGTTGATAATTAGACATTCTTCTAAATCAAATATTATCCAGTTGTCTTTATCTGCACTTTGACTTACGCTCAGCAAATTATGACATAAGCCTTCAACGTAATATACATCTTTGATTTGTATGCCTTTGTCATTTTTGATTTCACCAATTCCTGCTATTTTTCCGGATTGATTTCCTCCAAATTTTACCTTTCCTCCTTCCTTAGGTTGCAATGTGGTAAAACTTTCGAAATCTCCGGTCATATGTCTAGAGCATCCACTATCTATGAACCATTTGTTATTTTTGGATGCTTTAAGACATACCTGCAATCAAATGACTAAGTCTTAGGTACCCACTTCTTTTTGGGTCCTTTTGGGTTAGTATAAATGATTTTCTGAACATATGTGCCTTTAGGTACCCATTTGTAGGTTCCTATTGTTCTTTTCTTCTTATGAATGCATGAAGATGTATGATGTCCTTTTCTATTACAGTAATTACAAAATGCAAAAGGATTTGATGTATGCACAGAATGCTGAAAATAATTTAAGTAAGATTTGCCTCCTGCTTTCTTTCTACCTTTCTTTTTATCTAACTTTGGATCATATCCAATTCCAGAACGATCATTCACAAATCGTTGAGCTTTCAAAATAACATTTAGCATCTCACTACCTTGTGTAAATTTTTCAAGAGTTTTTGTGAGATCAATGTTTTTCTTTTTCAAAGATAAACAGTTTTCACAATCCTTTTCTTTAGTTTCAAGAACTTTGTTTTTCTTTTTAACAACAATCAATTCTTTAACTATTTTGATGAATTCAGAATGTAAAGCATTATATTCGGAAAGTAATTCATCATAGGTAGGTTCATAATCATTTACCTCTTCTTCTGTTTCTTCTTGAGCAACAAGACATATATTAGCTACCTCTTCCTCATCGCTTTCTTCGTCTGAGGAGCTGTCACCCCATATAGCAGATACAAATGCTTTCTTTTTGTTGAAGAATTTACCTCTTCTCTTTTCTTTGCTCTTTTGATTCAAATCTGGACATTCTGACTTGATATGTCCTGGTTTTCCACATTCATAGCAAATGATATGATATTTGCTGCTATTTCCTCCTTTCTGAAAATGTTTGAATCCTTGACCTTTCTTGTAGAACTTTCTGAATCGTTTTATGATTAGACCCATTTCGTCATCGTCGAACTCTTCATCCTCATCCTGATTTTCTTCTTTTGCTTTTAGAGCTAGACCTTTCTTTTTCTTGTCACCAATGTCATCTAGTTCTCTTTTGAACTTTAGTTTGCTTTCATGTTCAGAAAGACTTCCAAATAGAGAAGCAACTGATCTCATTGATTCTCCTTTTGCTTCTTCTATTGCAGTGACTTTTGCTTCCCACTCTTTAGAAAGAATATTCAAAATCTTTCGTACTTGGGTGTGCTGATCATAGACTTTCCCAAGAGCTGCAAGTTGATTAACAAGATGAGTATATCTAAGTTCGAATTCAGAAATTGACTCACCTGATTTCATTCGAAGTAAATCGAATTCTGTGACCAAGGTGTTGATTCGATTCTCCTTAATTCCCGAAGTTCCTTCATGAGCTATTTCCAGAGCTTCCCACATTTGTTTTGCTGTTGGGAGTGTGCAAATTCTGAAATATTCACTTTGACTCAAAGCACTTTGCAACATCAGAATTGCTTTGCTATTGAGAGTGATAAGTTTCTTGTCATTCTCATCGTATTCCGCTGGCGTCTTTGGAATTTTCTGAGAATCTACAACTTTTGTAGGTAGATAATTTCCACTCTCAATTACATCCCATAGCCCATATTCAGTAGCCATCACGAACACTCTGAACTTAGCTTTCCAGAATGAGAAGTGTTCTCCATTGAAACCAGGAGGTCTAGTGATGGATGCTCCGTCGGGAAGAATTCCTTCACCCATGCTTGCCATTGGATCCTTCTTAGGCTGTTAAACCTTAACAAGAAGACCTACGCTCTGATACCAAATGTTAGATCAAGCGTTTCACCCAAGAGGGGGGGTGAATTGGGTGATACTGAAATTTCTTTCGAAAATATAAAACTTTGACAAAAGAATTAAAACAGTAATAGGGAAGGAGAAATATCACCGAAGTGTACACCAGGAGTTATACTGGTTCGGTCACAACCACTTTGACCTACGTCCAGTCCTCAGAGCTTCTCTGAGAGTTTCACTATAACTTCCAAGATTCAGTGGGTTCTTGGCACCTCAGTACAAGCAAGTTCCTTACACCTGGACACTCGCTCCCCCTTACAGGTTGTAATCCAATCCCAACTCAAGGTTCCACAACCTTAAGTTATCTCAATAACAAATATTGAGTTTGAATGAAATATCTCTCACAAAGAGTAAATGATAATCACTGAAGCATATGAATACAATTTCAACGTGAAAACAGAGCAATGAACTTAATGAATCGTTTGTGTGGATGCTTAGGTGTTCTTCTCTGTTTGAAGGTTCCCATATATATAGATATGTTGGTGATGACCGTTGGAACGTTTCCTTTCGTCCGTTGGTGAGTGCGCAGCCACTGTTGACTTTTCAAGTTTTTGAAAAATATCCGTTGGCGGTGGTTGGCATTTGAACGTTTGATTTGACTTTCATCTCTTGATATGATTTCTTCATTGTTTCTCTGTAAATATACTAAGAATGCTAATACAATGAAAGGTTAATCATATAGGAAACAATATAATGAAGATTTGAATGATTTCTAAATTTCTGGGTATGTTTACTCGAGTAGCTCCTCGAGTAACCCTTGAAGTTTACTCGAGTAGCTCCTCGAGTAACATCGTGAAATCATTGTAAATTTGAAATTCTATGAAGATAAACAAGATTACTCGGGTAGTGCATGGAGTAAACTAGATTTCAAACCTTTGTGAACAGTCATTTACTCGGGTAGCTACTCCAGTAATGCTTCTGCAACTTTATGGATTACTGGGGTAACACCTCGAGTAATCCTTTGGAAAACTTTTGATTACTCGATGCTCTACTCCAATAATGTTGGCAGGATCTCAAGGCCGAGAGCAATTACCTCATTACTCGAGTAGCTCCTCGAGTAAGCATTCATTTTCGCATAGGTTACTCGGGTAGCTCCTCGAGTAACTGAAACTTTTGAAAGTGATTTACTCTGGTAATGCCTTGAAGTTTATCTTGAAACCATTTGCATTTACTGGGGTACATACTCGAGGAATCCACTTAATAAAAACCATGAAAAACTTGTTTAATGGAGTATGTACTCGAGGAAGATGAAGAAAAACAAATCAAGGTAATCGGGTACAAACCTCAAGTTTTCACTCACCTTAGTGTGTTACTCGAGTAGCTCCTCGAGTAACATTGGCAGTGGTACAAAGTGCCGAGAGCTTCACATTTTCAAATACACGGTTACTCGAGTAGCTCCTCGAGTATCATGGAAAACTTGAAGGTGAACTGGAAGTTTCTGACCTGGTTACTCGAGTAGCTCCTCGAGTAACATTAGCAGTGGTACAAAATGCCGAGAGGTCCATATTTGAGGAAACACTTGTACTCGAGTAGCTCCTCGAGTATCATGGGGAAAACATGAAGTCAACTGGAAGTTTTCACACGGTTACTCGAGTAGCTCCTCGAGTAACATTGGCAGGCCAAGAGCAATCTTAAAATTTTACCTGGTTACTCGAGTAGCGCCTCGAGTAATGGTGGCAGGTAACTGGAAGTTTTGCCTGGTTACTTCAAGTTTTGGCTCATTACTCGAGTAGCGCCTCGAGTAATGCCTTAGAAAATGCACTTCTCATCAAGTTCCTCAGCATTTTCTCTTGACCAATCTTCACTACTTCCATGCTTACCTCAAGTAAAGCTTATTCCTGTCATTACTTAGTTCAAGCTTGATTATTAAACATTTCCTTTCTAAACCATTCTTTTGTTATCATCAAAACATGAGATCTAACATAGTGTACCTCAGCTAGGTCCTAGACCACAGCTAGGTAATGTGCCTCCAGCATGTGTTCAGATCACAAAATACAGTAACATGCATCATACAAATAGTCACATAGTATATGAGAGATAGTAGTCCCTACCTTAACCTCTTTCTTGTCTCAAAGGGCCCGCCTCGTAAAACGTGTCAACTAAAGGCGTCCAACTCGGTCCTAAAACATCAAATGTACAAGAAATAGGTCATAACCTATCCAAGTATCATTTTAGAGAACAAATTTTTGAGCCTCCAAACCCTAAAGAACAAAGAGGAGTAGCTTAGAGTCGGAGATATACGCGTTAGGAGCGAAATCGTCGGAGAAATCGGCTTACCTTGTGATTTTTCTTCTATTTCTCTCTCTAAACTCTCTCAACCTTCTCTCTCTCTATTTCAGGTTGTTGTGCGTGAATGAGCAGCTGAATGAGGAAGATGACTTATATTCTAATATCTCATAATATTATAATAATTTGTTTAATTTTCCAAAATTGCTAAAATCCAATTTTTATGTACATAACTTCCTACATTCACGTAACCATGCCATCATGTCCAACCAATATTTCCTTCTTTAAGCCACATGTAGGAGACACCTAGGGGTCCCTCCCTATGGTCTCAATTGGCTTCACAACTTGTTTCGGTTACGTATACACGTAAAGTCTCAATTTTGGTCAAAATTGCACTTTTTGCTCAAATTTTCCATAAATTCATATTAAATTGACCAAAATATTCTAAATATATTTTTAAACTTTATTTCCCTTAATTAATTGAAATTAACTTCAATTAATTGAAAAATAATTAATTTTGTGATATTTTGGCAAAATTACGATTTTGCCATTACCTTTCTAATCCAATTTCTTTTCTTATTTTTCTTTGGCCAATTTCCATCTATTTTTGGACCAAATATTTTCTCTAATATTCCTTCATTTTTGGACCTTAATATTGGGCTTTTTAAATTACCCAAATTAATTCCATAATTATTTTTTGCCAATTTCCCATGAAATTGAACATTTATAAATTCATAAATTCCAAATTCATGAATATTCACCATTTTATTGAATTTCCCAAATAATTACAATATATTTGGTGAATATAAAATTTGGGGTGTTACAACATTTAAATCAATCATTAACCTAACAAAAAGCATAAATAATAATGATTTCATCCCTTGTTAAACATCGGTATTTGGTGGCTCTTGATTGATCCAGGCATGAGTTTCTTGAAAAGCATTTGGACCAAACATGTCATCATCTTCTTGAGCAAATGACCCAAAATCAAGGCTTTCAACTCCAATCTCAGAACTTCCAATTCCAGCCTGAATTTGAGGATGAATCTCATTGCCTTGTTCTTCAAAAACATCTTTATAAAATAGTGTGGAACAAACCAAATTAAAAAAATTAGTAACATATAATATAAATAAGAAAAGTAACATGTCTAACTAACTCTACAATTTAAAACATCTAACCTTCATCATTGATGGTAATTTTTGGTATTGGCAATGTGGTATCATCATAAATGATATCTTCTTCTATTTCTTCAGCGGAAAGTGTTGAAAGTGGAGTAGAATCAACTTCTTCCATTATCCAATATTCAATTTTATCAATACTTTCATAATCAATGGGATCAAAGTCTTTTTTCTTGTTTAGAACCCTAAAAAAACACATGAAAATGAAATATTGGTATAATTATTAGAAGCCATTTAATTAATTTTTTTTAACCAATACAAAATTTAGTAGTAAAGTGTAAATTGTAAAGTGAAAAGGCTAGAAAAATATACCTATTTCTCAAACGAAAATTGTAATGAATAAAGACAAGATCATTTAGCCTTTTATGTTCCAATCTATTTCTTTTCTTGGAGTGTATCCTTTCAAAAACGCTCCAATTCCTTTCGCAACCAGAAGAAGAAGCAGTTTGACTCAACAATTGAATAGCCAACTTTTTAACATTGGGACAACTACCTCCAAAATACCTCCACCATTGATCTATCATGTTAAAATGAACATCATCAAATATAAAAAAAACAATTAAAGTCATATTCATATAGTATAATATAATTGTATAAGAATTAAGAAGTAAGGAATTTTACCAGGCCGCATTGATTTTGCAGATTCAAGAGCCATGGGATTATTAAAGGTGCCACTTTTATCTTGATATATTATGCCTTCTTGCAAAAATTTGGTCTTGTTAGATGTGACTTTCCTACCGATGACAGAAAGATATCCTTGCATAACCTCTGGCTTTTGAGAGAAGTTAGCCTTATCGTAAAGAAAAGCAGGATTTAAGATATAAGCTGCTGCATGAAGATCTTGGCGAAGCTGAGAATCCCACCTACGCTTAATAATACTTGTGAATGGCTTGTACAATTTTTTTGTGCGATAGAAAGTACATTTGATAGCTTTCCTTGCCCTGTACATCCCCTCATAAATATATCCCAGTGAAGGCCTATCATCAGAACTACAATTCTCAGAAGTCGGATAAGAGGTTTAACAACTTCAACAATGGCCAAACAATCATTCCAAAATACCCTATCCAATACAACTACAGTCACATATCTTGCTTTATGATCTCTTGAGTATCTAGAATCAATAAATGTCTTACTGGTTACCAAGGCTTGCAAGTCATGCTTGTGTTCAAGAATACTTTTTAAAGCAATAAAAGTGGTAGCAAATCGTGTTGCTCCCGGTCGGATGATTTCTGTCCACCCTTCTCTTTTTCTCAGCCAAGCTAACAAAAATCCATGATTGTAAATGAATTTTGAAATCAAAGATGTACGTGTAGATAAACGTGTGACAATCTCCATTTTTCCAATGTCTGACAAAATCAAGTTTAAGCAATGTGCAGCACATGGAGACCAATAAATAGAAGGATACTTTTCAGCCAATAATTTCCCAGCAGCTTTATAATTAGCTGCATTATCAGTAACAAGATGGACAACATTATTCACACCAGCAAATAAAACCATGTCAACAAACAAGTTGCACAAAGTTTGTGCATCTTTCACAATGTCGGATGCATCCACAGATTTGATAAAGACAATTCCTTTAGGACAATAAACGAGGAAATTAATTCATTGCCGGTTTCGTTGATCTTGCCAACCATCCGCCATTATTGTGCAACCAGTTTCTGCCCAAAAATTCCTGCACTCATCAACTAATAACTGAACTTCCTTTTTCATATCTTGTAACAATTTTGTTCTAAATGCATGGTAAGAAGGCGCTTTATAACCAGGGCCAATAGCTGCAATAGCATCTATCATAGGTTGGAAGTACATTGAATTAACTGCATTAATTGGAATGCAACAATCATACAACCACCTAGCCATAGCCATGTCTGCTCTATGCACAGCTTCTTTACCCGCAAATGCACTTCTTATTCCCGGCTGTGCACCCGGGGTTGTCCTTGGGGCAAAGAAGGATCTTGTAGGTGCAACAGGTGCCTTTCGTTTCAAAAATTCAGATGATTTTGAAGGAGGATTTTGAGTATGTGAAGGAGGAACTTCTTCCAAATTTTGAGCATCTCCTTCTGATGGTGTGATATCAGGTCCATATGGATTATCTTCTTCAAATGCATTTTGCTTCTTTCCTTTTTTCTCTTCAATTTCTTTCAAATTTTCGTTCAACCGATAACGAACATCTCCCGGAACCTTTTTACAACTTATGATGTCCCCTTTTATTCCGGCAAGATGTTGTTTCATTCTATGTATTCCTCCCCCAGCAACTTCCTTTCCACAATACAAGCATCTCAAGAGAGGTTTGCCACTTGGGGTTTTGTTGGGCACTTGAACACAATGCTCCCATGCTGGATCGGCCTTTGATCTAACAAATTGGGTGGAGGGAGCAGTAGTAGATACTTGTTCTCCTTGGGATGACATTTTTTAGTTCCTTCAAGGTTCAAACATTGCATCACAAATTTCCCTTCTATAGATAATTTAGCAAATATCAGTATCAAATCAAGTGCCTATGATGGGAAGTGGTAGGTACCAAAGGTGCAGCATCTCAAAGAAAGAAAGAAAGAAAGGATAAAAACAATGGCAGACAGCCTACTATTATATGATCAAAATTCAAAAGAGAGAACTTGTTAAAGAACTTGTTATTGCAAAGAAAATCATGTTGAATAAGCCAATCAAACATTAAATTAACAAGAAAGAGTTCATTAAAAATTTTATTGAAGGGAGAATAAATCAAAATAAAAGTGTTAAGGTTTGATATAGGGTATCAAAATAAATCATCACTTCTTCTGATATTGTTGAGCCTTTAAGCCTATTCTAACGTTTTAATGAAACTAATGTTTATTTTTTGGTTTACCCAATAATCCTTTAAAGATGATAACATGTCCAAAATACATAAAATAGGCCTACCTTATGTATCCCTAAATAAATCAAAATCAGTTCATTTTAAGAAATATATAAAATCCATACACCAAACTTCATTAAAAACGAAGATTTCCCCGAAGTTACAATATCATCTATAGGATTTTGAGTTCAAACTAGGATTAAAATACAGGGAAAGCTAGATGGGATATTGAGTATTGCAATTTTTTTTCCAAATTTTCTTAATCACTTGTTAATTTGAAGAACAAAAAGTGAAAATCGCAATATGCCCCTCCTAGAAACATGCCTGGTTAAAAGTGTGATAAAAATAAAGCAAAAGGCAAAAACAAAAAAAAAATTGAACAAAAGAGAACTTAAAATGTACAAATTGTATTTATTAAAGAAACACTTTCCACTGAAATTCCTTGTAATTTTCATTTCACTTGTGAAGAAACAAAAACAGATTTGTACAATGGCATCTTTCATTCTGCAACATCAATTGGCTCTCTGTCCCAATCTCCCAACAAACTTTAGATATACAATAAAACTGATCTGTACAAACACACAGACAGCCTTCTCTTACAACCAGTTAGTATTGATAAAGGTTCCTTCCCCAAAAGGATGTCATCAAAAACATATTGAAGGCAAAGATAGATTTTTTACAAGTAGCTTCTGGAAAGTCAGGACGAAGAATCCATGCTTGTCTATAGCTCTTTACTATAGCCTCTACATGTCCACTGCACAGATAAAACAAAGTTGTCGAGATCAATTGGGAGATAAAATCCACATGGTACAAGAAGATCCTACTATAACAGAACAACCAATAAAAAGGTGCTGCCACAACCACACGTCGGTTCATCAGTTTCATTATACTCTGTGTTAGGTGAAAAAAACAGAGCATTATACAAATATACAAGATTAAGCCATAACCCACAGATTATAACTACATCAGAATCGGACAAGAACCCTCCAAAGTTGAACCCAGATTGCGCTCAGAAGAGGAAAAGGCTATGCATTTCAATTTAAACAATCGACATACTGAGCTAACTGAGAAAAGCACAAGATTAAAGTAAAGAAAAGAATAGAGCATACACATTACTGAAGGTTCTTGTGAGGGCAGAGGTTTGGGGGTTTTGATGTTAGGAAGAATCACAACACCACACACATTAGCCACGCACGGTGGAGGACAACGGTGCAAATGGCGGTCCACGACAGCGCAAATGGCGTCCACAATGGCGCACAACGATCACTCAAGAGACAATGCCACGATGCACAAACCTTCACGACAAAGGATGGACAGCAGCAGCAACCAAAAGCCAAAGACGATGGAGGACGACCACCGAGACGGCGGAGGACGATAGCTCTCGCGGCGGACGATGACGGACGAGGTTCCGTTTCCAACCGGACTAGGGCACACAGTCTCGAACTCGCGATGGGGGTTTGTCGGACTCATGCGTGCAAGTTGAAACTGAAAGGGAAGTGGGACTGTGGAAGCCACTGCAGTAGTACACTTTTTGTTTTTGCTCGTTTTGACTTTTGAGTTTTGATTTGATCAATGAATCTTCAATCTTTAGTGTTTTTTTTTGCCGCCAATAATTTCCCCAAGTCCCAACATCTTTAAAAAAAATCTGGCCTTTTTTTTTTATAATGGGCCGACCGATTAACACAAACCCATTCCGGGTTCCGGGCCAATAACGGTTCCCGGCCTATTAGCGGCTGAAAAACGGTCCAAAGCGGTTCTCCCATAAAAACGGCCCAACTCTGGAAACCGGCTCGCTCTCTTCACTGGCCGACGGTCCGACCGGTCGGACCGTCCGGTCCGGTCCGGTTCTTAAACCCTTGGCTAGATGTCCTTACCAGTTTGTAATGGACAGTGTGGTTTATGAATCCATCTTCTATTCTGTTTCTGCAGTTTGAATTCGCTGGGTAATACAGAATGTAAATCATGGTATAAAAAAAACATAAGTTTTAGACGTCCCAAATTAAGAATTGGGAGGTCTAAAGTCCCACCCAGGGGGGACTTTAGACGTCCCAAATGACATTTGGGACGTCTAAAGTCTCACCTTAGACGTCCCTAATATTTGGGACGTCTTTTCTTACAACTTACTACGCCCCCAGTATATACGTCCCCCCGTTTTGGGACGTTAAAGGTGCCAAATTTGGGACATTATAACCCCTTTTGTAGTAGTGTTTAGACGTCCCAAATCTCAATTTGGGACGTCTAAAGTCCTTCACATGGGGACTTTAGACATCCCAATTATTAATTTGGGACATTAAAAGGTTTTATTTTTTTAAAATAATTATTTATATTCTTCATTACCCAGCAAATTAAAATTGCAGAAACAGAATTGAAGATGGATTCATAAACCACAAAATGTCCCTTACGAAATGGTAAGGACTTCTAGCACTGCAATCTTTTTACTATATATATATATATATGTATAATAACAACAACTCATACAACCTAATATCATATATGTATAACAACAACTAGAAAGTGTCAAAATATTTGTCACCACACAACTACAAACTAATTGTTATTCATTTCATCAAAATAAATATACATATGTATTTTCCTCGATTTCCAAGCTCCAAACGTATAAAACAAAAATATTATTAGTATTGCATAACTACTAACAACTAGTTTATGATTCTGGCAAAAAAAAACAATCAAGGGAAAAAACTCCAATAACTAGAATAATGTAAATAAATTGAAAGCATTATAATAATTTCATATTGCAAGTTTAACTTAATTCTTCATGTAAATTTATATTTAAAAAAAACAAACCTGATGAAAGCAGGGGAGAGGGCAGCCAACGATGTCTATGTGCTTCCAAGGTGGAGAGAAGACATTAGAGGAGTTGTGTATACACAATGGAGAGGAGAGGTACGCCGGAGGCTGAAAGCAACAAAGAGAATGGGAGGTGTACGCCGGAGGGTGGAGGGGGCAAAAAAGGTGGAGAACGTGTACGCCGGAGGGTGAGAGCAAAGAAGGTGTTATGAGAATGGAAGGAGGTGGAGGAAAAGGGAATGAAGAAAAGGAAGAGAGGAAGAAGATTGAGGAAGACGAAGTCACGGGAATGAAAGAAAAAAGGAAATGCAGAAAAAAGAGAAGAGAAGTCATGGGGATGGGAAAGATGGAAAAAGAGGTATAGGTTTTTGACATAGGAATGAAGAAAAGGGAAGAAAAGCCTAAAGTGTGACTTTAGGCGTCCCAAATGGGATTTGGGACGCCTAAAGTAAGTTAAATTTTTTTAATTTACTTTTTTGGCACCAGTGGAAATCTTTAGGCGTCCCAAATAAAATTTGGGACGTCTAAACTCAACTTTAGGCATCCCAAATTCAAATTTGGGACGTCTAAGGGTTTTCCTATGTACACATAATTACGAAAATGCCACCGCCTTCCTTTTTAACCACCCAATTTTAAAATTGGGACGTCTATTGGAGTGGTTATATCATAATTCTGTAGTAGTATAGATGCCTTGCCATTTCACTTTTTCCCAGGGTAATGAAACCCGGACCGGACCGGCCGGTCCGGCCCGGAAACCGGCGAACCGGCCGGTAAACCGGTCCGGTTCCCGGTCCGGTCCGGGTTACCTATTTTTAAAAAAAAAATATTTTAATTTTTCTTTTAGAATTTCATACTATAAGTCTAAAATTTTCAATTTTTCACCGGTTTGGTCCCGGCTTAGCTCCGGTTTGGCCCCGGTCTGACCCACTGACCCTTAACCCAGTACCCCAACCGGTTCAATACCCGGTCCGGGTTTTAATACCTTGCTTTTTCCTTGTAAAGCAGCCATGTGAAGAGGATTATTCCGGCGGGCAAGTTCTTATTTTTTGTTTCCATTATCTTAACAATTTGCTACAGCGAAGCAAAACGCAGTGTTACCGTTCACGTCTTGCAATTCCAAGTCTTGTGAATCCATAATCTTCACCAACTCCTTCACAAAGTGAATATGATTCGCTCCGGCCGACACATGGATAAGTGTGGCCCACCACAAGTTTATGGCAGCACGAAGTAGAGTCCAATCTTTCTTTAAGATGTGCTTCGCTGTTTTCCAATCACCTTTCATGGCCGCTTTTTGAAGGGGAACACATATCTTTAGTTATTTATCTCTTTGCTCTTCTGAATCAAGTTAATATGGATTGTCATAACATAAAGAGTTAAATTGTCATAACATAAAGAGTTAAAGGTACAGAAGAGAAAGGTTATTCACTACTATAACTATAGGGAGAATTTCAATAGTAGATGGGATTTTATTTCAGTCAACCCAAAAAAGAAAAATGAAATTTCACAGTACTCTCTAAGGACTGAAATTAAGTTTTGTGGCTAAAAAGATAATGATGCTCTTCCTTTATTTTTTTTTTCTAAAGAACATTTTACAAGACAAATAAGGGCATTTATAAGACAAATAAATGGATTCAAAAGAAATCAGAGAGTTAACAGAATATTTTGGCCATTTACAAGACAAATAAGGGAATTTGCCAGACAAATGAAGATATTTGCAAGACAAATAAAGGAATTCAAAAGAACTCATTGAGTTAAAAATATTTTGGTCATTTGCAAGATAAATGAGGAAATTCATAACACAAATAAAGTACTCCCTCCGGTCCTAATTATAGAACATATTTACCTAACTTTGGAGAAATTAAGGATAGTAGTTAAATTAGTTAATTTTATTGATTTTCCAAAAATGCCCTTATTTAATAGGAGTGATTTAAGAATATTACATGAGGCAATCCAACCATTATCTAAAGCAATGGGGGTATTTTGGGAACAAATTGACAAAAATTAAAATTTTGTCCTATAATTAGGACCAAGATCAACTTCAAAATATTGTTATATAATTAGGACCGGAGGGAGTAATTCACAAGACAAATAAAATAAGGGCATTTTTGTCTTTTCACTCATAAAACTTAATTTCATTTTAACCCAAGAGGTACAGTAAAATTTCAGATTTTTTTGAGGTCGACTGAAATAAAGTCCCATCTATGGGACTAGATGAAATTTTCCCAGAATTATATACACAAAATGAGTTTGGGGGGGGGGGGGGGGGGTACATGGGGGTCATTCAAAAGATGAAGAATAGGCTTCCTAAACTGAGGTGAAGCAGGTCGTTGAAGTTGTTGTGCTGCTACATTTACGGAACTTAATTCTGCTTTTGCCATTTCCCTATGAAGCATAGTTTAAGTTACATGAGGCTTCTTAAATTTATTTGGGAAAATTATTATAAGGCCTTAAGGAATGAACTTAATTACAAAAAAAGTCTTAAAGCAGCATAATCATATTGTCATTTTTTATACTATAACTTATGGTTACATTCTCTTTAGTTATTATTAGAATTTTGGATTATTTTGAATCATATAATCTTATCACTAAAAAAACAGTTAATTAGTGACGAAATTTCATTGTTGATTAATTAGTAACAGTCTATTTAACCACAAAATCATACAATTCCATTGCCAATCCACTATTTTATTTTATTTTATTTTTGTAGTATGTATCAAACTTGTTATAACTTAATTATACGTAGGGTTAAGGTTGGTATAAAAAAATAACTAAAGGATATTTTTAGTTTCTCAAGTTTACACAATGTTTCATTTTAGTCGTTTAATTTTATAAAGTTCATTTTTAGTCCTCAAAATATAATATCGTTAATGTTACTAATGAAAAATGCTGATGAAGCAAAATTAAGTGGCGAATGTGTACTTTGATGAAGCAAGTTTAATTTTATTTTATTTTTTTCAATTGAAGTCTCAGGAAAATAGGAAACAAAACCTGCTTATGTACTATGTATAGGGTAAAAGAGAGAAGAGAAACTGACGTGAATGGATAAAAGAGAAAAGAGAGCGCTACTATGATGTGAATGGGGAAAATTTGAAAAGTCATTCCCAGGTTTCCGAGTTTTTTTTTTTTTTTATTATGTGTGTGTTTCCCCCTTTTTTATACCTTCACAGTTCACATTTCCTCGTTTTCTAACATATCAGGTTGCAACTTTCTTTACATTGAAATTCTCAAGAAAGCAAGGCATGAGAGATTACAGCATATTTCGTTTACTTAATAGGATATTTTAATGAATATTTTTATTTCAATATATTTTACAGTTAAATATAAATATTTGTATAACTTTAATTAGATAATATTATTTTAATATGATTAGCCTAGCCTTTATGTTGACGCTGGTCTGACCCATTAACCCTTAAACTACTAATTTTTCCGGTTCATTGTTAGATCCCATTTTTAGTACCTTGCTTACATTTAGGATAGAAGGAGTATAAAAGAAATCCGCCTCTCTTTCTTTTATGGTTGGCCGGTAAAGTGGTTTTAAAATTTCAAGTAACTTGTTTGTTAATGATTAAAGTTGTGTTAATTTTGTACAATACTCCCTCTGTTCTTCAAATAACTGATTTACATTCATCAAAAAAATAATTAAAATTAGCTAAAAATAATAAATTTGTATTTTTTTTCCAACTATATCCTTATTTATAAAGAAGATAAGTAAAAAATATAATAAATATAATAACTACAGTTAAGGGATAAAGTCAGAAAAACACAATAAATGTTTATTTTGAATGCCCATTCATAAATATAAAGCTTAACCATAGAAGGAGGGAGTAATAATGAAGAAGAAATGTGAGTTGAGCGAAAAGCAGAGGATAAGAAACGTACATGTATGTATAAATCGGCCTAGAATGATAATTATGTGGGCAAGCTATTGCAAGCTCCACTTTCTGGATCTGATGATTTGTACTTGATAAACCACGCCATCTTCCTAGATTCCTAACTACTACCCCACAACAGTAGCTACTGGAGACAGAATATGTAAAATATTAGATGAAGAAGTTACAAAAGAGAAAGAAATAAAGAAGAAGAAGAAGAAGAAGAAGAAGAAGATGACGGTGATTTAATTAACTGAAAGATATAAAAATACTTGGATGGATGGATGAGGAAGTTGAAATTCTAGCGCTGAAAGCCGTCGTCGAGCTTAAATTTGTCAGTCCAATAATGATGTTCTCGAGAATATATATACACGTACATACATCTAAGAGCTGACATAAGAAGTAAGAACCGATATCTTAGAAATATTTGTTTAAAATTCAAAATACACATACAGAAATACACAGTCACGTTGGTTTGAAGTACCACATTTAGTGTCTGACTGTACCTTGAATAAGATTACCTTTAATAGGAAAATACCTATGCCTAGTAAAAAAAAAACTTAAATATGTTATAAAAGTATATATGATAAGAGAATAAGAGAGAATTTCAAGAAAAAAGATTGATTGAATTTCTATAGAGAACTTCTCATTCACTTTATTTGAAAATCGATTACAAACTTTTATATAGAGTCAGGAATCTAATCCTGATTACATGACCATGGTTACTTTATACAAACTATAGTTACTTTATATCTTTTTTATGTCTTTGTCTTCTTTTACTTTTGCTTTTGCTTTGTGTCCTTTTCTCCTTTTTCTTTATATCAAGTCTTCTTTTCTTTGAGTCAATAAACATCTACATAATTGATATTCATAACACTTCCCTTTGGACGTCTATTATAAATATGTCTCATTAAAAAAATTTCACTAAGAAAAACCCAATGAGATAAAAACCTAGCCAAAGAAAAGAATACATCATTCATTAATACACCGTCGAGTGCTTTCTCGTTAAAAACCTTTCTAGGAAAACCCAGTGGAACAAAACCTAGATAAGGAAAAAAGAATACAGCATGTATCAACTCCCCCTCTTGACAACATCAGTTGAGATCTTTGAGTCTCCGAAGACCAATGTCATGAACAAGTTTTTCAAATATTGTACTTGGAAGTGACTTGGTGAATAAATTTGCTAGATTTTCACTTGAACTGATTTGCTGAATATCTATTTCACCATCCTTTTGAAGATCACAAGTGAAGAAGAATTTTGGTGAAATATGCTTCGTTCTATCGCCCATAATGTAGCCTTCTTTAAGTTGGACAATACATACAGCATTATCCTCATATAAGACTGTTGGGATCATTCTTCCTAAAGATAAATGACAAGTTGTGCATATATGATGTATCACTGACCTCAACCACACACATTCTCGACTTTCTTCATGTATTGCTAGAATTTCTGCATGATTAGATGATGTGGTTGATATAATCTGTTTCATAGATCGCCATGAAATAGTTTCACATCCACATATAAACAGATAGCCTATTTGTAATTTACTATCATGTGGATCTGAAAAAAATCCAACATCTGCATAGTCAACCAGTTTATACTTGGATACATTTAAGTAGTATAGTCTCATATCCATAATACTTTTGAGGTAACGAAGAATGTGTTTTACATCATTCCAATGCCTTCGTGTTGGTGAAGAATTATATCTTGTTAATTGATCCATTAAATAGTGCAAATGTACACTATCGTAATCAAGTAATATAGAAGTGAGTAGAGTATCGTTTTCACGAGGATTAATCACTAAGTACAAAATGAGTAATTTTAACTCTATTTAGTCAATTGATTAGTTGGTGATTGAGAGTACAAAATAAAAGATGATTAAATATGAGTGTAAATAATATGAAAGAAACTATGTGAAAAAGCCCTAAAGATTAGATTTCACTTGGCAAATTTCGGATTAAATTACCTATCTATTCTAGCTCAATTCATTCCACATGATTGATAGTCGAGTTTCACTAATTTAATTACTAGCCTCTTCCAAGGTCAAGTAATTCTATAATTAATTGCTAATCCAATATATTCCTATATGAATTTAAGCAATTAATTATGCATTAAGATTCATGGAACTCAGTAAGACTACACAATCATATGAATATATTCCTATTTCATATGTAAGTCATGGTTTTAATTATATGATCTATACACATGCATCTCCTTCCAGTCTCAACATGCATATTGAAATCATCCAAAAGATGGCCAGTCAATCAAAAGCATTAAGAATAATAATTAAAACTCAATCATAAAGAATAAATTCAAACTAGATCCAATAAGTTAATATTCAATCCGTCATTAGTAAGCTACGTCATCACCCTAAGAAAATGGAAATTTAGCTCATGATGAAATTAAAAACAACAATAAATTAAATTGAAAGCTTCATAAACATTACAATAAACTTAATTATTCAATAAAAATACAACCACAAAATACATGAAAATAGAAAAATCTAGCCTTCCATGTAGGAGGCATGCAAGAAACAAATACAATGCAAGAAATTAATTCTCAGATGATGGTATGTAAGTAGAGAAGAGAGGAAAGTAATGGATATGAAACGGTTGTGTAAGTGAAGAAGAGAGGAGAGTAATGGATATGAAATGGTTTATGTAAGTGGAGAAGAGAGGAGAGTAATGGATATGAATTTGTGTGTAAAATGTCAAGGAGATGATGGCTATGTATAGGGAGGAATGGAGTATGGTAGATGAAGTAGTAGATGAAAAGAAAGATGAGGTGGTAGAAGAAATGTGGTAGATAAAGTAGTAAATGAAAAGGAAGGTGAAGTGGTAGATGAAAAGGAAGATGAAGTGATAGATGCAATGTGGTAGATGGAATGGTTGGTGGTGAATGGTAGATGCTTCCCGCTCTCAACTTCCAAGTAAAATTCAAAACCCTTAGAGATAGAATTGAGTTTTGGTCTCAACATAAAAGTTGTAGATTTCTTTCTTAGCTTTTTATCCATATATAGAACATCTCAATCCCATATCTAGAACTCCAGATATTGCCTCAAAACTGAAAGAGGGCCTAATTTAGTATTTTTCAAGAAATTCTATTTCATGCCAAAATCATTATTTATTTATTAATTACACCCAAATTTATTAAATTGAGCTCAAATATCATCCATAAAATAATCATATAAGGAAAAATTAATATGCAAATATTTTACTTATCATATGTGATTAGCAAGATACATTAGTGCTTCAATAGCACTAAGATGTGGTACTTCTGGACCAAGTAATTCTTCATTACTTTCTTTACTAATTACTCGAGGTCGAAATGGATCCTTATCCACTTTCAAACACCTTACAACCATTGGGGTACATAATGGATGAGATTTATGCATTGCATGTAAAATCGCTCTAGGACCTTTCTTGTATAAGTTTCTTGATATACAAATATCCTATTTTTTAGGTGCTCAATCTATAATCCAAGACAGAATTTTGTCCTTTCCAAAACCTTCATTTCTAATTCTTTCTTCAAAAATTAATTGCCTTTTGAAACTCTTCAGAGGTTCCAATGATGTTGATATCATCAATATAAACAGCAATTATAGCAAACTCACTTTTAGATCTTTTTATAAAGATATATGGGCATATTGGATCATTTTTGTATCCTTCTTTCAACAAATACTTGTTAAGATAATTATACCACATGCGCTCTGATTTCTTCAAGCCATATAAGGACTTATTAATTTAACTGAGTATTGTTCTCTAAAACTTGATTTGGATGCTTCTAGCATCTTAAGTCCTTCAGCGACTTGCATATAAATATCATTGTCAAGTGAGCCATATAAATAAGCAGTCACAACATCCATTAAATGCAAATCAAGTCCTGCATTTACTGCTAAGCTAATCAAATAATGAAAAGTAGTCACATTCACTACTGGTGAATACGTTTCTTCAAAATCAATGCCAAGTATTTATGTAAAGCTTTGGGCTATAAGACTGCCTTATATCTTGTTATTTCACTCTTTTCATTTCTCTTTCGTACAAAAACTCATTTGCAACCAACTGGTTTTACATCTTCAGGTGTAAGGACTACAGGTCCAAATACTTTTCATTTTTCTAATGACTTTAATTCTGTATTAATGGCATCTTTCTATAGGGACCAATCTTTTTTTTGTTGGCACTCGCTAATGGATTTGGCTCATGATCCTCATTATCATTCATTACATCATATGCTATATGATAAGCAAAGATGTCATCAACATTGACTTCATTTCGATCCTATCGGATTCCAATCATAACATAATTTATTGAAATCTCATTATTTTCACATATGTCAGGTACCTAGGTCTCTTCTGGGATTACAACATTCTCTTTTGGAGATATCTCTACTGGAGATAATAACTTTTTATAAGATGGCTCTTTTGGAGCTACTAACTTTTCTTGATTATCCTTGAATTGATAAGCAAAGATGTCATCAACATTGACTTCATTTTGATCCTATCGGATTCCAATCATAACATAATTTATTGAAATCTCATTATTTTCACATATGTCAGGTACCTAGGTCTCTTCTGGGATTACAACATTCTCTTTTGGAGATATCTCTACTGGAGATAATAACTTTTTATAAGATGGCTCTTTTGGAGCTACTAACTTTTCTTGATTATTCTTGACTTAACCATCTATATTCTTTGCTCATTTTCTCTTTCAAGGATGTTTATCTTTGGAACTGATGGGCCTACCACGCTTCAAGCGTACCTTAAATTCATTCATAGTAGGTTATCCTTCAGGGACATCAATTTTAATAGGAGCATTAGCAGCTGGAATATGTGACTTTGTCACTTTCTTTGGATCAGTAAATGCTTCTGGCATTTGATTAGCTAAATTATATAAATGAATTATCTTTTGAACTTCCAGTTCACATTGTTTTGTACTATGATCCAAATAAGCTAATGATAATTCATTCCAGCTAATTTCTTTACCCAACTGCTTATTTTCTCCCCCTAATGTCGAAAAAAGTGATTCATCAAAATGAGAATCGGCAAATTGTGCCGTAAATAAATCTTCTGTAGATGGTTCTAAATATTTTATGATCGAAGAAGATTCATACCCAACATATATTCTCATCTTTCTTTTGAGGACCCATTTTGGTATGTTGTGGTGGTGCTACTGGTACATATACCACACATCCAAAAATCCTTATATGGGAAATATTAAGTTCCTGACTCAACCAATTGTAAGGGGAAAACTTTTATGTAACTTGTTGGCCTAATGCAAATCAACATTGCTGCATGCAAAAATGACATGGCCCCAAGTAGAAATTGGGAAATTAGATCTCATAAGTAAAAACCTTACAATTAGTTGCAACCTTTTTACCAATGATTCTGCAAGTCCATTTTGCGTATGTACATGAGCTACAAGATGTTTGATAAATCCCAAATTTAATATATTTTATCCCACCTTATTCATTTATTTTGGGATTATTTTAGTCTAATTTGGATTTATTAGATAATATTTGGATAGTTAGCCAATTTTGAGAAATAATATAAATATGAATTGATTATGATATTATTGAGCTTAAATTATTAACATTTTGATTGATATCTTGTGATTGGAAAATATTTCCAATTATATGATAAATCACAATTTCATTTGATTCTTACAGAGTAAGGAAAAGTAAATTAGAAGATCCTACGGTGCAGAAATTTTCTTGAAAGCTAAAAGAATATCTAATAGTTGAATTTTATTGGGCTTCTTGAATTTTAATGGGCTCAAGATTGGACCCCCAAAAACTCTCTCTTCCCTTCATTAATTACCCTAGCCGTCACAGCATAGAGGAGATCACGCGGAGGCCGAGACGCACAGATGAGGGAGGATGCTAAGACATTCATGGACAGACACACCCTCATAGCAATTGCATCCATCCCAGTTCTTTCTCTGAGCCGCAAGCACTCACAACAAAAGTGATTGTGCCATTCATCATATTCAATCACCACTTGCCCACCTATCATTCATCTTCCCCCTTTCTTCTCCTTCACATCATAAAACTCCCTCCAATATTTCCAAAGCCCGTGGCGAGAGAATTGGGACGAGTTGAGATCGACATGGCAGCGTAGACTCTTTTGAGAGGCAATTTGGGAGGAGTAGGGAGGAAGTTAGAGCCTAGAAGCTTATACTTGAAGACCACAAGGGAGTGTCTTTCCTTTTATCAATTTATTTCAAGACTTGAAATTGTTTAGTTTTAAATGATTTTGGGTTGTACTAATTATTGAGAACAATCTAGTTTTAGATTGTAAACTTATTATTAATTTGGATTAAACTGATATTTTGGATTTGATTTGTTCTTAATTGATTGTTGGGATTTTTGTTTGCAAACCCTTTGATTGTCAATTAGATTATTAACTGAGTTTTCATTATTAATTTAATTGTCAATTTGGGTTTAATCTCTTGATTTTTTAATTAGGGTGATTAATTGTCGAATCGGTTAATTAGGCAATTGTGAACATAATTTCCAAAGCTATCTTAAACAATTATGATTAGTTTTTAATGGATTTAATTAACCACCGCTTTTTCCATTATGAGTTTTCTAGTGAATTAGGTGTTATTGAGCTTGAGAGTTTCCCATGTTTCAATTAGGTGATTAAATTTATTAATTCCAATATTCCATCAACCCCTTTGGTCTAATAAATTGAATGGCTAAGAAAGCTAAATTCATGTGAATCCTAAGTTGTCCCCTTCACCATCATAACTGAACTAACCTTTATTGATTTTCTTAGATATTAGTTTATTTCTTTTCCTTAGGATTTTAATTTCCCTCTCATAAGAAAAACCCCAAAAATTGCATGTTCATTATTTAGGTTAGTTTCATTCTCATACAGGTTTTAGAGTCTTTTGCATTTTGCATTTAGGTAGTGGAGTCTTATATTTTAGTTTAGGTTCATTCCATTGCATTTTTTATCACCTAAATTCAATTCTAAAGAAAACCCACATATTGCTCCTTGGTAGAATGACCTAGGTTGTCACTATATTGCATTAGTAGGTTGTCCTAATTATTAATTGATTGATTTAGCTACACAAGCACGCATCAATGTTCAACATCAATTCCAAGGGACATACAATATTCATTAAAAGCTTATGAAGTAAATTCACCAGCATTATTAAGACATATTTTCTTAATAGGATAATCAAGACAATATGCTTTTAATCTAATCAATTGAGCAAGTCTTGCAAATGCCAGGTTTCGAGAAGATAATAAGTAAACATGCGACCATTTAGTTAATGCATCAATTAAAATCATATTGGCCCACAAATATCTCTCTGTATCCATTCTAGAAATTTGAGAGACTCACTTTCTACTTTGCTTGGTGAGGGATGAATAATTAACTTTCCCTTGGAACATGCAACACATGAGAAATTATGGGATTATGGTATTTGTTTACACTTCAGGGTATGTCCACATGAATTTCTAATTATTTGTCGCTTCATGATTGAACCGGGATTGCCTAACTGGTCATGCCAACACATTAAGTTCATTAGTAAACTTCTGGTTTACATTGGTAAACTCCTGATTTGTATTAGCAGACTCTGGTCTGCATTGGCGAACTTCTAGTTCTCAATAGTATGTGTTTCAATTGCACTTATACATGTGTAATACAAAACAGAAGAAAAAATAGTAAAACTTTCCAATATGCATTTTCTACTAGCAACAATATTTGTAATAACAAAATATTCCTTATTATTTTTAGTTGTTGTTTCTAAATGATATCCATTTCTGCAGATATCTTTGAAACTCAATAAGTTTCTTTTAAATTTGGTAGAATAAAATGCATTATCAATGCATAATTTTGGTCCTTCAGGTAACAAAATATTAGCTCTTCTAGAGCCTTCAATTAAATTGATACTACCAGATATAGTTTGAACATTGGTTTCTCATATTATTAAGGAAGAAAAATATTTATCATGTCTAAGTATGGTATGGGTTATTATACTATCAACAAGACACAAATCTTCAGGATTGATACCAATAAGATTCATTCTTCTTTGAAAGAAACATAAAACTATAATTAAAATTAATACATATGATAGAAACAACTTTAAATACAATAAAATATAACAATTCAAATTACATTAAGAAATCTGCAACATCCAATTAGGTATTATTCATATTGCCATACTCAAAATTGTCGGGCTGATCAACATGATTAACTTCAACATTTGATCCATATTGCTGGTAAAGATCAACTAGTTGTCTTGGCGAATGACAGGTACGAACCCAATGACCCTTTCTACCACAGCGATAACATGGATTATCAACATATTTATTATGCCTATTGCTTTCCCCTTTTTGGTTCCTATCAATCTTTTCCCACTTTTGGTAGGAATTTGAACCACTATGATTTCGACCACGGCCACGGCCACTTCCATGTCCATATCTACGTCCAAGGCCACGGCCACGGCCACGGCCTCGGCCACAATTAGATTCATTTGTTATTACATTCATTTCAGGGAATGGAGTTGAGCCTGTTGGACGGGATTCATGATTTTTTAATAAAAAGCCCATTATTTTGTTCAGCCACAAGGAGACAAGAAATCAATTCAGCATATTTCTTGAAACCTTTTTCATGATTTTGCTACTGCATGAGCAAATTGGATGCATGAAATGTGGACAATGTCTTTTCTAACATATCTTCATCAGTAACATTTTCTCTACATAATTTTAATTTAGAAGTAATCCTAAACATAGCTGAGTTATACTCACTTACAGATTTAAAACCTTGCAGGCGCAAATATATCCAGTCATAACGAGCTTTTGGAAGGATGACCATCTTTTGGTGATCATACCTTTCTTTTAAATTGTTCCAAAGGACAAGTGGGTTCATTACTGTTAAATATTCAATTTTTAAATCCTTATACAAATTGTGGCGAAGAACATTCATGGATCTGGTTTTGTCTTGGTTGGATGCATGATTCTCTTCTTTGATTGTGTCTTCCAGACCTTTAGCATTCAGGTGAATTTCCACATCCAACACCCAAGATAAATAATTTTTCCCAGTAATATCAAGTGCCACAATTTCAAGTTTTGCTAGGTTTGTCATGGTTCAAACTAATTAAAGAAATAAATGAAAATAATTAAAATATGAAATGTAAAAATGCAATATAATATCTTAAACAAAAATAACCGTAAATTCATGAAGACTATAAATAATTCATAAGGCAAGAAAAGAAAATTACAACTTGTATGGCTTCCATCCATTTAATCTCATAGTTTCAATTAGGAGATAAAACCTTCCATGTAGATGGATTCAGGCCACTTAATTTCATAGTTTCACTTAGGAGGTAAAACCTTCCATATAAGTGATAACATATACCATCTATTAAAGAGGACTACAACCTTAGCTTTCCATAAAGGAGGCATGTACCATATTAAAATAAGAATAAAAACAATATAACTTCTGATCATATAATTTCAGGAATCAAACGTGTATGGCTTTTGGCTATAAGATAATAATATAAAAGAATTTGTAAATAATATATACATGATATGAAAACAATAACGATCTCCAATCTTAGCCATGGAATCCGATGTTTATAACAATCGATAAAAGTATTACCCTAATTCCATATAGTGGCTCAGATTATCCCAGATCTATCAAATAAAACAAGGTATATGAAAACATTAAAGAAACCATAAGAAGATCATACCTTCATTAGAGCTTATTGCTGATAACGTGTTATAAAAGTATACGTGATAAGAGAGAAAAAGAGAATTTCAAGAGAGAAGATTGATAGAATTTCTATAAAGAACTTAGAGAGAACTTCTCATTCACTTTATTTAAAACAATCAATTACAAACCTTTATATATAGTCAGGAATCTAACCCTGGTTATATAATCATGGTTACTTTATACAAACTATAATTACTTTATATTTTCTTTATATCCTTGTCTTCTTTTACTTTTGTTTTGTGTCCTTTTCTCCTTTTTCTTTATATTAAGTCTTCTTTTTTTTAAGTCAATAGACATCCACATAATTTATATTTCTAACAAAACAAATATATTCGCAAACACTTGTGACGTGTCTGTAAGTTGATTCTGGATCTAAGCTTAAATTCTTTAGACCTTCTGTTCTTGTGTCTCACACTATGTTTGGCTGTGTCTGCGAGTTGCTGTTTTTTTGCTACTGCACGGTATCCCCCAACCCGTTGGGTCAAGGACTAATCCGTCGGGTACTGTAGGGCCCAATGGGGGCGACCCTCCCAGGCACACCTACTCCATTCCCACCCCCCAGGATCGAACCCCAGAGATGATGGTTAAGGGACACAACTCCCTTTACCAGTTGTGCCAGTGTGCGCTGGTCGAGTTGCTGTTTTAAACTTGCTAACCGTGAACCCGTGTCTTCTTGGGGAAAACAAAAAATCAAAATAGTTACTATAATACAAATATATATTATTTCAATCAAAATGCTGGCCGGTCATTCTTATATATAAGGTCGGTCTTTTCAACCATA
Organism: Inga oerstediana; assembly: GCA_963210345.1. Lineage (NCBI taxonomy): Eukaryota > Viridiplantae > Streptophyta > Magnoliopsida > Fabales > Fabaceae > Inga > Inga oerstediana. The sequence goes on from OY723403.1 coordinate 69,202,850, forward strand.
CTCTGTGATTCTAAAAAATAGTTAAAATTAATTAAAAATAATAAATATATAAGATATAAAAATTATTTTCAAAAATGCCATTATTTATAAATGAGTAAGAGAGAGAGAGAGTAATAATTAAAAAAAGGATGAAAGAGAATATATGGGAGATAAATGATGAGAAAGTGATTGAAGACAAAATAGATAAAAATATATTTATTGTTGAGAAAAACTTTAAAAAAATTATAAAAAAGGACAAGCCCATTCAAAAGAAAAAACAAAGTCTTATATAAATGGATAGAGAGAGTAATAGTTTGCTCCTTATATATAGCTTTAACTCATTTATATAATTCAATTAACTGAAAATTTTATCTTATATTTAGAATCAATATCAACTCCATAAATATATCTTATATCAAATACAGGAGGAGTATAATAATAACAGACTAAAAATATATTTTTATCTACCCGTTCATTAGTCAGTCAAGAGAATCTTAAGTAACACACATCCAAATGATCCAATTATTATCGTAGACGGAGCCTGAATACATTAATGCACATGGTTGAGCTGTTAAGCATATTGTAAAACCGATTCACATCAACTCTTCATACAATCATATTTTTGTGTTTATCCTTCAACTTCTTCGAGTCAATAAAAGACAAATAGCTCAATTATCCCCCCAAAAAAGAAAGAAAGAAAGAAAAGACAAATGACTCATCACTTGTTATGGTTTTCTTTTTTACTTGCTCATTAAATAATCATTCTCATGTTTGATATTCCCCTCATGTCCACCCCAGGTCCCCAGCTCCCTCTTACGATCCGTGAATTTTGCTGACAGGCAATCATAAAAAGCTGAAAGGTGACAAAGATATCATTATCAAAAACAAAAATGGAAAATTAATCATTCGGCCCTACGCTTTGAAGTGATTCTCACATAAGTCCCTTTTGTTTCAATATTTTTATGTCACTCCGCCAAATTTTGGCCATGTTCTGGTTCATCCTCGACTTCCATTGAGCACATCTACGTTGCTGTTGCTGCTGCTGCTGCAAAATATTCATGAATGATTTCCAGGTAGAGCACAGCCTAAAGTTAGAGACGAGATCAAACCCGTGATCTTTCACTTACGAAGAAGCTCCATGCCACTAGGCTAAAGGCCTTCGGTAGACTCATGATTTTTTAATGGATGATTTGCATGTTAAGAGCATGTCACTGGCTGCTCCGAATAGAAACACTAAGTGTGAGGACCACATACCTTTTCATTTTCATGCCTTGGACCATTCACTCTCCCCTACGTCAAGCTTGTTCCATCCATGTGCTATACCATTTTATCTGATTAAACAATTAATATACAAGCTTACTGCTCATTAAAACATCAATAAATTACAAATCTATAGCTTAAATTAAATCTGGAAAGCTTAGTTTAAGTTTTAAAACCAATATTGGAGCTCATCAATCACCTTCCTCGATTACAAGCTAAATGTTACGAGTCCTAAAGATTAAAGACACTTCTTCAAGTCCTCTTGAGCACTTCAAGCATACTCCAAGAATAGTTGGAATTGACATGAATAGCTCCATTTGCCGACAAAACAAATCTAAAGGTCCTATATATATATATGAGGAAAGTCAAAACATAATCAAACTACAAGGACCAACAATGATATTAACCCGTTTCTATATATATATATATATATATGAGGAAAAGAAAAACAAGAAAGTGAAAGAAATTACCATGGATGTGAATCGGTTTGATTTCAGAGGAGCCTTCTGAGGTGGTGAAAAACCCTAAGGAGGTGGTCAACCACACACAAGAACATCTATAATTATAAATATACATGGGGGCTTCAAAAATTAATCTTCAAGGACCCTTCTGCGTTTCAGTTAATCTCTCAACAAGGTCCTCTTCACCAGAATTTCTTAGAATTTCAATTACCCTTACATTGAAAGGGGCTCTTAGCACAATAGATTTCTTAAGCATGATTTCCGCAAGGTATTTGGCCTCTATTAAGTGGCTTTGCTCACAGAGACCAACTAAAAGAATACAATAAATATCAGAGTTAATGGTTACGATGCATCCTGTATTTACAATCTCTTCAAACAAGAAAAACCCATCCAGCATACGGCCCTTCAAACAGAACTCTTTCAACACAAGGCTACAAGCCAAGCTATCCGGTTTGAGGGAACCTACAAGCATTACTCTGAAGAGTCTCTCTGCTTCCTCAAAATTTTCAGTCCTCATCAAAGATATCACAAGCGAATTGTAGCTATCTTCATATGATACTCCATGTTCTCTGACTTTGTCACATAACCGGTATGCCTCTTCAACAAGGCCCTCAGCGCAAAGGCTGTCAATCAATGTACTAACTGTTACATGGTTTGCAAAACACCCTGAATCTCTCATTCTATCTAAAATTTGCAATGCTTCTTCCCACTTGCCCTTCTTAGAGAAACTCTGAATAAGACATGTATAAGTAACAACATTTGGTCTACAATGCCCACCTTCTTTCTTCATTTCCTCCCACAGTTCCATTGCCCTTTCCATAGATCGAAAGTTACAAAATCCGTTCAGAAGGGTTGTGTAAACCACAGAATTGGGTGAACATCCATTTAACTTCATATCCTTGAGCATAGAATATGCACTCTCTAACTGACCCGCGTTACAAAAACCCTGAATCATTGTCATGTATGTAATCAAATCAGGATAGAGATTCTTATAACTCATCTCTTTAATCAAGTTTTCTGCCATCTTCATGTCACCCATCTTGCAACACAAACTTATAACAATATTGAACATAGTAGTGTCAGCACACAAATTTAATTCTTCCATTTTCCTTAATAGCCATAGAGCTACATTAACCATGTCATCATGCTGAGCTTCTTTACAAAGTCTCAAAACCTCCTTAAAAGTCTTAGCAGTAACTAAATACCCCTCAAATTCATAAGAACGTATCACATCCAATATGACCTGTGGATTTTGATTAATGGCAACTGATGCTTTCTTGTACATGTAAGCACTATGCTTGTATCTAGACTGCAGTCCCGCCCAAATAAAGAATCTAATACCTAAATGAGGTTGTGTAGGAAAGCATCTGTCTAAGACTTGGGCAACACATTGAGCATCTAGTCTGGCATTTTCCATGGATAATGACTTCTCTATACTGCCACTGTTTTTATGCAGATGATTATAAAGTGCATCAGCAACAGAAGCCAGTCCCATTTTTTGGGTAGAGAATTTACAGTTTTCAACTCGGCTTAAACATAATAGCAATCGATAATTTACTGAGAAGGGCATATCTTGATAAGTTATGGTTAAGGGTTAAATGTTGGAAAAGATGAAAGAGCAGAAACCTGGAAGAGGAAGTAAAGAGAGAACATGGGAGTGAATACTGGTGACCATGAAGAATCAAAAACAAAACCAATCATGTACAAAACAAGGACCAAAATAAATTATTGATGCACTTGAACAGAAATTATTCTAATGGATAAAATAACTTGAACACAAGAATATAACACAAGCTCCAATTAGAAATAAAAGCCAGAATTCAAAGCTCCAAATAGAAATACACATGGATTCACTGAATTTATATCTCTGAATTTCTATGGTTGTCACAAAAAGAAAGACCAATTTTTTATAATTGTTTTTTAAAGAAATAGAAACAGAAAAGAAGAAACTAAGCACGACTTCACCAAAACTCCAATCTCATAAAATATCCCTGGATCAGATTTCATTTTCTCCCTGTAAATAGTAATATTCCAATTCCCAAAAATATATCAAGAACAATGTAGAAATCATTGTTGACGAACATTGAGAAAAAATACCAGAAGGAGCTTCTTCTCTGGTTCATATTATTCTGAACCAGAGCCTACGTTATACATATTGAAGTCGGTAGGTTTAGAAAGATCGAGACACCAGATTCTCTCAAGCAAATTTGGACATCTAACTACATAAATTTAACTTAAGTACTACTAGATACACGATAAAATAAAACAAAATAAACAAGATACAGAAATTAAAACATATATTGTAAAATAAGAGTCACAAGGGTGTGTTTGGCATTCTCAACAGTAGATAACTAGATATAACATAAAATTATGTCATGAATAGAGGAAGCATTAAAATGCAGGACTTCTTCAACAAAAGCAATCAAGACCATATGAATCTCACGCTTGTTTATAAATTAGAAGTCAACAACAGAATATAAATCAATGCTATTAGTATCGCATGAATCGTTCGATTCGTATCGCCATTCAGAAACAATTTGGCTGTGGGCGATGCGACTCGTATGGTTGTTTCGTTTTTTATCTGAATCGTCCCTATATCGCACGATTCTCACCAGAATCGCACGAATCACGATTCCTCGAAGAATCGCATGATTCCCCTTGCTTTAGCTTAGAGAACCAGACCAACACAGCAGAGGACAATGGACTCCTACACCCTATATCTGAACTCACGCTGCAACAGGTAAATGAAGTGTACTGACCAAACGACGGCGAGCGGTGGAATTAGTTGGCCGGAAAAAGCAGATCGGGAGCTGGTCGATCCTGCAAATCTATGGGCGGGATCAGATCCTCCTGTCCACAGGGTCTCGCAGATCTGAGTGCTAGGCAAGATGATGGAAGAGAATCCCCAGGCGTATTTCGGGGATAAGACGCTAAGGGCCTGTTTGGTTTAAAGGGAGGGGATGGGATGGGAGGGGATGGAATGGGAGGAGGGAGAATCACCTTGTTTGGTTTGGTTGGAGGGGGAGGAAGGGAAAGGTTTTTTAATGATCCTTTGTTTGGTTTAAGAGGGGAGGGGAGGGAAGATAATATTTAATTTACCATTTTATCCTTAAACATTAGTTTATATGTTTTTCCTTATATAAATTATTTAAATTAGTTTACACCTCAATATGAATTATATAATTTATAAAAAAAAGATGAAGATATAAAATAGAAATATTTTTCAATTTCCCTCAACTTAATTTCTTATTATATGAATATTCCAGTAATTATCATATTAAATTAAATGAAAAATTCCTTCTATTGAAAAACAATGCAGAGGAGTTGCAAAAAAAAAAAAAATAGATGTCATGCGCTCACACTTGTATTATGGATTTATGGATAACTCTGGTAAAAGAAAAACAAAGATTTATGGATAACATTTTACAGTCGAATTCACCTGCGAAAATATCATCACCAAAATTATATTTTAATCGCCATTCATTCCGCTGGAGATATTCATACTCATGATTTGGTTGAACTACAAGGTTGGAAAAAAACACACACAAGCGTGAAACGCTGGAGATGATAAAAGAAGTTATATTTTTATTGAAGACTCATAGGATATAATTAGGAATATGAAAAGATTATGGGGATAAAATAGTCTCAAATTTTTGGCTCCCTCCAAAACCCCCCAATTTGGAGGGAGCCAATTTGAGGGAGTGGGAGGGATTTGGAGCCCCTTTTTTGGGGCCCCTCCCCTCTTACTTTTCATACCAAACAAGGAGAGGGGCTCATTTTTCATCCCCTCCCCTCCCCTCCCCTCCCCTCCAACCAAACAGACCCTAAAGGTTTCTCTGGCTCTTGTGATATCATAATATCATATCACTAATAGCCATTATCCTAGATTTTTTGGGTGTGTTTGGTTTGAGGGGAGGGTAGAGGAGGGAGGGGAGGGTGGAGAAATTACTATTTTGGATAAAAGAAACTTAAAATTTACCTTCTTATTTTTTAAAATTTTAATTTCCCGTCCAAAATTTACTTTCTCATTCTTTTTAAATTTTGGATTCCCGCTCAAAATTTAAATTCTTTCAACCCAAAAAGGTAATTTACCCACTTCTCATTCCCTCCCTCCCCTCAAACCAAACACACCCTTTAAGAACCCCTTTCCCATTTTTTTTCAGTTTTTTTTCCTTTCATTTATATTCTCTATTACCTTTTTTTCCGGATGTTATATTCCCAACTATCTAATTAAAATTTTTCGTGTTTTTTATTCAATTAAATTTTTAAGTTTGAGAATAAAACATCTAAATTGAAGAAACCCAATCAAAGAAGATTACATTTCAACCGAATTTTAAGGGATTTTCAATAAATAATGATGAGTTATGAATGATATTTTTAGTTTAGTTTTTTTAAGGTAAGGTTTTGAAGTGTGACAGTGATTTAGCTGATTTCAATTGATCTTTTGGGACTATTTGCATTTTGATGTTTACTTTTTAAATGTTAGCTTTATGAAATTTGAAGTGTTATTTGGCTTTAAAATGCTAAATTGCTAATATCCACAAACTTCTAAATGTTTTCTTGCCTAAACATTACATTTATGTCATCCTAAATAATTGATCATGAATCTTACGATTCATGATACGTTTCAATTCACGATTTAAAAATAGGTTTTTCGATTCACGATTGGTATCCCGATTTAATAACCATGGAATCAACAACTTGGAGGATGAAATAAGAACAACATTCAATTCCAGAAAAATGTCAGTTACAATGACGGCCAGTCCTATGACTCAGAATAGAAAGGAAAACACATGGGAATGATGGTTTAACCTATCTAAATTACCAGATGCATTATAAGCATCACCTTCAACATCTTACTATGTATCTAAGCTCAAGATCATCTCTGATCAACTCAACTTCTTCATCTCACCACTACACATCTACACCCGCCAGATTTACTTCCTCTACTCTTTCTCACTCACACACACACAATCTCAACTCTGTCTCTAAATTCAATTTCTCACCCTTTCCCAATTTCTCTTCTGTCTGACAGCCCTCTGCTTCTTTCTCCTTCTTTCATTATCTGGTCCCATGTCCAACTTCTCCACCAGACCTATCACCTCTTCATAACATAATTCTGGATCCCTGATGCGTCTAACTTATGCACATACCCGTGCAACTTTAATTTCCGTCCACTGAATTAATATAAGCGCTCAGAATGTGACACACCATTAAGCTTTTTAAATTGCATCTGAACCGTTTTCTTAGACTCGGATAAGGCAATCTGTTTAGCAATATAGCGAATTGAATTTTGTTTAATATGGCAGCAAGTTATGTTTTGTTTAATATATAGCCTGTTTTTATCAATTAATCAGCAAATCATAGCTTTATCTGAGTATGGTTTTGTCTAACTTAAATCTCCAATACCATTTCAACAGACATGCTGAAGACCAAGCATCATTAAGAGTTTCATGTACAAGAACGAAATCTACTAAACTAATTCATTGCTCTAAAAGCTGCAAATTTCATTCATAAATAAGTGAAAGGTTAGGTGCCGCTTGCAATTTATATACGAGCATAAACCTTGTATTTAGAGTGGAATATATGGATCGGCCTGATTTTTTCTTTTCATTTTTTTATAGCATTGGGCTTTAAGAAGGAGGAGTTTGAAGGCAAATAGTACCTTTCATTTTCTAGGTATTTCTAATTTCATCAAGCAAACACAAGAAAAAAAAATTAAGCATTACTGTTGTTAACACCCTCTTTTCCCAAAGCATTATAGTTGAGAAAATCAAGTTTTTTTTTTCAAGTAAACACTGATAAATTTCTTAATCAAGCATTACAGAGAAAGATTGAACAGAAAAAATCAAAGAGAAGAAAACATTGAACAGATATCTGAGTGACACTGATAAATTTCATAACCAAACATTCATAACGAAGTTCATCCCAGAGAAGCAAGCATCACAGTTGTTAACGCCCTCTGTTTCCAAAGAAACATTGAACAGAAGAAATAGAAGGCTGAGAGTGAGAAGTAACAGAAAGATCGAAGCTTCAGAAACAAGAAGGGTAAATGTAGAGGAAGAGGAAGCATACCTCAACACAGAGGATGAAATTGAGGACGTCCCTGAAGCACAGTGACTAACGGCGCCGACCACATGAAGCAACAGAGACGACGACGGCTACCCACGAGCCACGACGCCGCCTCACGATCGGTCGACCACGACAAGCTAAGTGGAACAAGAGCTATTGAGCCAAGACGAGGAGGAGCCAAGCCAATAAGAGAAGGGATTGCCGGACGTCGACGGGACTGGGGTCGATGGTCTGAATTTGACGAACAGGGGGACGGGAAGTCGGGGTCTGGGGAGAGATATTGGGGCTAACGCAATTAAGATTTGAAAAAAGTGCTAATGGGTCTTTAAATCGCAAAGGGTCTATTTGGCAAAGCAAAGAGGTGGGCATCCCCCACCGCACGTTCAGAGGAAAAATAGCACAGTGGTCACTTTTTAACCGTTTAGCAAGGCTTTTGTTATCAATGTGGTTTTGAAATCACCGTGGCTTTTCTTTGAAGATGATTGAAGTAGCTTTTCCCATTTCCCTCCACTGCACTTCTATGCTTTTTTCTCTCCCGTATCTTTTCAGTGATCATTCATCATTTTAAAATACTAATATTCCATCATTTAATTTTTTATCTATTCCTCTCATATATTATTACAATACTACATACAAGAGGCCGATTGATCAAGCCAGTGTCTGAAACTACGCGAATAACTTCTATCTCGGTGTCTGAAATGTGATGAAGAAGAAGAACAGTGATGTTTTTGTCTTTTATGCTTTTTGGACTGTTCTTTATCTTTTTCTTTTTTTTTTGACCGTCAGATTGTTCATCTATGGCATGTGGATAAGTATCAGGTTCTGAGGAAAAATAAACAAGGATAAGTAAATCAGGCTGGTAAAAAAAGTTAATAACACGTGGAGATGAAGAGGAAGCTTTTTGACTATTTTTATTTTATCAAATTTTAATGTTAATTTTTCAATTTGATAAGTATATCCACATGAATCATATTCGTGACATAATCAGAAATGGTGTATTAATAATTTGATAAGCATATCAGGCGGGTAAATTTTTTTTTTTAATGCTGAAATGATGTATTTAAATGAATCATATTCGTGACACAATCAGATACCAACTTGTTAGGAATATGTGATTCAATAATTATCCACTTCATGTATACATTGTAATATAAATATAAATTTATCCATTTTTAGTGAAGTACTTTAGTGTCTATTTTTTTTAATAATAATTGAAGTTTTTTTAATCAAATTTTATTTATGTTTTTTCACTTCAAGTATCTCAATATATACAAATAATATATATATATATATATAGTATTCAATGGCATCCATGCCCTTTTCAGTCATTTTACATCTAAACGGACTTGAAGAAATCGCTCACAGTTTTTGAATGAGATTAATAAGGAATCACTTTTTTTTTCCGTCAGCTTCACCGGAGTTTTATCCGGACTACATTCAGATCCGACCCGCGTCGCACAACTGGCTATGGTGGGAGAATCTTCTAATGAGAATTTTCTGCATACACAAGGATCGAATCCGAGACCTTGCTTAAGCGGAACCAAGCCGCTTACCACTTGGATCAACTCTCATTGGTGAATCACTTATTTTTTAAATATAAGTGTTTATTACTTAAGTTGAAATTAAATTCCTTTCACATACTCATCTCGTATATTGTTAATCACGATTTATAAACACTTATAAATTAAAAATAAAATATTCCAAACAAGCAATAAATCTTAAATTGAAAATGGCTGCTTAAGTACATTGCTCTAAGGCTTTGTTTGGTTCAATAAAGGTTAAGTTAAGTGAGGTTTACTTAAGTTAGGTTAGAAGAGGTTATAATGTTGTTTGGTTCAACGAAGGTTAGGTTAAGTAAGGTTTATTTAAGTTAAGTTAGGTTAGAGGAGGTTAAAATGCCCTTCTACATATTTTCCTTCTTCTTTTATAATGTATTTATTAATAATAATTATTTATATAAAATTATTATTTATAAAATAATTATTCGTGTAAGCATATAAATAATTATTTATAAAATTATTATTATTTGGAAAGTTCGTTGAATCAGGAGGTCAAGTTAGGGCAGTGTTGGAATTTTAAAAAATTGTCATGGGCAATTTAGTCACAATTGAAGACAAATATTCTCTCACCTAGGAAAAACCCCAATTTTGGAGGTTTCAGAACCTAGGTTAGGTTATCACTAGAAGACAAAAAAACATCCAACACCTAACCTAACCTCCTTCCAACCAAACACCACTTTTTTACCCCCAACCTACCCCAACCTAACCTAACCTCCAACCAAACAAAACCAACCCCACCCTAGCCTAACTAACCTCCAACCAAACAAAGCCCAAGGTCACAAATGAAGCAATCAAGGACGACGGCGGGAGAGACAAAAGAAAAATGAGGGAGGGACGCCAGTGAGATCGAGTAACTATAGTCCACATGACCAGAGCCGTCGAGCTCACCGTCAATCCGCCATACACATTCGCCGCGATGTTCGCGGAGGAAAGGAGAAGGGACTGCCAGACTGACGGTGCAGTGCTTTGCTGCTAGAAGACTAATAAGAAGCACCAGTGAGATCCAGGCGACACAAACCTACTTGATATTTGTTAAATATACTTCTTAAATGTTTTAAGTGTGTGTTCGGATATTATAAAAAAAGTTTTTTTTCAAAGAAAACCATGGTTTCAGATTTTTTTATCCGAACACTTCAAAATTTTTTAGAATAGTTTTTTTGCACAAAACCATGGTTCTCAAACCATGGTTTGAACATAAGCTATTTTTTTGGGGGGTTTTTTCACTTTGTGGGGCCCAACTTCTAATTTTCATTGGTTCTTTTTCTGTCTGTGGGTCCCACGTCACACACTCTCACTCATCCTTTCTTTTCTTTTTTTGAATTTCAACGTTTGCTCCCAATTTTTTTTTTTAAATTTTAATACTCCCTCTTATTCTCAATATAAAATCTATTTATCTAATTTGATTATATTAGAAAAATTAGTTAAGTTAATTAACATTACATATAGACAAATTTATTTCATTTTTAGTATTAATTATGAAATTTAATGTTAAATAATGGGTTAAGATGTATCATTTTTAATATCGTTAGGGATTTTCTTCTCTTATAATTTAACGCCTTTAGATCAAATTAACAACTATTAAATCTGGACATTAACCCTTAAATAATATATAAAATATAATTTTATCCTTTATATGTAATTATCATAAAAGTTAATGTCCTTTTTAATCATTTGACCATGAGAAAAGCTATTCTGAGCAAATCATCCAAACACTCTCATTTTACCAAAATCACTTTTTTCCCATAATCTATTCTCCAAAAACTTTTCTCTCCAAAATCTATTCTCCAAAAGTTAATAAGAACACACCCGAAGACTAGCATCTAGCCTTGCTTTTAAAGCTGGATATTTATCGCGTTTACAAAATCGTCAAATATAGTGTGTGTTTGGTATTGTTTATTGGGGTCAATAAACACTTATTACGTAAGTCAAAATAAAACTGTTCTCACATATTTACCTCGTATACCGTGAATCACGAATTATAAACATTTATTATCCAAAAATAAGCTATCCCAAACGAACACATATATTCAACACAGTTACAACAGAGTTACAATCATACAACAACGACGTTCTATATGGAATAAAAAACGAAAATAAAATATTCAACACACAGCAATAACCCACGTCAGTAGACTTCTCTTCATCGAACCGTTGGATGACCCAACTCAGAGAAGATAACCCCAGAAGACAAAGACTGATCTTCACTGCTTGAGGCGGTCAACCTGCTTGCTTTTGATTCATCACTGCTCGTGAAACCTTCTCTGCTTTCTTCCACCCTTGTCACTTTCCTTATCAGAGACCTTTCCTCGCTCTTTCCTTCTATTTCCTCCACATCAAGCCCCTCTTCTTCCTCTTTTCCTTCTTGAAGCTGCAACGCAAACTCTAGCCCCCATACGACGTCGTTCATAGATGGCCTTTCATTACCATCTTCCACCAAACACTTCAGTGCCATGTCACTAAATGCTTTCAAACACTCTGGGGTGATACTTTCTATCAGCAATGGATCCACCGTTCGATGAATCACACCCTCCCGATGGCATTTTCGGACCCACTCAACTAGACTTGATTTCTGCTTCTCCACGTTACGTATCAAAGGAGGCCTCCCACACAATACTTCCAGCAATACAACTGCAAAAGAGTAAACGTCAGACTTTTCAGTCAACCGTTGACGCTTTTAGTATTCTGGATCCAAGTAACCAAGGCTTCCTTTTACCACTGTGCTAATGTAAGACTTGGACATCCCTGTGGGTCCTACTTTGGATAGGCCAAAATCCGAAACCTTAGCCACCCATTTCTCATCTATTAAGATATTTGTCGATTTCACATCGCGATGGATGATATTATGTTTTGCACCTGTATGAAGATAGTGGAGTCCACGCGCCGCACCAAGGCACATCCCCAACCTTTTCTTCCAGGAAAGTGGAGGGTTATCTGAATCGTAAAGATGGTCATGGAGGGTCCCACGAGCCATGAACTCGTAAACGAGGATCATCTCGTTGCCGTCGTTGCAGTAACCAATGAGAGACACTAAATGATTGTGACGAAGTTGAGAAAGCATTTCAATCTCGGTTTGGAACTCATTGAGTCCTTGTTGGGAACCTTGTTTGAGCCGTTTGATTGCCACAGGAATCGTAGCGTTATCAATGTAGCCTTTATAGACATTACCAAACCCTCCAACGCCCACAATGAAAACATCATCGAAATTACTAGTGGCTGCTCTTATCTCATTTATAGAAAAGTAGCGACACAAATCGGAGGGCAATGATGACCCGTGGGATTTGTTTTTCTTGGATGAGTCTAGTGATTTTTGTCCCCACCATGAACCTCCTTCCTTGACCGGAGCTTTAATGAATCGCCGGAAAATCAACAGAACTATAAGAGACAGCACAATGAAGCCTGATGTTGCGCCAAGGATAATGGAAATTAACTTTGCTTTGTTTCTGTTCTTAGATGACTTTGAAGATGGCGTGGTCGGCAGTGAGGGTGATAGAAGTGGACCTGGATTAGGACCCGCAAGATTGTTATTGAAATCGCTAATTTTCAAGATTTCAATACCATTCAATAACACATCTCTGTAAGTACTTCTTGCAGTTGGGTGTGGTTGCAACTTAATTGAAAGATTGAACTTCTTGAAGCTTCCACTGATCGGCATCGACACTGCATAGTCCCTATGGACAGGAACTAGTATCTGATTCTGAGTCCACAACATCACATCGGCCAGAGACTCCACCAAAGCATCATTTATAAAGATTTGAAAAACTCTGTCTCCAGCTTTTTCAATTTGTTTATCAAACTCACAAAAATGCAATCTCACCATATAATAAAACACCGAATCCACTTCAAATTCCCAAGTGACATTAAATTTGGATTTTTCATTCATCCCGTAGTTCCGAGCAGTCTTGTATACATCATCAGGTGCAAAATAATTTTGATCATCTCTGTAGGTTAGGTTTAAACCAAAAGCTGCTGAAATACTTTGTGAGCGCTCCCCACTCTCCAAGTAGGCATTATCTTGGTCCCAATAACGAAACATGCCGGTATCTTTATCGGGAGAGATCTGGCTTCCGCCGACATTAGTTCTATACACAGCCTCGAGAGTCTTGTTGCTCTTGACCGTATACTGCTGGGTTCCGTCATTTAGTCGCATGGACTGAAGATCATCAGGTTTGGTGTAGTAAAGAAAGTTGGGCATAGAGACGACCTCAATCCCATTCACAAAAGCATACGCGTTTTGATGAGATGAGTTAGGCGTGAAGGTTATGTTAAGCCTCTCACCTGGGTCAACGTTGATGCAGTACTCTCGCATGATGGTTCCTTCTGGAGGAGGAAAGTTGAGTGAAACGCCAGCGTCGGCGTTAAGTGAAGCGTTGAAGTCCTTAAGAAGGGTGTGGAGCCCAGCTTTGACAGAGAAGAAAGCATCAGATCTAAGGAAGCTGGGGTTGTAGGAAGATGGGTAAAAGTAGAGGCGAATGAACTTTTGGCCGTCGGTCACCGGAAATGAATAGGAGAATTCGGAGCGAGAGAGGCGTGCGGTATCATAAGGAGTTGGTTTATTGGATCCGACTTGGGGTTTGCTGGACTGGGTTGCTTTGTCGGGATCGATGAGAGAGAATAGAGTGGAGCCATCATCTCCTTTCCAATTCCGTTGATCGTTGGACGGAACGTTGCCGGAATTACCACAGTTGACGGCGAAATGCTCAACTGGAGTGTAGGAGGTGACGGCTGGAGTGTAGGAGGTGACGGCGATGGTGGCAATGAGTTGGAAGAAGAAGAATAACTGGAAGGTTACGACAACGATCATCGGCTGGTTAGTCATCCTGGAGTCAGCGTTTTCCCTCTCTCTCTCTCCGTTATGATCTCTGCTGATTCTGTCTGTGCATTCTTTCTTGTTTTTTCTGTGGGGATTTAAGAGGTAAAAGTTGAAAAATCTGTCCTATCAGGGTTACTGTGTTTTTTAATTTTTTTTTGAATTTTATATTAATAAACCTAAAATTTTCAATTTCTCACTTGTTTGGTCCCGATCTGCCCCGCTAACTCTTAACCCAGTATTCCGGCCGGTTCAGTACCGAATCCGGTTTTAATACCTGAAAAACAACGGTTTTAACATTGAACAAACGTGATGAAATAGATGTACTACCTCCGTTCCATAATATAGTGCACTTCAACTAATTCATAGGAAATAAGAAATGGCAATTAACTCAAAAAATATGCCCTAAATTGAAATTTTTTTCTACTTTTAACCTTATTGGAAAATGTGTTTAAAAATTTATTGAGTGGGCAAATTGAAAATGAGGATTAATTAAAGGGGCAAACTGAAAAATAAGCATTAATTATCCTACAAGTGACTTATATTGTGGATCAAACTGAAAAATAAGCCTAGGTCTTGTATTGGAGTATCCTTTCAAAAAGGAAAGTTGTTGTCTTGACAACTTAATCCATGGTTATTCTCATAACCCATTTCACAGCAGGACCAAAAAGCAACTTCCAAGTCTGACCAAAAACATTTGGTCTTATGTACACCAATGTGTACATTCATATCACCAACTATAGTCTCACATTGGACTCTATCCACCTTTCTTATGTTGGATTCCTCATAGGACATGTAACCTCTTTATGTTTATGCCCTTGACTTCAGGGGAGTCCATGGGTTTGCAGTTTGACATCCTAAGATGTTTAAGGATTACACTTGTACATGTCTTAGGTGGAAAAGACTGTATCTTTCTTGTGCAACTCCATTTATTTTGTCATTCAAGATATTTGTTCAACCCATGACTTTCTCAACTCAGAATTTAAGGATTCTCTGATCCTTTATTCCTTTGACTCCCTTAACACTTGTTTCATATGTCATTTGACAAAGGATGACTTCACAAAGAATCATCACTAGACCATTTAGGACTTATGTAGTGTTTTTAGATTATTTCGAAGTTGGTGAGGCTTTCACCTTATGAAAATCTCATATACTACTATTTGGGTGATTGTTTCTACGAAGCCCTTAAGCTGCTTCATGTAGAGTTCATCATCCAATTTCCAAAATCCCAAATTGGAAGGTGGTCTTTACATCATCTTAATGTTTGTTGTCATAGCCAAAGTTTAGAGTTTAAAATGCACAACGGACAACCTTCCATTGTATTACTCCTTAGCCACTAAGTATTTTAGGTTCTTCATGCCCCCAACAGATTTGAGAATCTACTTGTTCCCAATCGTCTCTTGGCTAGGTGACAAATTACCCAAATACGTATTTGGCTTAAAAAGAATCCAAATCCTCCTGCATGACACTTTGCAATTCATCTTAGCAGGTCCTTCTAGTGTCTTTCAAACACTTATAGGTAGTTATCATCACCTTCTAAATGATGAAGAGAGAATTCAATCCATTAGGGAAACTATCCCTTATAGTCATTCGCTAGATGACAATTTACTCTGAGGTGGATTTCATAGGATTCTTTTCCTATGTATGAGTGAGGTAATTCTCTCGTAACTTACCTCTTACCTCTTTCGTCGTGAAAATGGTCTCAATCCTCCCACTCGGATCAGTGAATTTAGGAACACTTGGTTATTCCTTGTCACTTGTGAACCTCTTAAAGAGATTTATTGTGATTAATACTCATTTCCTGCTAGGAAATCTGGGTTTTATAAACGTTGTGTCCCACGGTTTTCTATCAGTCACTGAACCGCCATCATTTTCACTAATGAAGACGTGTCATATCAAATTCTCATGTCATCTCACAAAGAGATACCTTATATACCTTGGCCCTAATCTTTCTTACTTATAGGAATAATTGTGAATATAAAGTTGACGACCCTTATGGTTTTAACGAGCTTGGCCCTGGTCTAAGGCCTATCCACAATTCACAGGGTAAGGTCGTGACTGATATAGAGGGTATTTGGTTAAGTGTGAATATAATAGCTATGAGTCCACCTACCAACATATGGCTGATAGTCTCATTGATGCCATTATGTTCATAACCAAATCAAGGAGAGGTCTATCTCTCTATTTCAACAACTCTATTATGTTGAAGGGTTCTAGGTATTGATAGTTGCCTAACAATGCCTTTCTTGTACACAAAGCAGCTTGAACTAATCGCATGGGTGTCTTTAACCCTTGTTAGTTTAAAGGGTCTTATCCTTTTAATTTAACTGATTCCTGACTAGTTCAGCCATTATGTAACAGCTTCACACTTCCCAAAAATCAAGTAAACATTATTGTATTTCGAGTAAACGTCCACAACATTAACGAAACACCAAGCTCTTTATGTTTTGCCCTCACGTTCATTGGTTTACTAGCGTCATAATTTGCCAATTGCAGTAGATTTTCTCAAAAATGTTTCTTTGCCTTTCTTGCCAGGTAGAATGAGTTCTCAACTTATTCATAAGGGTATTAACCCTTTAGCACACATTATTTAGCAAATACTCTTTTACTAGTTTGATCATTCCCTTTGATCAAGGTGTACATGTGGCAAGAAATGGAATCTTTTATCCCTAGAAAAGAAACATCAAAATCCAACAAAGGATTTGAGAATCATAGTCTCATCGATCCTTAACTAAAGAGATAGCAAAGATGTGATTCTGTCAGTTGCAATTGCATGGAGTGAATCAGGGTGGTTTATCTATGCAGAGTTAACGTGCAAGTTCCAATCCCTTGATTCTATCTCTTTATTGCTTTGCTTTTGACATGAAGCCATATGCTTCTGTGAAACATCCATAACTTATATGGATTGCTACTTTTACAACCCTTAAAGGTTTATCAATGTAGCATTTTATCTTTGCAGAAACCATTGACCTCTTATAGATCAAGTTTACCTCATAGGTTTCTTGCCCTTAGGCATGGAGGATAAATCCTCCCACTCTTTAGCTAAGTTCATCTGACTGATGGATCTTGAATCCTTCAGTCTTTCACATTCAAGTTCAATGTGGTGAATCACATTGCTGAAGGTTACAATATGCATATCAGAGGCAATCTTTACTTTCGTATACGCCCACTCACTGGAAGACATGGCTCTCTCCCACTCATTGAGAGACATAGTTTCCTCCCACTCACTAGGAGATGTCTTATCACAACATACACTTGTTGTTTGTTAGAAAAAACTTGGCATTTAGTTTGTTTTAACTTCTTAGTTCGATATCTGCCTCAAGTGTTGCCTAAACAACATGTTAGGACTTAGTACACTATGTTAAAACTTAACTTAGTTTTAACTTTATGGAAGAAGATCACCTATTTCACTATCTTCCAACACTATCCACACAGCTTGGATAAGGTTACATTGCTCATACCAACATAAGTTTAAACAATGTTGTTCTTTCTATACTTGATAGCATAAATCTTTTGTATCATTCGGTTGCTTCAACCTTTAAATGCTGAAGACTAGTTGGTAGGATGTCCCTGACATCTCATTCTTCTTGAATGAAAGAGATCTGAGAGTTTTTAACTGCACAGATATCTCTATTGAGCTTGTCTTCATAAGCTCAGTCAAATAAACTTGGTCATAATTGGTCACTCAGACGATTATGGTATACAAATCTTATTTGTTCAAATATGACAAAGGATAATTAGATAATAAGTTCACTAGTTTCATGTTCAGGAGACAACTATGTTGACTCCCATCTCAATCATACTAGTTAGCTCATCACCCTTTTAACCACAGTCTTCATTTAAACACATTCCCCTTTGGATTTCTAGACGCATTTCAGAAAACTCCCACTCAATCAAAGAGCAGTTATATTAACAAGATAATAACACAATATCATCTAACTAACATGAATGTTCAAGAAAACAAGAAGAGAATATAATGAATTCAATTCTACAAACTAACAGAGAATTTAATCTTAAATTCAATGGAAAAACAAGAACATTCAAAAATTTAAGCCTCATATTGTTGTTTCTTAACAGATTCTCCCTCTCATAGGCCCTTCTGACCATATGAACTGATGTAGCGTCTAGCTACAATGTCCAGCTCCTCTTTGCCATGTCTACATCCACTCATTTAGATGTATTTGTAGCATACCTCCCACTTGATGAGATGATTCTCACGTCTCTATCTGTCTTATCCTTTGTCACAACATATGTGATAAAAGGTTAACTTTTAGAAGTCATTGCTTCAATCCAAGTGGATCAATATGGTTAGAAGCATGGGAAGACTTATTATTATTCAATAATTATTGAATAATTTTAAGTTGCTGCAATTTTTCAGGTTTTTATCTCTAAGAGTTTGAGTCAAGGTTGGATAGGATTTTATATTCAAAAACTTATTTGAATAATCCCTTACTTTTAAAGAATCTTTCAGGATTTAACCATATGTTGCAACTGAAAAAACTCTTAAAAAATAAGCCAACCTATCCCAAAAAATAATAGAACCAACATTGATTCAATTCCAACATTTTTGGAGATCTCTAGGTGCATACAAGCACCTTTTTGACTCAAAACAGATCCAAATGTGTTTCAAATATATGCAAATTATATATCAAATTGAAGCTCTCAAATTTAGGGATTTTTAGAAACCAGCCACGTCTCAATTGGAAGCCCCATGCGCCCCTAGAAGGTCTCTGGATCCAAAAATCCTAAAAAATTGAAAAATTCCAGGGTTGGCCACTCTCGATGGTGGTGCGTGACTACACGCGCCGCCTTGCGGCCACCTGCCGGCGACACGCGTCGGCCCAAACGACTCCACACGCCGTCCTCTCTCCGATGGTGCTTGCCACTTGGACCCAAAGTCCAACAGTGGGTGACAGAGATAGGGCAACAAACTCGTTATGTTTAAAGAACTCAATCTAGTTTAGAGGGGAAAGTAGGTTCAATATATATATATATATATATATATTACAAAAATCGTATCACAATTTAATTTTACATTTTTAAAATTTTAAAGGAAAAATTAACCTTCAAGTTCTTATAATTTTATTTGATAGCTTTTTTACTTATGTGCTTGCAGTTTTACTTGATTTTTAATTAGGTTTTGTAGTTTCAAGTAACCCATTTATTTTTACTCATTATAGGAATTTGGATATCAATTTTTGCTTAACTAACTCAGACTTGGCTATATACTTCTTTAATTTTATTTATAAGTTATTTCTAACATGTTTAATTTTATCAGAAGTAAGGAAAACATTAAAATTCATTAATTTTGCCTTAAAATTTGACAACTTTCCAACTATCTAAGAGAACAAATTAAAGTATATATAATAAATGAAAAGTAAAAATTGTACATTCAAATGAAAATTTTAATAAAGTGACTTATAAATAAGATAAATTTTTTTTCTGCCTATCTTATAAATAGGACCAAATCGGATTCACACATATTTATCATAGACTGTACACATATACCACTATTCACCTGAACGCCTCACTCTTACCACTGTATTCCTTATTATAAGTCAACTTATAGAACAAATTTTTTATCCTAAATAAAAGTCCACTTAGAGATTATTAATGAACTTTCTTCAATTTTAATCTTATTTAATTCTTGTTGGAAAGAGAGGGGGAGGGGGGGAGATGTGAGAATGGTCTATAAATGTAGAGAGAGAACAAGGGCAAACTTGAAAAATTTTATCAATTTAATGCATATTTAATGATTTAACTATAATTCATTGGTATGTGAAAATTAGTTAAAATGAACTTATAATACTCCTCTGCTCTAATTTATAAGGTAGAGAGAAGGTTTTTTTTTATTAGATCAAGGATTATCCCCTCGAGGCTTAAAGGGTAAAAGGTTCCCACCTCTCCTAACAAGTGCGCTTCCCGGGATTTAAACTTATATTCTCTTCCTTACGGAGGTAAGGCCCCTTATCACTTCAACCAACAGCTTATTGGTAGAGAGAAGGTTTATTTTGATCCTATTTATAAGTCACATTATTAAAATTTTCATATAAATGTAAAATTTTATCATTATTTTATTAGTATGTTAACTTTGTTCTCATGAGATATATTTTATATTTTAAATATGGGGAAAGTTATAAATCTGTTAAATTTTTAAAGTAGCGTTAATGAGGTTTAGGGTTTTGTTGATTTGTGTTAAACATGCTGGAGGAGACTCATAAATACTTCATCTATTCCTATTTATAAGTTCCAGTTTTTGAATAACCTTATCCCTTTTTATAAGGTCATCTTCGAGTTTGTATGACTAATAATTGCATTTTTACCAATTTCACCCTCAATTAATTTCATTCATTATATTAATCAAAATGCTAACTTAGACTTTTATTCTCTCACATCATCTTTCCCACATACATTATCTTTCACTGTTTTTCTCATCATTACTCTCACTCACTCATTTATAAATAAAGGCAAATTTGAAAAAGAGAGAGTATATTTCCTACATATTTCTTATTTTTAATTAATTTTAACTGTTTGTTTAAACTAGGGGTGGAAATAGGCTAGGGGCCTATGGCCTAGCCTACGTTAAGCCTAGCATAGCCTATTTAGTAAATATGTTAGGCTCAGACTTAGGCTTATTGTCAGGCCTATTTAGGTAAACAAGCCAGGCCTATGTTCATAAGGCCTAGCCTACAAGCTTACATACCTGGCCTATTTAGTTTTTTAAAAAAATGTATTATTATGCATAATTATATATAATTTAATCTAAATTATAAATTATTTATAAAATTAATAACTTAGTCTTAACCCTAAGTTTTATATTTCATCATTTACCTATGAGCTTAACCTTTTCATTTATCAATTGATCACATCTACTTCTCTTCTTTTTTATCGCTCGAGCATTAGTCATGTGAATGTTTTCGTATTTTTTCATACTCTCTTTTTGACAATATGTTAAATGGTATTTTATCCATATTTTGACTTACTTTGTTATTGACATTTACTCGGAATTTGTACTTTGGTGTTTTGTAGAAAAGATTTCTTATTTTAGCAATTTTTTAATATACTTATATATATATATATAAATATATATATATATATATATATCTTTAGAGACTAGGCAGGAGTGGTAAAAAAACAGAAATTAAAGACACGGACACACTTGCAAAAGTCAAAACCATTCCAAAGAATTTAATGAAGAATAATAATATATATATATCTTTAGAGACTAGGCAGGAGTGGTAAAAAAAAACAGAAATTAAAGACACGGACACACTTGCAAAAATTAAAACCATTCCAAAGAATTTAATGAAGAATAATAATAATAATATATATATATATATATCTATCTTTAGAGATTAGGCAGGAGTGGTAAAAAAAAACAGAAATTAAAGACACGGACACACTTGCAAAAATCAAAACCATTCTAAAGAATTTAATGAAGAATAATATATATATATATATATATATATCTTTAGAGACTAGGCAGGAGTGGTAAAAAAAACAGAAATTAAAGACACGGACACACTTGCAAAAATCAAAACCATTCCAAAGAATTTAATGAAGAATAATATAGTAGGTTTGGCAAGAGATAACCCAGGTTGTGAAAGGAGATGAAAATTAATATAGTGTACGCCTTCAATATGTACGTTTGATCTAATTTTGTAATTTACTACATAATTGACTAATGTTATAATTTTATAATTTTTGCATCTATTTTTTTTATATTACATAATTGACAAATGTTGTAATTTAAAAATTTTTGGACAAATTTATTTCATTTATTGTAATTATTATGCAATTTAATGTCAAATAATACTTAAAATATAATCTTATCCTTTATATGTAATTATCATAAAAGTTAATGTCTTTTTTAGTCATTTGACAATGAAAAAAGCTATTCTGATAAAATCATCCAAACACTATCATTTTATCTACTTTTTCCCATAATCTATTTTCCTATAATCTATTATCCAAAAGCTATTCTCTCCAGAATCTATTCTCCAAAAGCTAATAAGAACATACCCTAAGGCATAATAGGCAAATATTTGACTATTAATAAATGATTATTATTTCACTATTAATCAACTTAATTATGTTACGGAGAGCGGATTTAATAAATTATGTAATTTAAATTAAGATATAAATTAATCTGTATAGCATAAAAATATAAAAGTTATGAACTCACATATAAGGACATAATGGTAATTAGTTAACACCTCCCCTCCCTATCTTTTTTAACCAAATAAAGTATCATTAAAAAGTCATTCCCTTCTCTCCCTTTCATCCTAATCAAATAAAATAATATTAAAACCTCTTATTCTCCTCCTTTCCCTCTCTTTTCCTCCCGTCAAACCAAACAGGCCCTAAGAGTGTATTTGGTTTGAAAGGTGGGGAGGAAAATGAGGATATATTATCTTATTTGATTTGTTGGAGGAGGGGAGAAGGAAAGGGAGGAGAGAAAATCATTTATTTGATTTAAGAGGGAAAAGAAAATGAAATAATAATTAATTGACCATTTTATTCTTACATATTACGTTTTGCTTTTATAATTATAAATTGTTTAAATTAAGTTATACTTAGATTTAAATTAAATTATTACGTTAATATAGTAATATATGTATAAAAATGATATTTTTATCAATAGCACGGCAATTATATAATTCTTACCTGATCTCCGGATTGCTCCGTCATTTTATACAAAAATTTGATAAAATTCAAACCCTCCATTTCAAAAATATATTATCCGCAGAAAAGGAGTATACCATTTTGTTAAATGAAACTATAATTATTTTTATTTTGATAATAAAAGTATGATATTAGAATTTTAATTTAAACTAACAGGTGTTAATGTCAAGGGAAATGATTTTGACAACTTAAACATGAGGATTGGAGTTTTTGGGTCTATTTAGCGTGAGGGATTTGGAGGAGAGGGAAAATTTTTATGAGTTAAATTTTAAAAGATTGAAGAAGTGGGGTAATAAAATTTTAATAAAGAGAATATATAAGATAAAAGAATAAGAAAAGTTAATTAAAAATTTTTAACCCCACTTCTCTAATTTTTTTAAATTCAACTCAAAAAAATTTTCCATCCGCCCATTTTCCCTCCCCTCCCCTCAAACCAAATAAGCCCTTTGAGTTGATGTGAATAAAAACAAGTGTTTTGGGAAACTGCTCCTAATTGAGCCTTAACGCACTCATTTGCTATCGTTGTGTACTAATGTCAATTACTGAAGGACCAAACTTAGGCTTATTTACTCATATCTAATTCTTCAATTAAATTACTTATGATTCTTATTATTAATAACGATTTAATATAATTTTGTCCTTACGAATTTTTATTAATAAAAAAATCCATGTGATAGAATTCAATCAATTAAAGAATTGATTCTAACGGATGTATAACTAGATGCTATTTATATGTCATTTATAATAGGTTTCATTAAAAAAAAAATAATAAACCTCATCAATTTTGCCTAAAAAATTAAGAAATTTTCAACTTGCCCTTTATTTAAAGTACATTATACTTCACGTGAAAAAAGTTTACAATAAGCGAATGCTAAAATTATGTATTCATATAAAATAATTTAAGGTCTAAGGTATATTCAATACCTTGAAATATTTTTCTAAAGTACACCTAACAACCTAAAGTATTTTGTGGCACAAAGCAATCTAAAGTATTTTATTTATAGAACTCTCAAACTCAAAATCCACATATGTTTTTTTTTCCCCACAAATAACTAGTTTGCCTACTTTTCAGAATTTTTATAAATTAGTTATCTAACTCATATACGTAAGAGCAGAGGCAGAAAGAATATTCTATTTATACAACTCTTAAACTGAAATTTATAAGATTATTCTCAACTGAAATGATTTCTTCATATCTCCAAAAGATATGTTTTTATCTCTTAATTGAAATAGAATCTCAAC
Organism: Inga oerstediana; assembly: GCA_963210345.1. Lineage (NCBI taxonomy): Eukaryota > Viridiplantae > Streptophyta > Magnoliopsida > Fabales > Fabaceae > Inga > Inga oerstediana. Next base: position 69,226,915 of record OY723403.1, read on the forward strand.
TGTTTATCAAAAACACTCAACTAACTAAGGAATAACAATTATCCAAAATAATTAATTTCAATTATATTGAATTAAAATTTAATATTTCAATTTTCAAGTTTCAATTGGTTCACCAAGTTTCTCTTCTTTTTCTTGATTAACTTTTGAATAGTTAATTAATTAACTAAATGTGTGTGGTTGGTTCAAATTGATTACTTTTAATAGTTTGTTTTAAAAGATTTAAAGTTGACATGCTGCAACTTATTTGGATGTAATGAGGGTGTCAATAGCACTTTTAATATCCCACGAGATAGATACCCTTATCCTTAGTGGCAATGTTGATTGGTTCATGCTTCATGCTAGGGGTGTCCATGTATTATCGGTCCCCGTGGTCCCGTCCCGGTCCTAGTAATGCCGGGATTAGAAAGTCTCGAACCTTTTGGGATCGGGACCAAGACAGGATCCAAGCAAGCCTTAAGGACTCCCGGTTCTAGGTATTAGTTTAATTTTTTGTTTTACCTGCTGAAACCCCAAGAGGGCCAAAATACTATTGGCCTAATTAAGTTTTTTTTACCAGCTTAAACCCCATAAGGCCCAAATACCCACACCCTCCTCCCAAAAATACTATTGGCCCAACAAAATACCCCAACTGAAACTCCCAAGATCTAAAGCCATCTTCATTTTTGACCTAGCCTCCCTCCCTCTTCTTGTTCGCTTTCTCTCTTCAGATCCACGTGCCATCGTTGTCGCTTTGCAGCTCATCCTCGCCAGGCCTTGCCGCAACTCGTACTCACCAGGCCTCCATCGCAACTCATCCCACGAGAAAACTCCCAGCAACATTCTCTTTGGATCTTTATAAGTCTCTTGGTCCTTTCCCTTTCTGTTTCTAAGCTGTTGTCACTGCTTCTCGCCGCTCTCAGGTGCTCGATGCTCTCACTCACTCTCAGCTTCGTCTTCATCTTCTTTGGTGAGGTACTCTTCCATTCTCAACATTCATCTTCCTTACCGGTCACCTCGTTTTTATCTCTCTCAAAATTTGATATTTTTTACCCACTTTCTCGAATTAAGAATTCTCAGTCCCTCTCAGTCTAGGGACTAGTGCTAGTGATACCGGGATTAGAAACAATTTCAAGATCCCAGCCCCTTATCAGGACCCAGGGTTTGAACACCCCTACTTCATGCTACTTCAAATGCAAAGGAAGTTGTTCATCATTTGTCTTCTCTGCCTTGTGCTTCATGCATTTAGTGTTAATGCCAAGATTCTGAAACCCGGACCGGTCACTGAACCGGTCGGGGTACTGGGTCAAGGGTTAGTGGGTCAGATCGGAGTCAAACCGAAGTTAAACTGGTGAGGAAGGAAAGATTTTAGAATTATTTATATGAAATTTTGAATAAAATATTAAAAAAATTAAAAAAAAAACCAGTCAAACCGTGAGAAAACCGGTCAAACCGGGGTCAATAGCCAGATTTGACCGTCAGACCACCGGTCAGACAATTTCATGGTCGAACCGGCCGGTCCGGTCCGAGCCTGAGAACAATGGTTAATGCTAGTTCACAGTTATTTTCATTTTTTAGTTCAAGCTTGTGAAATTCACTATTACTATGTTTCTAGTTTATTTTTATTCCAAACTCGTTTATGGTTCTTTTATGGTTTCCCATATTATAGTGTTGCAAATTGCAATTACCAACACTTGCTACCATTAGGCACACCTAAGTGAAGTTTCCTTGTTTTTTAGTCCCTTTCTCAATAGCAAATTTTGATATTTCAAGAATTTGTAGGCCTTTATGTGTATTAGAAGTATGACAAGTGGTATCAAAGTCAAGTACATCCATTAAATGGCATCAAACAAGTGGTATCAAAAGTCTAATAAGTGGCATCAAAGTCGAACAAATCCAACAAGTTATATAAGATATATATTCCGAGTTTAATTTCCCTAATCCTCCAACTTTGCAGCATAAAATAAGAGTGCTTTCATTACTTGTACTATATGTAGCTAGGGTCCAAATAATCTATAGTATCTTTCCAAAGCATTTGAACAAGTTCTTCAATCTCACTCGTTACTACATTGCATATTACATATATTTAAAATCCATTAGTCTGATAAGAAAAAGTAAATGCACATACGTATGAACACAACAAACAAAATAAAATTTTAAGAATATTACAACTAATAGATATCTTCTAAACCAAGATATCCAAACATATCTTGTGGCTATAATACTTAATAAGAGACACGCCTTCATCTCATGCAATAGATCCAATGTTATAACTATAAAAATTTATTTAGACCATTAGTATTAATAATACTAAGAGAAATATTATAAAATGAGAAACATATAACTATATATATATATATATATGGATCAACCATAAATTGTTAAAAATAAATTTGCTCCAATTTTACACAAATTGAAAATTAAATTGATACAACAATTTAAATGTGTTACGCAATAAAATATTACGTAACGTAAATATTATTTTGAATGCTCATTAAGAAAAGTTTCTTCCGATCATCCTTTGTAAAATTATCTTAAGTAGTTTATTCCTAATTTTTGCCAAGAAATGTCTTTTCTCCAATATGATATCAACAATTCTCAAATTACCAACCCCAGCTACCATACAGATATTTTTCTAAGAATTAACTAGATCTTCTACTATTGCATGATTTAAGAATATTAATTTACAAAATTAAATCTACTAGCAGCTATTGCCAAGTGGAGTAATGTAAGATCTCCATGTGTGATCCTAGCACAAAACAGTACCCTATTATTGAGCAGTAAGAGACCTAGATTCATATGTTTGGAAGGGATGCAAGTAAATCTAAACTTAATCATAAAAAACACATGAGAAGGTGGAATTACCTCAAAGCATTAGAGCTTATGTGTCATTTTAAAAGTTGACTATCACTAGCTTTGATCCATTGAATGAGTTCTTTTTATAATCGGATACAATATATTATTTTCTTAACAAATAAATTAGTTGAGAAATTAAGTGTGAGCCCATAAAATGGTATCAGAAGACTTTTTTCTTTTTTGTTTGATTTGATTAAGGGTTTTCCCCTCGAGGCTTAGAGGGCAAAGGATTCTTACATCTCTCAACAAATGCTCTTCTTATGATTCAAACTTATGTTCTTCTCCTTACGGGGTGAGGCCCTTTATCACCTTAACTAACAGCTTATTGGTAATAGTATCAGAAGACTTAATAAGTGGTATCAGACTCAAATGTAGGAAGTGATTAAAAAATTGTAAATGACAATAAAATTAAGATAAGTGATAAAGAAAAATATTATTCCATAAGAAACTTTCAAGTTTATGTTGTGAAATTTGCTTCAACCCTTATAAACACAATCCAACAATTAAATTAGTTGATAATTTAAGTGTGAGCCCGCAAAATGGTATCAGGAGACCTAATAAATGGTTTCAAAGTCAAATGTAAGAAGTGATAAAAAAAAAGTATAAGGACTTGTTTTGGTATGACGGGAGGGGAGGGGAGGGGAAGTGGGGGGGGGGGGGGGGGGAGAAATTTTTTTTAGTTGGATTTCAAAAAAATTGAGAGAAGTGAAATTAAAAGTTTTTAATTATTTTTTCTTACTCTTTTATCTTACATCTTCTCTTTATTAAAATTTTGTAACCCTCCTTCTCCAATTTTCATAAATTGAACTTATAAAAATTTCTCCTCCCCTCCAAATCTTTCATACCAAACACACCCTATATGATATTAAAATTAAGAGAAGTCTAAGTGTGTCAAATGTTGCAAATGTAAAATGCCATAATTTTTTTATATGACAAATGGTTGTTTCATACATATCATAAATTATATTATGTTGAACTATAATTAAAAATATTACATCAGATAAAAATTGGAAACAATTATATAAGAATTTGTGGTTGAATAGATCAATTTTTCTAAATATTTTACCCCTTAGATAAGGCTTTTGGGATAAGCAAATTGTATCAAAAGAAAAATAAAAAGTGGTATAAGATTTTTATGTACAACTAAAAGTAGTTTATCTATTTAAATGAATCCATAATTATATAATCAAGCAATGAAATGTCGCCCCCTTTAGATGTTCCTATAATCATTGAAAATTTTTCTCCTCCTCTAGGATGCCCCTACTACATTTTTGTAGTATGATAGTGATCAATTTTCATTTTGATATTTTTTCAATTAGAATTTTTAATTTATAATCAAAAGCATAATGTATTAATAATTAAAAAACTCAATATATCAATTTGATAAAAAATGCCCTCCTTTAAAAACCCAAAACAATTTACACAAATAATGTAAAATATTATGATTGCTCCAAATTAACAAAGCATATATTAAAATGAAATTACAAATTCATTGGGATATAAAATACAACAATCATTTTAAAATTGACGTGTATCAAAGTTTTCTAACTCATCCCTGTTCTGGTTATCCAAGGAGAATACAGGAATTTTTTTCTTGCCTGCAATACAGGCATGTTTTTAGTAAAAACAATTTAAAACCTTTTGTTTAATGACAGAGTAAATTAAAATTAATTTTTCTTGTACTCGGGTTGATGAAATAATATGCTTATGTCATTGAACTTGGGCTATCGAATAAGAAGCTCTTCCATTACGCCACATGCGTTGAATAACACTCAAAATTTTCATAAAGTCCAGTTTATTTCGTGGAACATGGCCTTCCCAATAAGAAGCACTCCTATTATTGCAGTTATGGTCGGGTAAAATGGGCAATAAGAAAAGAGAGCATATCTAAAAAAGAAAATTTATACTAGCATCAGACGATTGCATATAATAAAAAAACCGAAATTTCCCCTCTAATATTTAATTGTAATACTAGCAAGCCTTCAAAAACTCGTTTGCAATCAGGTCCAAAAAAAAAGCCCTCGTTTGCAAGAATACATAACCAATTTTCACAGGCACAATAATGTGTAAATGAAGCTTCAATTCGTTTTCTTAAAGACTATTTTATGAATGAAAAGGTAAAAACTCCAAACACAGTTTTAAACACAAAATAGAACATAAAATAGACGTGCTTGAAATGTAAAGAGTTAAGGATAGACAAAATTGAGAACAATGATTTATCTTCGTTTAGCGCCTAGCTTTGAACCTACTTCCAATTTTCAGAAAATGCTTTGAGAAATCCACTAAACTCTCACAAGTTGGGTACTTGTTAAACCACTGCAATCTTTCTTTTTTACAATAAACACCAACATGTGCCTATTTGTAGTCGATCACGAGCAATCTGGAAGAACAAAGAAATGGATAATGTAAGTCGCGTCTGAGGACATTGTCTTATAGAGTTATTCCCTGACCACCGGTAGAGAGGAAGTGGCACTTCCTAAGATTAAACAAACCCTTCTTGAAACAAGTCAAGGCGGTAGAACTGGCGGAAGGTAATTTTAATCACAGCAAGAATAAATTATGCAGAGGAGGAGAGATTATAAGGTAGGTTCAAGCACTTTGTCTGTGTCCCTTTTATAGGCATTCTCCAAGAAAAGCCAATGGTCACAAAACAATTTGGACAATGTGTCCCTTGAGACCGAACAGACACCACCGAATAGACATGCATGTACACTAACAAAGGAAGAAATGTTTGGGGAAGCGCCAACCGTTGACAACTTTCGGTCACAAAGGGTTACAATCTTCAAACCCTAAAATATGGAGACTTTTCAGTAAGCCCAAATAAATCATTATTTTCGAAAACCAAAAATAATATTTTCGGGGAGCAAAATATTTTCATAAAAAGTGCTGGTACCGCATATTTACTTGTGCAGGGGGTGATCGCCGGATTTCCATTGTGTTTGCCTTTCAGTGGCCCATTGTTGTGTATACGAGCCCACCACTCATCTAGGCCTCTTTGCAAGCACATGATAATATGATGATATATATAGGCTTATACTCTCCTAGTCCTAAGCAATGCGGGATTAGTTTCTTTGACACACCCATACACATATGCATATATTTATAACAATTCCCTACATGTGTCAAAGAAACTCGCTGTGTTACCCACAGGATATAACCATTGTATCTCGTGGTCTTTAGAGCTATGAATAAGACCTAGACCAATAACACGTGATACACAGATATGTCAGTGAAGCCTGCTTCTATAAACTAACAAATCTTGGTGTGCATCAAAGGCATTAAGAGTCAGATTATATCCTAATATTTCCGTTGTTAACGACAGTTTTGAGCATTATGTCAGTCATGCGCGTGCCTGGTGTGTAATGAATGCTCTAGAGATTTTGCCACAATCTCATTGGAGTGGCCACACTCTACATTCATAGAGGTGATTTCATGTAAGTGTACTTGTACTATACACACTGTTTTGTTGAACTATGAAATCATTAAGAGTTTTGCTCGACCTATAATAATGCAGTCCAGCACATTCAAAGTTTATAGGAAGGAACGTAAATATTTGTGCTACTCAAAATTAACAAATGACTTGTTCTTACGCATTGAACCTTCTTCATAGAATCACCAATCACAAAGGTTAGGTTGTCATCGCTGTCAATTAGTAGTTGGATTTTGTCCCATTCCTCTTGACATTTCAACAATTATTTTCCTCCCAAGGGGTTTTGTTAGCTGATCCACGAAGTTCATTTTTTACTTTACATAATCGATTAAGATAACACTATCCTTTAGTAGTTGCCTTATAATATTATGTCTCAATCGTATGTGTCTACTTTTACCATTAAAGGTTTTGTTTTTAGCTGTGGCTATCACCGCTTTATTATCATAGTGCAACGACACTGATGGTGTTGGTTTGTCACCCAGTGGGGTATTCACTAAGAAGTTTTTCAATCACTCAGCCTTAGTACCAACCAACTCCATAGCAACAAACTTAGAGTCCCTCGAGGACGGTGTCATAATGTTTTGCTTGGCTGATTTCCATGTGACCCTACCACCACCAAGAATATAGCCACTAGTAGATTTTGTTTCATCTAAATTTGAGATCTAGTTAGCATCACTGTACCCTTCTAATACAACAGGAAATCCACTATATTGTATACCATAATTCATGGTACCTCTCAAGTATTGTAATAATCTTATGAGAGCCTCCTAATATTTACTGCCTGGGTAGTGAATATACCTACTCAATCTACACATAGCATATGCTATGTCTAGCCTAGTGTAATTCATCAAATGCAATAAACTCCCAATGATTTGTGCATGTTTAGATTGAGCTATAGGATGTCCTTTGTATTTTGTCAAATGTACACTACCATCATAAGGAGTACTCAAAGGTTCTTCATCAAATTGTTCAAACCTTCTCAGAATCTTTTCAACATAATGTTCTTGAGAAAGTTGAATACCATGTTCATTCCTTATGATTTTTATACCCAATATTACTTTTGCTTCTCCAAGATCTTTCATATCAAAGTTTGAAGCAAGGAAACTTTTTGTTTGATGCACAACATTTAAACTAGTACCAAAGATAAGCATATCATCCACATATAAGCAAATAATCACACATTCATTATTCACAACTTCTATATAAAATACATCTTTATGCTTCAATAGAAGAGAAACCACCATTTATTAAAACTTGATCCAATTTTTCATGTCACTGTTTGGGTGCTTGTTTTAAACCAAATAATGACTTAACTAATTTGCAAACCTTTTTTTCTTGCCTAGGAACACTATATTCTTTAGGTTGAACCATATAAATTCCCTCTTCTAATTCACCATTTAGAAATGCTATTTTGACATCCATTTGATAAATAACAAGATTATGAATTGATGCTAAAGTAATTAGAACTCTAACAAAGAAAATCCTGATTACAGGTGAAAAGGTATCAAAATAATCGATATTTTCTTTATAGGTAAAGCATTTGGCAACTAATCTAGCTTTATATTTGTCTATAGACCCATTAGGAAAGTATTTTTTCCTAAACATCCATTTACTCCCAATAGGTTTTGCTCCTAGAGGTAAGTCTACTAAAACCCAAGTTTTGTTTTAATTCAAAGAGTTTATCTCAACTTTAATAGCTTCTTTCCAAACATTTGCATCTAGAGAATAAACAACTTCATAAAAATTCTTAGGTTCATCTTGTGCTAAGTATGTTTAAAACTCATCTCCAAAAGATGTTTCTTTTCTTTGTCTTTTACTCCTCTGTAAATTTTCAACCACATCTTAACTTCAATTTTGTTCAAAAAATTGTTCAACTCTCTTAGGAATATGCTCAACTTTTAAAGGAAAAATGCTTTCAAAAAATTCTGCATCTTTAGTTTCAATAATCATAGTGTTCTAAAATATCACTTCTTAAAACTAGAAAGCGAACAGGACTCTGTTGAGCATAACCAATAAACATACAATTAGCAGTTTTAAAACCTATCTTTTTTTTTTATTTTAAGATTAGGTAATAACTCTTTTGCTAAACATCCCCACACTTTCAAATATTTCAAGTTTGGTGTAAAATTTAAGGAATCTTAAATTAGACACAAGGGAAAAATTAGGGCATAGTGTGTGTAACTAATAGAATAAAATTATACCTATATATATTAACACACATTCTTACCGACGCACCCCACATTTAGCATTTTCACTTTTGATTTGGAAGACACATGGCACACATTAATACTCACACATGACACACAGACACACACACACTCTCTCTCCCCCCCACCCAAATACGGACAGCACACACATTCATCACCCAATTAGTCAATAAATAAAGCACTTTTTTTCACTCTCTCATTTCACCATGTTGGCCAAAGAAGAGAGAGAAAAAGAAACAAAAACAAATAGAGAAAACAAAATAGAGAAAGAGAGAAAGACGTGAGTGAGGGTGAAGAACTGGAGGAAGAAGACAATCGAAGAAGAGGAAGAAGGAAATGTTAAACCTCAAATGCAACCATTGATCCTTATATAGGTGGGTTCCCTTCACATATTTGTAACTTTTTCTATTGAATTTGAGATTGTTTTCTGGGCTGTTTAATTGCTGGAAGTGAGAAATGTTGCCAGAAAAATTCCATCAACCAACAAGGTTTAAACTAGAGTTTGTATGTCGCTTTTGGGTGGCATTTCTGGTCTCTTTGGTTCTAAAATTGGATCATTAACCTCATGATATATATATATATATATAGGAAAGTATAGAGTTAAAATTCGTGAGGTTTAGAGTATAAATTCATGGTTGCATGTTAGTTTTCTTCACCCTGTTTTGTTTGCTAGAAAACAGAGTTTCTACTGGAAGGTTGCAAAAGCTTAAATAGAGGCTGTAGTTGGAGTTTTTGTCTGGTTCTTTTTTATTATAGAAAGTTTTGGACGTGTGATAGGTGATAGAATCAAGAAAAGTACAATTTAGAGTGAAAATGAATGGGTTTTTTATTTTTAAACTTAAACTATCAAAACTAACATTTTTGGAAGCCAATCAGTTTCATGTTGAGTTTTGACTAGACAATGCTTAACCAATAGTTATGAAATTTTATAGGAATATAGTAGACATTCATAGCTTTAAAATGAGTTCTAGGATACCTGTAGAAAAAGTTATGCTTCTTGAACGATAGGTCAAGAAATAGGGGAAATTCTGGAAGTCTAGGTTCTGGCAGTTTAGTTGTGTTGTGTTTTTTAGTAATATAATCTTATCTAATGGTTATGAAACTTTCCAAAACAAAAGTATACATGCTAAAATTTAAGTGGATATATAATATGTGTTATTTGGATCAATATATTAAGAGATATGAATTTTTAAAGTTAGTTGCTGTCAGATTATGTTTCTGGAAGTCATATTAGTTGGGGTAAAATTTTGAAAAACTAAACCTTGACCAAAAATTATGAAACTTTTTAGATTTCAAGTAGACATTTAGCTTTAATATGATGGGTAAAATATAATTTTTGGACTAGTAGATTAAAAGATATTGATTTTTGAAGTTGAGCCATATTTTTGGAATGTAATCTAGAATAGTGGAAGGTTGGCGAATTTATGGGAATAATGTGATTAAACTAGCCAAACTTAAGTATTTTTCTATAAAAATAAACTTAAAGAGCTTTACTTAGGTTTTGGAACCAATCAATTTTAAATTTTCTAGAATTAATTATGAATTTTCAAAGTTGACTAAAAATCAACTAGTTTCTGGAACCAGTGAAACTGCACTTTGCAGAATTGTACTATGTAAAAACTGTTATAATTGCATTAGATGACCAGTAGAATTTGATTTAAAGGTAGTAATAGTACAAGTAATAATCAGTTACTTGTAACTCTATGTAGCGCCCGAAATTTGGAAAATATGGAGCCGCCAACAAAATTTTAAAAAAGGATAATTTTGGAAACCTTTTTTAAAAAAGAAAATAAGATAGGGTTCGGGAGTCAATTGTGCATGGGGAAGGTGTTAGGGACCATACAACGTCCATTAATAAGAATGGTTACCCTAACTCAATTATTTAAAAATGAATAAACTATAAACAAAAGGAAAAAAAAAGAACATTTATTTACAAAAAAATAAAAAAATATATTTATTTACAAAGTTGGACATGACCTAGGATGAAAACTTAAGGTCTACATATGCATTAGAGGGATCAAAGCCCACATTGATCGGGTATAGAAATGCGTGTCACTTTATTTGTATTTTAAGGGAAAAGTTCCTTTAATTTATTGGAGAAAATGATTTTTTTATTTGGTTTATGTTTTTTATTTATGAAAGCAATTTCTTTATTTTTTCATGAAAGAGAGTTTTTCCATTTTAGTTTCATTTATAAAAATGTGTTAAAATATTTTTCTTTTTTGAAAGAGAATCTAAGAAAGGGATAAAGAAAAAAATGACACAAGTTCAAAGAATGGGAAGCCAAAGGTGAAGAGACTTATGCATACCATTTATCCTTGAAAGCTATTCAAACAAAGAAGATGAGAAAACCACATAGGTAGATTAACACACCATTCATTGCATTTTCTTTTATCCATCTTATAAATCCCTTCAATTTTGACGGGCATATATTGGGGGCAAGAGATCAAATTCGGTAAAGCATATAAGAGGCATAAAGTGTGAGGACCTATCAAAACAAAAAGGCTTTCTTGCAATATGACGTGTTACCCTTAGAGGAGGGAGCATGCAATCGTTTCAACCATCAAAATATCACCATGCAAAAAAAAAAAAAAAATTGTCAGCAAAGTAATGGGTTCAAATATAGCAATATCAAATGGTTAGGAAAACACTTGAGCATTCAATGAAAATAGAAGGAAACCAAACAAAAATAAGCCTAGAGCTTTGTACGTAAGTGCCTCAATCTCATGGATATGTTCATTGGCAAGCATCTAGACATGTCATGAAGAATAGTAGGTTATTCCAACAAATTTCTAATTCTCAAAACATGTGATAGAATAAGAAGGAGCAATGAAATGAGAAATCAAATTAGCACTCTACCTTTCCTCCTTACTCTTCCAAAATTCTTGTGTCTTTGCCATCCCTTTTTTTTATTTTTCTTTAACTCTTGCTCTCCTATTTATAGTCTCAAGGTAGAGTTTTCTTCATAAATGCTCTTTCTAAATTAACCCGATCACCATCAATGAAGATTTTTTTTTTTTTAATTTTTTATTTTTTTATATTTTCTATTAATAAAACTTCCTAACTTGACTTAATCACCATCAATGGAGATTTTTTTATAATTTTTGTTTTTAATTAATTTCTTTTATTTTTGCCACAAGTAATTTCCTAATTTAAACTTATCAACATAAATGAGAGATTTTTTTTATTTTTAATTTTTGTTGTTGATTTTTTTTTATATTTTTCCCACAAGCAATTTCCTAATTTAAACCTATGAATGATAGATTTTTTTTGTACTTTTTTAATTTCTATCCTTTTTCCTCCACAATGACTTCACATTCAATTTCCTAATCCAAATATCAAATAACATCAATGAGATGAATTATTTTGAAATTTGTTTCAATTAATACAAAACCCCAAGTTTAAGACAATCACCATTAATGATGATCATTTTTCAAATTTCAAACAATTCAATCACCATCAATGTCATTTACATTTAATTGTGTCAGGATTAAGGAAGATTTTTTCTTTTTTTTATTATTTTTGAGTTGGGTGCAGACAAAATAAGGTGTTTACACTCTAATTTTTACAGGAACTGGAAATAGCCTGAGTCGAAGCAAGAGTATAGGACGAATATTGAAACTGAAAAAGGACTCAGGTAGTAACTCTATCTTTCATAAACTATGTGAATGCTTATATGCTTTGTGTATACCATCTTCTGTAATGTAAACACTGTATTGCTAAGTAGGGCACTGTGCAAGTAGGCATATTTATAGAAGTTTATGGATAATGGGGAAGTAGCCTCGACTCATGTGCACATGCCGTGTTGTTTGTGTTATGTTGCATTACATGGTGTATGGCATATTTATCTGTCGTATTTTATATGACATATTGCATGTTACTACTGAGATTCGCTCGAATCTCACTCTTTTTCAACATTTAAAAATATTCCAGTAGAAGGTAGCAGCTCTAAGGCCAAAATCGTAATTACTGGCTATAGAGGGTCCGGTTCAAGCGGGAGTGCAGTTGGTTATCTTTAGTCATAAATTTTATTTCTTTTGAACTCTGTATATATTTTTCAAACTCTATAGGGATTTCTTGTAATGTAAACAAGAACTTATTATTAGTATGTTTTTGCTATTTATATATGCCCTCAGAACTATGCATTTATTACTCAGTGAATATCAAAATATTAAGGAGTTTGACAGTTTGCACTTTAAACGTCCCTTTTTTAAAAAAGGACATCTAAAGGGTCAGTTAAGACACTTTAGGCGTCCCTTTTTAAAAAAGGGACTTCTAAAGTGTTAGTTTAGACACTTTAGGCGTCCCTTTTTCTTTGCAGACGTTAAAATGTTATATTTTTTTAAAAAAATGATTATTTATATTTTTCACTGCTCAGCAAATTAAAACTAGAGAAACATGATCTAAGAATTATTCATAAACCACAATGTCCTTAAAAATGGTAAGGAAACACCTAGCAGTAGTTAATTAATTAAATTGTTAACTCCTACTACATAATTCTATGTACAATAATCACCACAAAGTATCAAAAAGTTGTCCATTATATAACTACTAATTAACTAATATAAATAAAACTTTATTGATTTATATGTTGAAGAAGATGGCCGCTAAAAGGTATCTGATCAAATTAATGTCTTTATATAAGTAGGCATCTTCATCATAAAAAATCTGCAAATTAGAAAATAAGCTTAGATGAAATGAATCAAGTGAATGAATTAATTAGCAATTCAATTACAGCACCAAAAATATTATCATTTGAGAATGAAGAAGTGATTTCATGTTCAAAATTGCTTGTAATTCCACTCTGAATGATGTATACATATAAGTATAACATAGTATCCGTATTCAATGCTGTCAGGTTGTCGAGCGCACTATAAATCGAAAGCACACGGTTAAAATCAATAAAAGCATATCTAAAATGACCGTCAATGAAAGAACTTGAATTGAAACTACTTACATTTGGATAAAACCACTTCGGGTCTCTAATAACTTTATCCTCGCATGACCCGCTAAGGATTCTATATCTCTAGGTCGCACTATCATTAAAATGAAAATCAACAGAAATTAGAACAATTCATTTAAGTCAAGAATCAATGAAATACAAACAAAATAACTTATGTGCTGAAGACAGATTTTGTTCTTTATCTGGCTTTTTACACAAGGAATCAAACCAATAGATTGTGTTGCGGTGAGGACAGACAACATATAAACTCTAATGCTAACCATATCAACATATATAGATTAAAATGAAGTTAGATGACAAGGCAATTATTCATTAAACAACTTAAATAGTCAAAATTAAAATATGTACCCTTAAACAATGGTGCTAGAGGATAACAACGAAATTTGGTCTATCCCATTGTGTAGCCTATATAGCTCATCCTTGCTTCCAAATTATTAGTATCCCTTGTCGTTTTTGTAGGACATAAGAATCCATATAAATCATGTCTTTCCATATCGATGCATATGTGGTAGAAGGAGTTATAATAGAATTAAAATGATGAATGAATTTTTGAATGTATGAAACCAAAAAATCATTGCATTAATTGAAGGAAAAAATGGAAAAGAAAACTTACCGGATTGCAAATTTAACCCTTTCTACATCTATGTCCTCCAACTTAATGAACTCCTTGAGATCTTTCCTGTCAATCGTAAAGGGATACTCCAATGTTAGGCTCACAATCCCTAGAGGCATGTGCAAGTCAATTAGGTGAATGCCTTTGTGGAGCTGTTGCAGCCGTGCTAAGAAGGGCCAATTTCCCGCATCTTTCTCATCCTTTTAAGAACAGAAAAATATGATTGTTAGAAGGATGGCAACATATCTCAAGTAACAGTAAGGTAGTTCCTACCATTGGAGGTGTTGTCGCTATGCCAATAAGATTTTCAGGCCAAAGGATGAAAGATCTTATTGCCTGACCTAGTGTGGCAACCTCTTCATCAGGAACAGGGACGGTTGCAACTTCTTCCCCCTCTCAAACACATGTCACAATCACCCTATGTAAATACTGTGAAGTTTGGCCTTGAGCTCTTGCTTGACTTCCTCTTTAATCTTGGCCACAAGCTCCCTATTGGGTTCAACTTGTGACGAATAATGCGAGGCTCGTCCACAATACTTCACGACACCAACTCCTATTGGCTCCCCTCAAACATGATCGAGGTGATCTGCCTTCCCAATCGTCTTTGACAAGATGTCCATCCGTCTACTTGGAGTGAATGAACCTTGGCTACTATGATCTTCCAGTTCATCCTGTAGCATACAATTTATTGTAAATAAAAATCAAGCACTCCTAATATGAAAAATTTCAAACTTAAATACTTATGCTTTAACTACTTACAATCTTCACGGCAACCACAATAACAAACAGGTTTATGTACTTCTCACTTTTAATCCTCCCTGGTTTCCATTTTTTGTGATGTGGAGGAGGAGCCGGGGCCTAGACAACAATGCTAAGATCTGATTTGGCTGCTTCCTTCATTTTTTCTAACTCTTCTTCCATCATCCTCCGCTCAAGCTTCCAATAACCACCATGAGACAGGCAATGTTGATACTTGTTTTCTACTTGCCTCAGTGTATTTGTTACACTTACTTCTTGTGACAGGAAAACAACGAAAACCAAGTCAATAATGTCAAGTATATTCAAATAAAAAGTTCTATACTATGATGAAAGAAATTTTATTAAAAATTAAGGACTACGCCAATATGGAAGATTAAAAAAATTGATCTCTTCTGTTATATGTTCTTCTTGTCACACCTTTATTTTAATTGCACCTTTACCAGAGTATTCGCGGAAAATGATATGCGGTTTGGTAGGCAACACAGAAATAACATAATTATATTAATAATATATGCATGATTACAGAGTTCCCTATAAGGGTTCGTACATGATAATTACCATCAATGTAGCCATACAGGGCTACTAGGGTGTCTAAACTCATCCCAATGAAACGGAGGCATGTTCCCGTCTTCGTTCCACCACTGCAATCCCCTCATACGGTTCTCTTCTTTATTCTCAGCATATCCTCTGTTTTCTCTTGTCTAAATTGTTGGTAGGGGAGGGTGAGATTCAAGAGAATCTCAGTAGGAAACAGATATCATAATGCGTGCATAATAGATGCTATGTGTATGAAATGTTTGTTTTAACTAGATATATGCCCCATAATGACATTTCTGCATGCTCAATGTTTCATGTAACAAAACTATGGCCACAGCAAAATAGAAACAGAGCTTCATTTATTTAAATATGCTCTACATAATCAAGTAAAGTAATCACATACATCACTACACAAGCAAAGATATCAAATACATGCAAGTAAGCTAAGTCCCCTACCTTAATCGCCTTCCTTGATCCTCAAATAACATGCTTCGATTTGCGTATCAATTCCTCGGACTCTCAAATTGGTCCAAAAATTCCAAATGTACCATTTAGACACTTCCATAGTGTTTCTGGGGGTTATATCAGTTTATATTGAAAAACTACTAAATTGCCTCTGTGGGCTCGGCCGTACTCGGTCCAACTGTACTTTTCCGGAAAATTCTAACTTGGGCTATTCTGACATATTTTAGGCCAAGGAATCCATTTCCGAGTTCGGAATTACCAAATTCAATGTAAAATTACAAAATTACCCTTGACAACCCCACTTTAAGGGCTTCAGGTGCTTTTTCGTATTATGCTTTTGTCGGGCTTTTTTTGAAAAAATGACCAACTGTAACCCCACCTAATTTTTGCTTTTGAACTCAATGGAACCATCAAATCATTGAAAATCCAACTCTAAGGCCCTCTAACAGCCCTAGCCAAAATTTACAGATGCTCTGGAAAAAATTGGGATTTTTCGGTTTCGGCTCCGCAGACGTGTTTCTTTCTATTCCTAACCACTTTATTAACTATTACATTAGGTTACAACTACCATTTAGTATCAATTTGGGTAGCATAACACCTAGGTAAACCCGTTTCTAAAAATTAAAACCAATGGCAATCTGGTGAAATTTCACTGATTAAGTTGCCCATAGTAGCCAGAATAGTTAATACATGAAGGTTTGGAAGTTACCTCAAGCTCCCACTAGCTTTCCCTTAACTTGGCTGAAAGCCCTAACCTTCCCAAGGGCTGAATTGAGCTTTTAAAACCTTAAAATATATGAAAGAGTAGCTTAGGAGTGGAGTTATATGCGTTAGGTAGAGATTTACCGAAGAAATCGACCTACAGTACAAGTTTCTCTTCCCTTTCTCTCTCTATAAAATTGCAGCACCTCCTCTCTCCTCCAGCTAAACTTCACGCCAGTTATGAGAGCAAAAGGTAGGAGAAGAAGTTTTATTTCATTAGCTTATGTCATATTTCATTTATTTACTAATTTCTAAAAATTACCAAAAACCAATTTTGTGTACATAAATCTATGTACATGTAACTTTGCTCATTAAGCCAAACCAATATTTCCTTCTTCATGCCACATGTAGGAGACACCTAGGGGTTCCTCCCTTTGGCCTCAATTGGCTTCACAACTTGTTCCGATTACGTATACACGTAAAGTCTTAATTTTGGTCAAAATTGAATTTTTTTGCTCAAATTTTCCATAAATTCATATTAAATTGACCAAAATATTCAAAATACATTTTTCATTTTTATTTTACTTAATTAATTGAAATTAACTTCAATTAATCAAAAAATGATTAATTTTATGATAAATTGGCAAAATTACAATTTTGCCATTACCCTTTTAATCCAATTTCTTTTCTCATTTTTCTTTGGTCAATTCCCATATATTTTTGGACCAAATATTTTCTCTAATATTTCTCCACTTTTGGACCTTAATATTGGGCCTTTTAAATTACCCACATTAATTCCATAATTATTTTGCCCATTTTCTCATGAATATGAATATTTATACAATTTATAAATTCCAAATTCATGAATATTCACCATTTTATTGAATTTCTCAACCAATTACAATATATTTGGTGCATATAAAATTTGGGGTGTTACACTTCTCAACCGCAATCCTTTGACACATTCCAACTGACTTTAAATTTCCTCTCCGGCTAATGTAACATCACAAATTTTGGTCACCAAAATTCCTAATATTCAAGGGAATAAAATGGGGAATTAAAGAGCACATGAAATTTCAAAACCAAGCAATTTGTGATTTCACACGACATGATTATGCTTGGAACATAAATGGTAAACATTTGAATTTGTAGCCAGTGAGTTTCCCTGTGTAGCAGTCTTGTTGTGTGATATTTTTAAATAAGAAAATGATGTCCAAAAATTATAAAATTTACAAGATGAAATTAGACATCCTAAACTTTAATTTGATAGGACATATGAATTATTTGGAGCTGTACACAAAGAGTTATTAAGTTTTGAAGTTAGCCTAGTGGAACTGGCCAACATTCATGGCAGCCTCCAAAAACAAAATTCTGGGAAGTGTGAGATTCCAGTTAGCTAAAGGCTATATTTTTTCTTGAAACTAGACTCAATAAGGGTTCTATATCCTTTCTAACTCCAATTGAAGTTCTACAAATATATAATTTTTCAAAGTTTGATCAGAAAATCTGCCAAAATTGCTAATTGTTGCGAATTTGAAGAAAAAAGATGTAATGGACATTGTGTAAATTGTAGAATAAAGGAATAGGAGGAAAAATAATTATTTGGCTTATAAGTATGCCGAGTGTCAATATTTTAAGGCAACGGATTTAATTACAATTGTTAAAGTTGGAACACATGTTTAAATTGGATTAAAATAGCATTTTCTTGTACATGTAATATGACCAATGGAATTGAAACCCAATTAGTCTATTTTGGACCAAAAGTGACGTATGTTTGGGCTTAAGGAGATGAAGGGATATGTTTCAATTAGAATGGAAGACTATGACATCAATTTGTAGTAGATAAGCCCAAGGTACAATTATGCCATAAAAGTTTTATTTTTGGAATAAAATAAATTAAGGGAAACAATGTAGATATTTCTTAAAGCCATGCCTCATCTTTCTCTTTCCCTTATTTCACGTCCAAGCTTCCCAAAGAAAGAGAGAGAGAGAGAGAGAGAGAGAGAGAGAGTTCAAGAAAGTTAGAGAGAAGGAGGAGCAAGGGAGTCAAGATCTCAACATAAGCTTGGTAGTTCTTGGTGATCTAGCTTCTAACTTGTGTAGTTCTTCCTCTAAGCTACCATTTTCCATGGATTCATGTTTTAGCAAGCTAATTTCAAGGAAAAGGGATGGTGTGTTCAGTCAAGGACAGAGGAAGAAGAGAAATCAAGAGGTAACAACACAAACCTCAAATCCTTGTAGTAGTAGTGGTTGTTGTTGTTGTGAATATTGGTTGAATTGGTGGTTTATTACTTAGATTTGTAGATTTGGGAAGTGATAACCCTAAGAGGTTATGCAGCCCAAATTTCTTCAAATCATGGGTATTAGGTGTTTAAAATGGTTAATCAAGTGATTAAGAGTGAAAAGGAGAAAGCTTTTGGAGTTAAAAATCAAAAATTACATTTTCCCTTTCTCTTCTATATGTTTTGGCCAGAGCTATAATAAGGGGGAGGAGTTGGATTTTCAATAATCTAATAATTCTATTGTGTTCAAGAGGAAAAATTAGGTAGGGTTGATGTTGAACACTTTTTTAGAAAAGCACTAGAAAGCAAAATGACTAAAACACCCCCAAAATCCTAATTAGGGGATGCCAAGGGTAAAACTATCATTTGGTAGTGATTTTACAAAAACCAAGGCCTGAAATGGATTCCTTGGGTGAAAATATGTCAGAATAGCCTAGGTCAAAATTTCTAGAAAGGTGGGGCTTGGAGCAAGTCCCTAGGGACATTTTTGTAATTTTCCAATTTAGACTAGTATAACCAACAAAAACACTTTGGAAGTGTCTAAAGTGGTACATGAATGGGTTTTAACCTAATTCTTGTATATTTGGGATTTTAGAATTGGACAGTGGCCCGAGCTGGACACAGAATATTGGACTGATAAAAAAGTACAAGAGAAGGACTCAGAGACCAAAGGTAGGGGACTTGCCTTATTTTCATGTATTTGATATCTCTACTTTTGTAGTGATTGCTTTACTTGATTGTGAAGAGCATATATGAATAACGTAGCTTTGTTTTTGTTTATACTGTGGCTATAGTTATGTTGTACGAAACATTGAGCATACAAAAATGTCATTATGAAGCATGCATCTAGTTAAAGTTAACATGTCATGTACATAGCATCTATCATACATGCATTATGGCAATTTTTTCCTACTGAGATTCTCTCAAATCTTAGCCTCCCCTACCAATAATTTAGACACATGAATACAGAAGGTACGCAGAGATCAAAGAAGAGAACTACATGAGAGGATTGCAATGGTGGACTGAAGATAGGAAGATATATCCATTTCATTGGGATGGGTTTAGACATCCAAGTAGCCCTGTATGGCTACATTGCTTGTAATTATCATGTACGAATCCATATGGGGAATTTCTGCAATCATGCACATATTATTAGTATATTTATGCTATTCCTATGTTGGCCACCAAACTGCGTATTGTTTTCCACAAATACTCTTTAAAGGTGAAAATAATATAAGGGTGTTACAGCTAATGCCTTTAGAGCCATTTCATACTCCACCAAGTCATTAAAATACTTTCTTAACCTTTGATATGGGTGGAACTGATGTAGAGACCTCCTATAACTAAGGTACACCATTTTTCTTTGATGCTTAAGTTGATAGAAGTGTGTGTCTACTTCACATATCAAACATGCTTTATGCCCCTCATACTATATCCTGACAAGTTTCTGTATGCAAGGAAGTCGTTTATCATGATGAAAATAATTGCATGCAGCTTGAAAGACTCCTTCTTATGGGCATCAAACACTTCTACGCCTTCCTCCCACAACTTCTTCAAGTCCTCAATCAAAGGCGCCAAATAGACATTGATATCATTCCATGGCTGTTTTGGTCCAGAAATCATCATAGAAAGTATCACATACTTGAGTTTCATACGTAGCCAGAGAGGCAAGTTGTATAAGGAGAACTGGTCATGAGTGCATTGTATGATAAGGTAATCAATTGCATTATAAAGGGATGATCTTAAAGGAAGGACTCAGTAGCCCACTCCCTATAATCTCTTGTTCAGGGAAATAAGGCAGTATAATAAGATAATCAATTGCATTGTATATTTGTGTTTGTTGGTTGCCTTTTACATTTTGACACTGATTAAGTATCAAATATTTTTGTCCCCAGTTGAAAATGAAGTTACAAATCCTCACATTGTAAATAGGTGGCGTAGGTCTAGTATCTGCTTATGTTTCTTATTCTGCTGAGGTGGTAGCTAGGTAAGGCACTTAATCAGTTTTTCCCTTTGAGCTCATTCAAAATGTATCTTTCACCTATGGCTTTCCATATGTACAATTTAAAATTCAGTTTAATAGAGCCAAAGCCATCCACACTGTATCATAATTCCTTAACTCCTAGACATGTTAGCATCTACTGTAAATTGATTGAACTAAGAAAATTTGTGATTCAACAGTGCTGTTGGAACTTATGACTTGATAGTTGATAGGTGAAAGCAAAATGTTGTCACCAATAAGCCAAAAGTTTGCTGGGTTGAACTAAGCATATTTTAACTGCACATTCATTTCTTATTATGATAGAAAGCATTCAACCTTTTAGAGAAGCTTTTAAATAGAAAAAGATTTAAAATGGAAGGCTGGATATTTAGCTCCCCTTGTCTGGAAATTTAAAAAATAGTATGTATGTATGTAGTAGCTAGAGAGAAAAAATGGTGTTTAGGCATATCATATATATATAGGTGAGTTGAGAGTTTTGGTTAATATGGAATAAGAGAATATGCCTATCCAATAGCCTCTCAATGATACCTTCTCCTTTAATTTTCTTCCTTTTTGGGTATCTTTTGTGCTAAGTTCTCATCTTTAAAGCATATAGCCTCTGTGTGTGTAGGAACATATAATATGAGTAAGTATGTGGAAGCAAAGTGGTAGTGTTACATTGCACTAATGCTAATATTAGCGTGTAATCATTAAATATGAAGTTTCATTTTTGTTTCCTAATTCACATATTTTTCATTAGTTTTGTTTCTTTTTTCACATATGTGGAAGCAAAGTAGTTCTTTTTGTTTTATAGCTGTTGATTATTTTCTCCAAAGCTAACAAGCTATTCTTATCAATATACGCATGAACTTCCCTGCTGAAGTACTTAAAGTTTAAACCACGTAACCCAGCTATATCTTTGAAGTTCAGATTTTTAATAAAAGGAAACATTTATGCATTCCTACTCGAGGACCTTGAAATAATGAGCTAACCAAAGATTTCCATTAGATTGATCATGGTGCATTGATGGTAATAATTCTTCAATTTTATCCAACTGCAACTAAAACATTACTTGTTTCAACTAAAACTGAAACTTGAAATGTTATTTTTACAACTGTTTCATGAGACATGTACTATCACTTCTCTTCAGTTAATCATTATTGTCTGTGAATCTGGGTTTTATTAATAGTAAAGTTCAGTTTTTCTATTGTTGCTGCTTTGGCTTATTTTGCATTTGGTTGTTACTGTGTAGTTTCTGGTTTTTAAAGCCTCTCTTCCAATATGAATTCCACCCCATCACACCAAACTGATCTTTGCTGAGTAGTTTCTGATCTTCAAAGGCTTTCTTCAAGTGATTGATTAGTAATTCAATTAGTCTTTGTCATTGAATAATTGAAGTGATGCCTACCAATTGATCTTTGCTATATATAATGCATTGTAATCTAAAATTTTCTATGTACGTGTTCATTATGTAGTAGTTAAACTAGGTACTTGAGTGAAATGATTGTTGCATGCTCTCATCATACTCCTACCTTTTCCAGGGAAAAAATAGAAAAGAGAAAAAAAAGTTTTGAAATATATGGATCATAGTTGGATAAAAGCTAAACGGACAAGTGTTGAATGTGATAATGGGGTGAGGGACTTTTTAGACTTTGTTAGAAGAAAAGTCGATGATGATAGTGGGATGTTCTATTGCCCCTGTGTGAAATTTTTAAATGAGAAGTGACTGATTGCTACAGATATATATATATACGCATTTAATTTGTGAAGGATTTTGTAAGAGTTATACAGTATGGGTATGGCATGGTGAAGAATTAAAAATGCCAAGTACATCTCAACAAGAGGAGGGGCTTTTGATGATAATGACACGGATGTGAATGACTGAATAGAGGATATTATTCATGATATAGGAGACGAGGCTTTTGAGCAATCACATGTATATGGTAATATGTTTAATGATGCTGAGAAACCGCTGTACACGGGGTGCAAAAAATACCAATTGTTGAAAGTAGTATTGAAATTGGTAAGCTTGAAAGCACATCATCAATGGAGTAACAAGAGTTTTTCAGAAATGTTTAAGGTCTTTAAGGACATGCTTCTAGATGATATGTGTTGCCTTATCAATACTATGATGCTAAGAAAATACTGTGTCCACTAGGGATGAAGTATAAAAAGATCCATGCATGCCCTAATGATTGCATATTGTATAGAAAAGAGCATGAAGAGGAACAATAGTGTCCATGGATTTTTTTTATAGAAACGAGCATGAAGAGAAGCAGCATTGTTCGATGTGTAAAACCCCAAGGTACAAATCAAATAAGGCCCCTGCAAAAGTGTTGTGGTATCTTCTAATCATATCAAGGTTCAAACACTTGTTTGCTCATGAATATGATGCAAAAAATTTGAGATGACATGCAGATGAGAGGATTTTCGATGGAAAGCTTCGACATCCAGTTGATTCTTCTCAATGGAAGAAAATTGATGAATTATTTCCTATCTTCGGTGAAGAACCTAGGAACCTTAGGCTTGGGCTTAACACGAATGGCATAAATCCTTACGGTAGTCTAAGCAGCATACATAGTTCATGGCTTGTTCTTTTGGTTATTTACAACTTATCTCATATGTTATGCATGAAATAAAAGTACATCATGTTGTCTATGTTGATTTCAGAACCAAAACAATCTAGGAATGACATAGATGTTTACCCAGAACCCTTGATCGAAGACTTAAAAGAGTTATGGGATGAAGGTGTCAATGTTTTTTATACGAACAAGAAGGAGATTTTTAAAATGTGAGCCATGATCTTTTGTACTATAAATGACTTCCCTACATATGGAAACTTGTCAGAATATAGCGTTAAAGGCCACAAAGCATATCCGATTTGTGAAGAAGGCACATGCTACCATCAACTTCAACATGGAAGAAAGATCGTCTATCTTGGCCATAGGAGATTTCTTAGACGAGGCCACCCCTATCGTAGATTAAAGAAAGCATTTTTTGGTGGCCAAGAGTTTGAAGATGCTCCAGAGGCATTGATTAGGGAGAAGGTTTATGAAAAGGAGAAAAATATCAATGTAACCTTTGGTAAGACTACAAAGAGTAGAAATGAGAAAAATATATGGAAAAAGAGGTCTATCTTCTTCGATCTTCCATATTGGTGCAACCTTGACGTGAGGCATTGTATTGATTTCATGTATATGGAGAAAAGCGTATGTGATAG
The DNA here is from genome assembly GCA_963210345.1 of Inga oerstediana. Taxonomy (NCBI): domain Eukaryota; kingdom Viridiplantae; phylum Streptophyta; class Magnoliopsida; order Fabales; family Fabaceae; genus Inga; species Inga oerstediana. The sequence goes on from OY723403.1 coordinate 69,250,906, forward strand.
TATTGTTAGGACACTGCTTAACATACAAGGTAGTTCTAAGGATGGCGTGAAGGCAAGATTAAATTTGTAAGAAATGGGAATACGAGAAGACTTGCATCCAAGGCCATATGGTAAGAGAACTTTTTATCCTCCAGATTCTCATACTTTGTCTAAGGATAAGAAAAGAAGTTTTTGTGAGTGTTTACATGGCATCAAATTTTCCTCAGGGTATTCTTCAAATTTTAAGAAGCTTGTGTCGATGAAAGACTTGAAGTTAGTAGGGTTAAAGTCTCATGATTGTCATGTCTTAATGCAACAACTACACCCAGTAGCTATTCGAGGCATTGTCAAATATGATATTCAATATATATTGACTAAACTTTGTTTCTTCCTCAATGCTATTTGTAGTAAAGTCATTGAGGCAGAAAGATTGGATGAATTGGAAAATGAAGGATATATAATATTGTGCCAGCTTGAGAAGCTTTTTCTTCCTTCTTTTTTTGATATCATGGTACATCTAATTGTTCATTTAGTCAGGGAGATAAAGTTGTGTGGCCCTATATATTTTTGATGGATGTACCTAATTGAAAGAACTATGAAAATCCTAAAAGGGTATGTAAAGAACCCTAATCAGCCTGAAGCATCTATTGTTCAGAAATATGTTTCTGAAGAAGCTATGGAATTTTGTCAATATTATTTGTCAAATGTAGGACATATTGAGCTTCCTAAATGTCATGATCAAGAAGGGGGTAGACATGGGGCAACAGTAAAGAGTGTGGATCCTGATGAACTACAACAAGTCCACTTATAGTATTGAATAATGTTGATGAAGTTCAATATTACATGAATGCTCATAAAGAAATTGTACGAAAATAAAATAGTCGAATGTCTGAACAAAGGTTAATTAAGGAGTATAACAAAACTTTCATACATTGGTTCAAACAAAAGGTTGACAAAGAAGAATGTGTTTCTGATACAATAAATTAGTTAGCACGTGGTCTTGAGGTTGATGTCATAAGCTGGACTTCATTCGTGATCAATGGTTATACCTTTTACATGAAGTCCCTAGATGACAAGAGCACTGTCCAAAATAGTGGTGTTGTGTTAGTGGCTGAATCTATGCACTTCTCTAGTTCGAAAGATAAGAACTATAAATTGGTTGTCATACCTTATTATGGGGTTATTGAAGAGATTTGAGTGGTTGACTATGTTAAAATTAGATTTATTGTTTTCAAATGCAAGTGGGTTGATGTCAATAATGGTGTGAGGATCAATAGGTTAGTATTTATATTAGTATATCTAAATAGTAGAATTTTTAGGGATGAACCTTTTATTATGGTAGATTAAGCAAAATAAGTGTTTTATATTAACGATCAGGCAAATAAAATGTGGTCTATAGCTCTTCAAGGAAATAGGGTCATTGATATTGATGAGAAAAGTCAATCAAATATGATCTTCTTGAGACTCCTTCTTTTTCCAGGGGTTTACCAGAATTAAATGTAGAATATGAAACAGATAATGATCATGGCACAAGAAATGATCATCATGAGGGAATATGAGAGGATGTCTCATTATGATATTACTTTGAAAGTTAGCTAGCTAAAGTAATTATGATTATGATTTATATCTGAATAATGTATATAGTTATTTTATAGATATAGTCTTCTCATATTATACCTTAAGGATTTATCTTTCTTTGTTGTTGTTACAGGAAAATGACAGATCCCCAGCATCCTAGTGTAGAGGATCAGCCACCTAGTGCTCCTCAGAATCAGCCATCTAGTGCTCATCACAGTCAGCCACCTAATGTTAATCAGAGCGAGCCTAGCAATGCTTTGAGCTAGTATCAAAGTCAGCCCAGTAACCAGTATGTACGGAGGGGTAGACGTAGCATATGGTTGACAGACATTTCCTTTAGTTGGAGTATGGGGTAAAAGATACTAATTGTGTTTGATAGATATTGGAAACCAATCGAGCCTAATGCAAGCCGATATAAGAGTTTTATCGACCTTCTTGCACCCAACAAGCCTAGCATCTTGATAGAGGAGATAAGAAATGTCAATAAAAAGGTGAAGCAACATATTTGGGACACTATCTAGGTATACAATTCTCTTTTGCATGTAATGATTATCAAATATGTTACAAATTTGTCACTTACTTCTTCAATGCATGCATTATAGCTTACCTACGACGTTCCTCAAAGTGAGATCTTGTACAACAAGACAATGACGTATTGTTATGAACGCTGGAGCAAGTTTAAGACAAATTTGGCCAACAATTACATTCATATCAAGGTGAAAGATGGTCAGCCTTGTCCTACACAGTATAGCAAGTATACATATATTGACGAAGCAACTTGGCAAGCATTCGTTAGGCTTCGAACTACTCCAAAATATTTGGCTAGTTGTCTTATTTTGCATTTTATTTACCTATCAATTATCTTAATTGATTGTAACATTTTTCTTTTGTTTAATTTCTTATTCGCAAGCAAAGAGGCAAAAGGCACAAGAGAGTAGTAGAAAGAATGATTGCCCTCATATAATGTCTGGTAAGGGTTATGCAAAAGCTAAAAAAACTTGTTGGTGGCCAAACGGAAGAGATTGGAAAAAGTATCTCAATTTGATCCTTCTGTTCTTCTTTCTCCACCATCTCCGATTCGTCGTGAAAAAAAATGGTTGTTTGCTCACCAAAAGAGGAGTAGGTTTTATACTAGTGAACAATCTCGTATAGTAGGTGAAAATATTGTAAGTATCTATCATTGCTATTATTAATTACATAAGAAACATATTTCATTACTTATGTTTGTATTGTTTTACAGAAGGAACTTAGAAAAAAAACAAGCCAAGGGATCTTTTAGGTGGAGGGTAGGAATGATATTCTGACTGTTGCTATTGGCAAACATGAGCATCCAAACCGTGTCAGGGGAGTTAGAGGAGGGGTAGGGATAAGGGATTACTTTAAAGCCCCCGTATGCCATTCCTTAAGCATTGTGACTAGGGAGGAATTGGAGACTATGTTGGTTACTTGTTAACCTCATGAAATTCTTATCTGAATTGCACATTTCACCCTATTTTTCCCTCACTTTGGGTATATTAGTGGGCATCAGAAAGTACTAAAGTTTATGAAATGTGCTTTACTCATGCTAGGTACAAAAAGAATGCAAATGTGGAGGAAATAGATCAATAATTGCTATGACTATTCAACTGTGATTGTTTGTGAGTTCTTTGTGTAGAAAGGATACAGATTCAATCATAGCTGGACCAGAGAAAGCCAAATGCAATGAGGAGAAGGTGAAAGGAAGTTGGAGCCATCAACCATGCCAAGGAAAGGCAAGAAGGGAGAAGAACAGAGCAGAAATTGAACTTCAGAGATGACTGGCCGCACCAACCTATACATGGGCCACGGCCAACAAGAGGACAGTAAGTTCTGGGGCGCGGCCAAGCATCCATGGGCCGTGGCCAAGAGGAGGTCAGAAGCTCACTGGTTGCGGCCAAGCATCCATGGGCCGCAGCCCAAAGTTGGACAGAAACTCACTGGCCGCGGCCAACCCCCGAAAATGATGTTGTGCGTTTTGTTATCTGAGGAACTATAAAAGCGAAAACCAGAGGCTGAAGAGAGGATCCTTGATTTGGAAAAGACCTAGGAGGCGGCTGAGAACATCCTCTGAGCTTGGGCTTGCTTTAAATTAAGGAGAATCACAGAGAGATTGAGGATTTACAGAGATTTCAGCTCATATTCTCTGGTTTTTCTGCATTTCTTCTATTTCTTCTCTGTAATTCTGATATGGCTGTAATGGGGACTTGTGTCTATGAACCATTTGTTAACATGGATAACTAGAATCCCTTTCTAGGATTGTTCTGAACCTTTGTATGGATTAAACTTGTTTCTTTTCCTCTTTAAGGATCTAATGCAATATATATGTTGATTTCCCTCTGTTTTTACTGCTGTATGTGACTGGCCATCACTGTGGATGATGTGTTCAATTAAATTAAGCTTGAGAGAGTTAGTTTAATTGCAGAACCAGAGTAAAATCATGCTAGACTTGAAGTTTATAACTAAATGGATAGTTTGTTAGTAACATAGAGATATAGTTATTAACCTAGCATTGTGAAATTAAGACTGTTATGTAATGAATATCTTCTCTTAGCTGTAGCAGGAGATTGTACACGTTAATAGACGATATGCAGCTGGTTATGACTTGAGAAAGCTTAATCATACGCTTTAGAATCTTAAACTGACATATATATACCCCATGAAAAGGATCCTTGGAGAGGAAAAGAAGTGAATTTAGGAAATACTAGAGGGGATGAGAAATCCTAGGCCTATTATAATTGATTGAAATCATACAACTCTGAGTTTTATTCAGCAACTTTTAGCTTTTCAATTATACCTTTTGAAATTCCTTTTTCCACACTCAACAACTTGTTTTGGCTCAACTTATTCGAATTCACCAAACCTATTGCTTGACTATTTTGTTACTCAAATCATCGAGGGACCGATCTTTACTTATCACTTTATTACTTGACGCGTTCCGTGCACTTGCGGTGGCGAACAAGTTTTTGGCGCCGTTGCCGGGGATTGGTTTAACAAATATTTTAGTTGACCTTAGGCTTGTGTTAGTAGATTTCACTTGGGTCTTTAGTTAGATTTATAATTTTTCTTTTACTATTTTCTGCATTAAATTTTATTTGTTTTAGCTTGATACTTGCTGGTTTGTGCCTTTTTTTGTAGGTATCAGCTCAGTTCATGCAACAGTTGCAATTGGACGAATTGATAGTGGTACTTGACAGATTACCGCTCATTGAAGAAGAAACTGAATCAGCAGCAAAATCTGAGTCAGAGATAACTGAAACTGAGTCTAAAGAGGAGTCTGAAACTGAAACTGAAGCTGAAACAATGGCGGATGAGTATGATAGAGCCACTGTCAATGACTTCGCCAGCCGAAATATGAGAGGAACTCAATCTTGCATTAGAATGCCGGAGATGCAAGCACACACTTTTGAGATCAAGCCGGTGATGATCACAATGTTGCAAATGCATGGGTTGTACCATGGTCTCTATAATGAAGACGCCAACAAGCACTTGATATATTTCTTGGAGGTGTGTGATTCTTTCAAGCAGAATGGAGTCCCCCAAGATGTGCTGAGGTTGCGGCTATTTCCTCTCTCTCTATAAGGGAAAGCTAGAGATTGGTTCAACAATCTCCCAGAAGGATCCATAACCTCTTGGGCTGATCTTGAAGCGAAATTTAGAGCTCGATTTTTCTCCGATGATAAATCAGTGGAAGCAAGGGACGAGTTTCTAAGTTTTAGACAACAGCCGGTTGAGCATTTATATGCCGCTTGGGAAAGATACAAGATGTTAATGAAACAATGCCCTAATCATGGGGTGGACAAGTGGGTAGTGATCCAAATTTTCTGCACACGCTTGAATCCTCAATCTAAGGCTATGGTGGACTCTATGACTAATGGAGGTTATCGGAATGTGCCTATCAATGAGGTGTTTAGACTTCTGGATCAATTATTTGCAAACAACACCCAAGGCAATGATAAAAGGACTACCCCAGCCCTACTCAACACAAAAGAAGACTCTTCATCACAAATTGCCATAATTTTATCCGCGCTGAACAAACGTTTTGATGTCTTAGAGTCTCAAATACATAAGGGCACTTCTCGTGGTGTGCATTCTGTTCAATCTACTCTGATTGTATGTGAGCAATGCAATGACGCCCACATGCCTGATAATTGCCCCCTCTACGTGGGCACTGAATCTGTCAACTATATGGGCAAATTTTAACCTTCTCAAGGTAATCCATACTCACAAACTTACAACCGTGCGTGGAGGGCTCATCCCAATTTTTCTTGGAGTCAAGGTAACACCTTGAACCCCCCTCATGAGTCTACTTCTGGTACCAAGCCGGTTCCTCCACCGGGCTTCCCAATGCCATCAAGGCAAGCTCCTGTAAAAGAAGAAGAATCTAAGACGGACAAGATGTTGGCCCGTATCTTATCAGAGGTGGAATCTTCAAGGGATGAGAGTAAGGCTACCTTTTCTCTTCATGAATCTGCTATTAAGAACCTTGAAGTTCAAGTGGGACAATTTGCAATACAAGTAAATACCATGGCTCGAATGGTCTCCCAAGTGGCACCATGCCTAATCCAAAGTGGGGTGGAAAAGAAGAATGCAAGGCCATTCATTTGAGAAGTGGTAAGGTGCTTCCGAACATGACTAACTTGAGCACAACTGGACCAAAGCAAGATGAGCAAGTGAACATTGAGATTGAAGAGGAATAAGTTATGACTCAAGAAAATATGGTGGAAGAAGATGAAACTAAAAAGAGAAAGCAAACTGAGGGAGGGTTGGATGATGTTAGCAAGAGTAAGCAGATGGAACAAGAGCTGAATAATGAAAAGAAGAGCAAACGAACCACCTCCTCTATCATGCCTCCACTGCTATTTCCTCAAAGATTTAGGAAGAAGGAGGAAGATGCACAATTCAAAAAGTTTGTGAATATGTTTAAGCAACTACATGTCAACATTCCATTTGTCGAAACTTTAGAGGGTATGCCTAAATATGCCAAGTTCCTAAAGGATGTGTTATCCAAGAAGAGGCGATTTAATGAATTTGAAACTGTGGCATTAACTGAAGAATGTAGTGCCATGATCCAAAGGAAGTTACCCACCAAGTTGAAGGATCCGGGGAGTTTCTATATTCCTTGCAATATTGGAATGAACTTCAATGGTAAAGCTCTATGTGACTTAGATGCTAGCATCAACTTAATGCCCTTAGCTGTTTTTAACCAATTAGGGTTGGGAGAGCCAAGGCCTACCACAGTGACCCTTCTATTTGCTGATCGGAGTATTTCTAAACCTAGAGGAATCATTGAAGATGTCCTAGTGAAAGTAGACAAGTTCATCTTCCCAGCAGATTTCGTGGTGCTTGATTGCGAAGTTGATTGGAAAATTCTGCTCATTCTAGGCCGTCCGTTCTTAGCTACAGCAAGAACTCTTATTGATGTGGAGAAGGGCGAAATCACTTTGAGGGTGGATGACGAAAAAGTGATCTTTAACATGTCAAAAGCCTTGAAGTTCCATGATGATTCAGCTCAATGCTCATTCGTTGATATATTGGACTCGTTCGTTCCTCAAGAGTCCTATGCTCCTATGATTAAAGACCCTTTAGAGGCATTTCTAATTGGGGAGAAAAGTTTGGATGAATTTGATGAAGAAGCTATTGAGAACCTTTTTTGTATGGAAGCATTACCTCACTCAAGACAACGAAATTTTGAGCCACTTGAGGTGGTTGAGGCATTGAGTACTCCTTTGAAGCCCTCTATTGAAGTTCCACCAGCTCTTGAGTTAAAGCCTTTACCATCTCATCTCAAGTATGCTTACTTAGGGGATACCAACACTCTACCGGTGATTGTATCTTCAGATCTCTTGAATTTACAAGAAGAGAAGCTCCTACGAGTTTTGAAAGAACACAAGCAGGCCATAGGTTGGACAATAGCGGATATTAAGGGAATCAGTCCTTCGATGTGTATGCACAAAGTCTTGTTAGAAGATGATCATAAAACTTCTATTGAGCATCAAAGGCGATTGAATCCAATCATGAAAGAATTGGTCAAGAAAGAAATCCTTAAATGGCTCTCCGCTGGAATTGTGTACCCTATCTCTGATAGTTCATGGGTGAGCCCAGTCCAATGTGTCCCTAAGAAGGGTGGCATGACTGTAGTGGCTAACACCTAAAATGAACTAATTCCCACTCGTACGGTTACTGGTTGGCGGGTGTGTATGGATTATCGGAAGCTCAACACTGCTACAAGAAAGGATCATTTTCCTTTGCCATTCATCGATCAAATGTTGGACAAGCTAGCAGGTCAGGAATTCTTTTGTTTCCTAGATGGATACTCCGGTTACAACCAAATTGCCATAGCCCCAGAAGACCAAGAGAATACCACCTTTACTTGTCCATATGGCACTTTTGCTTTCAGAAGAATGCCCTTTGGACTATGCAATGCACCAGCCACTTTTCAACGGTGCATGATGTCCATTTTTGCTGATATGATTGAGAAGACCATTGAAGTATTCATTTATGACTTTTCTATCTTTGGTCCATCTTTTGACTCATGCTTGGAGAATTTAGATGCGTGCTTAAAAGATGTGAAGAGGCAAACTTGATTCTCAATTGGGAGAAATGTCACTTCATGGTGCAAGAAGGCATTGTACTTGGCCATAGAGTATCCAAGAACGGGTTCGAAGTATATAGGGCTAAAATTGCTATTATTGAGCAATTACAACTGCCTACTAATGTAAAGGGTATCCAAAGCTTTCTTGGACATGCCAGGTTCTACCGGAGGTTTATCAAGGATTTCTCGAAAATTGCCAAACCCCTTTCTAAGCTATTGGAGAAAGATGTGGAATTCAAGTTTGATGATGAGTGTATACAAGCTTTTGAAGAATTAAAGAAGCGTCTCATTTCAGCTCCTATCCTAGTAGCTCTAGATTGGGTTTTACCTTTTATTATCATGGCTGATGATAGTGATTACGTCGTTGGTGCTGTTCTTGGGCAAAAGGCAGGGAAACTCTTTCACCCTATATATTATGCGAGTAAAACTCTTGATGGTGCTCAACTCAATTATACCACCACTGAAAAGGAGTTACTTGCTATAGTTTATGCGTGTGAGAAGTTTAGACCGTATATTGTGGGTACTAAGGTTACTATTTACACTGATCATTTAGCTCTAAAGTACCTAATCACCAGAAGGATTCTAAGGCTAGACTAATTCGCTGGGTGCTCTTACTTCAAGACTTTGACCTAAACATCATTGACAGAAAAGGTACAGAGAATCAAGTAGCCGACCACCTGTCAAGGCTGAGTACTGAGACTCAACTTGATAATTCTGACATGATCCAAGCATCATTTCCGGATGAACAGCTGTTCTTTATTGATCATTTATCCACACCATGATTTGCCGATTTTATAAATTACTTGGTTTGTGGAGTGTTACCTTCGGAGTTCAACTCTCATCAAAAGCATAAGTTTTTGCATGAAGTGAAGAAGTAGTTTTGGGATGAACCTTTCTTATTCAAGTGGTGCCCCGACCAACTCATTTGAAGGTGTGTTCCAGAAAATGAACAAGAGTGCATTCTGTATTGTTGTCATTCGTCTGAGTATGGTGGTCATTTTAGAGGAGAGAAAACTGCTGCGAAAGTCATTCAGAGTGGGTTTTATTGGCCTTCTCTATTTAAAGATGCTTATGCTTTTGTCCTCCAATGTGATCGGTGCCAGAGAGTGGGGAACATATCTAGAAGGAATGAGATGCCACTGAATAGTATGCTAGAAGTTGAACTCTTTGATGTTTGGGGGGATTGATTTCATGGGTCCGTTTCCTAAGTCTTTTAATAATGAATACATTTTAGTTGGAGTGGACTATGTATCAAAATGGGTAGAAGCTATGGCATGTGTGACTAATGATGCCAAGACGGTACTGAAATTCCTCAAGAAACACATCTTCACAAGGTTTAGCACACCAAGAGCAATTATCAGTGATGGCGGATCACACTTCTACAATCATCAATTTCAAGTTTTGATGAAGAAATATGGTGTTAGGCACAAAGTAGCATTGCCCTACCACCCCTAAACAAATGGCCAAGCTGAGATTTCCAATCGGGAAATCAAGAACATTCTTGAGAAGATGGTGAACATTACTAGGAAGGACTGGTCTTCCAAGTTGGATGATGCTTTGTGGGCTTACCGAACGGCTTATAAAATGCCTATTGGTATGTCTCCATATCGATTGGTGTTTGGAAAAACATGCCATCTGCCGGTGGAATTGGAACATGGGGCCTATTGGGCTATCAAGAAGTTAAATTTTGACCTGCGAGTTGTGGGAGAAAAGAGGCTACTTCAAATCAATGAGTTGGATGAAATCCGCTTAAATGCTTATGAGAGTGCAAGGATTTATAAAGAGAAGACAAAGAGGGACCATGACAGTAAAATCATTCCTAAGAGCTTTGAACCTGGTCAAACTGTTCTTCTTTATAACTCCAAATTGAGGCTCTTTCTAGGAAAGCTTAAGTCTCGATAGTCTGGGCCATTCAAGGTGGTTCAAGCATTAAAATATGGTGATGTGGAGCTGGAGAATGATAAGGGAGAGAGATTCAAGGCTAATGGTCAACAGTTGAAGCACTATTGGGGAGGAAATGTGGATAGGCTAGTATCCACCACCTACTTATCAAATGAAGAGTGAACAAAGTGAAGAGTCAAGCTAAAGACTATAAACTAAGTGCTTCTTGGGAGGCAACCCAAGTTCTGAACTTAATCTCTTTAGTTTCTTTGATTTTAGTATAATTTGGTAGATTTACGTTTGGTCTTTCAGTTTTTGTAGGAAGGAAGGGACCCTAAGATTGAAAGCAGTCGAGAGCGAGAGGATTACAAGGAAAGGTAGTGGCATTTGGTTTGGACAGGCATATTCCAGGGGAGTTCTTCAATTCTTATGCTTGAACTTGTATTTTGATGCCTGTAATGTGGTATGAGGGCTGTAGTGGATTTTAGAGAGGCAATGTGCATTGTATTTTGCTTAATTCTGTCAAACTGCTGATTATACCTAGAAAATTCTGCATTAGGGAGGCATCTTGATCATAAGAAATGTGTGGACAATGGTTGTTGATTGTGTGAGAGTCAATGTGAAAGTGTGGCACAAATGATTCAAGTTTTGGTATGCTATATTGAGTGTTCAATGGTTCTGTATGCTGTATGTAGCCACTGATATCTGATAAGGCTGGGAATTACACCCTGGCCGCGGCCAAGAAGATGTGGGCCATGGCCTAAAAGAGCACCGAAGGTCCTGGGCCACGGCCAGTAATTGGTTGGCCGTGGCCAACCAAATCACAGAAGGTTTTAGGCCGCGG